>CM065918.1:11476261-12717094 GCA_033439105.1 Magallana nippona | reverse complement strand
ATTAAGAAAACTTCAGAATTCGGATCATATCTATTTTTTATGATTAAACGAAATTGTCATCGTAAAGTCTATCTACAGTAGTTTTCCCAGAATGCCCGATCGTGAAGTCAAGCATGCGTATTCCAGAAGTATAGACTAATGTAGTTGATATATACAAGCTGATTGGTGAGCTAGCGCTTTAACCACCATATAACACAAAAGTAGATTTCTAAAACATTGGTTTAATTTTCTGAAGCGATTTATTATTAATAGGAAGGCACAGTAGAGGATAGCTCAATTTCAAGATGGCAATCAATTTTTTACTATATATGGAATGTCGCATTGCATTGTCGGTGAAATTATCCTCCATTTGTGGAGGATAGATGGGTACATTTCAAAGGCTTTGTGCATATCTTTAATGAAAAAATGCAAGCAACAGACCGCATGGAAATTAAAGTTTATGAAATAAACTAATGATTGTATGCGGCGATTTGAAATTCTATGTGTAGCATTTTCACAATATGCTTTTAAAGTTTGTACTTCCTGTGCTTATTATTTCAAATGACCAAGACTATTTTCAACTGTTTCATTAAATGAAAATCACAAAATGGTTATGTTTATTCCTCTTTCAAACTTAATTGAATTAATTCACCTTTAGACATGCATAAACGATATCTTGATCTGCTTGGTACATGTACAAAGTGAATGTGTGCATACTTTAGGAACTTTGTTACTCTTATTTCAATTCACAGTTAATACATAGATTATTTATTTTTTTTGCAAAACTAATCCCTCAACATAAAAATACATTGTCAAATTTTAATCATCAAAATGATGCCATTTATAATATCAATTATACTGAATGTTTAACAAAAATGTGAGTCTTCTCCTGAAAAAAAATTTTCTTTAAAATTAGCCCTGCAATTATTTAAACTTTAATATTTATTAAATATCATCAATACTTATAATTAATGACAGCTTAATAAGGTGATTTTTTAATTGTCTGATAATTATATTTTATCTGTTAAATCAGTCTGTATTTGCACAGGGGTCAAGCCCGTTTTGACATTAATTTCAATGTAACCATATATTTATTTATGGTTACATTAAAATTTATGTCAAAACGGGCTTGGACCATGTGTGTAATTGCTGTAATTTCAATTTTGAAGTGAAAAATAAGAGACCAGTGGGACCAATGGACTGTTTTGTAGCAAGATTCGTATTTTCTCGTGCCTTTCCGGCAAGCTCGGCATATCCGATGTTGTTTTGCAAACTTGATGGTAGTTAAGTAAACGGACTATTAATTATAATTTTAGAAATAGCTTGGCACAGTAGACCTAAACTACTGTTGTAGATGATAAAACGAAGTTGACATGGTACAGTTTATTTACAGTAGTATTCCCTGAATCCCTTACCGTGAAGTCGAGCATGCGTATTCCAGTAAAAAGGACTAATGTAGTTGCTAGCGCTCGAGAGCGCTAGCAATTAACCACGTTCATTTCTACTGTTTATGTGTTTACATTTATACTTTAATTCAGGCATTCATTCACAGTATGGTTGTAAGTGGTTGCGTTTGGCGGGTGTGAATGAAGTCTTTCTATTCATTACCAAAATGTCGATTGCAAGTTTACAAATCCTCTCTAGTTCCGTCAGTCATTGGTGAATGAAACTCCCTATCTCTGCAAATCAGAAATCGCTCTTACTATGAATATAGAGTTCTAAATGAGATCTAACAAGGTAATTTTATGAATTTAATTTGTCCGAAATAGCTGACGTTTTCCTGACTTTTTCAATGATTTTTATATTTTATGTGCCAGGTAAACGTCAGAACCGGCGCCATTAAGAAAACTGGAAATTCACCGCCTCCAAGTGGAGGTCATTTTTATATTGACCCGGGTTGAAAATTGACCTGGGGTCATTTTTCAACGTTGAATATTGACCCAGGTGTCATTTTTCAACGATGAAAAAAGTCGTGAAATTAATACCCGGGGTCATTTTTCAACAGTTTGAAAAAGATTTTTTACAAACTCTGATGACTTCGACACGTTGAAAATTGACCCTGTTGAAAATTGACTCCAGTTCAGTCTACTCTACCCGGTGTCATAATATTTTGATACCGCGAAATATTGAACCCGGGTTCAAAATATTATGCGATATTATGAACCCCGCTTAATATATGGCTGCGATATCTTGAAACCCCCCTCCCTCTAATTTTCAGTGCTATTGGAGAGGGGGTTCAAAATATTATACCCCCGATATATTGAACACCCTCCTATTTTCAATTCTCATTGGAGAGGGGGTTCAAAATATTATGGCTGCGATATTTTGAACCTCCCTCTAATTTTCAGTGCTATTGGAGAGGGGGTTCAAAATATTATGGCTGCGATATATTGAACCCCCTCCTATTTCCAATTCCCATTGGGGAGGGGGTTCAATATATTATGGCTGCGATATATTGAACCTCCCTCTAATTTTCAGTGCTATTGGAGAGGGGGTTCAAAATATTATGGCCGCGATATTTTGAACCCCCTCTAATTTTCATTGCTATTGGAAAGGGGGTTCAAAATATTATTGCCGCAATATATTGAATAGCCAATATATATCCAATAGCAATAAAAATTAGAGGGGGGGGGGGGGGGGGTCAATATATCGCGGCCATAATATTTTGAACCCCCTCTCCAATAGCACTGAAAAATGGGGGGGGGGGGTCAAAATATCGCAGCCATATTTTGAACCCTCATATAATGGGAATTGGAAATAGAGGAGGGGAGGGGGTTCAGTATATCGCGGCCATAATATTTTGAACCCCCTCTCCCGTAGCAATGAAAATTAGAGGGGGGGGGGGGGGTCAATATATCGCAGCCATAATATTTTGAACCCTCTCCAGTAGCAATGAAAATTAGAGGGGGGGGGTCAATATATCGCAGCCATAATATATTGAACCCCCTCTCCAGTAGCAATGAAAATTAGAGGGGGGTTCAATATATCGCGGCCGTAATATATTAAACCCCTCTCCAATAGCAATAAAAATTAGAGGGGGGTTCAATATATCGCGGCCATAATATTTTGACCCCCCTCTCCAATAGCATTGAAAAATAGAGGGGGGTTCAAAATATCGTAGCCATAATATTTTGAACCCCCTGTCCAATAGCAATAAAAATTAATGGGGGGTTCAATTTATCGCGGCCATAATATATTGAACCCCCTCTCCAAAACAGTTGGAAATAGGTAGGGGGTTCAAAATATCGCAGCCATAATATTTTGAACCCCCTGTCCAATAGCAACAAAAATTAGAGGGGGGTTCAATATATCGCGGCCATAATATATTGAACCTCCTCTCCAAAGCAATTGGAAATAGGTAGGGGGTTCAAAATATCGCAGCCATAATATTTTGAACCCCCTCTCTAATGGGAATTAGAAATAGGAGGGGGTTCAATATATCGTAATATTTTGAACCCCCTCTCCAATAGCACTGAAAATTAGAGGGGGGTTCAATATATCGCAGCCATAATATTTTGAATGGGAATTGGAAATAGGAGGGGGTTCAATATATCGCAGCTGTAATATTTTGAACCCCCGCTCCAATAGCACTGAAAATTAGAGGGGGGTTCAATATATCGCAGCCATAATATTTTGAACCCCCTCTCTTATGGGAATTGGAAATAGGAGGGGGTTCAATATATCGCCGCCATAATATTTTGAACCCCCTCTCCAACAGCAATAAGAATTAGAGGGGGGTTCAAAATATTGCAGCCATAATATTTTGGACCCGTGGTTCAATATTTTATGCGGGGGGGGGGGGGGGGGGGGGGGGGGGTCAATATATCACAGCGATATTTTGAACCCGGGTTCAATATATTGCGGGGTTTAAAATATATATGCAATTCCCATTGGAGAGGGGGTTGAAAATATTATGGCCGCGATATATTGAATATATTGAATATATATCCAATAGCAATAAAAATAAGAGGGGGTTCAATATATCGCGGCCATAATATTTTGAACCCCCTCTCCAATAGCACTGAAAAATGGGGGGGGGGGGGGGTCCAATATATCGCAGCCATATTTTGAACCCCCACATAATGGGAATTGGAAATAGAAGAGGGGTTCAATATATCGCGGCCATAATATTTTGATCCTTCTCTCCAATAGCACTGAAAAAGGGGGGGGGGGTTCAATATGTCGTGGCCATAATATTTTGAGCCCCCTCTCCAATGGGAATTGGAAATAAGAGGGGGGTTCAAAATATCGCAGCCATAATATTTTGAACCCCCTCTCCAATAGCACTGAAAAATGGGGGGGGGGGGTTCAAAATATCGCAGCCATAATATTTTTAACCCCCTCTCCAATGGGAATGGGAAAGAGGAGGGGGGTTCAATATATCGCGGCCATAATATTTTGAACCCCCTCTCCAACAGCAATAAAAATTAGAGGGGGGTTCAAAATATCGCAGCCATAATATTTTGAACCCGTGGTTCAATATTTTAGGGGGGGGTTTCAATATATCGCAGCGATATTTTGAACCCGGGTTCGATATATCGCGGGGTTCAAAATATTATATGACACCGGTTTTAATGTACATGTATCGATACATGTATATCCAGCAAATATTAAAAATAACCGGTTTCATTGAATTTAATACTTTATCGTGTAACCGTGTATACCAATATTATTATTAAAACATAATCTTTGAAATTTAGATATCACACAAAACAGCTATTATACGCAAAAAGTTCACTATGAATAAAATAGTTCATTTAAAAAGTTCACTGGGACATAAAGTTGGTTGGTCACGTGATCAAATCCTGTGAAGCCCAAAGGGCTTCTCAGAAGATTTGATCAGTACCAACCAACTTCATATCCCGGTGAACTTTTAAACATTGCTGTTTATTACTTATAACTTATACATACTTTATTACTTATACGTTTGAGAATGGCAAATCTTTCAGAATCATCAATATAACAATGTTTTTACATTTACAATATTGCAACCGTTAAACGATAAGCGCGTGCGATTATCATTGTGACGTCACGAAAAAGTTTACTATAGCATTGAATCATGATTTTTTGAAAGACACCTTCTCATAACTTTAGCGGTGTATGCATACAAATTGAGTAACGCGCGTTACTCAATTTGCTATATTACAAGCAAAAAATATGTGGAATGTAAATATACAGAATTGAACGTTTTCGCTTTCCTATAGGTTCATATAAGGAAGCATATTTGCAAATGTAAATATACGTATTTGAAGGGATAATATGTTAATTCGAAAAAAAAAATCATTAAAATATTTCATTTCGTCCAACTATTAAAACATGTAAACATATAAATCTAAAGTATAAATAGGGGGGAAAAGTGAAATAAATGACGATGTATACGTGCATTAGGAACCGTTTTATATAAATTGATTAAAGTATTATTTACAATTCTACTACAGTTTTTGCCGAGATCAAAGAGATGCCGCGGCCATTATTCTCCAATATACCACGAACGTCATTAGTAAATTATCAGAAATACATGTGCATGTGTATTGCCTCAAATGTTCATTTCTAAGAGTTCTATGCAGCTGTTCCAAGGACCTCCCTAACACATTGTTTTTACATAAAGTAAAAAGAATATAAATCATAGTAGAAAGTAAGCTCGTAAAATATGTATGATTGAACAAATCAAAAGTGATTCTGACATTTCATATTTACAAACTAATTGTGATACTATATGATAAGAATTGTGATGGTATATGATTTTAATAAAACGACGTGTGTGTTTCCTATTCCAAATCCTGTTTGATAGCCATCCGCTCTGAAATAAAGGAAAACTAACCCTTTTGAACCAAAGGTGCAAATTTTAAGGCCAACAACTAATATTACATGTGTGTAAAGTCTGGAAACTTCCTTTAATATAGAAGATATTCCCGCATGAATACTGTTAATGTGAGAAATATTGACTGACGTCAAATTTTTCAATTACCTATCTCAATGTAATTGTAAATTGTACAGAGTTGGGGTTGTATTTAAACTTCGACTTCCCGGTAAGATTATGGATCTTTACCTTTGCACACTTGTAATAGATCAATGCAACCAATATTTGACAGAAAAGCTGAATGAACAAGTCTACTTTAGAGATATACATGTACATAGGTTTATAAGAATATCATTTATTCACATCTTTTGTTTGGAATACTTGAATGAAGACAAAGACACGATTGGAGTGGTATTGGATGTCAAAGATCAATGTTTTACTAAAAATAAAGCACGCGAAATCTAGAGAATAAATCTTCTTTCGATCTTGATGATTCTGCGCATCAAAACGCACCTGAACAAATCATATCATTGGTTATTCACACAACATGGAAGATCTGAGGACATAGTTTTCTAGATCTGATGTGCTTACCTCTTTGTCACACATTTTATTAAATTTCACTCAAAGATATAGGCATGCGGAGTATTCTGGTGGCAAAGTATTTTGTTTTTGTTGTTGGGCCTGCGCTGGGACTAACGTTGAATGACCTTTATCCATTCGGTGACCAAGCCGGAGATACTGCTATGAACAGAAATGACGATCGCAGTTCGCCAGAAATATTGATATCAACTCTTTTCCCTTTTTTTAACCACCAACATACCAAGTTAATAGTAAGTAATTATATATCTTCTTAGTTAATTTCCAGGCTACACCTTCCTCTCTAACTCACTCTTGTCCTGCTGTTACGCGTGTTACTGAATCCTCTGTCTGGTGGGTAAAAGAATAAAAATCGCTTCATTCTTTTTTCCTTTCTATTTCATTGTCATAAACTCATGTTTCTTTTGATATTATTTAAAGAATATATTATAGAAAATATGCTTCAAAAAGCGATTTGCTTTGAAAATGAATGATTATATTATCCAATTTCTTTCAATGTTTTAAATTGATGGTGTTTCAACAAAACCCTAAAAAGATTTCGCTGGTAAAAATATCTATATAAATTTACCCTGATTGAACAAAAAGTCAACAACTGAACGATACTAATAGAATAGTTTTTATTGATTATTTAGAAAATCTTTCTCATAACTCTATCCTTTCAGGTGAACACAAACGGAGTTATTTCCTTTCTAAAACCTGTAGGAGCATATACCCCAGATTCATTTCCTATTGCAAACGATGCCAGAATAATAGCCCCGTTTTGGGGTGATGTTGATACAACAAATGGAGGGACAGTGTGGTACAGAGAGACTACTAATGATACTCTGCTAGACAGAGCCACAGACGAAGTACGAGCTTACTTTCCCGGGTTTTTTAGATTCAGGGCATCATGGGTATTTATCGCCACGTGGGATCGGGTTGCGTTTTACGGATGTTCTGATGGAGGATGTTCTAAGGTTAACATATTTGTATCATAGTATATATGAAAGCGAATTTTAATTAGAAATATAAGTGTTTTGGTATCGAAATTAACCCCGAAGCATTAAATGATATCCAAATTCTTTGTTTTATATTCATATAATAAGACCAACACCTTTCAAGCAGTCTTGATAACAAACGGCCAGCATTCCTTTACAATATACAACTATGAAGACATACAGTGGACAACAGGAAAAGCAAGTGGAGGAATCAGTACCACTGGGTTAGGGGGAACCCCCGCTCAGGTATATCAATGTTTTGTTCTCAGGAAGAAGAATATTATACACATTGACAAAGAATGTGTAATACAGTAGCTGCCACCAAACACCCCTGAATTCATGCATAATAATTCAACCGTAATATAATATTGATGAAACGTTGACACTGCATTCATTTATTATGCCCTAGTTGTGTCAATAAGGTGAAGAAAAACACATTAGATAACTTGTTAAAATCAAAAAAGGAATCAAATGACATAACGTAGATTCACTTTCAAATTACATGATCGGTGATTTTGAGAGATATTTGGAAATAAAAGTACAAGCTAGACTACTAAGTGCATTATATGTTAACATTTACTATAGCTATTATGAGAATCTTATTTTATCATTTTAAATACGGTATGTACACCTAGTTACTTTTCGCAAAAAATATCTGAGCCATGCAAACATTTAAATTATTGTAATTTAGATAATGCCATTTTTGTTTGAGAAAGATGGGTTTTTTTATAACTTAATTTTGACCATATGTTAAAAAAAAATATTTATACATTTTCAGGTTGGATTCAACGCTGGAGATGGAATCGTGTCTTTTACAGTCAACGCTTCACGCAGTCCTGATATTGTAAATGTGGATGAGGATTCAAATGTAGATATACCCGGAAAATTCGCGTTTAGGATTGATGCCAGTGACATTAGTGATGGAGGATGTAATACAAAAGGTATTAGATTTAAAGTCTCGTTTGAAGTAACCTTTTCGTAAGTTCTATGGTCGATACAACGACCTTGTCAGCAAATACAATCTTCCACTGGGTCGCATGCTGACTGACGTTTTTCATATTAATTATTAGACCGTAATTAATCATCTAACTTTCTACGGACTTTTCCGTTTTTCCCGATTACGACAAAGAGCACAGGTCGGGTGTGACCGGTCAGCAGAGGATGCTCACTCCTCCATGGCACCTGATCATACCTCTATTTTTTTTAAGAGGTCCGTGTTTGCTCTCCTCTTGTTTTGTAATTTTCCTTTCGACTTTTGAATTTGAGCACTTTTTGTTATCACCACATGTCATTCGTGCATGATTTAAGAGTTATCCAAATCAATTGTGATTCGTGATTAAAATCCACGAATCTTAGTCAGTTTATAATTTTGTCATTTGTAGGAAGATTGACAATTACCCCTCGGTATGGACCAATGTTAGGAGGGCAGTATTTAGTTATCAGTGGCCCCTGTATTGAACCTGGAGAGACAATTGAATTGACTTTCCTAAGCCTTCCCGACAAGAAACAATGTGAAAGAAGAACAGAATTCAGCATGACGTGCATAACACCGATGTTTCTGTACACAGGCGATGTTATCGTGCAGGTTGTCATTGGCGATCAGCAGGGAGTTAAAAGGCCGTTTTGGGGTCGATACACAATCTGTATGTGTACATATCTATATTCTTTTGTCTTTCCAAAATGTTCAAAATTTTGCTAACATGTATCTATATTAAAAACAATCTCTTTTATCAACGCTTACATGAACAATAGTAGGCTTGACAATTTAAAACCAACTTATCAAAACCTGATGATCATTCTAGAAGTTGAATTGCCTTGTCCAGTCATTTTGAGACGTTTTAGAATAGCAACTTAGTCATTTATCTTAGTAACAAACAACTTATTTTTGTTAATTTGGCATTGCTTCGCATTGAAATAAGGTATATATAGATGTATTTCTTGTGGTGCTATCATATTTAATTCAAGATGGGTCATATATCTGCTTTTCAGAAAAAGAATGCCAGCAAATATCACATTTGCATTGATTTTAAAACGCATAACTCCAAGCGACATTTTAAATATATTAGCTTGTTATGTAAGAGCAGAATTAACAATATGCTCAAAGTGTTTAAGAACAAGGAAGAACATAGTTTACCAAAAATTACTTAATCATTACGAAGTATTAATGGTTTAGTATTTTCATTTATTCGCTGTTTCTATTGGTACTTTTTCCTGCCTGTACTCCAAATATATTTAAATCGGATATCTGAGACATAACGTTGTTCTGAATTTGTATTTTCTTTTTAGAATTCGCTAAATTTCATAAACTTATAATAAATGTTTTCAATCATAATCGATCGTAGGATATATTTTTAGTAAATCCTGCCGACAGCAAACACCGAGTATACAGACACAGCGCAACTGATTGGTTCTTAGGGCGACAACAAATCTCATGGGACCCGGATGTTGCAGAATTAAAGGACGATGAGAGGGTGGACATACACTTATTTTATTTAAAGGTATGGAATATGTAAAGGTTTTGATCTAGGAAAAAATCCTTTATAAATAGAAGGCACTTGTAAGGACTGAATAATTATTTTTAGGAGGAAGGTAATCGTGGTTTAAAATGGCAAAAAGAGATTCTAAAACAAGGAGTACAGCGTTTACTAGGAACGACAGAACTCTTCCTTCAAACGAGTGGTTACGCTTTGGCTGTAAGAGTCACAGCATCACCACAGAGAAATGACCAGTCAGTAAATTGCATTGAACACAAACGTGTTTGGTCTTTAAAATATAATATATTGCATTCTGGATTTATTATCTTATCATAAAAGGAATGAAATTTAATGACATGTATTAAAAATGTGTCAATATAACAATTTTGGCAGACATGTAGTTATATACCGGTATATTTATTTTTATTATTATATGTATTAAGGTTTGAAAGAGGAATTTGGTCAGATATATTCCCTCTAGCCTTACAATCCGACCAAGCTTACTCATTATGTCAAAACTGGTTGAATACGGAAGGAATGTTGCCATCACTCCGATCTGATGATGTTCAACAATGTCCTTGCACGTTAGACCAAGCTCTCTTGGATATTGTGCGATTCCAACCGGATCCAGATTGCAACATGTTCAACAGAAACTCGCAATTTTCCCGTACTGGGAACTGTTTACACAGACGAGATGCAACACACTGTATTCGTTCAACTGATCTGGGGTTAGTATATAAGGCTTTTTTTTGTTACTTGTAAAAGGTTATTGTATCAGCCATTTAGTTAACTAAACCATAACTTAAGTTTATATAATTTACAGACAACAAATGGACAACCTTTGTTGTTACGACTCTAATAACAATCTGATTGATTCGAGAGCTAGAGAAGGTGGATCCTTGCAGCGATACCACTACCTCGGAGGATCCGGAATATACCCTTACCTCACCAACTTTTACTTTGATGTTCTTCCTTTCCTCCACTGTTGTCGATATTCTCAGAATGGTTACAATGTCGTCGGTGGTGGAAATGTCGTTGTTGAAAACATTTGTCCCCGGTTTTTTACGCAAAGAAAATATAGTTCCTGCATCAACTATGAACCTCCGCGTCCAGGTTAGTTTAAGTATGCAGAATTTAGGAGTGTGTGCTTAAGATATTGCACACATTACCGTTAGTTTCACGTTAATGTCTTTGGGGGAACGATATCGTGATGATACCCGCATTTCTATTTTGAGGATTGAATGTGGGTTTTTTTTCTTTCTATTTTCCAGCCAGAACAAATGGGGACCCTCATATCACGACCTTAGACGGATATAGCTATACATTCAATGGTGTTGGTGAATTTGTGTACTTGAAAACCTTGGACAGAACTTTTCAAAGTCAAATCAGATTTGAACAGTTTCGTAAAGAAAATGGTAAACTTACTTTAAGAATCAGTAGCCTTATTCACAAAGAATCGTAAGAAAAAACTTGAGATACCTTATTCAAAATCGTTATGTTTTGTGAAAAGAGCTACGGGTGACAATTGAGTCCAAATGTGCATTAAATGCGTGTTTTTCAAAACCTATACTTTAAATCATATTAGGAGATTTAGTGGATGCAAGTGTATGTACCGCCATTGCAACTCAACACACCAACACTTCCGGTGTTGTGGAAGTTCGTCTCAACTCCATCCGAACAGCCGACGTGTTGGTTGATGGAGAAGTTATTGATTTCGATGAATCGAATGCACATCAATTTCCAGGTGATACTATCTAATCTAGATTTAGGAAATTTCGTTATATGATAAAGAGAATAACTAATTGTTATTTCAATAAATATACATTGATGATGTTGTTTATATTGAATGACATGTTGTTTCTCTATAGGAGCATTCGTGCTGCAAATTGCAATAAATGATTCCAATATGAATTCAACGAAAAAAGAGTTCATTGTGTCCTTCACGGAGATTGGAATAGCATTCAAAGCGATAGCAAGCTCCAAAGTTCTCAACATTTTACCAATAGTTGGAAATAAATCTTTAGCTGGTCAGTCTTGTTATACCCCCCCCCCCCCAAAAAAAAATAATAATCCAGCAATTCATTAATACAATTCAAATTATTTTTGTAAGGATTAAATGTCTAAAGAAGACCATTTTAATTTACTAGCTTTGTTAAACCTTTTCTTTTCCCATTGTTTCT
The DNA here is from genome assembly GCA_033439105.1 of Magallana nippona. Taxonomy (NCBI): domain Eukaryota; kingdom Metazoa; phylum Mollusca; class Bivalvia; order Ostreida; family Ostreidae; genus Magallana; species Magallana nippona. The sequence continues at coordinate 12,705,087 of CM065918.1, read as the reverse complement.
AGGGAGTTTAAGAGGTTTACTTGGAGATTTTGATGAAAATCCGAATAATGATTTGCAAACGTATTCTGGAAGGGTTCTCTACCCTAACTCATCTACCGAGCAGATTTTCGACGAATTTGGAATCCCATGTAATATAGTTTTTACAAAATATTTTTGATAACGATTTATATAGATCATGATATTGATTGCATCTTTAAACTTCTTAAAATCCATTTACTGAATTCTAGTGGGCATCTAAAGTTATAACACACGCGAAAACTAATAACAAGCAAACATTTTTTCATGATGATGTTGTTATTGTAATATCAGTCATGTTATTTAATGCATTTCTTGAGATTCAGATATAACAACACTGCAGCGGTGTACGAAAGTTCCAGCACATATTGTCCAATATAACATTTTATTACTTGAAAGTATCATTATTTTTCAAAATATCGGGAGAATTATGATATTTACGTTTTTTTAACTTTTTTAAGGAAAAATCTAATGTAATGTTTAGATACAAGAAAACTATTTTTTCGGAATTTAATATTTAATTTGTGAAAATGTGTTGACCATAAGATATTACAGGGAATTGTTCCAATTAAATTTCAGGGAGGATTACAGAAAACTCATCCTTATTCACTTATGAACCTGGGAAGTCATATAATGACTATCAGCTACTATCGTTTCGCCCATCATTTAGTGTGCCTACCAATCTTCCACCGGAAGTTGTAGAATTATGCGGAACAGACCAAGAATGTGCCTTTGATTATGCCATTACAGATTCCGCTGACTTAGCTGCTGAAACACTGCAGATTACAATGATATTCAATACTTCTGTGGAAGCTTCATATGAAAGTGAGTTTTATTTGTATCGAATCAAACTTTTTAACAACCTATGTGCTGATAGTAAATAATCTTTAGTGCAAATGAAATCATAAAATTGTCAATCCCAATTTTTTAATATCACGAGACTAAACTGTATCATAATGTAGTTGCATTCAGATTAACCAGTCGGAAACTAAAAATATCATGACCATTGTGACTCTTTTAAAAATAACAGGGACGATTGTTCGTTGCTTCATGTATCTACAAGAACACACATTTTCTGTCGACATTTTCGTCTTTACACCAGTTTACATCTTACTTGCATTGCGTATTGTCTCATTTTTGTTCTAGTTAAGAATTGTGCCGACCTGCCATCTGTTGCTGGGGGTGTTTGGAATGCTTCGAACACACTAGAAGGGTCTAATGCCACCTTTTCATGCTATCCTGGTTATGAGATGGAAGGCGAAAGTAACATTGTTTCTTGTAGAAATTCTTCTTGGGGTGACTTTGGAAATTTTAGCTGCGTTTTAATGGGGACAAGCTCTACATTAGAAATTACATCAACTTTATTCACAACTGAAAAAGAAACGAGCATTCCAACAACATCAACTTTAAAAGAGATCATAATAACAACTGGAATGCAACCCACAACAACAATAACAGAGGACACCGTGACAACAACAGTGTCAACAACATCGGAAACGGAAGAAACCTCAACAACTGAAACAACTACTGATACACCAACAACATCTACAACACAAGCTTCAACAAGTCTACCGACAACATTTACAACACAAACTTCAACCATGACATCAACAAATCAGTGGACAACTGCAGAAATCTCAAAATCAACTCATCAACCAACACTATTCACAACAGAAGAAACAACAACTTATAAACCCATAGCTTTAACAACACAATCAACAACAGGAAAACAGACAAGATCTATAACAGAAGCGACTTCAACAACAACTACAAACGAACCTAAATCTTCAACAGAATCGACTACAGCAACACAAACAATATCTTCAACAGAAGACGCCTCAACAGAACCATCTCACCAAACTACAACTTTGACAACCAATATATCAACGGGATCAGTAACTCATCAAACAAGCACTCATGATATAGAGGAAACTCTACGACAATTCGATGAACAATTTAACAAAATCATTCCGTACGTGATTGGTGCCGTAGCTGTCATCATTGTCATCTCTCTTGTAGTGGTGGGAATTTTTTTCTTTAGGTAATGTTTTGTATAAAAACTGCTATATTAATCAATTTTATTTTATTATTGTCTTACTCAGTCTTCATGATAAAATTTTAATAGTTTTACCTTATATATTAAGACAAAGACAAGACAAATGAAAATGACCATCTGATAATCTGTCAATCATTATGTAATTAACAATTTTGTCTATATTTACTTTTAGAAGATCCGTTCAACTTAAAAGGAAGAAAAATAATCCAAGTGGGACTTATTCACACACGGATGGATTTACATTTTACAGCCATTAAAATAATAAATGAAAAAAAATTAATTATAGAAACTATTTATTATATTTAATGGTGATGCTCTCTGAATATGTTTGTGAACAAAAATATATATTTTGGCCCAATTTTAACATTTTATCATGCAATCATACAATTCCACGTGACATTATATGCTCTACGCACTATAGGTTGATTAGAAAAAATGTTCTTGTTATATCATTACAACTATCATAAAAAATGAAAAATAGTACTATAAATAGTGATATTGCTTGCTGAATACATGTACATACTGTACAATGTTTCCTTTCAAAATATTAATTTTTTAATCTCGATCATAATTTAATCTCCGGTAAATCAACAAAGAAATTTAATGGCAGTGCTTTAAGTACGATATATGCCGAAAACAGTTCTATATGAAAAACTATCGGACAATTCTCGGCCCTAACGGGCCTCGAAACTGATATTTTTTCATACACAGTGGCGGATTCAAGGGGGGGGGGGCGCCCCCTAAAATTGTCAAAATAAAGTTAAATCATACTCCTTCTGGCAAAGAAAATGTACAACTTACGAGTCTTAATTATGAACTTTTTGGAAACTCATGGGATTTCTCTATGTAGGTGTAGTATGAAGAAAACCCGTGGGTTCAATGGTGTAATGTACATAGAGAGCCCATTTTAGTTACGATCTATTTGGATTCAAATGTGACTAGTCACCCACCTCTAAGTAATCATTTAAGTAAAAAGCTTGTGTTTTTAGCTTCTATGTTTATTATGATACAAGCTGGCATGGTTATCTTTTTTTAAACTTCATTACATCATCCCATTGAACTTGTTTTTTTTAAACTTTTTAAAAGTTTACAGCCATTCGTAAGAAAAAAATAAAAGAGAAAGGTTCTTATATTTCTGCAAGGCATAGGATTTTGATGCGATTACTGCAGTTCTGAAATCTACAAACCTTGAAAAAGTATAAATAATTTTATCACTTTTTAGTATAATCACGAGAAGAAATATCCCAAAAGTCAAATTCAAAATACGAAGACTTCATTTTACTCTACAAAATCCGTAAAATACAGGAGCTTCCGGGGGCTTCGCCCCCTGGACCCCCATAAAAATAAAACGAAAAATTTCTTATATTTCTGCAATGCAGAGGATTTTGATGGGATAACTACTAATCTTAAATCTACAAACCTTTAACAATTGTAAATAATTTTATTGCTTTTAAGTATAATAACGAGAAGAAATATTACAAATTCTAAATAAGAAGACTTCATCTTTACCCTACAAAATCTGCAGAATCCTGGACCTACTGGGGGCCTCAAGGCGGCCCCCAGACCCCTGCCTTAAACTGGCGCCCCCTCTAACTTCAAATCCTGGATCCGCCCCTGATACAGAACTGTTTTCGGCATTTATCCATTACATGTATTACGTAGAAACTTAGTACTTTGTTTGTAACCCATCTCTTGTTTACATATTCATACATCAAGATCTTTTGGACGTTTCCATATCATCATATTTTCACAATTTTTTATTTTAATTCTATAGAAGCGAATTTTCGTTGGAAAATCAATTCGTTATTCGTGATCTAAAATGGCTGTGAATGTATTTATATTTCGTTGTTTGAAAATATAAATTATTTGCTTTTTCAATATATGTCATGTTATCCAGCATTTTTTCTTGTTTAGATATGTCAAATGCTTTTTCACTGAAAGGCTTGTTAAAAAATATGTTGAAAGACACAAATATGTTGTCCTCTGTTTACTTTTTAACTCCTCTTTGAAAAGTTTTGCTTAGCATGTGTAAGTTTGTCAATATTTAATACACACACGTGTTGATTTACATACACAATGGAAGTTCATTGTGATAAAAAGTTTCACTTCATACTCCTTAAAGAAATACAACTTCCGTTATGCTTAATATTTTTGAGGACTTTTTGAGGAACATTTAATTAGTGACTGAGAAGAATATTTAATTTATCACGTTCAGTATTTTTCCGGCACTGTGTGATGTTGTAATGTGTTGATAGGTCGTTTTTGTCCGGAACAACACTATTGTCTCTTCTACAGGCATCATCTCGATCATCAATGTTTTTAGTTACGTTTTCCCTTAATAAGGTATCATTTCTTACAGGGGCATGGTCACGAATTTAATCATTTAAGCATTTAATCAAAATTTATTTTCCCATTTTTTAGCTCACCTGAGCTGAAGGCTCAAGTGAGCTTATCTGAACAAGATTTGTCCGTTGTCTGTTGTTGTCGTCGACATTCTCGTTGGTGTTGGCGTTGTAATCTTTTTACATTTTCATCTTCTTCTCCAGAACCACTGGGTTGATATCAACCAAACTTGGCATCAATGGGTGAAGGGGATTCAAGTTTGTTTAAATGAAGGGCCACGCCCTCCTTAAAGGGGAGATAATTAAGAATTATTGAAAAATTGTTGGTATTTTTCAAAAATCTTCTTCTCAAAAACTAATCAGCCAGGAAAACTGAAATTTGTGTGGAAGCATCCACAGGTAGTGTAGATTCAAGTTTCTTCAAATCATGGTCCCCGGGGGAAGGGTTGAGCCACGATGGGGGAGGGGGGCCAGTTTTACATAGGAATATATAGAGAAAATTAAAAAAGAAATTTCTTCTAAAAAACTATTAGGCCAGAAAAGCTCAAATTTGTGTAGAAGCATCTTCATATAGTGTATATTCAAATTTGTGTAAAACATGGTCGCTGGGGGTAGGGTGGGGCCACGAAGGGGGGAGCAACTTTTACATAGGAATATATAGAGAAAAACTTTAAAAATCTTCTTATAAATCTATTGGGCCAAAAATGCTGAAACTTGTGTGGAAGCATCCTCAGGTAGTGTAGATTCAGGTTTGTTTAAATCATAATCTCCGGGGTAGGGTGAGGCCATGATGTGGGGATCAAGTTTTACAAAGGAATATATTGAAAAAAGCTTTTAAAATCTTCTAAAAAACTACCAGGCAAGAAAAGCACAAATTTGTGTGGAAGCATCCTCGGGTAGTATAGATTCAAGTTTGTTCAAATCATGGTCCCCGGGGGTAGGGCGGGACCACAATGGGGGGAGTCAAGTTTTTTCATAGGAATATATAGAGAAAAACTTTAAACATCTTCTTCTCAAAAACTATTAGGTCAGAAAAGCTGAAACTTGTTTGGAAGCATCCTCAGGTAGTGTAGATTTAAGTTTGTTCAAATCATGGTCCTCGAGGGTACGGTGGGGCAACAATGGGGGATCAAGTTTTACAAAAGAATATATAGAGAAAATCTTTAAAAATCTTCTTCTCAAAAACTATTAAGCCAAAAAAGCTCAAAGTTTTGTAAAAGCATCCTAAGGTAGTGTAGATTTATGTTTGTTCAAATCATGGTCGCAGGGGGTAGGGTGTGGCCACGATAGGGGGAGCAAATTTTACATTGGAATATATAGAGAAAAATCTTCTTCTCAAAAACGTTTAGGCAAGAAATACTCACATTTGTGTAGAAGCATCCTCAGGTATGATCCCAGGGTATGGTGGGGAAACAAAGGGGTGTTAAATTATTTACATGGGAAGATATGGAGAAAAATCTCTAAACATCTTCTGGAAAAGCATTCCAAAGTAAAGCTGAAACTTGTGTCAAAGCACAGATTGTGCATATTGAAGTTTGATCATGGTTCCCTGGAGAAAAGAAAGGCTAAAAATCGGCATCATGTGCACATTTTAATGCACGATAAACCCAATTAGCTGAGCTGTTCATTGTTTTACGTGAAATCTGTTTAATTTATTTGAGTGGAGCCATGCCGTGTCTTTGGGTGGTTGCATTTTTTAGGACTAACATTAAAAAACATTTATCCATTTGGAGACCAAGCTGGAGATACTGCCATGGACAAAAATGACTATGAAAATTCGCCGGAGATCCCCATATAAACTATTTTCCCATTTTTTAATCACCAAAACTCAAAATTAATATTCAGTAAAAATTTCTTCATCATTATAACAGATTGATATTTCTCACACGGAGAGAAAAATTTAATATGTAACTGTGGAAACATTAAATTTCGTGATGGTTCAATTTTCGTGGAATTCCTGGGTACCTCTCAACCAGGAATTAACATCGCCCACGAATTAATAAATGAGGGTTATAAAGTCATATTCACTTTTGTTGGTATTAGCTAGACAACACGAAATAACGTCCCCACAAACCTATAAAATTTCAACAATCCACGAAAATTGGCCCCCACGACTTTGAATGATTCCACAGTACCTTGCTCTCTCTCTCTCTCTCTCTCTCTCTCTCTCTCTCTCTCTCTCTCTCTCTCTCTCTCTCTCAACGAATTTTGCTTAGAAGGGAGTGTACATAAAGCTTACTCTCTCTCTCTCTTCTCTCTCTCTCTCTCTCTCTCTCTCTCTCTCTCTCTCTCTATATATATATATATATGCGCGCGCGCGCGCGCACACACACACACACACACACACACACACACACACACACACACAGAGAAAAGAATATAACTTGGGGCCGAGGTACAAAAAAATATAAATTATAGCATAAAGTAAGCTCGTACAATATATATCATATAACAAATTAAAAGTGATTCTGACATTTCATATTCACAAATTAATAGTGATAGTATATGATAAGGATATTGATGGTATATGATTTTAATGAAACGAGGTGTGTGTTTTCTATTCCAAATCCTGTTTAATAGCCATCCACTCTAAAATAAAGAAAAAATTACCCTTTCGAACCAAAAGTGCAACTTTTTAGGACAACCACTACTTCTGCATCTACGTAAAGTCTGGAAGCTTTCTTTAATATTTAAGTATTCCCGAATGAAAAAATCTGTTATTGTGAGAAAATTGACTAACGTAAAATTATTCTATCACCTATCTCAATGTAATTGTAAACTGTATAGATTTGGGGTTGTATTTAAACTTCAACTTCCCGGTAAGATTATGGATCTTTACTGTTTGCACACTTGTAATAGATCAGTGAAACCAATATTTGACAGAAAAGCTGAATGAACAAGTCTACTTTAGAGATATACATAGGTTTATAAGAATATGATAATAATTACTTATTCACATCATTTGTTTGGAATAGGTGAAGGAAGACAAAGACACATTTTAGCAATCACGATTGGAGTGGTATACCTATTAAATGTCAGTATTCAATGTTTGACTAAAAATAAAGCTTATGAAATTTGGAAAATAAATCTTCTTTCGATCTTGATGATTCTGCGCATCAAAAACGCACGCAAACAAATCATATCATTGGTTATTCACACAACAAGGAAGATCTGAGGACATAGTTTTCTAAATCTGAAGATCTAACGTATTTGTCACACATTTTATAAATTTCACTCAAAGATATAGGCATGAGGAGTATTTTAGTGGCAGAGTATTTTGCTTTTTTTGTAGGACCTGCGCTGGGACTAACGTTGAATGAGCTTTATCCATTTGGTGACCAAGCCGGAGATACTGCTGTGAGCAAAAATGACGATGGTGGTTCGCCAGAAATATTAATATCAACTCTTTTCCCTTTTTTTAACCACCAACATACCAAGTTAATAGTGAGTAACTATATATCTTCTTGGTGATTTCCAGGCTACACCTTCCTCTCCAACTAACTCTATTTCTACTGTTACGCGTGTTACTACATGCTGGGTAACAAAATAAAAATAAATACCACTTCGTTCTTTTTTCGTTTCTGTTTTCTGCATTACTATGTTAATATTGATATTGTTTTAAAAGAATATGTCATAGTTAATAGCCTTCATAGAGAGATTTGCTTTGAAAATGAATTAGTATCCATCCAATTACTTGCGATGGCGTTTCTACCAAAAAAATTACATATTAACAGATGTATTCTCAAATTTAGTAGATATGAGAAATTTAAAAAACAAACCTGACATCGAAGATTATTTAATGTGGATTGGACAATATGTTTAACAACTGAACGATACCAGAGGAATTTTATTGATCATTTAGAAAATCTTCCTCATACTTTTACCCATTCAGGTGAACACAAACGGAGTTATTTCCTTTCTACAAACGGTTAGCACATTCACCCCTGATCCATTTCCTATAGCGAATGACGCCAGAATGATAGCCCCATTTTGGGGTGATGTTGATACAACAAATGGAGGGACAGTGTGGTACAGAGAGACTACTAATGATACTCTGCTAGACAGAGCCACAGACGAAGTACGAGCGTACTTTCCCGGTTTTTTTAGATTCAGGGCATCATGGGTATTTATCGCCACGTGGGATCAGGTTGCATTTTACGGATGTTCTGGTGGAGGATGTTCTAAGGTTAACACATTTGTATCATAGTATATATGAAAGCAAATTTCATTTAGAAATATACGTGTTTTGGTATCAAAACCCCGAAGCATTAAATGATATCCAAATTCTTTGTTTTATATTTATGTATTAAGACCAACACGTTTCAAGCAGTCTTGATAACAAACGGCCAACATTCCTTCACAATATACAACTATGAAGACATACAGTGGACAACAGGAACAGCAAGTGGAGGAATCAGTACTACTGGGTTAGGGGGAACCCCCGCTCAGGTATATCAATGTTTTGTTCTCAGGAAGAAGAATATTATACACATTGACAAAGAATGTGTAATACAGTAGCTGCCACCAAACACCCCTGAATTCATGCACAATAATGCAACCGTAATATAATATTGATGAAACGTTGACATTGTATTCCTCGTATAATGTACAGGTTTTGTCAATTAGGTGAAGAAGAACACATTAGATAACTTTTTAACATTAAAAAGGATTCGAATGACATAACCTACAGTCAGTTTGAAATTACATGATCCGTGATTTTGAGAAAAAATGGGAATAAAAGTACAAACTAAACCACTGAGTGCATTATATTTTAACATTTACTAAGCTTTTATGAGAATATTTATTTTATCGTTTCAATTACGGCATGTCAAATCTTGTTACTTTTCAAATAATCTGAGGCATTCAAACATTTAAATACATGTAATTTAGATCATGCCATTTTGCTGGGGAACAAAATGTTCCTTTTGTGGTTTCTAAATGTTGACCATATGTAAAAAAAAATATATTTATACATTTTCAGGTTGGATTTAATGCTGGAGATGGAATCGTGTCTTTTACAGTCAACGCTTCACGCAGTCCTGATATTGTAAATGTGGATGAGTATTCAAATGTAGATATACCCGGAATATTCGCGTTTAGGATTGATGCAAGTGACATCAGTGATGGAGGATGTAATACAAAAGGTACGGAGGATGCAATACAAAAAGTATGAAATTCGTGCATGATTTAAGAGTTATGCAAATTAATAATGATTTGCGATGAAACTACTTTTGAAATCCATTGATCTTAATTAGTTTATTATTTTGTCATTAATAGGAAGATTGACAATTACCCCTCGGTATGGACCAATGTTAGGAGGGCAGTATTTAGTTATCAGTGGCCCATGTATTGAACCTGGAGCGACAATTGAATTGACTTTCCTAGGCCTTCCCAACAAGAAACAATGTGAAAGAAAAACAGAATTCAGCATGGCGTGCATAACACCGATGTTTCTGTACACAGGCGATGTTATCGTGCAGGTTGTCATTGACGATCAGCAGGGAGTTAAAAGGACGTTTTGGGGTCGATACACAATCTGTATGTGTACATGTCTTTTGTCTTAAAAAATCCAAAATTATGTTAACATCAATCTATAATGAAAATGATCTTCTTTGTCAAAAACCTATGGCCATGAATTGCCTTGTCCAGTCATTTTGAGACGTTCTAGAATAGCAACTGAGACATTTATTTCAGTAACAAACGAGATGTTTTTAATTTGGCATTGGTTTGCATTAAAATAAGGTTTATATAAATATATTTCTTATGGTGCTACCCTAATTATTGTCAGAAAAAGAATGCCAACAAATCTCACATAGTACTAAACTATTTAAATTGATTTTTAAACATATAGCGCCAAGCACCATTTTAAATACATTAGCTTGTTATTTAACAGCAGAATTTACAATGGCTTGAAAGTGTTTAAGAACAAGGAAGAACATTGTGTACCAAAAATTACCTAATCATTACGCAGTATTAGCGGTTTAGCAATTTCATTTTTTTTTTTGCTGTCTCTATTGGTTTATTACTATTCTGTCTATCCTCCAAAAGTATTTAAATCGGATATCTGAGACATAACGTTGTTCTTAATTTGTATCTTTTAGATTCGCTAAATTTCATAAACTTACAATAAATGTTTTTAATCATAATCGATCGTAGGATATATTTTTAGTAAATCCTGCCGACAGCAAACACCGAGTATACAGACACAGCGCACCTGATTGGTTCTTAGGGCGACAACAAATCTCATGGGACCCGGATGTTGCAGAATTAAAGGACGATGAGAGGGTGGACATACACTTATTTTATTTAGAGGTATGGTATATGTAAAGGTATTAATGTATTTAGGATTTAATCTAGGGAAAAAACCTTTATACATAGAAGGCACTTGTAAGGACTGTAGTTATTCTGGTAGTTTTGATCATGAATTGTTAATTATTTTTAGGAGGAAGGTAATCGTGGTTTAAAATGGCAAAAAGAGATTCTAAAACAAGGAGTACAGCGTTTACTAGGAACGACAGAACTCTTCCTTCAAACGAGTGGTTACGCTTTGGCTGTAAGAGTCACAGCATCACCACAGAGAAATGACCAGTCAGTAAATTGCATTGGACACAAACGTGTTTGGTCTTTAAATATAATATATTGCATTCTGGATTTATTATCTTACCATAAAAGGAATGAAATTCAATTACATGTATTAAAAATGTGTCAATATAACAATTTTGGCAGACATGTAATTATATACCGGTATATTTATTTATATAATTATATGTATTAAGGTTTGAAAGAGGAATTTGGTCAGATATATTCCCTCTTGCCTTACAATCCGACCAAGCTTACTCATTATGTCAAAACTGGTTGAATACGGAAGGAAAGTTGCCATCACTCCCATCTGATGATGTTCAACCATGTCCTTGCACGTTAGACCAAGCTCTCTTAGATATTGTGCGATTCCAACCGGACCCAGATTGCAACATGTTCAACAGAAACTCGCAATTTTCCCGTACCGGAAACTGTCTACACAGACGAGATGCAACACATTGTATTCGTTCAACTGACCTAGGGTTAGTATATTGTTGGTTTGTTTTTGTTTTTTGTTTTTTGTTACTTACAAAAGGTTATTGTATCAGCCATTTAGTTAACTAAACCATAACTTAAGTTTATATAATTTACAGACAACAAATGGACAACCTTTGTTGTTACGACTCTAATAACAATCTGATTGATTCGAGAGCTAGAGAAGGTGGATCCTTGCAGCGATACCACTACCTCGGAGGATCCAGAATATACCCTTACCTCACCAACTTTTACTTTGATGTTCTTCCTTTCCTCCACTGTTGTCGATATTCTCAGAATGGTTACAATGTCGTCGGTGGTGGAAATGTCGTTGTTGAAAACATTTGTCCCCGGTTTTTTACGCAAAGAAAATATAGTTCCTGCGTCAACTATGAACCTCCGCGTCCAGGTTAGTATTTAGTTTAAGTATGCAGAATTTAGGAGTGTGTGTTTAAAATATTGCACACTTAACCGTTAGTTTCACGTTAATGATTTTGGGGGAATGACATTGTGATGATACCCGCATTTCTATTTTGAGGATTAAATGTATTTTTTTTCTATTTTCCAGCCAGAACAAATGGGGACCCCCATATCACGACCTTAGACGGATACAGCTATACATTCAATGGTGTTGGAGAATTTGTGTACCTGAAAACCATGGACGGAACTTTCCAAAGTCAAATCAGATTTGAACAGTTTCGTAAAGAAAACGGTAATCTTACTTAAAGAATCGGTAGCCCTTTTCACAAAGAATCGTAAAAAAAAATTGAGAGATCTTATTCAGAATCCTTATGTTTTTGTGAAAAGGGCTACGGGTGACAACTGAATTCAAACGTGCCTAAAATACATGTTTTTTAAAACATACACTTTAAATCATTTTAGGAGATTTAGTGGATGCAAGTGTATGTACCGCCATTGCAACTCAACACACCAACGCTTCCGGTGTTGTGGAGGTTCGTCTCAACTCCATCCGAACAGCCGACGTCTTGGTTGATGGAGATGTTATTGACTTTGATGAATCGAATGCACATCAATTTCCTGGTGACACTTTTTATTCTGTTTTGGAAATTTCGTTTTCTTCTGAAGATAATAACTATCTGTTCTTTCAAATAAATGTATATTGATGATTATGTTTATATTTAATACCACGTTGTTTCTTTATAGGAGCATTCGTGCTGCAAATTGCAACAAATGATTCCAACATGAATTCAACGAAAAAAGAGTTCATTGTGTCCTTCACGGAGATTGGAATAGGATTCAAAGCGATAGCAAGCTCCAAAGTTCTCAACATTTTACCAATAGTTGGAAATAAATCGTTAGCTGGTCAGTGTTGTTACCCCCAACCCCCCCCCCTTCCCCCAAAAAGAATTTTAAACAGCAATTCATCAATACTATTCAAATCATTTTATGTAAGGATTAAATGTCTAAAAATGACCATTTTAATTTAGTAGCTTTGTTTAACGTATTCTTTTCCCTTTGTTTCTAGGGAGTTTAAGAGGTTTACTCGGAGATTTTGATGAAAATCCGAATAATGATTTGCAAACGTATTCCGGAAGGATTCTCTACCCAAATTCATCTACCGAGCAGATTTTCGACGATTTTGGAATCCCATGTAATATAGTTTTTACAAAATATTTTTGATAACATTTTATTAACGTGAAAAATTTGAAGTTAATGACATCATTTGTTCATTCCTGGTAAGCTAACATATTTGGCTACATCCATTAACCCGGAGCAACCACAAACTCATGGCAACGTCATTTTTGACCCCTTTCCATCGTATAGTTTTTTTAAAGTAATTTCTTGGCCAAAAAGGTCTTCTCCCGAGATTCACAACAGTTTTATGTATATTTACTGCGCGGCCTTGGCGTCAATATTCAATAAACCGTGCAGTCAGATATCTATTGCTTGGTAAATATTTTTGTACTATCTCCGTATTTCAACTCGAACACTAGTAAAACTTGCACAAAAGTTAGTAACGACAAATAGCAAAATGAACATATATAGTTTTATTTCTTTTATCATTAATTGTAGGTCTACCAACACTTAAAATGTAGATGTTTAAGTTTTTTTAAACTCCGAGTTTGTGCCTGCACCGGGTCCCACCGACTTGTTTATGTATCGTCGCAAACAAATTATTATTTTGTAATATTATTTTGCTCAATTATTTGTTAAGGTTTCTTCAATGTTTATGCTAATTTTCACTAAACTTCGTCACATAGAAAGGGAAATATTTGTGTTGTCTCAATAATTTCCGAACAACCCTCGTTTAGTCCGATATAACATTTTATCACTTGAAAGCATCGTTATTTTTCAAGATATCGGGATAACTATGATATTTACGTTTACTTAGCTGAGGAAAAATTCATAATTTTCTGTAAAAAACAAATTTAGATGCAAGAAAACTCTTTTTGGGTAATTTCATATTTAATTTGTGAAAATGTCTTGACGATAAGATAATACAAAGAATTGTTCCAATTAAATTTCAGGGAGGATTACAGAAAACTCATCCTTATTCACTTATGAACCTGGGAAGTCATATAATGACTATCAGCTACTATCGTTTCGCCCATCATTTAGTTTGCCTACCAATCTTCCTCCGGAAGTTGTAGAGTTGTGCGGAACAGACCAAGAATGTGCATTTGATTATGCCATTACAGATTCCGCTGAATTAGCTGCAGAAACACTGCAGATTACAATAATATTTAATACTTCTGTGGAAGCTTCTTATGAAAGTGAGTTCTGTATATCGAATCAAAGTTTATAATAACAACCTATTTCGTTATAATATAGCCGACAGTATGTTACCTAAAAACAGCCAAGTGAATTCTGCTCTCCTGCTCTCAATGCTCTATGTAAAATAAAATTATCTTTATTTAATATTCTTACCCATATTTTTTAAAAATATATTCAAAATGCTTCACCAGTAGCAGGACGTAAGAAGTAATGACAATTTTGACTCTTTAAAAATTATCATAGAGGTGTTTTTGCAATATATTGCTATATCTATCTACAAATAGACACATTTTCTGTCGACATTTTCTGTATTACACCCGATTACAACTTGCTTATATTCCATGATGTCTCCGTTTTGTTGTAGTAAAGAATTGTGCTGACCTGCCATCTGTTGCTGGGGGTGTTTGGAATGCTTCGAACACACTAGAAGGGTCTAATGCCACCTTTTCCTGCTATCCTGGCTATGGGATGGAAGGCGAAAGTAACCTAGTTTCTTGTAAAAATACTACCTGGGGTGACTTTGGAAATTTTAGCTGCGTTCTTATTGAGACCAGCTCTACATTAGAAGTTACAACAACTATATCAACAACTGAAAAAGAAACAAGCATTCCAACAACATCTACTTTAAAAGAGATCATAACAACCACTACAATGCAACCCACAACAATTACGGAGGACGTCTTGACAACAACAGTGTCAACAACATCGGAAACGGAAGAAATCTCAACAACCGAAACAACTACTGATATACCGACAACATCTACAACACAAGCTTCAACAAGTCTACGAACAACATCTACAACACAAGCTTCAACAAGTATACCATCAACATCTACAACACAATCTTCAACAACTAGTATACCAAGAACATTTACAACACAAACTTTAACAACTGATATACCAACAACATCTACAACACAAGCTTCAACAACTAATATACCAACAACATCTACAGCACAAACTTTAACAACTAGTTCAAAAACATCTACAATACAAACTTCAACAACAGATATACTAACATCTTCAACACAAACTTCAACCATTACATCAACAAAGCAGTGGATAACTGCAGAAATCTCAAAATCAACTGATCAACCAACAATATTCATAACAGAAGAGACAACAGCGTCTCATAAACCCACAGCTTTAACAACACAATCAACAACAGGAAAACAGACAAGATCCATAACAGAAGAAACTTCAACAACAACAACATCAAACGAACCTAAAACTTCAACAGAATCGACTACAGCAACACAAACAATATCTACAACAGAAGACGCCTCAACAGAACCATCTCAACAAACTACAACAACACTCCATGTATCAACAAATTCTGTAACTCATCAAACAAGCACTTTCAATATAAAGGAAACTCTACGACAATTTGATGAACAATTTAACAAAATCCTTCCATACATGATTGGTGCCGTAGCTGTCATCGTTGTCCTCTCTGTTGTAGTGGGAATTCTTTTTTTAAGGTAATGTATTGTTTAAAAACTACTATAGTAATCATTTTTAGTGTATTATCGTCTTAGTCACTCTTCAATTAGTTTAATATTTAAACTTCATAAAAGACAAAGACAAGACAAACTAAAACCCCTGACTGATCATAAACATGTTATTACAACGCTGTCTCTATTTACTTTTAGAAGATCCGTTCAACTTAAAAAGAAGAAAAATAATCCAAAAGGGACTTATTCACACACGGAGGGATATACAGTTTACAGCCATCAAACTAATGAACGATAATTCTATCGACTCTTATAATAATTTATTATAGGAACTATATAATTAATTATAAAAAAAAATATATAATTAATTATAAAAACATTTTATATACTGGTGATGTTCTATGAATATTTTTGTACACAAAAAACATATATTTTAGCTTAATTTCAGCATTTAATCATGAAATCATGAATATGATTCCAGGTCACTTATTAGATACTCTACGTATTATAGGTAAATTAGAAACAATTTGTTTATCTTGTTATTTCATTAAAACTATTATAGAATGAAATACTATAAAGAGTTGATGTACAAAAAGTTGTTGCAATCACTTTATTGTATTGTATACAAATGCATTTGATCGTTCAATTTCAAATAAAAACAAATCGTATTTATTTTTTCCCTCGCTTCACTCCTCCGAAAATGAATATTTTCTTGACTAATTCATTGAAAAATAAAAACATTTTTAGGGTTGGTGCGTCCGTTACAAATCGCATCATACAAAGGAGTATGGTATTAATATAAAACACGCATTTTACAAGCCATTGAAACAAGTAATTTTTGTTCGAGACTGTCCTTTATATATCCGGATCGACTCCTGAAATTGCATGGTCGTTGGGTCACGGACAAAGCCAAAGACGACACATTGTTATTAGAAGCAACTGTAACACCACCAATGCGTTAACTATGTAACGCAAATTTGGAACTATCAAGGCCAATTACTTTCAAAGATGATAACAATATTTCTCTAGCTTTCGTGTATGAGAGAGGTTTGGAATTGTTAGAGCCTTATTATACATTTTTTGATTAAAAAAAATAATCTACAGAAGCTTTTCCTAACCCTAACATGTCGATGTATTCAACCAACAATTTATTTATCTTGTTATATCATTAAAACTATTATAAAATGAAATACTATAGTTATATTTTATTTTGAATTTATTACAAGCTGTACAATGTACCGTTTCAATTTATTCTGTTTTTTATCTCGATCATTTTTTACACGAAGAATTTCTCTATTTTTCATATATTAATTGCACATATAATATATTACATACAAACTTAGTATTTTATCAATAACCCATCTCTTGTTAACATATACATACATCAAGATCCTTTGAACGTTTCCATATCGTCATAATTTCACTTATTTGATTTTTATTCTATAGCGGATTTTCGTTGGAAAATCAATTGATTGTTTGTGATCTAGAATGGTTGTGAATGTATTAATATTTAATTTTTTTGTCACGTTATCCAGCGTTATATCTAGTTTAATATGTTTAATACCTTTTTACTGAATGGCTTGTTAAAAAATATGTTGAAAGACACAAATATGTTGTCATCTGGTTGCTTTTAAACTCCTCTTTGAAAAGGAGGAAGTTTTGCTTAGCATTTAAAAGTTAGACAATATTTAATACACACAAGTGTTGATATTTCATACACAATGGAAGCTGATTGTGATTAAAAGTTTCACTTTATACTCCTTAAAGAAATAAAACTTCTGCTATGCTTTATATTTCCTGAGGATTTAAAAAAAAACCAATGCAATTGGTGACTGAGAAAAATACTTTATTCATCACGTTCAGTCTTATCCGGCATTGTGTGATAATGTAATGTGTTGATCGTCGTTTTTGTCCGAAACAACACTATTGTCTCTTCTACACGCATCATTTCGATCATCAAGGTTTGTAGTTACGTTTTCCCATAAGAGGATAATATTTCTTAATCCCATCCTTTTTTATTAAACTCCTGCACAGGTGAGCCAAATAGACGTTACATTACCCTTAATTGTGTTATTTAAGGCTAATTGCTTACCAACAAAAATAGCTGCATTCAAAAGTTTTAATACTATGCAAAACTACGTTATAACTATTAAATTTAGCGTATGACATCAAAAAGAATTCGTACATCATGTATACAGGTAATCTCAAGTGGTTGATAAATACTGATGTAACTTATAGTACTGGCAGAAATATTTTCGTATGCCTTTTCATTCTTAAAAAAAAACATCATTTTTAAAAGTATATTTAAAAACGCAAACAATATGCAAGATTTTGACAATCTTGTTTCAATAGAATTCGTTCAGTATTATCATCACAATATCAAGGTTGGTAAACACGCTAACACTGTTAAGATGCTCTACAGGGGAAACTGGCCTTGAAGTGCCTGCAGCTTGCAAGTTGTGCACATGTTAATGCGCAATAAACCCAATTAGCTGTTCACTGTTTATCGTGAAATCTATTTAATTCATCTGAGTGGAGTCATGCCGAGTCTTTGGATGGTTGCATTTTTTGTTGGACCTGCATTAGGATTAACGTTAGATGACCTTTATCCATTTGGAGACCTAGCTGGAGATACTGCCATGGATAAAAATGACGATGGAAGTTCGCCGGAGATCCCCATATCAACTCTTTTCCCATTTTTTAATCACCAGCACTCAAAATTAATTGTAAGTAGAAAATTTATATATATTTCATTCATGATTATTACAGATTTATATCTCTCACACAGAAAGAAAAAAAACTAAATATTTAATTTATATAGAATGCAACAATTGTTCAGCAATAACCCCTTCTCTCTCTATCTCTCCAATGAATGATTTTCTCTCTCTCTCTTTCTCTCTCTCTCTCTCTCTCTCTTCAATGAATGATTTTGTTTTGAAGTAAATGTACACAAAGGTGTTGCAATCACTTTATTGTATTGTATACAAATGCATTTGATCGTTCAATTTCAAATAAAAACAAATCGTATTTATTTTTTCCCTCGCTTCACTCCTCCGAAAATAAATACCGTATAGCTGGTTTTTTTGGCGGGGATATAATTTTGGCCTATTTTGGCGAATTTTGAAAATTCACCAAAATTAAAATCACCAAATTTAAGTACTTTTTTTTTTATAGATTTTAAAAGAGTAATCTGACGTTTTTGGAGATTATTTTTTATATATATATTTTTTAAGTCTGTGAGCATGATAAAAGGGGACATTTGTTACATGCATACGGTGTTACAGATACAAATGTACATTTATTCAAAATCAATAAAAACTAATGTAAATAAATAAAAGCTAAGCATTACTAAAAATTAGAAGTTAATTGTTTAAACACCATATCCCTTTTCCCTGTTCAGGAGTGTAATTAGCCCCAGTGACAGGGGTGCTAGCTTGTGTTGTTTTAGGAGAGGTGTGATCCATTATCGACTCAGGTGCAGATAATTGTTTGATTAACGGTTTCTTTTAGGATTTTTGATCAAGTACATTAATTTATCAGTTATAAAAAATAAACAGACAGTAGATTTTTAATAAAGAGTAAAGGATTCACCAAAATTATATCCGCCAAAATTAATGGTATACCTTGAAGACCCAAATCCGCCAAATTTGTGTCCCGACAAAAAAACCGGCTATACGGTATCTTTTTGATTAATTTATTGAAAAATAAAACATTTTTAGGGTTGGTGCGTCCGTTACAAATCGCATCATACAAAGGAGTATGGTATTAATATAAAACACGCATTTTACAAGCCAAGATTCATTGAAACAAGTAATATTTGTTCGAGACTGTCCTTTATATATCCGGAACGACTGCTGAGAATACATGGTCGTTGGGTCACGGACAAAGCCAAAGACGACACATTGTTATTAGAAGAAACTGTGACATCACCACTGCGTAAACTATGTAACGCAAATTTGGAACTATCAAGGCCAATTTCTTTCAAAGATGATAACAATATTTCTCTAGCTCTCGTGTATGAGAGAGGTTTGGAATTGTTAGAGGCTTAATATACATTTTGGTTTTTTTTTTTAAATAATAGCTGTAAAAAAAAAATAATATACAGAAGCTTTTCCTAACCCTAACATGTCGATGCATTCAACCAAAAAACAGGACACAGGTCGTTTCCAGTCTTTGCTATAATCACAGATTTTCCTCTTCTGTAAATATCCGTTTTACTCCTAGGAATGTTGATTTCGATTTAAGCATTTTCCCACTTAATATCACTCATTCTAATATTTGACAACTCACTAAATCGGAAAAATCCGGAAAACCCAAGTAAACACATTACAAATGATCTTATTTTCAAAACAAGGATCTTTGAATGAGAAATCCATTAACTGGCGTAGTATATCTGTGTTAATAGTCTCCTTTTTGTTGATAGGTTTTGATATAAACATACGTGTCCTTCCTTCAAGCACTAGTTTTAAAAACTTGTACTCACATGGATTCGAACTTGAAGAAAATTCGTGAGTCCAGCTTGTACTGTAAAAATATGCTTCCAAAACGGAAGTTGAAACCCTCTATTGTACCAACCTCCCATGAAAAGAGCTACAGTAGACACTGATGCTGGAAGATATACAAAGAAATGCTTCAAACACCGGTGTCTGAATTTTGAGAAATATGTATCTTGTTTGTCGTTTGAGATTTTGCATTTTTCACAATATTCAGCAGAGAATCCAAAATTCTCGTAAATGACGATCTTTCTTAAGCTTTTCAATAATTAACCATTAATATTGGCCTTGAAAATTCTGTAAATTCTGTAATACATAAAATATGCGCATTAGAAAAATCATATCAACAACATAGCAATACAATCCATCTAGCATAATGCACTCAAAAGATTACTAATATTAAATACAAAAAAGCAGTTCCCATATATTGGATAGCAGTTATCCATATACTGGACAGCAGTCATTTAAATATCAATGTTTTTAAAATCTTTCATATCTTATTGAATAGCAGTCATTCATCAGTAAAGCATTAATTCAAATCACAGAAAAGCAGTCCTCCTTTTTGGATAGCGGTCATCCAATATATAATATCATTCCAATAATAACTTCTAGTACACTGGTCAGCAGTCAACCGTTGTGTACCACCAACTATTAATCTCACACATTCAATACATACCAATATATAAACAATTATACCTGCAACAGTCATGTATTTATGCATTTTTGTGGATATACAACATTGCAATAACTTCAAAACGAAGCGTGCAGATTAAACGCCATAACAATACTGTTAATTTTCTGAGCTGCAAAAATGCTTTTTTTATCAGAACCTGGAATGAAAAAAATCGTTGAATGTTTATATTCTATGCTATCTTTTACAAACCACATAAACCTTCCATTTTTATCAATCAAAGAAGTCCAAAATGCTGATGATTTCCATTTCGGAACAACTAATGTACCATTGGCCCCACAGATTAATAAATGTCTTATTGTCCTCCCTATCAAAGAAAAAGGAGGAACAATCCTATTTAAATCTTGTGACCAATCGACGCAAAAGCATCTACACCGCTTGTTCCAGATGTCCAAAACAAAGAATGGCATTTGTTTACTTTGAAATTATTGCAACTCGCAAAAATATCACACGTGTAAGGTCCCCAAAGAGTATTAAAAAATGAAAAATTATGGTTGCTCACAGCCCAATTGTCAAAATCAAAAACTTTGCTCACCGAATCCGCTTCTACATTTTCGTCTCGTGGAACCCAGAATACAGAAAAATCTGTATTCCTACTCAAACAAATAGTGTATATAGAAAAAGCAAGAGTTTGTAGTTCAGGTTTCATACTACCTATCTGCGAAAAACATTTTGATTATCTGAATAAAGTTTATCAAATTTATTTTCTAACATCCCGCAAAACGATTTCATGAACATTTCAAATGTTTTAGCTATTTGAAAGTTGAACTCTGAACTATGTCCAATTCTTTCCACATAACATTAAAAACTTTATTAGTAGAATCTATCATATCTCCACCACCAGCAAAGTCACTAGCATCAGTAAAAACAATGCGTTCTGGAATACGATACCATGGGGAAATGTTCAAATAACTCTAGCAGGTATCGATAGAATATTATCCAACCAAAAATCTAGCTCGCACAAGCGGGAAGTGAAATATCAATCTGTTCATCCCAACGTGATGCGTTTGCAATTAACATGGACAAATGTCTGGTTGTTATTTGACAAACAGGCCCAAGTGCAAACTTAAATGAAATAATATACTTCCTACTATTGAGGCAATTTCTTTCAGTTTTTTTTAATCTTGATACGCAAACTTTCTTATTTAAATATTGAAATACTTATATACCGCCTTCTACATTCATTCAAAACCGAGCCACGCAAGCTTTTGAACTGGGTTCCAAATGCTCTTCTCTTCATTAACAAGAAAATCAGCATGCAATAAATCTTGTTGCAAGTTCACCATTCGCTTTTGCTCTCCAGTGTAATACCAATGGTCTTAAAAGTTTTGTAAAAATATAACCACCACTCTGAGAGCAAAGGGAAGGACTATAAAAACAAAGTAACGTTTTGAACCATTGAAATTCCACAAAAAACCTAGATATCTAACAAAATCAGGATGAATATTTATGTGGTGATATCCACATATAAATCGAATTTAATCATAAAAAATCTTTCTTGGCAAAATTGAGACCCTCTGAAGAACCTTCCAATTTGAAGTTTCTCTTTACAACATATGCATTAAATGTCTGAGATCAAGATTCAATCTTGGCTATTTATTCAATGGCGAAGAGACAGTCAATATATTTACACAATAGGGCGCTTCAAAACATTCTGTAACTAACGTTTTATTCAACAATTCTGTAATGGTCTTTTCAACAAAAGAGACGCTCTGCAGTACTGATTTGTTGTTAGACAAAAACACTTTCAGGATATGCGATAAATCTATCCTGTAACCAAATTTTATAACATTCTGTACATAATCATCAGGCTTTATAACATTTTTCTAAAAATGTATGTAAACAACAAACATCAATCGATTTGACTTCATGATATACTACAAAAGTTTGCTATCTTGTTTTTGCTCCTTCTTGTATATATATTAATTCATAGATAAAATAAATCTTGTGTTTCCGATTTAAATAAAGTTAATTTTAGATTGACGTAGAACAACGAAGAATACAAAAACACATTTTTACGTGTGAATAATTTATGTCAACATACCAAACGTATGTCATAGAGGTTAAAGCATTCATAGTTGGATGACAATATAAAGGAGTGAACACCCAGTGACTGAAGGCAAACTAGGAGTAAAATTATCCTTCCTGGTGTAACATTTTCAGTTACAGATTGTAAGGATTCATTCCAAAACAATTCGCCAATTGTTAGATTCCTTATGTTTCTATGATCTTAGATCAATCACTAATGATATTCAACTTTTTCTACACATATCAAACAGGTGAATACCAATGGGGTTATCTCGTTTCTGCAACGCGTAGGAACATATACCCCAAACCCATTTCCTATTGCCAACGATGCCAGAATGATAGCTGTATTTTGGTCAGACATTGATACAACACGAGGTGGGACAGTGTGGTACAGAGAGACTACAAATGATGACTTGTTAAACAGGGCAACAGACGAAGTTAGAGCTTACTTCCCTAATTTTTTTAAATTCATGGCATCATGGGTATTTATTGTCACGTGGGATAATGTGGCGTTTTACGGATGCTCTGGTAGTGGATGTTTAAAGGTAGATTTTTTTCCATTATTATTTGTCATATCATTATGGAAATGATATTCTATTATGGTTTGATTCCAGTAATGGTTGTTATAACTTTTTAATTTAAAGACCAACACATTTCAAGCAGTCTTGATAACAAACGGCCAGCATTCCTTCACAATATACAACTATGAAGACATACAGTGGACAACTGGAAGCTCAAGCGGAGGAAGCAGTACCACTGGGTTAGGGGGAACCCCCGCTCAGGTATTTTATTAATAATTTTGATGATTTCTCTCTGCATTTATTCTACATACTCCATGTTTTTGTTTTCTTCAAATTACCAAAGCCGAGTGTAAACGTAAAGGTCAAGAAAAACATATTTATAAGCTTGATAAAGAATTTTTTTCTTATTTTCTTTACCCCATGTGATCATTGTGCAAAATTTAAAACTCTATTTGATGTTATTATTTTGCTAAGTTAAAATCGTGACGACAAATGTAAATAGGCGAAAAGAGCAATATTAGTGCAAAAAGGTTAAAATAAATGCCCCATATCTCCCCCATCCCCTAATTTCTTCTTCGTATTTTTTGAAGTAAGTTTGTCAACACTTTTCAGTATAACACATCTCAAAGAATTCTTCTTTCAACATTCAACCACTTTTAGGAAGTGAACTACATTACACAACCGTATTAAACACAACCTATATTGTTTCAATTTGCGATATTATTAAAATATGGTAATGATTGTAGAGGTTGAATGGATGGTAGAGGTTGAATTGAATATAAACAGTAAAATTCATTCTTAAAGGCAAGGGAAAACGAGAATCCTTTGAATTATATAAAAAGAATAATTGGAAAATTATATTTTAGTTGCCTTGAAGACGGGATTTTGAGACCCACGATATTTATGGAATGTGCTTCTTTGTGGTGTGCCTTTCATTTCAAATGCAAATCAGAATACCTTTATTTTGGATAGTTGCCATTTTATTACAGGCTCTATGACTGTGTCCTTTTGGATAACATTATTGCTTTATATTGCCCATGTTGGCAAAATGATTTTCAAAAATGATTATAATTTCATGTATACCTATGTTATATACCTATGTTAGATTTAATATCATTTTAAAGAAGAGGTCAAGAAAAATTCGTGATGCCGTTTTTACAGAGACTGTAAGCACTCTGGATATATTTCATTCTTCAAAACTGGAAGAAAAAACTCCGAGATTCGAGTTTCCTTCAAATTTCATTGAAAATGGCAGTTTCAAACACGACTTTTCACCGTGTTTATCTTAAAATACAGCCCCGGTACACCTCGCAAAACCAAGCTATTATTGTTATGAAGCATCAGCGAAATATTTCATATCTCAAATTTAAGAAATATGTAGGCTCCTCTCATTTACTAGATATTAAACAGTTTTTGAAAATTTGGGTTCAAAGAGTGAAAACTACATTTTTTCTTGAAAATTAGCATTTCGTTAAAGAATACATGTATTTAAATAACATAATTTTTCATTGGTTTTACTTCTATATTATACACAAACTATGAAAAAAATCTAAATATATGAATAGTTATCAAGTATTGCATGGTTCTGATGTGAAACTGTACTTGAAGGTTGGATTCAACGCTGGAGATGGAATCGTATCTTTTACAGTCAATGCATCACGGAGTCCTGATATTGTAAATGTGGATGAGTATTCAAATGTGGAAATACCCGGCAAATTTGCGTTTAGGATTGATGCAAGTGACATTAGTGATGGAGGATGTAATACAGAAGGTATATTTAAATAATTTCTTACAAATATATGAAAAGTAGTAGGTCACAATTGGAAGACAAAAACAATAATTGGTGGAAAATATTTTTAATAAAAGTGTACAACCGCCCCACGAAATTTACACACAAACACATATTACGCAAACTATTTGGAAAAATTTGATTCTCTTATTCACATTGACAAATACGCGTTTTAAAAACATTAAATTAAAATATTTTAGTTTGCTGATTTTAATGATAAACAAAATTCTATCTTCATTTGTAACAAAAGTGTTCAGCAAATATTAACAAAAATCGTTATTTGTTCATATGGTCTTTCTCTCTCTCACAGAGAGAGAGAGAGAGAGAGAGAGAGAGAGAGAATTGGTTAGTTTTTTTTACACTAAGTTATGTTTGATATGGTATTGAATATTTTGTGTTTTGCTGTCTTAATTTTAGGTAATACGACAATTGTCCCACGCTATGGACCGATGTTAGGAGGACAGTATTTAATCATCAGTGGTCCATGTATAGAACCAAATGCTACAATTAAGGTGTCGTTCTCTGGGTCACCTCAAAAGGAATGCGAAAGAAAATCAGATTTTAGTTTCGCTTGCATCACACCTTTGTTTAATCATTCTGGGGATACCAACGTAAGGGTGGAAATCACAGACCAACAGGGAGTCAGCCGCACATTTCAAGGACTTTACACAGTTTGTAAGTGCTTGTCTTACAAACGCTTGTTAAAGTATCAATTACAAAGCTTACAGCTAATATCTACAAATACAAACTAGAATGGGACACTTTACGCTTTATAACATTGAGGCAGTTTTCATAAAACTGTTTCGATCCAGTTTATTATCGCATAGATTTGGTAGCTATCGAATGTATTTCTTAGAAATTATCTTTTTATTAATAAGTTAAAGAATCAAGGCAATTCATGCTTCCCTTTCTCCTTAATATCGGAAGATTACCCTTTCCATTCATTTTGCCACTTTCGGCTACCTTATTATCGGCGGTTGAAGTTCGGGCAAGATTTCCCGAATTCCTTTTGTTATTGGTCTGAGATTTCGAGGGGATCAAAACACAATTTTAAGTCTTGTCAAATCACGCTGAGATGGATGAAAACTGAAATGAACACATAAGAATTAGAGCATAGATTAATTTCGCTTTACTCTGGAATTTTCTTTGATGGCATATATATCTAGCCAGGTAAAAACTTGAATAATGTAAAAATACTTAAAACAGAAAACCGATGACAATTATTACTTTTATACCAAAGAACTTTATTGAATAAAACATTAGCGTACTTATCAACATACCTTTCTTTTAAAGAGGAAAATAAATCATTTCAGTACATCTTAAAGAGCATCTTCAAGAATTAACTCTGTATTTCAGTAAATCCTGCCGACAGTAAGCATCGAGTCTACAGACAAAACGCACCTGATTGGTTTTCAGGACAACAAAAAATCTCATGGGACCCGGATGTTCCAGAATTACAAGAAGACAATTCTGTTGATATACATCTATTTTTCCTTATGGTAAAATTGTGAAATATTAGTAAAAAAAAGTCATATGATATTTTAATAAATACATTTCTTAGAGCAAAAACAATGAAATAAGCATTACTTTTTTATTTGGAAAAATACATATATATGCACTGACCACAATGCAATCTTAGCATAATGAAACTGCTACACATGTTAACTACATTTGAAACATTTATTACAACAATTATTTCTAAAAATTTTCTATTCTGCAATGCATATAATTAATGGATATAACACCCTTTATAAGCATATTCGTGGTATATCCTTTTATGATAACCATACATTGCATCAGGAAATCAATGATCGTCGTTTAATATGGAAGAGAGAGGTTCTTGATGAAACAGTAGATCGTCTACAAGGTTCAACGGAGGTCTACTTGCCTGGAAATGGTAATGCTATGGCAATTAGAGTAACGGCTGCAACTAGAAGAAATGATCAGTGAGTTACCCTGCCTTTTGTTTAGTTGATATAATTAGACTTAGTGTCTCATCAAAAGACTCGCTGTAAAAATAATCCCATGTTTTCTCTACAGAATAAACTTTAAATATCAATATGAGCAATATAACTAAATGGTAAGAATTTACTAATTTCATGGCCTGGGTCACCCTGGCCTGGAAAATTAACGCATATGAGTTATCAAAACTAAAGATTATTTTGTAATCCTATTGAAAAAACAAACAAGATTGGTTAAGATTATGAATACTTGAAACCAGTGGTATTTCTATCATAGAATTTATATTTTAATCCAATTTTATTAACATAAAAATTTAGGTCTGAGAGAGGAATTTGGTCAGACATATTCCCTTTAGCCTTACCATATGACGAAGCTTACCAATCATGTATTAACTGGTTCAATTCGGAAGCACAGTTGCCATCACTCCCATCTGATGATGTTCAACCATGTCCTTGCACGTTAGACCAAGCTCTCTTGGATATTGTGCGATTCCAACCGGATCCAGATTGCAACATGTTCAACAAAAACTTGCAGTTTTCTCGTAATGGAAACTGTCTATACAGACGAGATGCAACACACTGTATTCGATTGGCTCAAGTTGGGTGAGATATTTTTTATTTTTGTCCAAAAATATGGTAGTGACATCGAAAACTTTTAACTTCAATTCACTTGAATAAACTTGTTATTGACCAGACCCGATGGGATCGACAACCTTTGCTGTTATGACGCTGATAAGAACCTGATTGATTCAAGACTCAAAGAAGGAGGGTCCCTACAGAGGTACCACTACCTTGGAGGACCAGGAGTTCTTCCCTATCTCTCCAATTTCTACTTTGATGTTCTCCCTTTTCTACACTGTTGTCGGTATTCCCAGAAGGAACAAAATGATCCTAACGGTGGCATTATTAATGCAAATGACAATCTATGCCCTCAATACATAAAACAAAGGAAATACAGCTCCTGTGTCAACTACAAACCCCCGAGGCCCGGTAAGTGTCAGTAGAAGAAGATTTCTATTGGTAATTTGTGTTAATGATATGATAATATTATATATTATTTTCCATGCAGCCATAACAAATGGGGACCCCCATATCGCCACCTTAGACGGATACCGCTATACATTCAATGGTGTTGGGGAATTTGTGTACATGAAAACCATGGACGGAACTTTTCAAAGTCAAATCAGATTTGAACAGTTTCGTAGAGAAAATGGTAAAATGAATGGCAATTATAACTAATTCACAATTTTATATAATTTGCAATTAAATTTTAGAAAATTTTACACCATAAAAACATTTTTGAATAAAAATTATATTATCCCTACAAACATCTTAATCATGCATTTTGGATTAGAGTTAATATTTAGAATTCATTATAACAGGTGACTTGGTGGATGCAAGTGTATGTACTGCTTTTGTGTCTCGACACTTCGGTACCTTAGGTTCGGATGTTGTAGAGGTTCGTCTTAACTCTATCAGAACAGCAGACCTTTTAGTTAACGGAGATGTTATTGACTTTGATGAATCAAATGTCCATCAATTCCAAGGTAACTGTCTAAAAACGTGAGCTAGCTTGCATGTTTCTTTAGCAATATAGTTTAAAAAATGCTTTGTTCTTGACGTGTAACAATTACTCTTAAAGTCATGTACACTTACTAATAATAGTGTTGTTATCTAGTGTTGTTGTTCTTGTTCTTGTAATTAACTAGGTATATTCGTTGTGCAAACGACATCCAATCAGCCAAACACGACGAAAAGGGAGTTTATAGTGTCTTTTACTGAGATTGGAATCGCGTTCAGAGCCATTGCGAGCCCTGCAGTGCTGAGTGTACTCCCTGTTGTTGGAAATAAAACACTTGCTGGTCAGTGTTGTCTCTTTCATGCAAACACATAAAGACATTTATTTCTAAAATTCATTATTTATAAATTCCTGTATGTTCTGATTACTCGGAAGTATTAAGGAACTATAGTTTTAAATTGTTTATTTTTTTAAAGGGTGTCTCAGGGGTCTTCTTGGCGATTTTGATGAGAATCCAGATAATGACCTAAGGACGTCATTAGAAGAAATATTATTACCAAACTCAACTACGGAGATGATTCACTATGAATTTGGCTTATCGTGTAAAATAATCATGATTTGTTTGGGACAATAAAATGCTTTTTCAGATATCATATACAAACTCTTGACTTCATAATCACACTTGATATTTTTATTACAGGGAGAGTTACGGAGAATATTTCGTTGTTTACTTATGATTCTGGAAAATCCTTTAGTGACTACCAACAACCGAGTTTCCGACCGACATTTATTCTACCCACAAACCTTCCCCCGGAAGTTGTAGAGGTGTGTGGAACAAACCGAGAATGTGCATTTGATTTTACTCTGACAGATTCGGTCGAATTTGCAACGGAAACCGTGGAACTTTTGGTTATCTTTAATTCTTCACTTGCGGCTTCTATTACAAGTGAGTTAAAAACAATTATTTCTAAAACATGTCTTTCAATTGACTCAGCACTCACAGTGGCACATACAGTACACTGTAGCTCAATTGTGCATAGTTAATTTTCATTCATGTTTTGTCATTATAGTTTGATCATGACTAATCGTTTTAAGCCTACTTAAATTTATTACCAATTTATGTAACCAAATTATGTAACTAAAAAAAATAAAATGTTAATAATCATTTATTTAGGAACTAAATGTATTGTTTTGTTATAGAAAAGAACTGTGAAGACCTACCATCTATTGTTGGGGGTGTTTGGAATGCAACGAACACGCTTGAAGGTTCAAATGCCACCATATCATGCTTTTATGGGTATGAGGCGACAGGAGAAAGTAGTAATATTCAGTGCTCTAATGGATCGTGGGGTAACTTAAGCAACATTAAATGTATTCCAATTGTACCAATTTCTACTACAATGACAACAAAGAAAGTATCAACTACAGAAGAACTGATGACAGAGCCGACGTCAAGTTTCGACACGTCAGCCCCTCCTAATAAGACGGATAACAATGACTCGAGCTCCCCTAGCTCTAGTACTAACTACGTCATCACCTTCTCTGTCCTGCTGCTTGTCGTCATTGTCATCGTGATAATTGCTATTGTTCTTTATAGGTAAGATCTTTAATTCGAAATCTATCAAAATGTTAGAGGTTACTGTATGTTAATAGGTATTTACTAGTACAGTCCTATATACAATTCAGTTCAGATAGTCAACCATAAGTATTTTTGATGACATTTCTTTTAACGAAATCAACATTATTTTTCAGACTATATAAAAACAACAGGAGACAGGATTCAATCATCCTTTTGGAAAAGCGTGATACTTAAATGGATTCTCAATCTATGATTATCAGACAAAGTCTAAAATGAATAATGGTTAATATATATTTAATAAAATGCTTTGTTATTCTTAATTCTACATATTTGATCGTTGTCATGGTCAAAATAATTAGAATTACAAACACTATAATACAAACACTAGCCTGGGGCGTTAGAAATTTTGACTAGTATTTTATCAAAAACCTATTGTTTGTTTTTAAGTGTCTATTATTTTTGCTTATTAATGCATATTTTTGTCCGTTAATATTATCATGATATAAGTGTAAGCAAACTTAATTTTTCTGAGAATTAACTTCTTGTTGTAAAGATTATTTTCATATGAATATGACAATGCCAATAATAACACAGGCAGATATCTTACAGTTTGTTTCCCTTATTTTGAGTTCATATTTTGTTTGAAAATAATGTACCTTTTATTAATTTTGAAAAAAGTTATTTATCAAATGAAAACAAGACAAAAACGTTTTGTATTTTTTTTCATTGTCAGTTGATTTATTATTAGAAAAATGATCAAATCTTTAACGGTATACATTGGACAGTGATTTAAAAGCGTCCATACACTATATGTATGATACATGTACAAATTAGTTAGATAAATGGACTGTGCGATATAAAAGACAATTCTCTCTAGATAAATAAAATCATATAATTGTATCTACTATTATTTGTCTACCGTATTATGTGTTAAGATTAAAAGAAATACTAGTATCAATAGAAAATCTACAATAACATAAAGAGATGTATCATCAGCAAAGAGGCGAACATTATTTGTCAAGTTGGAGGAAATATCATTAATCTATAATAAAAATAAGAAGGGTCCTAGGACTGATCCCTGCGAAACACCCGAATTAGTTGCACCTAATGATAAAATATAACCATCTAGGACTACTTTTGTTTTCTATTCCATAAATAATTCTCCACCCAGTTAATAATTTGATTTGAAAATCCATACTTTTTTAACTTATAAATCATACCTTCATGCCAAACCCTATCAAAAGCTTTCGATATATCACAAAATATGAAACATATATCAATTTGAAGGAACCTGCAATATAATCATCATACATCCAATATTGAATGCGTTTTGTTATTTTACTAGCCTTTTTTGATACTTTGTCAATTATATGCTGTTAAAAAAGAGTACATAAATATTCTCTCCAGTGTTCTTTCTGTGTTTCTTTATTCCACCAAAAATCAAAGTTCTGGGAAAGTAACTGTGAATGCCTTCTATATGTTTAAATATACGAACAGAATGTAAAATGTGTACATTTCAGACATCTATACTTATAAATTAAGACATTTTGCCAAATAAACTACGAACTGCCTGCACCCGAGTAACTGCTTACACCTTTAGCATTTCAACAATTGTGAGTTGATGTCCGTAAGCTATAATTGAATTTTACCTGACAAGTAATTATTGTAAGATAAATTAAAAACTTACTTTCATTTTCTATAAACCAGCCCGATATAGCAAATATGAGAGTGAGGGGGTGGACACGCTTTGGCGGATCCAAATCAGTGGGAGTTTGCATCAAAATATATACTTGCAATGAAATAATAGTGAATGATTAAGTAAAGAGTGAATATATTTACTGGGAACCTATTTAGGGTATACATAGGAATTGAGATTTGATAAATGTCGAATAAATAAAATGAGCCAATTCGTTTCTTGAATGCGCGATTTTAGTTTTGATAGATAGAACTTTCCAGAACGGGGTAACCAAGAACGCGGGTTGACTTATTAACGTCATGGCGGAGAGTGTACGTGGGACGAGTTCATCATGCATTGCTGGCAGATACCTTGAATCGGACATCTTTGGTTAATACAAAAAAGATAATAAATAAAATGTGCCAATTCGACGCGATTTAGTTTTGATGGAAAAAACTTTAGAGAACATGGTGCGGAAAAAAACGCGGGTTGACTAATTAACATCATCACTGGTATTAAGCCGATATGCGTACCAAATGGTACGCATATCCTAAATGGCGACAAGCTCTGTAGCTTCGAATGTTTACACTGCTCTATTTATTTATCCAGGTCGTATTTCAGCGGGAAAAACATGAATGTTTGATGGGCTACTGAGTCTTCGCGTGTAGCGATTTATGAAATAAACCAAAACCGCATATTAATTGACATTTCCTTCATTAATGAAAATCCCGATGATATGCGTACCTACGACATGTTTTATTTTCTGGATATACGTACCATATTTTGATGATATGGGTACCAGCTATTTTCCTGTTATATATTGTGTGTTCTTATTTTCATTGAACTGTGCGGTTTTGAGACGTTGAATGCATTTGTATTATATCGTTTTATTATCGATATCCCCAGAGTGTCAGTATGTTGAAAACTTAGGCATATACTTCATAGTAGCAGGAAATAAATATTCAAATTGTCAATATGTCGTACAAAATCAAAATCATTGTTGAAAAAATCTGTTTTGATAAACGCTTAATACTGAACCTCGATTCTGGCAACACTTCTTTTTCGAAGAGTTTAGAAACAATTATAATGGATGAATCCCATGTAAGTAGATAATAGTAGTATTCAAATATAGTTGTAAAGAAATAATCCTCTTTAATGTCAGTTATTTTAAAATGATAAATACGCTGAGAATTAAATTGTTCATGCTTTATTATTACATCAGAATTCCTCATTAAACGGTAGCATTTTTTAAATATAGTCTTTAATTTGTTTATTGTTTCATTAGTCATTTTTAAAATTTTGTAACGTATTTTTATTAACAAACTCATTTTTCAAATTTGAGGACTATTTTGGGAAAGACATTTGAAGGACTCTGCATATCTGTATCATTCGAACTTGAATATTGAAAATAGAATTAAAGTGAGATTTTGGTAATCTGATGATTATATACATGTAGCATGCAATTTGAATCACACATATTTCTCATTTATAGTTTTTATTCAAGTTGGTTTTTTATTTAGAAATGTTTTTCGTTTTCTTTTTTCTTAATAATTATCAGCAATATTATCTTATGTGAAATTAATTTGGAGTTTTTTCTGGTCTAAAAAGCCAGTGAATTTGATGGATCTCTGATCACTAGCACGCCAAAACAAAAACAACGGGTATGAACATACATATGTATTTCTTCACACTGTACGGTTTTCGTTTAAGAGGGCTCGATGGTTGTCGCAATTTCTAAGACTGTATTGATCTCATTTGAAAGGAGAGCTCTATATAAGAATATAGGATAATGCCTAAATTTAAATGTAAAATATATACTTCTTCTTTACTAAATAATAGTTTATAGCTAAAGAGATCATATCTTAAAATTTGGGGAGGTTTGATGGCTAATTTGTTGACCACCTATCCTCCTTAAATAATTACCGGTATATTCCACAATTTACTATTGATTAGGTTTATTCTGATTTCCAATACATGTTGTCTACTCCCTTGTCTACAATACATAGGTATTTTACGTGTAAAAAATATCTCTGTAAATATATTTTTTATAAATGATGGCAAGGTATGTAAAGTTTGCGGAAAGTTGTATGGTTCGAAGCAAGGTTTACAAGAACATAAAATATTGGAGCACACAAATTAATTAACATCAACATTAACATGTACCGATTAATTTCTCCCCTTTTTCTTAAGAAAAAAAAAAGATTGTGATTCATAGCTCTGAAGAAACTGACAGAACTAAAATCTTCCAAGCCCTGTTCATCGATTGGTCGAAACTTTAATCGACGTTAGAAGATTTGATGATATCAGACTCAATTACCGTCGTAGAAGATTTGACTGCTTCTTTTATATACTAGTAACAAACTGATGTACAGTAATATTAAATAAATTAATTTTACTTACTTTGTACGATCAATTTATTAATTTGTTTAAAGAAAGACGTAAATATAACCAATAAGATGTTATCTTTGATGATCCATGCGGGTTATGAAGGTAGCGAATCACTGCAGACGCTAACGCGGGTTATGGTTTTTTTTTCTGCAATTTTGCCACCTTCATATCCCGCATGGATCGCTAAATAAAGCATTTCATTCTTTAAATAAATTCAGGCATTTTATTGTTTAAATAAGTTCAAGACCAGATTTAAGTCGCACCTGATGCTACATCTAAATGTAAGACATTTTTATATCTGTATATTGATGAAGAAATAAGAACATTAGGTATCCACACTCATACATGCATGATGAACGCACGCCGCTCACCCACCCACGTAGATCTCATCGATGCTACGCATATCCAGAAATTCTTATTTGTATTATGGTACGTATATCTGTTTTTGTAGGTATATCATCGGGATTTTCATTAATGGAGGAAATATCAATTAATATGCGGGTTTAGTTTCTTGTATAAGTCTCTACATGTGAAGACTCAGTAGCCCTTCAAACATTTATGTTTTACCCGCTGAAATACGACCTAAATAAATAAATATAGCAGTGTAAACTTCCGAACCTGCAGAGCTTGTCGCCATGCTATGATATGCGTACCATTTGGTACGCATATCGGCTTAATACCAGTGATCATGGCCGAAAGTGTAAGGCGAGTTACATGTAATCATCGGGCAGATACTTTGGATGACACCTTTGGTTTATGGTATGCAAATAAACATATGTTCACGTTTAAAATATATTTCAAACATTTTCATACCACGACAGATTGGTAGTAAACCTTATATATTAATTTGTGAACCATGAACAAATTGCATTAACGTCTACATGAATAAAGGATGTATGCATAAAGCGGGGAAGTTGAATTCGGGGGATGGGGCATCTTCGCTAGCCAAGGGTTTCTGATCCGCACCGCTCCTCACGTGAGGAGCGGTGCGGATCAGAAACCCTTGGCTAGCGAAGATGGGGATGGGGATTAGTTGACAGTCTTTTATCTAAAGTTCTTATTTGGGACAATGATAAAAATTATATAGTGAAATTTGACCTAAAGTTCTAAATTTAAAAAAGAGTTAACTAACGGCACACTATGCACCCATTCCCTGGTTTGATATAAAAGGATGATTGCACTTAAGGACATTTAAAAATTGCGACAAAATAAATGTAAAAAATGGGCATATTTCTTTTAATTGTTGGAATTGCCAATCATGTCTTAACTGCAACTTTATGTAATTACATCAATATAAAGTTCATGTTTACAAAGATCGAAGTCGTTTTCATTGGTAGGGTTCATTAGATTTTTTGAATCTCCATAGGATAATGAGGACGCCCACATTTTTACTGACTTAATACATAGTCAGCGCATGTTTGTCAATTGTTCTCCTTTTAATGGCAGTTGTATATTTATAAATATAAGCTTATGTTAAAAGGAGATCAATAGACAAACATGCGCTCGTGGTTAAACAGACAAAAAACTGTTCCTTCTTGCGACCGCGTGCTCTGTTGTAAACGGTATACTTTGACCTGTTGAATATTATAATTCACCACGTGATTTCTAAACCCAGGTAACTTTGTGAATACAAGACGCCCGTCATGTGACGTTAAGGTAGCACGCATTCTGCTAGGTGGTAATATTTGTCCATACCTATTTCCATTCATTCATATCGAGTGATATTTACTTCAATTCTCTGAGATATCTTAAAGAGATTATCGGGTCTGTGCATTACTGATTAATCTACTTGTTAAATCTTTTCGAACAAGCAAATTTGTTGACATCAGTGACTGGTTTATGATTACCAATGGCTACTTGTGGTGGCCGGTATTTTGTTATATTTTTTTTAATGGCACCACGCAGAGAGAGAGAGAGAGAGAGAGAGAGAGAGAGAGAGAGAGAGAGAGAGAGAGAGGATGTTCAATTATAGTATACCGCTATTTTAATCTTAGACTTCTCATTACAATATTAGATCAACCATCCATGCATATTTATAAGTCTTATCATCAATCAAGGGCAGTTAAGTCTAAATTCAAGATATTTGCAGAGCAGTGAGGGTAAGACAAACAACGAATTATTTTATTGCAACGCAGTTTAAAACCATTATGACAATAAATTTCGTTTGGAAATTGACCAAACCATATAACATATGACTTGAAGTAAAATTGAGCGAGAAATAAAAGCAAAAATAGTGACCGAAAAAGGGCCGAAAATACGGCGTTAAGTGCAGTCATCCTTTAAAAAAAAAGTAATTTCTTCCAGTCACCTGCAACATAAGGAAATAAGACCTTGTAGATGTGCATGTATATATAATCAATTTCAGTTTAGATTTTCATCACTGTCCGCTCCTCTAAATACCCAGCCATGCAGTTGCTTTTAGATTTCAATTTTATAGAATAGGTTAAGGAAAGCAATTAAAAAATATATCGGACACAGTACCTACAACAATGAACAAAAAAAATCTGGTTCAACATATTAATCATCGTATCATATTTTAAAATGTGAATAAGTGTTAATTCCCGCGCTTGAAGCGTACTCACTTTCTACAAAATTCATTTATCTACCGGTATGTTTTAGCTTGCTTACAGTTAGTTGAACAATATTTTTTACCTAAAGAGGTTTGAATGTGAAAAAGCATATCGTATCTACCACTCACACATGTGATAATTGGTGTTAAATCTATAAAGTTCCGTGGGTTCCTATCTTTTGACTAAACTAGCCATTGTATTTTAAAATGTGTTTTGATATATTTAATTTATACGCAGGTTCGAATACTGATATTATCAGTCAACTGTTGTCACTCTTTTATACCAGTAAACAGGGACTATCCTCAAAATTTTGACTTACATGCCATATTTATTACTCTGTTAAGATCTTCAAAATTCGTCTCTCCAACTTTACCCATCAAGAATTTTTTCATTGGGTAAAGAAAGTTTATGTCTACATATAAACCTGAAATAGTTGAGTTGACTGGGAGTAAGTCGATTGTACGCACTATTAATGCTTCATATAGTAGGGCACAGTAGAGTAGTGGGTCAAATATGAACCTAACACAAATGTTCAATTTTAAACAAGGAACTGATACAGTTTCTTCCCATAGTTAGCTTTTTCACAGCTTCAACAATATTTGACATGTTTGAAACTATTACAGTACATATACATGTACTGACAATAAATAATCTTGAAATGTTACATCTCAAATCTTCTGCATGATTATAGTTTAAAAGTTATATTCTGTCTCATAAATAAAATTTGACAAAGTTACAATGTTCATGTCCGATAACTACCGATAATTCTCGGCGATACTCCATGCCTATTACTGCAAAACTGAGAAGAAAACCACGTGTTTGATATTTAAATAACAGTGCAGTTGAAAAAAGTAATGAATAGCAATGTCAACTGTGCTCAAGAATCTATGCATAATAGCTGTTGACTGCATATAGGTGACTGCATAAAAGGAACACTGTGATTCGGACAGACGTAATCGAAAGGAAAGTAGCGATTTTTTTTAACATACCGACTTTCTGAAAAACCGGTTTTCTGATAAATAAACTTTTCGACAACTCCATAAATTAAGGCATTTTAACTTCTGTTTATGTTTGACATTAAGTGCAAGCAATTTGCAAGTTATACACAGTTAAAACTTTGCTTTCTTTTCAATGTCAAGGTCAATATTACGACAAATGATTTGGAGATGAGTACCTGGAGAAATTTGACACCTTGATCACGTATTAGTTCCCATAATCACAAGTTTTCTAACTGATCTGAGACATGTGGATAACTTTCAATGTTGCGTTGTTTACTACAGTCATTGTCGGACATGCATTAGGACTAACGTTAAAAGATCTTTATCCATTTGGAGACCAAGCTGGAGACGAAGCTATGAGCAAAAATGACGACGGTAGCTCGCCACAGATCCCCATTTCAACTCTTTTTCCGTTTTTTAATCACCAACACTCAAAATTGTTTGTAAGTAGAAAATTTTATGTAGATCATTGTTTTATTTAAAAAATTTAAAACCATGTACATGTATATTCCACTATTCGTTGACGGGAGACATTTGAATAATGATACAATATTCGAATGACAGAAGTACAATTGAAAGGCGATAACCCCTGAATTAAAATGGCGAGAAGTGCAGTTATAGCGCACTTAATATACGATTTGGCCTAAAATTACCTGTATCTAATCTGCTGGATTTTTTTTCAAATCATCTTGTTTATTTCAATCTGAGATGTGCACACCCGATATAAACAAATCTCTTCAATAACACTATGCTCTATTTACACTTGCATTCATTGCATTTTGCTTGAACTTACCACGGTTAAGATTATCAACTGAGATTATACACATAGTTTTATATATTCATTCCACGATGCAAGTTTTCACGAATTTATGACAAATCAGTTGTTATAGACACCATTCATATTGCGACAGGTACCTGAAGCTATTTTAAGCAACAGGTACTTTCCGTCCAAACACAGGTGTAGGCAAAATAATGGGAAAAGGCGCTATACCTCTTTTGGAGTTTGTAGTACATTAATGTTGAAAGAGGTAAATGTATAGCGCCTTTTCCCATTATTTTGCCTACTCCCGTGATTGAACGGAAAAAACTTTTTACTAAAAATAGATACAGGTTCCTGTCGCAATCTAGGTACTGATTTTATAATGGTGTCTGTGACCACTGATTTGTCATATATAAATTCAGGAAACCTGCATCGAGAAATGAACATATAGATCTCTTTAATAAAGTCAGTTGATATTCAGAACCGTGATAACTTCCAGCAAAATGCAATGAATGTAAGTGTATACAGAGTATAGTGTTATTGAAGAGATCTGTTTGTATTGGATGTGCTCATACTCAGAATTATACAAGAGAATTTGAAAAAAGAAACCCAGCAGATTAGACACATGTAATTGAAACTTTCTATTCTGATCATACTTCAAGTAAAAACAAAATATGAAATATTTACTACTTTGTGGAATCGATCCAGTGACCGCAAAATCAAAAAGACATATGCGTTACCACTAGGCCACGCATACAACACATCTATAGAATATGTCCTTTCAATATATTTGGCTATATACATGAAGGTATTAGAAAAGTCACTAATTGAAAAAATTGTCTAATTTTCTGTCCGAAGACCACGTTTAACCAAAATTAATTCAATGTAAACCTAAATTCGAAGATTTTAATGATGTCGTGTAAGATAAATAAGACTCTTTTAACCTGGTAATTGTGTCACTTGCGTTTCGTTAATTATTTTACTAAATATTGTATAATGTCTGATGTTTGCAAAAGCGCTCTATTCTATTCGAAATCGTATATTAAGTGCGCTATACCTCAAATTTAAGATCCATAATTCACAGGTCCATAAATGGAACCATCTTGTTCCCCTTTTATCCCTTTACATCTAGCAAATATAGATCTAAGCATATGGTTAAGAAATGCATGGCACCAGGATTCTGGGTCTTAAGAGGAGCAAGAAAGGATCAACCAATTTTTTTTAGATCATGCCTCTTTGGTCAGTGGTCTTGGTCAGACTCTATTAGCCCTATAGTGAATATACATTAATTCTTTTAAAAATATCCTCCATTCATTGGCATTTAGGACACTAATGGAGTGCATGCTTTGATTGAGAACTGAAGCCAAATTATTTCCTGTTATTTTCTTCTATCATAAGTTATATTGTGCTTTACAAATATAATGCTATAGTTTTCATCTATTGTTTCAACATTTTTACAGATTGAACTTTTAACACTAGTGTTTATTAAGACGTTCAACTGAAACAAAATCTCCATATATCGACAGGTCAACACAAACGGAGTTATTTCCTTTCTACAACCTGTAGGAACATATACCCCAAATCCATTTCCTATTGCGAACGATGCCAGAATGATAGCTACATTTTGGGCAGACGTTGATACAACACGAGGTGGGACAGTGTGGTATCGGGAGACGACCGATGCTGTTTTGTTAGACAGGGCCACAGGCGAAGTTAGAAACAATTACCCCAACTTTTTTAGATTCAGGGCATCATGGGTATTTATAGCCACGTGGGATCAGGTTGCGTTTTATGGATGTGATGGTGAAGGATGCTCTAAGGTAAAATCCAATACAAATGTGTGTACCATAGTATATAAGAAAGCGAGTTACAATTAGGTATAATAGTGTTTTGGTATCGAAGTAAACCTCCGAAGCATTGGTATCCAAATTCTTTGTTTTATATTTATGTGTTAAGACCAACACCTTTCAAGCAGTCTTGATAACAAACGGCCAACATTCCTTCACAATATACAACTATGAAGACGTACAGTGGACAACAGGGAAAGCAAGTGAAGGAAACAGTACCACTGGGTTAGGGGGAACCCCCGCTCAGGTATTAATCTACAGCTCCTGATTATTCATTTTATGTTATTCAAATTCTGGTAAAAAATACGTCTTTTTTCTCAACTAAAAACATTTTTGATCCTCACAGGTAACACGTTATGTGGAATTTTTAATAAAAATTCCGATTCGATTTTTTCTCAAAGATGATGATTTGGATATCATTTCAGCATAACTT
Source organism: Magallana nippona (assembly GCA_033439105.1). Taxonomy (NCBI): domain Eukaryota; kingdom Metazoa; phylum Mollusca; class Bivalvia; order Ostreida; family Ostreidae; genus Magallana; species Magallana nippona. The sequence continues at coordinate 12,664,179 of CM065918.1, read as the reverse complement.
GTAGGACATTTGAATTATTTACATATGGTCACCATTTCATAGGATCATATATGATTTTCCAGCTGGCCCACACCATATGAATACGTCGTTTTAAGTTACAGAATATATGTTCAACATTTTTCACCATGAAATAATAATTTGAAATTCAAATTTTGAATTATGATCATTTAAAATATTACATTTTAGGTTGGATTTAACGCTGGAGATGGAATCGTATCTTTTACAGTCAACGCTTCACGTAGTCCTGATATTGTAAATGTGGATGAGGATTCAAATGTGGAAATACCCGGAAAATTCGCGTTTAGGATTGATGCAAGCGACATTAGTGATGGAGGATGTAATACAGAGGGTATATTTTATTAGACGTTTTTTTTTCAAAAATTTAATTTTCTTTAATATCTTTTAACAACTATTTTAAAAATCATTAAACTTTTTTAAAAATGAATTTTCTTCAAAAATTATACAGTTATGATGAGGCATTTCTCGAACTTTAACGGTATACTTACCTCCTGTATCTCAACGCAAAATATATAGAGACAATTCTTTTAGATAATTAGATATTGCAGAGTTTCTTAATTCTGGAATATTAATTTTATACAAAAGTTGGGCGGTCATTCAGTTTAGAAAAGTTTTTAAAAATCCCAATTGTTTTGAATATAATAGTTTTATATTCTATTGATTGCTTTGCTTGCTTATTTAAAGGAAATTTAACAATCGCCCCTCGCTATGGACCAATGATGGGAGGCCAGTATTTGATCATCAGTGGTCCATGCATAGAGCCAAATGCAAAAATAGAAGTTTTCTTCCCTATGTCGGCTAAAGAGGAATGCGAGAGAAAATCAGACTTCGCCTTTGCCTGCATCACTCCTTTGTTTAGTCACACTGGGGATACTCGTGTAAAAGTGGAAATCACGAACCAAGAGGGAGTCAGTCGCACATTTCAAGGCCTTTACACGGTTTGTAAGTGCTAGTCTTCTCCATTTCGATGAATAACGGTGTTATTCATGTACTTAATGTACTCAATACATGTAGATAAAATTCTTTCATTTTACATACTAAAAATACGATCTTATATTTATTGTTTGAGGGGGGGGGGGGCAGTTTCAGAAATTATGAATTGGGAGAATATATTAGCCCACCTGTTTTGTTCTATATCTTGTTGTATGTCGATTTTTTCTGTTTTATCTCTCATCTTTCTCGTGCATCTAAAAGAATGCTGAGAAAGAATCTAAATTATTCGATAAAAAACCAGATACCTTATTCAAATATCAAAGGCGTACAAAAGACATGTTGATGACACTAATTATCCATCCAAGCAGAAAACTCATCGAAGACGCTTATCAAAATAATCTGAATTTTCTTATTCTAAGTTTTTGATTAGTTTCTTTATAATTTTTTTTATTTCATAAAAACAAACATGTATTAATTTTCCAATTAATCAAAAATACACGTCCAACATAACACCTGAAAACCTCCCGTTTTCCAGTGAATCCTGCCGACAGCACACACCACGTCCGCAGATACAACGCTTTTGATTGGTTCTCAGGGCGACAAAAAATCTCTTGGGACCCGGATGTTGCGGAGTTACAAGAAGATGACTTTGTCGATATTCACCTGCTTTACCTACCGGTAAATTGGACCAAGGTATTAGTATATTACATTACTTGCAGAAATAAGCAATAAATATAATAATTTCTCATGTTATTAATACAAAACATTCCCGCAGAAATTTAAAGATCGCCTACAATGGAGGACGGTCACTCCTGAAAATCGCATAGAGCGTCTAAAAAATACAACAGGGTTTTTCTTGCCATTTCCCAATGACAGTTACGCTATGGCCATCAGAGTCACTGCTGCAACTCAGAGAGTTAATCAGTGAGTGTTCTCTCTTGCCTTTTAATTAAATTGGAATTTAATCACTTGTTGTTTTGTTTTTGTTTTTATAGGGGGGTAATTAGGGAAAAAACGTTTAAAATATGTTGGGGGGGGGGGGTTGTTCTAGTGGTTTAGGTAATAGCAGTAGAAGCAGCAAATAATGAGCTAACTGTAATGGGTTTGTCTAAATATTCTATGTCGTAAAAACATATAGGTTCTATAGAGGAATCTGGTCCGATGTGTTTCCCTTAGCAGTACCACAAGTCGAAGCAAAAAAATTCTGTCAAAACTGGTTGAATTCTGAAGCACAATTACCATCTCTGCCATGGACTGCTGATGATGTTCAACCATGTCCTTGCACGTTAGACCAAGCTCTCTTGGATATTGTGCGATTCCAACCGGATCCAGATTGCAACATGTTCAACAAAAATCGTACAGAAAACTGTTTACACAGAAAGGATTCGAGTCACTGTATTCGAATGGCTCAAGTTGGGTGAGATATTTGTTGATAAAAGCGCATGTAATTGTTCAAGCTGCAAGGTGCGATTTATGCCAAATTTTATGAACGTTGTAAAACAATGGTTTTATGTTTAGTATATGTATTATAACTGGCAATGCAGTAGTTTCCCCGACCATTTAAGCGATATTTCTGTTGAAAAACTGATGTACATGTACAGTACAGAGTCTGTTTACAAAGCAAACTACATAACATGGTAACGCGTGATTTCGCCCCGATGTTACGGCGGTTATGATTGTATTATCACTTTGATATTAGCTAAAAGTAACGTATGATAGCTTTCAAAAATGTTTGCAAATCAATAATAGCCCTTGTACATTTTTCTACATTTTTTTTTTGTGATTACAATCGATGTAAATTACGCGGGGTGAATCCATCCAAGCAAATGCTGGACGAAACCAACCAATTTCCATATTTGAAAAGAGGTCCATTCTGCTGGTAAAAGTCTGTAACTTTCTAAGATACTTGGATTGTATGGAAAATCATTTGATACTGTAGTGTCCAAAAAATCGGATCAAGCAGCTTAAATAACGTTTTAATAAATAACTTCAGTTAAATATTGTGCATTTTCACTGACCAGACCCGATGGGATCGACAATCTTTGTTGTTATGACGCGGATAAGAACCTGATTGATTCAAGACTCAAAGAAGGAGGGTCCCTACAGAGGTACCACTACCTTGGAGGGCCAGGAGTTCTTCCCTATTTCTCCAATTTCTACTTTGATGTTCTCCCTTTTCTACACTGTTGTCGGTATTCCCAGAAGGAACAAAATGATCCTAGCGATGGCATTATTAATGCAAATGACAATTTATGTCCTCAATACATAAAACAAAGGAAATGCAGCTCCTGTGTCAACTACGAACCACCGAGGCCCGGTAAGTGTTATTATAAGGGTTTCCACTGGACGGTTTGTGCTGTATTTTAAAGAATTTGTTTAATATTAAACATTATTTTCCATGCAGCCAGAACAAACGGGGACCCCCATATCACGACCTTAGACGGATACAGCTATACGTTCAATGGTGTTGGGGAATTTGTGTACCTGGAAACCATGGACGGAACTTTTGAGAGTCAAATCAGATTTGAACAGTTTCGCAAAGAAAATGGTATACTCAAAATTATAAACAATACATTACACGAACTGTATTACAGTATTCATTACACATGTATCCCAAAGTGTATCATGTTATCTTCTAGGAAATAGCATAATAAGTTTTTGTTGCATGTAACAGGGGATTTGGTGGATGCAAGTGTGTGTACCGCATTCGTGTCTCGACATTTCAGCACTTCTGGGTCTGATGTTGTAGAAGTTCGTCTGAACTCTATCAGAACAGCAGACCTGTTAATAAATGGAGATATTATTAACTTTGATGAATCAACGGTCCATCGATTCCCAGGTATTTCACTGACTTAAATACGTAGGCATGTCAGTTTATTTTGCCGATTTAAAAAACAGCAATTTTTGTATCTCCTTTGGTCGCACGGTTGTTCCTCATTTTTGTGCTGATGGTTTTACTGAGTTTTTATGTCGTTTGTTATTCTATCTACTAGGTATATCCGTCGTGCAAATGACATCCAATCAGCCAAACACGACGAAAAGGGAGTTTATAGTGTCTTTTACTGAAATTGGAATCGCGTTCAGAGCCATAGCGAGCCCTGCAGTGCTGAGTATTCTCCCTGTTGTTGGAAATAAAACACTTGCTGGTCAGTGTTGTCTTATTGCATCCAGCAAGACGGTGTAATATCATAGTAAACATTACTAGTGTTAATTGTCATGTTGTAAAGTTTTACACCCACCCAGTAAATTCAAAATTTACAACATAACAGTAGTATTCGGTAGTTTTTCTTGTTGTTTCTGTTCCTATACTAATAGTTAACATTGTATCAAACTCCATCATAAACACTACAGCTTGATAGAAATGGTTTCTTAGATCCATAGTCTATTTGGATATTATATTATAATATTTACATTTTCCAGTGCCTCTCTCTGTGGTAACACTATGAATCGATTTTGTACTATACAGCCCAATAAATTCAAAAGACATATTGTTGGGGGTTTGCATAATTAATATTATAATATTTAATCGTACAACTGCTGAAAATTATATAAATATAAGTAATAAGGAATCATTCTTTGAATATTATGAGGTGATAATTTCGGCCAGGGCGTGATCAAATCAATCATAAAGCCCTTCGGGCTGTATTGGATTTGATCACGCCCCGACCGAAATTATCACTTCCTAATACTCAAAGAATGATTCCTTATTCCTTAATTATATATTTATCAAATATTTATCAAATATTTCATGTTTATTTTTTTACAGGGAGTCTGAGGGGTCTTCTTGGCGACTTCGATGAGAATCCAGATAATGACTTGAAGACGCCATCAGATGAAATATTATTAACAAACTCAACCTCGGAGACGATTCACTATGATTTTGGCATATCGTGTAAAATGATAACATTAATTTACTATTATTAGGGGCTAGATTAAAAGTTCAATTTATGACCAGAAAAAATGAATTTAAAGTTATTTATAAAACGATACATTCCAATTTACAATGTACCAATGTCCGATGACAAAAATTCGTGGAACTCTTTACAACCCACTCCTCTTTCCCCCTTACTTTTTGGATCAAACAAAGATCTTTTAATCGTATTGTAGAGCACATATGAAAGTGTGTGTATGTCTAAATTGTATAAATAAAGAGACTTGATTTTCTTTTTGTATTCAAGGGAGAATTACAGAAAATATTTCCTTGTTCAGTTATGAACCTGGAAAATCTTTTAGTGACTATCAACTACCGAGATTCCAACCGACATTTCTTCTACCCACAAACCTTCCCCCGGAAGTTGTAGAGGTGTGTGGGACAAACCGAGAATGCGCATTCGATTTCACCCTGACAGATTCAGCCGAGTTTGCAACGGAAACCGTGGAACTTTTGGTTATCTTTAATTCTTCACTTGCGGCTTCTATTAAAAGTGAGCCCTATACATTGTTTCTGTTGTTCTTCAATTGAAAAAATATAGTTATGTCATAGTTTAAAAGTTCCAGAAATTAAGTCTCCAAACAGATTCTTCAGTAAACATTAGGAAAGGGGTTATAACAATATTTACACAGTGAAAACATTATTGTGTAAGTAATCGTCCATATACGGGTAATTCAACATTAATTTTGTGAAATATCGGTATCAGTCTATAATATTTATCTTAAAGTTAAGAAGAATAGAATTGAACATCAATATTATGACGCCAATCAAAACTTTATCTTCCACAAATTATTTTATGAAATTCGTTTGCCTTCATTTTCAACCATAATATTGACTCGATGTGTTTCATACCCATACGATATAATTTATACGACGATAGATTAATAATTCCGCAATAGAAAATTGATGTCTTCTTTTCCAGCTAAGAACTGTGACGACCTTCCATCAATTGAGAGGGGTGTTTGGAATACAACAAACACGCTGGAAGGTTCGAACGCCACCTTATCATGTTTTAATGGATATGAGACGACAGGTGGTGGAAATATTCACTGCTCTAATGGAACCTGGGGTGACCTAAGCAGCATTAAATGTGTTCCCCTTGGGTCGATTTCTAAGAAGGACGACCATATAGAGGAGAGCTCGCGTCATCACTACGTCATCACCATCTGTGTCGTGGTGCTTGTTGCCATTATCGTTGTGATAACTGCTGTTGTATTATATAGGTAAAGTTTTTATCAATGTAAATATTTAATGTTTATAAAATTAATTTACCATCTCGTGACTAAGCAGTCTATACCCTTTAACATTCAACCATCTTGAAGTAATCAATTACTAGTATTCATTTGAAATGGAGCAAGGTTTTGATAAAATGATATTTTATACCAGTTCCACTTTATTTTTTTCAGATTATATATAAAGAAAAAGAGGGAATATGCTCTCGGAAAATTAACAGATTTACATGGAGACTCTGTCTACCAATATAAAACAAATGATTCAGAACTTGAAGTTTTTCAAACATAGTGTTCAATAAACTACGGAGGTACTGTTTGACTTTTAATATCAATGATTCAAAATTCTAATAAAAGAATGACGTATACTACTAAAAGCAAAAAGTCTATTCCCTGACACATGTATCAAATATTTTAAAAAGTGTAATTTTAGATAAAAAAAAATGTAAGAATTGATATTAAGGAAAAACATGTACATTTATTTAGTCTTTGTACATTAGAAATTCTATATCCTATCGTAATAGTACTACCAAATATTGAATTGTATGATCAAAATTCTTTAAACAAAAGTATAGGAACCCGTTTTTAACCTCCTTTGCACAACTTTTTGCAATATGGATTATAGAATTGCTATTACTGGGTGGGTGGGTGGGTGGGGGTGTGTGTGTGTGGGCGTGTTACTGTACAAGGGCAAGATTGAAAGAAAACTGTAGCACTTGGAACCATTAAAACTTTGCATATATGCTTCTAACCATTGCAGTAGTTCACCCTATTCTTGTGACTTATATATAATTATCGTATAATTGTGCAAAAATCAAATTAATATTAGAATGCAATAAACGAATGAATTAACTTGATTCAAAACACATTCGAAAAAAAAATTCCATCCGTGAGGGGACACCAAGCTTGGCAGTGTTCTTGTTTTTTATGATGAAATATTTCTTTGTAAATAATTTGAAAATACTTGCAATTCTATAAAATAGTTTAATGATTTTCTTCCAACACACACCACAGCGTTAGTACACAAGTAGGAATTCCATTTTATCTCTATGTCCTGTGTTTGTACCACTGAGTCCTCCGTCACACTGCTACACTCCCTAATCACTGTCCAGCTCATCTCCATATGTATTTGTTCTCCTGTCTGTAAATATTTCATCAAAATAAAAAATATCATTGAAAAACATTTTGTATCATTCAATTAATATCATGTTTATAATATCTATAGCCGTGTATTGCATTCATTATCATACTATGTAGAAATAGATTATTGAACTGCAGATTGCAACAATACGTCTTGATATTTATCGATTCAAATATTTGAGAAATAACATCTGTACATACCTTTTTTTTTAGCATAAAAATTTTCAAACCCATCATCTCTTTCTGTAACTGAAAAAAGTATATAAATCTAAAGTGGGTCATATTGTGAAGACTTGCATAGAAAGTTCGTATATGAAATAACAGCAGGCACGTAGCATCAGCAAAGATTTTTCTAAAATTTACATGTACACACAAAAAATAGAATTAACATGGAGTTGCCCCCCCCCCCACCCCACTTTTATGGGACCATGTAAGAAATTGAATTGAAAATAAGGAAATAAACAGTGAAATTTAAGTTATAGGTAAACTTGTCCCCCCCCCCCCCCCCCCCCCCCCCCCCCCGGATTACGATTTCTAGGATTTGGGAAAGTAAGCGAATATTCTTTTTTTCTTCTTTTTTGCTTGTCAAGATTTTTTGATGACTCTGCCCCCCCCCCTCCCTCCCCCCCCCCCCCCCACTTTCCAAAACGATGCTACGTGCCTGAACAGTACTGTTCATGTTGATAATTCTGTTTTCTTCAAAGGTGACGAATATTGTTTATTTACAAAGTTGCATGAATGTGTATTTACACATGTATTCAATAGACATATATTTAAAGCAGTGATAATCATGATCATGTAGACATTTTGTGAAATCTTCTTTTCAAACTTTCTATGATGTATTTTTAAAAATACATAAGCATGTACCTAGAGGTTCCCTGCTCTTCAACTGCTTGCTCTTGCTTAATAAATCATCACTGTAGTTTTTATTGCCATAGTTATTCTTGTATTTACTGATTTCTGTAGGAAATTGGGAACGGAAACAAGCTGCCTCTCTGAAATGAACAATATTTCCTTTTAGCTCACTTGAGCTGAAAGCTGTTTTGGACTTCTTCTCCAGAACCACTAGACAAACATGGCACAAAGCATTATTGGGTGAAGGGGATTCAAGTTAAAATGAGGGTCCATGCCCTCTTTCAAGGGGATACAATTAATTTATAAAAACTATGTACAACTTCATCCCCCATTAAGGCCCCACCCTACCCCAGGGACCATGGTTTAAACAAATTTGTATCTACACTACACAATGATGCTACCACACAAGTAACAGCTTTTCTGACCAATTGGTTTTTGAGAAGAAGATTTTTAAAGATTTTCTCTATATATTCCTATGTAAAATTTCATCCCCCATTGTGGCCCCTCCCTACCCCCAGGGACATAATTTGAATAAAATTGAATCTACATGTACACTACGTAAGGATGCTTCCACACAAGTTTGAGTATTTCTGACAAACAGGTTTTTGAGAAGATATTAAAAACTGTTCTCTGTATCTTCCTATGTAAAAATTCATTCCCCCATTGTGGTCCCACCCTACCGCCGGAGACCATCGTTTGAACAAACTTGAATCTGCACTACCCGAGGATGCTTCCATACAAGTTTGAGCTTTTTTAGCCAAATGGTTTTTGAGAAGATTTTTGAAATATACCTACAAATTTTCAATAATTCTAAATTATTTCCCCTTTTAAGAGGGCTTGGCCATTCATTTGAACAAACTTTAATCCCCTTCATCCTATGATGCTTTGAGCCAGTTTGGTTGAAATGGGCCTAGTGGTTTGGGAAAAGAAGATGAAAATGTGAAAAGTTTACAACGACGACGAATAACAGCAACAGACAACGGACAAATCTTGATCAGAAAAGCTCACTTGAGCCTTTGGCTCAAAATCTTTAAAACTCATCTTCTCAAAAACAAATTGGCCAGAAAAGCTGTAACTTGAGTGGAAGCATCTTCAGGTAGATTAGATTCAAGTTTGTCAAAATCATGATCTTCAGGGATAGGGTGGGGCCACATTGGGGGTCCAATTATACAGAGTGTAACCTGAGAATTAGAATGTTCTATCTGATTTCTGTGAAATTTTGAGAAAGCAATGTTAAAGTTCAGAGATAAAAAACTTTCCAAAGTTAGACTTTGAATTGCAAAATTTGGCATGAATCAGCAGTTTAATATGTTTCTGTTTTTTCAAAATTGCATCATTTTTGTTTAAATCTAAGAAGTAGTATGTAAATTAAGAGATTTAACACGAACATAGAACATTTTATATGGAAATATTAAAATTTGATAATTCTGGAAAAATTAAAGTAGGTTGGAGATAGAACATTAAGAATTAATAAATGTATTTTATTCTCCTTCAAGTTCAATAGATAATCATTACCCATGTGACCACTAGGAAACAGTTTGATTGGTCAAGAGAGACAGAACACTCTTGTGTTAATGAATTTGTATTGAATGGAGATAGAACAAAATATTACTGTTGGCATTTTCTTTATTCATGAAACAATTTTATATATGAAATCATAGGTAGATAGATCTCCTTTAGCTGATTCAAATGATATGCATAACCCATTTTTTGTAAATTTGGCACTTAAAATATTATAATTCTCAGGCGACAATAGTTAACAATTTATTTTCAAAAACTCAAATGTTTTAATCTATGGTAGTACACTAGTATGTATATGCAAGCATCTAGACATATTGTTGATTTTGTTTAGACTATGGCCTCTGGACAATTCTTTGGCCCCACAAGGGATTCAAAGTTTGATGTAGGTAAATTTAGATATGAACAATTGTTTAAGATCTTGAAAACTCAAATCCACGATAACTTGTTGAAAAATCATATTCCGCCAAATATCTCGTAAATAAATACGTTTACAGTATTAGTTCTGACTGTTTTCCAATCAGGCAAAAAGAAAATGTAGAATGTTAACACCTAAACTGATATCACTCTGCTTGTATCTAGATAATATTCTATTATCCTAACACTGCTAGAATTTCAGCAGTAGAACATGTTACTATCTTTAATTCATTTTAAAACCAAAATAGCTACCACAAAAGAAAATATTGAGTCATACTCTTCTCCCATGGCTACAAGTTTCCCCAAGTTATCCTCTGTGGTAATGTGATGTTTGTTTAAAACTTCTTTGACAATTTGTACATTTGGTGTCATCAAAATACCAAAAATCATCCCAGCACCAATAGCACCTGAAGAAGAATGGATGAATGAATACATGTATCTATATATCCTGGAGTTATAAAAAATGTTTTGTATGTAAAATATTGAAAAAAGAGATATAATGAAAAAGATGCATGCAACAGCCGTGGAATCAACATGTTTGAGGTGTATAATTTGCTCACCATCTACAGAAATACAGTTTGCAATGCATATGATGTGCTTTATCATTTTAGTCAAAGGCAAGACAAATGATGAGAAGTCACATGATAACATGAAATTGATTTGATATCTAGTCAGAGGATCATGTGAAGAAGAAAATGAGCTTAACTGTAAGAGCAACTGCATAATATGGGTTTATCCTGTATTCCACTAAGCCATTGAAATTTCAACAGTTCAATCATACCGGTGTCATATAATATTTTGATACCGCAAAATATTGAACCCGGGTTCAATATACTATGCGATATTATGAACCCGGGTTCAATATATCGCTGTGAAATATTGAACCCCCCCCCCCCCTATAAAATATTGATATATTGATAAATATCGCGGCCATAATATATTGAACCCCGGGTTCAATATATTTCCAATTCCCATTTTGGGAGGGGGTTCAAAATATTATGGCCGCGATATTTTGAACTATCTCTAATTTTCATTGCTATTGGAGAGGGGGTTCAAAATATTATGGCCGCGATATATTGAACCCCCCTCCTATTTCCAATTCCCATTGGAGAGGGGGTTCAAAATATTATGGCTGCGATATTTTGAGGGCTCAAAATATCGCAGCCATAATATTTTGAACCCCCTCTCCAATAGCAATAAAAATTGGAGGGGGGGTTCAATATATCGCGGCCATTTTATTTTGAACCCCCTCTCCAATGGGAATTGGAAATAGGAGGGGGGTTCAATATATCGCGGCCATAATATTTTGAACCCCCTCTCCAATAGCAATGAAAATTAGAGGGGGGTTCAAAATATCGCGGCCATAATATTTTGAACCCCCTCCCAAATGGGAATTGGAAATATGAGGGGGGTTCAATATATCGCACCCATAATATTTTGAACCCCCTCTCCATTAGCAATGAAAATTAGAGGAGGTTTAAAATATCGCGGCCATAATATTTTGAACCTCCTCTCCAATAGCACTGAAAAATAGGGGGTGGGGGTTCAAAATATCACGGCCATCATATTTTGAAACCCTCTCCAATGGGAATTGGAAATAGGAGGGGGGTTCAATATACAGCAGCCATAATATTTAGAACCCCCTCTCCAATAGCAATGAAAATTAGAGGGGGGTTTAAAATATCGCGGCCATAATATTTTGAACCCGGGTTCAATATATAACGTGGGGTTCAAAATATTATATGGCACCGGTATATAAGCATCACATTATATGTAATAATAACAATCAGTAAATTTAACATCATAATTTAAAGGTTCTATTAAGTCTCCTAATGAATACAACATTAAAAAGGTATGCTCTTGGTCATGGTTACAATTATTGTTGATATTATATTAAATCGGATACCATTGATTACTACCATATGTATTCTGATCATTTAACCTTGAATTTGAGGAAAGACTTAATTTGTGGAAAGAAGAAGAATTGTTAGCTAGGTCAATACATTATAGCCCCAGACCCCTGTGTAAATTTCTGTCTAAACACTTAGGGGTGTAAAAGTACAGTGCAAACTTACAAGCATGAATTTCCATGTGCACAGACTTAAGGTGTCTCACAACATTCGCTGCATCCGATAATTTGAATCCTACAATTAAATAAATTGGAAAGGTCATTTTCATTTGAAAGAGAAACTTAGTGAGTTTGTTTCTTTTTATATTTACATTTATCATCTTCTGCATGTGGTATTTAATTACACTGTACATGTATTACATGTAATTACTTAAACAGAACAAGGGTAAACTGACCAGTATATGCAAGTAGTCCCATGTAACTCAAAGACATTGTCTTCACAGCTGAAAAAAAAATCAAATATATGTATGTAGATTACATGAAGATTTTTTTATCCACAAGAACTGCATGTGTTCCAACTCATTTGCTTTTTATTTATGTAATATAATACTGGCTCTGATTGAAATACCCTATTTGATTGGCCAAAATCTTAGTTAGTTTACTCAGTATCATCTAGGTTGCCTGTTGTTACTTCTTAATGAAACTAGAAACAGATGCATGTATCAATCCATAATAAAAAGCATTTACCGGTAAACATAGGAAAAGTGGAATTGAAACAGCTACTACATCTCATTATACATGTAGTTATAAATGGCACCTTTTATAAGGTATCTCACTCATCACACTTTTAGTGTTCTGTAGGTCCTGTTTAACATGTTAAACTTAAATATAGAGAGTTTCAGTAAAATTATGCAAATATGTAGAAAAAAGTCTGAATTTTTAAAGCAAAATTAAGCAAGAATTTTAGATTTGAAGCCCTGTATCAAAAAACTGACATCACTGATCCCAATGTTTTATAATTTCAATATAATTCTGAATATGTATCAAGACAAACTGTCTTAATTTAATAAAATTCTTGCTATTCAGAAAGCTTTTATTTCACACTTTGTAGCTATTAAGCAATTGTCAATTTTGAGAGCAAAAAGGTCATGAAAAATTGTCTGCATGCAGCTTTATGCCGAATTTTTTCTTAATCTCTCTATTCAATCTGATCATTGTGCATAATTCTATAGCATTGAATCATGGTTTTTTGAAATCAAATTGAGTAGCACGCATTAGCGCGTTATGAAAATTTGTATGCACACATCGCTGCAGTTATGAGACTGTATCTTTCAAAAATTTATGATTTAATGCTTATATTTACATTTTTTTAACTTCTTGCCTTGTCTGCAAATGTGATTTATACCTTAAAATTCCTATCTTATCCTAAGGGTAAGTTCATATTAATGGAAGAGCCATTGTAACAGCCACAAGAGTGAACTTTGATTTTCGCTTGTGACGTTGCAGTTTACAGCGTTCAACGTTTGTGACGTCATAATAAAACTCGTCATTTTAACCTATGAGTACCCTGTGTGTATACAGTGTTATAACTGTCGTAGCTTTCAACAAACTTTACAAGCAAAAAAGATGTGGAATGTAAATATAAAAGAATATTTGATGTAATAATTTTGCTTTATTAAAATTCCATTTAGGTGCAAAAGGTCAAATTAAATGCGCCATAACTCAGAGGAATAAATACTGACCCCCTTTTTTTCTTTATATTTTTGAAGTGTGTTTCTTCTACAGATTTTTTTTTAATTTCTCCAGAAATTCTTGATACAACAACATAGAGGAGTGAGATACCTGAAAGATTAATTCTGCCTTCTCAAGAAATAATTGACTACTGGGTCTGTAATGATATGGTTGGCTTTAAATTTGAATTTCATCCAATTTACTCTTACTAAGTTATTAATGTTAAAAACGATTATTTAACATTTTGTGGTAATTGATAGAAAATAAAATAAGATGTAGGCCCTAGGTATAAATCACAATGGTAAAATAGCAGATCTTTTTAATGAATCATGCAACTTTATTTGATATTCTTTTCCTTTTTTAGGGGGGGGGGGAGTTAATTATAATGAATCATAAAGCAGATGGTATATATTTATATTATACAGTAACCACTTCTTAAAAAAGAAAATATCAATGTAAAATACAGGCATTAAAAAGTTAACATTATGATTATGTACATAAACTGTTGTATCATAAATCACACTCTATTACCATTATATGAAAAGGCTTTTAAAAGAGTCATATCCAGATCATTGTCTGCTTCTCTTTCACGTTGTGTAAATCCATTTCTCAAAACATTTACATGTTGCAGATATTCCTGGCAATAAAAATTTTAAAAAAAAACCATTAATACATTTTGTATCAACATCTGTCAATTCGTTAAGTATTACTCCTCTCTCTCTCTCTCTCTCTCTCTCTCTCTCTCTCTCTCTCTCTCTCTCTCTCTCTCTCTCTCTCTCTCTCACACACACACACACACACACCCACACACACACACACACACACACACATATATATACTGTATAGATAATCAAGTTATTACATTTTTAATATTTTTTTTTATATGTGATTATGTGGCTATGATTTATGTCATATGAATACCTGAATTTAAAAAAAGTATTACTCTGGTTACTAATTAAATTATCTGGGGTACAGGTGCTTTCAGTTAGTCAAATCATGATAGCAAATACGGTTACGGTTCAGTAGTCCGAAGGCCCACTATCCCGAAGGTTCATTAGTCCGAATGACCAGTAGTCCGAAGGTTCATTAGTTCGAATGCATCACATGTATTTAGTTTGAGAACTCTTTTCGGAATAAATTCCATCCAGCAATTTTCATGTAAGAATTTGTCATTATGATAAGCAAATTAAATGCAAAATAGTATAGCTAAAATGATTCGAATTTAACCAGTTAATATTAAATCAATTTCTTTTTTAATACCCAAAATTTAATTGTATGCTTTGGATTTAATTTAATGCAAATTAAGTGCGTGTATACAAGTATCATTTCTCCAAGAGTCTCAAAGTACATGCATACTAAGTTTTAACCCCTCTTTAAAATCTGTATTTTCTAATTTGTAAGATAAACAAACTCGCACGCTACTTCTAAAACACAATGTATATTTTCCACGTCAAAATATTTGTACATTTTATATTCGTTTGTTTTTCACTTCCTTTACATTTTATTTATTAATTTTTCTGACTTAAGTTTGTGTAGATTCTTAAGGATTCGTTTTGTTTCAATGTATATAATTTCCCCTGCTTTATTCTAAGTGGGGAATATTAATTAAGCTCTGTCCGTTCGTCGTAAGTGCTTGTCTTACAAACGCTTGTTAAAGTATCAATTACAAAGCTTACAGCTAATATCTACAAATACAAACTAGAATGGGACACTTTACGCTTTATAACATTGAGGCAGTTTTCATAAAACTGTTTCGATCCAGTTTATTATCGCATAGATTTGGTAGCTATCGAATGTATTTCTTAGAAATTATCTTTTTATTAATAAGTTAAAGAATCAAGGCAATTCATGCTTCCCTTTCTCCTTAATATCGGAAGATTACCCTTTCCATTCATTTTGCCACTTTCGGCTACCTTATTATCGGCGGTTGAAGTTCGGGCAAGATTTCCCGAATTCCTTTTGTTATTGGTCTGAGATTTCGAGGGGATCAAAACACAATTTTAAGTCTTGTCAAATCACGCTGAGATGGATGAAAACTGAAATGAACACATAAGAATTAGAGCATAGATTAATTTCGCTTTACTCTGGAATTTTCTTTGATGGCATATATATCTAGCCAGGCAAAAACTTGAATAATGTAAAAATACTTAAAACAGGAAACCAATGACAATTATTACTTTTATACCAAAGAACTTTACTGAATAAAACATTAGCGTACTTATCAACATACCTTTCTTTTAAAGAGGAAAATAAATCATTTCAGTACATCTTAAAGAGCATCTTCAAGAATAACTCTGTATTTCAGTAAATCCTGCCGACAGTAAGCATCGAGTCTACAGACAAAACGCACCTGATTGGTTTTCAGGACAACAAAAAATCTCATGGGACCCGGATGTTCCAGAATTACAAGAAGACAATTCTGTTGATATACATCTATTTTTCCTTATGGTAAAATTGTGAAATATTAGTAAAAAAAAGTCATATGTTATTTTAATAACTACATTTCTTAGAGCAAAAACAATGAAATAAGATACTCAAGAAGTAGACCTAGATTCGATGATTTTTTTTCGACATGCATGACCAATTCTATTCTTATAATCAAGCAACTGAGTGTGTATCCTTAGACCTAATGAATACCCTGATTGGTCCCTTAAGGGTTATCTCCCTTTGCTAATAATTCCTGAAAAGACATTATTTTTTGTTGTTGGGCGTGGAGGGGAGGGGGGGGTAGGTTGGGGTGATATGATATTCCTACTGAAAATATAATTCTGTTAACTTTGCCTTTTATTGGCATTCTTCGCATTACTTTTTTATTTGGAAAAATACATATATATGCACTGACCACAATGCAATCTTAGCATAATGAAACTGCTACACATGTTAACTACATTTGAAACATTTATTACAACAATTATTTCTAAAAATTTTCTATTCTGCAATGCATATAATTAATGGATATAACACCCTTTATAAGCATATTCGTGGTATATCCTTTTATGATAACCATACATTGCATCAGGAAATCAATGATCGTCGTTTAATATGGAAGAGAGAGATTCTTGATGAAGCAGTAGATCGTCTACAAGGTTCAACGGAGCTCTACTTGCCTGGAAATGGTAATGCTATGGCAATTAGAGTAACGGCTGCAACTAGAAGAAATGATCAGTAAGTTACCCTGCCTTTTGTTTAGTTGATAGTTGACTTAGTGTCTCATCAAAAGACTCGCTGTAAAAATAATTCCATGTTTTCTCTACAGAATATACTTTAAATATCAATATGAGCAATATAACTAAATAGTAAGAATTAACTAATTTATTGGCCTGGATCACCTGGCCTGGAAAATTAACGCATGTGAGTTATCAAAACTAAAGATTATTTTGTAATCCTATTGAAAAAACAAACGAAGATTGGTTAAGATTATGAATACTTGAAACCAGTGGTATTTCTATCATAGAATTTATATTTTAATCCAATTTTATTAACATAAAAATTTAGGTCTGAGAGAGGAATTTGGTCAGACATATTCCCTTTAGCCTTACCATATGACCAAGCCTACCAATCATGTATTAACTGGTTCAATTCGGAAGCACAGTTGCCATCACTCCCATCTGATGATGTTCAACCATGTCCTTGCACGTTAGACCAAGCTCTCTTGGATATTGTGCGATTCCAACCGGATCCAGATTGTAACATGTTCAACAAAAACTTGCAGTTTTCCCGTAATGGAAACTGTCTATACAGACGAGATGCAACACACTGTATTCGATTGGCTCAAGTTGGGTAAGATATTTTTTATTTTTGTCCAAAAATATGGTAGTGACATCGAAAACTTTTAACTTTAATTCACTTGAATAAACTTGTTATTGACCAGACCCGATGGGATCGACAACCTTTGCTGTTATGACGCGGATAAGAACCTGATTGATTCAAGACTCAAAGAAGGAGGGTCCCTACAGAGGTACCACTACCTTGGAGGACCAGGAGTTCTTCCCTATCTCTCCAATTTCTACTTTGATGTTCTCCCTTTTCTACACTGTTGTCGGTATTCCCAGAAGGAACAAAATGATCCTAACGGTGGCATTATTAATGCAAATGACAATCTATGCCCTCAATACATAAAACAAAGGAAATACAGCTCCTGTGTCAACTACGAACCCCCGAGGCCCGGTGAGTGTCAGTAGAAGAAATTTTTTATTGGTTATTTGTGTTAATGATATGATAATATTATATATTATTTTCCATGCAGCCAGAACAAATGGGGACCCCCATATCGCCACCTTAGACGGATACCGCTATACATTCAATGGTGTTGGGGAATTTGTGTACATGAAAACCATGGACGCAACTTTTCAAAGTCAAATCAGATTTGAACAGTTTCGTAGAGAAAATGGTAAAATGAATGGCAATTATAACTAATTCACAATTTTATATAATTTACAATTAAACTTTAGAAAATTTTACACCATAAAAACATTTTTAAATAAAAATTATATTATCCCTACAAACATCTTAATCATGCGTTTTGGATTAAAGTTAATATTTAGAATCCATTATATCAGGTGACTTGGTGGATGCAAGTGTATGTACTGCTTTTGTGTCTCGACACTTCGGTACCTTAGGTTCGGATGTTGTAGAGGTTCGTCTTAACTCTATCAGAACAGCAGACCTTTTAGTTAACGGAGATGTTATTGACTTTGATGAATCAAATGTCCATCAATTCCAAGGTAACTTTCTAAAAACGTGAGCTAGCTTGCATGTTTCTTTAGCAATATAGTTAAAAATGCTTTGTTCTTGACGGGTAACAATTACTCTTAAAGTCATGTACACTTACTAATAATAGTGTTGTTATCTAGTGTTGTTGTTCTTGTAATTAACTAGGTATATTCGTTGTGCAAACGACATCCAATCAGCCAAACACGACGAAAAAGGAGTTTATAGTGTCTTTCACTGAGATTGGAATCGCGTTCAGAGCCATAGCGAGCCCTGCAGTGCTGAGTGTACTCCCTGTTGTTGGAAATAAAACACTTGCTGGTCAGTGTTGTCTCTTTCATGCAAAAACATAAAGACATTTATTTCTAGAATTCATTATTTATAAATTCCTGTATGTTCTGATTACTCGGAAGTATTAAGGAACAATAGTTTTAAATTGTTTATTTTTTAAAGGGAGTCTCAGGGGTCTTCTTGGCGATTTTGATGAGAATCCAGATAATGACCTAAGGACGTCATTAGAAGAAATATTATTACCAAACTCAACTACGGAGATGATTCACTATGAATTTGGCTTATCGTGTAAAATAATCATGATTTGTTTGGGACAATAAAATGCTTTTTCAGATATCATATACAAACTCTTGACTTCATAATCACACTTGATATTTTTATTACAGGGAGAGTTACGGAGAATATTTCGTTGTTTACTTATGATTCTGGAAAATCCTTTAGTGACTACCAACAACCGAGTTTCCGACCGACATTTATTCTACCCACAAACCTTCCCCCGGAAGTTGTAGAGGTGTGTGGAACAAACCGAGAATGTGCATTTGATTTTACTCTGACAGATTCGGTCGAATTTGCAACGGAAACCGTGGAACTTTTGGTTATCTTTAATTCTTCACTTGCGGCTTCTATTACAAGTGAGTTAAAAACAATTATTTCTAAAACATGTCTTTCAATTGACTCAGCACTCACAGTGGCACATACAGTACAGCTCAATTGTGCATAGTTAATTTTCATTCATGTTTTGTCATTATAGTTTGATCATGACTAATCGTTTTAAGCCTACTTAAATTTATTACCAATTTATGTAACCAAATTATGTAACTAAAAAAAATAAAATGTTAATAATCATTTATTTAGGAACTAAATGTATTGTTTTGTTATAGAAAAGAACTGTGAAGACCTACCATCTATTGTTGGGGGTGTTTGGAATGCAACGAACACGCTTGAAGGTTCAAATGCCACCATATCATGCTTTTATGGGTATGAGGCGACAGGAGAAAGTAGTAATATTCAGTGCTCTAATGGATCGTGGGGTAACTTAAGCAACATTAAATGTATTCCAATTGTACCAATTTCTACTACAATGACAACAAAGAAAGTATCAACTACAGAAGAACTGATGACAGAGCCGACGTCAAGTTTCGACACGTCAGCCCCTCCTAATAAGACGGATAACAATGACTCGAGCTCCCCTAGCTCTAGTACTAACTACGTCATCACCTTCTCTGTCCTGCTGCTTGTCGTCATTGTCATCGTGATAATTGCTATTGTTCTTTATAGGTAAGATCTTTAATTCGAAATCTATCAAAATTTTAGAGGTTACTGTATGTTAATAGGTATTTACTAGTACAGTCCTATATACAATTCAGTTCAGATAGTCAACCATAAGTATTTTTGATGACATTTCTTTTAACGAAATCAACATTATTTTTCAGACTATATAAAAATAACAGGAGACAGGATTCAATCATCCTTTTGGAAAAGCGTGATACTTAAATGGATTCTCAATCTATGATTAAAATGTCTAAAAAAAAGTCTAAAATGAATAATGGTTAATATATATTTAATAAAATGCTTTGTTATTCTTGATTCTATATATTTGATCGTTGTCATGGTCAAAATAATTAGAATTACAAACACTATAATACAAACACTAGCCTGGGGCGTTAGAAATTTTGACTAGTATTTTATCAAAAACCTATTGTTTGTTTTTAAGTGTCTATTATTTTTGCTTATTAATGCATATTTTTGTCCGTTAATATTATCATGATATAAGTGTAAGCAAACTCAATTTTTCTGAGAATTAACTTCTTGTTGTAAAGATTATTTTCATATGAATATGACAATGCCAATAATAACACAGGCAGATATCTTACAGTTTGTTTCCCTTATTTTGAGTTCATATTTTGTTTGAAAATAATGTACCTTTTATTAATTTTGGAAAAAAGTTATTTATCAAATGAAAACAAGACAAAAACGTTTTGTATTTTTTTTCATTGTCAGTTGATTTATTATTAGAAAAATGATCAAATCTTTAACGGTATACATTGGACAGTGATTTAAAAGCGTCCATACACTATATGTATGATACATGTACAAATTAGTTAGATAAATGGACTGTGCGATATAAAAGACAATTCTCTCTAGATAAATAAAATCATATAATTGTATCTACTATTATTTGTCTACCTTATGTGTTAAGATTAAAAGAAATACTAGTATCAATAGAAAATCTACAATAACATTAAGAGATGTATCATCAGCAAAGAGGCGAACATTATTTGTCAAGTTGGAGGAAATATCATTAATCTATAATAAAAATAAGAAGGGTCCTAGGACTGATCCCTGCGGAACACCCGAATTAGTTGCACCTAATGATAAAATATAACCATCTAGGACTACTTTTGTTTTCTATTCCATAAATAATTCTCCACCCAGTTAATAATTTGATTTGAAAATCCATACTTTTTTAACTTATAAATCATACCTTCATGCCAAACTCTATCAAAAGCTTTCGATATATCACAAAATATTAAACTTAAATATCAATTTGAAGGAACCTGCAATATAATCATCATACATCCAATATTGAATGCGTTTTGTTATTTTACTAGCCTTTTTTGATACTTTGTCTATTATATGCTGTTAAAACAGAGTACATAAATATTCTCTCCAGTGTTCTTTCTGTGTTTCTTTCTTCCACCAAAAATCAAAGTTCTGGGAAAGTAACTGTGAATGCCTTCTATATGTTTAAATATACGAACAGAATGTAAAATGTGTACATTTCAGACATCTATACTTATAAATTAAGACATTTTGCCAAATAAACTACGAACTGCCTGCACCCGAGTAGCTGCTTACACCTTTAGCATTTCAACAATTGTGAGTTGATGTCCGTAAGCTATAATTGAATTTTACCTGACAAGTTATTATTGTAAGATAAATTAAAAACTTACTTTCATTTTCGATAAACCAGCCCGATATAGCAAATATGAGAGTGAGGGGGTGGACACGCTTTGGTGGATCCAAGTCAGTGGGAGTTTGCATCAAAATATATACTTGCAATGAAATAATATTGAATGATTAAGTAAAGAGTGAATATATTTACTGGGAGCCTATTTAGGGTATACATAAGAATTGAGATTTGATAAATGTCGAATAAATAAAATGAGCCAATTCGTTTCTTGAATGCGCGATTTTAGTATTTTCCAGAACGGGGTAACCAAGAACGCGGGTTGACTTATTAACGTCATGGCGGAGAGTGTACGTGGGACGAGTTCATCATGCATCACTGGCAAATACCTTGGATCGGACATCTTTGGTTAATACAAAAAAGTTAGTAAATAAAATGTGCCAAGTTGACGCGATTTAGTTTTGATGGAAAAAAACTTTAGAGAACATGGTGCGGAAAAAACGCGGGTTGACTAATTAACATCATGGCCGAAAGTGTAGGGCGAGTTACATGTAATTATCAGGCAGATACTTTGGATGACAACTTTGGTTTATGGTATGCAAATAAACATATGTTCACGTTTAAAATATATTTCAAACATTTTTATACCACGACAGATTGGTAGTAAACCTTATATATTAATTTGTGAACCATGAACAAATTGTGTTAACGTCTACATGAATAAAGGATGTATGCATAAAGCGGGGAAGTTGAATTCGGGGGATGGGGCATCTTCGCTAGCCAAGGGTTTCTGATCCGCACCGCTCCTCACGTGAGGAGCGGTGCGGATCAGAAACCCTTGGCTAGCGAAGATGGGGATGGGGATTAGTTGACAGTCTCTTATCTAAAGTTCTTATTTGGGACAATGATAAAAATTATATAGTGAAATTTGACCTAAAGTTCTAAATTTAAAAAAGAGTTAACTAACGGCGCACTATGCACCCATTCCCTGGTTTGATATAAAAGGATGATTGCACTTAAGGACATTTAAAAATTGCGACAAAATAAATGTAAAAAATTGGCATATTTCTTTTAATTGTTGGAATTGCCAATCATGTCTTAACTGCAACTTTATGTAATTACATCAATATAAAGTTCATATTTACAAAGATCGAAGTCGTTTTCATTGGTAGTGTTCATTAGATTTTTTGAATCTCCATAGGATAATGAGGACGCCCACATTTTTACTGACTTAATACATAGTCAGCGCATGTTTGTCAATTGTTCTCGTTTTAATGGTAGTTTTATATTTATAAATATAAGCTTATGTTAAAAGGAGATCAATAGACAAACATGCGCTCGTGGTTAAACAGACACAAAACTGTTCCTTCTTGCGACCGCGTTCTCTGTTGTAAACGGTATACTTTGACCTGTTGAATATTATAACTCACCACGTGATTTCTAACCCCAGGTAACTTTGTGAATACAAGACGCCCGTCATGTGACGTGTAAGGTAGCACGCATTCTGCTAGGTGGTAATATTTGTCCATACCTATTTCAATTCATTCATATCGAGTGATATTTACTTAAATTCTCTGAGATATCTTAAAGAGATTATCGGGTCTGTGCATTACTGATTAATCTACTTGTTAAATCTTTTCGAACACGCAAATTTGTTGACATCAGTGACCGGTTTATGATTATCAATGGCTACTTGTGGTGGCCGGTATTTTATGTTATATTTTTTTTAATGGCACCATGCAGAGAGAGAGAGAGAGAGAGAGAGAGAGAGGGGGGGGGGTGTTCAATTATAGTATACCGCTATTTTAATCTTAGACTTCTCACTACAATATTAGATCAACCATCCATGCATATTTATAAGTCTTATCATCAATCAAGGGCAGTTAAGTCTAAATTCAAGATATTTGCAGAGCAGTGAGGGTAAGACAAACAACGAATTATTTTATTGCAACGCAGTTTAAAACCATTATGACAATAAATTTCGTTTGGAAATTGACCAAACCATATAACATATGACTTGAAGTAAAATTGAGCGAGAAATAAAAGCAAAAATAGTGACCGAAAAAGGGCCGAAAATACGGCGTTAAGTGCAGTCATCCTTTTGAAAAAAGTAATTTCTTCCAGTCACCTGCAACATAAGGAAATAAGACCTTGTAGATGTGCATGTATATATAATCAATTTCAGTTTAGATTTTCATCACTGTCCGCTCCTCTAAATACCCAGCCATGCAGTTGCTTTTAGATTTCAATTTTATAGAATAAGTTAAGGAAAGCAGTTAAAAAATATATCGGACACAGTACATACAACAATGAACAAAAAAAATCTGGTTCAACATATTAATCATCGTATCATATTTTAAAATGTGAATAAGTGTCAATTCCCGCGCTTGAGCGGGATATCATCTAGTATATTCAAATAATATTTCAAAAAATAAGAAATATTTGGAGAATAATCTTCGACAAAAACCAGTAATTTTATTCGCTTTGAAGCTTACTCACTTTCTACAAAATTCATTTATCTACCGGTATTTTTTAGCTTGCTTACAGTTAGTTGAACAATATTTTTTACCTAAAGAGGTTTGAATGTGAAAAAGCATATCGTATCTACCACTCACACATGTGATAATTGGTGTTAAATTTATGAAGTTCCGTGGGTTCCTATCTTTTGACTAAACTAGCCATTGTATTTTAAAATGTGTTTTGATATATTTAATTTATACGCAGGTTCAAATACTGATATTATCAGTCAACTGTTGTCACTCTTCTATACCAGTAAACAGGGACTATCCTCAAAATGTTGACTTATATGCCATATTTATTACTCTGTTAAGATATTCAAAATTCGTCTCTCCAACTTTACCCATCAAGATTTTTTTCATTGGGTAAAGAAAGTTTATGTCTACATATAAACCTGAAATAGTTGAGTTGACTGGGAGTAAGTCGATTGTACGCACTATTAATGTTTCATATAGTAGGGCACAGTAGAGTAGTGGGTTAAATATGAGCCAAACACAAATGTTCAATTTTAAACAAGGAACTGATACAATTTCTTCCCATAGTTAGCTTTTTCACAGCTTCAACAATATTTGACATTTTTAAAACTATTACAGTACATATACTGACAATAAATAATCTTGAAATGTTACATCTCAAATCTTCTGCATGATTATAGTTTAAAAAGTTATATTCTGTCTCATAAATAAAAATTGACAAAGTTACAATGTTCATGTCCGATAACTACCGACAATTCTCGGCGATACTCCGTGCCTATTACTGCAAAACTGAGAAGAAAACCACGTGTTTGATATTTAATATAACAGTGCAGTTGAAAAAGGTAATGAATAGCAATGTCAACTGTGCTCAAGAATCTATGCATAATAGCTGTTGACAGAAGAATTGTCGATAAAGATGGTGACTGCATAAAAGAAACACTGTGATTCGGACAGACGTAATCGAAAGGAAAGTAGGGATTTTTTTTTAACATACCGACTTGTGAGGTTTTCTGAAAAATAAACTTTTCGACAACTCCATAAATTAAGGCATTTTAACTTCTGTTTATGTTTGACATTAAGTGCAAGCAATTTGCAAGTTATACACAGTTAAAACTTTGCTTTCTTTTCAATGTCAAGGTCAATATTACGACAAATGATTTGGAGATGAGCACCTGGAGAAATTTGACACCTTGATCACGTATTAGTTCCCATAATTACAAGTTTTCTAATTGATCTGAGACATGTGGATAACTTTCAATGTTGTGTTGTTTACTACAGTCATTGTCGGACATGCATTAGGACTAATGTTAAAAGATCTTTATCCATTTGGAGATCAAGCTGGAGACGAAGCTATGAGCATAAATGACGACGGTAACTCGCCACAGATCTCCATTTCAACTCTTTTTCCGTTTTTTAATCACCAACACTCAAAATTGTTTGTAAGTAGAAAATTTTATTAGATCATTGTTTTATTTAAAAAATTTAAAACCATGTACATGTATATTCCACTATTCGTTGACGGGAGACATTTGAATAATGATACAATATTCGAATGACAAAAGTACAATTGAAAGGCGATAACCCCTGAATTAAAATGGCGAGATGTGCAGTTATATCGCACTTAATATACGATTTGGCCTAAAATGTAGCGATTTTGCAAACATCAGGCATTTTTAATATCATACAATATTTAGTTAAATATATTCAAAGAAAGGCAAATCCCACAATTTTCATGTTAAAAGAGTCTTAATTATCTTACACGAATTCTATAAAATAATCAGGTTTTGTTAGGGGTATATAAGAGAGTAGTAAGTATGTGATAAACAATACTATTTGAACCACTCTAAACCAAAGAAATCCGATTAAAATTATGTTCTATAGGTATTGTAGTACACGTTTATATTGAATTAGTTTTGGTTTAAAGTGGTTTTCATACTGAAAATTGGACACATATTTCAATCAGTGACTTTTCTATTACAATCATGTATATAGCCAATATATATTTAAAAGACGTCCGGTGACAGTGTTAGATGCGTGTTGAGTTTTGGCAATTTTTATCTGGAGGAATTTCTTACTGTGGAATATTAGGGACGTGTTAAAAAACAACTTTGTTGATGTTGTTTTTACCTGAGATAGTGGGCGGAGTTTTTAAAAAAAGTGTGGGGTATGTACAAATAACCCACACTTTAAACAATAGAAAACACGCCAAGCTATGGTACAAGGCGCTATACCTCTTTTGGAGTTTGTAGTACATTAATGTTGAAAGAGGTAAATGTATAGCGCCTTTTCCCATTATTTCGCTTACTCCCGTGATTGAACGGAAAGTACCTTTTACTAAAAATAGATACAGGTTCCTGTCGCAATCTAGGTACTGATTTTATAATGGTGTCTGTGACCACTGATTTGTCATATATAAATTCAGGAAACCTGCATCGAGAAATGAACATATAGATCTCTTTAATAAAGTCAGTTGATATTCAGAACCGTGATAACTTCCAGCAAAATGCAATGAATGTAAGTGTATACAGAGTATAGTGTTATTGAAGAGATCTGTTTGTATTGGATGTGCTCATACTCAGAATTATACAAAAGAATTTGAAAAAAGAAACCCAGCAGATTAGATACATGTAATTGAAACTTTCTATTCTTATCATGCTTCAAGTAAAAACAAAAATATTTACTACTTTGTGGAATCGATCCAGTGACCGCAAAATCAAAAAGACATATGCGTTACCACTAGGCCTCGCATACAACACATCTATAGAATATGTCCTTTTAATATATTTGGCTATATACAAGAAGGTATTAGAAAAGTCACTAATTAAAATATTTGTCTAATTTTCTGTCCGAAGACCACGTTTAACCAAAATTAATTCAATGTAAACCTAAATTCGAAGATTTTAATGATGTCGTGAAGGATAAATAAGACTCTTTTAACCTGGTAATTGTGTCACTTGCGTTTCGTTAATTATTTTACTAAATATTGTATAATATTGAAAATGTCTGATGTTTGCAAAAGCGCTCTATTCTATTCGAAATCGTATATTAAGTGCGCTATATCTCAAATTTAAGATCCATAATTCACAGGTCCATAAATGGAACCATCTTGTTCCCCCTTTATCCCTTTACATCTAGCAAATATAGATCTAAGCATATGGTTAAGAAATGCATGGCACCAGGGTTCTGGGTCTTAAGAGGAGCAAGAAAGGATCAACCAATTTTTTTTTTAGATCATGCCTCTTTGGTCAGTAGTCTTGGTCAGACTCTATTAGCCCTATAGTGAATATACATTAATTCTTTTAAAAATATCCTCCATTCATTGGCATTTAGGAAACTAATGGAGTGCATGCTTTGATTGAGATCTGAAGCCAAATTATTTCCTGTAATTTTCTTCTATCAGAAGTTATATTATGCTTTACAAATATAATGCTATAGTTTTCTTCTATCGTTTCAACATTTTTACAGATTGAACTTTTAACATTGGCGTTTATTAAGACGTTCAACTGAAACAAAATCTCCATATATCGACAGGTCAACACAAACGGAGTTATTTCCTTTCTACAATCTGTAGGAGCATATACCCCAAATCCATTTCCTATTGCGAACGATGCCAGAATGATAGCTACATTTTGGGCAGACGTTGATACAACACGAGGTGGGACAGTGTGGTATCGGGAGACGACCGATGCTGTTTTGTTAGACAGGGCCACAGACGAAATTAGAAACAATTACCCCAACTTTTTTAGATTCAGGGCATCATGGGTATTTATAGCCACGTGGGATCGGGTTGCGTTTTATGGATGTTATGGTGAAGGATGCTCTAAGGTAAAAATCCAATACAAATGTGTGTACCATAGTATATAAGAAAGCGAGTTACAATTAGGTATAATAGTGTTTTGGTATCGAAGTAAACCTCCGAAGCATTGGTATCCAAATTCTTTGTTTTATATTTATGTGTTAAGACCAACACCTTTCAAGCAGTCTTGATAACAAATGGCCAACATTCCTTCACAATATACAACTATGAAGACATACAGTGGACAACAGGGAAAGCAAGTGAAGGAAACAGTACCACTGGGTTAGGGGGAACCCCCGCTCAGGTATTAATCTACAGCTCCTGATTATTCATTTTATGTTATTCAAATTCTGGTAAAAAAATACGTCTTTTTTCTCAACTAAAAACATTTTTGATCCTCACAGGTAACACGTTATGTGGAATTTTTAATAAAAATTCCGATTCGATTTTTTCTCAAAGATGATGATTTGGATATCATTTCAGCATAACTTGTAGGACATTTGAATTATTTACACATGGTCACCATTTCATAGGATCATATAGATTTTCCAGCTGGCCCACACCATATGAATACGTCGTTCTAAGTTACAGAATATATGTTCAACATTTTTCACCATGAAATAATAATTTGAAATTCAAATTTTGAATTATGATCATTTAAAATATTACATTTTAGGTTGGATTTAACGCTGGAGATGGAATCGTATCTTTTACAGTCAACGCTTCATGTAGTCCTGATATTGTAAATGTGGATGAGGATTCAAATGTGGAAATACCCGGAAAATTCGCGTTTAGGATTGATGCAAGCGACATTAGTGATGGAGGATGTAATACAGCGGGTATATTTTATTAGACGTTTTTTTTTCAAAAATTTAATTTTCTTTAATATCTTTTAACAACTATTTTAAAAATCATTAAACTTTTTTAAAAATGAATTTTCTTCAAAAATTATACAGTTATGATGAGGCATTTCTCGAACTTTAACGGTATACTTACCTCCTGTATCTCAACGCAAAATATATAGAGACAATTCTTTTAGATAATTAGATATTGCAGAGTTTCTTAATTCTGGAATATTAAATTTTATACAAAAGTTGGGCGGTCATTCAGTTTAGAAAAGTTTTTAAAAATCCCAATTGTTTTGAATATAATAGTTTTATATTCTATTGATTGCTTTGCTTGCTTATTTAAAGGAAATTTAACAATCGCCCCACGCTATGGACCAATGATGGGAGGCCAGTATTTGATCATCAGTGGTCCATGCATAGAGCCAAATGAAAAAATAGAAGTTTTCTTCCCTATGTCGGCTAAAGAGGAATGCGAGAGAAAATCAGACTTCGCCTTTGCCTGCATCACTCCTTTGTTTAGTCACACTGGGGATACTCGTGTAAAAGTGGAAATCACGAACCAAGAGGGAGTCAGTCGCAGATTTCAAGGCCTTTACACGGTTTGTAAGTGATAGTCTTCTCCATTTCGATTAATAACGGTGTTATTCATGTAGTGTAGTGTAGTGTAGATAAAATTCTTTCATTTTACATACTAAAAATACGATCTTATATTTATTGTTTGGGGGGGGGGGGTTCAGTTTCAGAAATTATGAATTGGGAGAATATATTAGCCCACCTGTTTTGTTCTGTATCTTGTTGTATGTCGATTTGTTCTGTTTTATCTCTCATCTTTCTCATGCATCTAGAAGAATGCTGAGAAAGAATCTAAATTATTCGATAAAAAAAACCCAGATACCTTACTCAAATATCAAAGGCGTACAAAAGACATGTTGATGACACTAATTATCCATCCAAGCAGAAAACTCATCGAAGACGCTTATCAAAATAATCTGAGTTCTCTTATTCTAAGTGTTTGATTAGTTTCTTTATAATTTTTTTTATTTCATAAAAACAAACATGTATTAATTTTCCAAATAAATCAAAAATACACGTCCAACATAACACCTGAAAACCTCCCGTTTTCCAGTGAATCCTGCCGACAGCACACACCAAGTCCACAGACACAACGCTTTTGATTGGTTCTCAGGGCGACAAAAAATCTCTTGGGACCCGTATGTTGCGGAGTTACAAGAAGATGACTTTGTCGATATTCACCTGCTTTACCTATCGGTAAATTGGACCAAGGTATTAGTATATTACATTACTTGCAGAAATAAGCAATAAATATAATAATTTTTCATGTTATTAATACAAAACATTCCCGCAGAAAATTAAAGATCGCCCACAATGGAGGACGGTCACTCCTGAAAATCGCATAGAGCGTCTAAAAAATACAACAGAGTTTCTCTTGCCATTTCCTCGTGACAATTACGCTATGGCCATCAGAGTCACTGCTGCAACTGAGAGAGTTAATCAGTGAGTCTCTCTTGCCTTTTAATTAAATTGGAGTTTAATCATGTTGTTTTGTTTTTGCTTTTATTGGGGGGGGGGGGGGTATTAGGGGTAAAAACGTCTAAAATATGTTGGGTTTTTTTTGTTCTAGTGATTTATGTAATAGCATTAGAAGCAGCAAATAATGAGCTAACTGTAATGGGTTTGTCTAAATATTTTATGTCGTAAAAACATATAGGTTCTATAGAGGAATCTGGTCCGATGTGTTTCCCTTAGCAGTACCACAAGTCGAAGCAAAAAAATTCTGTCAAAACTGGTTGAATTCTGAGGCACAATTACCATCTCTGCCATGGACTGCTGATGATGTTCAACCATGTCCTTGCACGTTAGACCAAGCTCTCTTGGATATTGTGCGATTCCAACCGGATCCAGATTGCAACATGTTCAACAAAAATCGTACAGAAAACTGTTTACACAGAAAGGATTCGAGTCACTGTATTCGAATGGCTCAAGTTGGGTGAGATCTTTGTTGATAAAAGCGCATGTAATTGTTCAAGCTGCAAGGTGCGATTTATGCCAAATTTTATGAACGTTGTAAAACAATGGTTTTATGTTTAGTATATGTATTATAACTGGCAATGCAGTAGTTTCCCCGACCATTTAAGCGATATTTCTGTTGAAAAACTGATGTATATGTACTGTACAGAGTCTGTTTACAAAGCAAACTACATAACATGGTAACGCGTGATTTCGCCCCGATGTTACGGCGGTTATGATTGTATTATCACTTTGATATTATCTAAAAGTAACGTATGATAGCTTTCAAAAATGTTTGCAAATCAATAATAGCCCTTGTACATTTTTCTACATTTTTTTGTGATTACAATCGATGTAAATTACGCGGGGTGAATCCATCCAAGCAATCGCTGGACGAAACCAACCAATTTCTATATTTGAAAAGAGGTCCATTCTGCTGGTAAAAGTCTGTAACTTTCTAAGATACTTAGATTGTATGGAAAATCATTTGATACTGTAGTAGCCAAAAAATCGGATCAAGCAGCTTAAATAACGTTTTAATAGATAACTTCAGTTAAATATTGTGCATTTTCACTGACCAGACCCGATGGGATCGACAATCTTTGTTGTTATGACGCGGATAAGAACCTGATTGATTCAAGACTCAAAGAAGGAGGGTCCCTACAGAGGTACCACTACCTTGGAGGACCAGGAGTTCTTCCCTATTTCTCCAATTTCTACTTTGATGTTCTCCCTTTTCTACACTGTTGTCGGTATTCCCAGAAGGAACAAAATGATCCTAGCGATGGCATTATTAATGCAAATGACAATTTATGTCCTCAATACATAAAAAAAAGGAAATACAGCTCCTGTGTCAACTACGAACCCCCGAGGCCCGGTAAGTGTTATTATAAGGGTTTCCACTGGACGGTTTGTGCTGTATTTTAAAGAATTTGTTTAATATTAAACATTATTTTCCATGCAGCCAGAACAAACGGGGACCCCCATATCACGACCTTAGACGGATACAGCTATACGTTCAATGGTGTTGGGGAATTTGTGTACCTGGAAACCATGGACGGAACTTTTGAGAGTCAAATCAGATTTGAACAGTTTCGCAAAGAAAATGGTATACTCAAAATTATAAACAATACATTACACGATACTGTATTACAGTATCCATTACACATGCATCCTAAAGTGTATCATGTAATCTTCTAGGAAATAGCATAATAAGTTTTTGTTGCATGTAACAGGGGATTTGGTGGATGCAAGTGTGTGTACCGCATTCGTGTCTCGACATTTCAGCACTTCTGGGTCTGATGTTGTAGAAGTTCGTCTGAACTCTATCAGAACAGCAGACCTGTTAATAAATGGAGATATTATTAACTTTGATGAATCAACGGTCCATCGATTCCCAGGTATTTCACTGACTTAAATACGTAGGCATGTCAGTTTATTTTGCCGATTTAAAAAACAGCAATTTTTGTATCTCCTTTGGTCGCACGGTTGTTCCTCATTTTTGTGCTGATGGTTTTACTGAGTTTTTATGTCGTTTGTTATTCTATCTACTAGGTATATCCGTCGTGCAAATGACATCCAATCAGCCAAACACGACGAAAAGGGAGTTTATAGTGTCTTTTACTGAGATTGGAATCGCGTTCAGAGCCATAGCGAGCCCTGCAGTGCTGAATATTCTTCCTGTTGTTGGAAATAAAACACTTGCTGGTCAGTGTTGTCTTATTGCATCCAGCAAGACGGTGTAATATCATAGTAAACATTACTAGTGTTAATTGTCAAGTTGTAAAGTTTGTTTACACCCACCCAGTAAATTCAAAATTTACAACATAACAGTAGTATTCGGTAGTTTTTCTTGTTGTTTATGTTCCTATACTAATAGTTAACATTGTATCAAACTCCATCATAAACACTACAGCTTGATAGAAACGGTTTCTTAGATCCATAGTCTATTTGGATATTATATTATAATATTTACATTTTCCAGTGCCTCTCTCTGTGGTCACACTATGAATCGATTTTGTACTATACAGCCCAATAAATTCAAAAGACGTATTGTTGGGGGCGCAAGCGGGTTTGCATAATTAATATTATAATATTTAATCGTACAACTGCTGAAAATTATATGAATATAAGTAAGAAGGAATCATTCTTTGAATATTATGGGGTGATAATTTCGGTCAGGCCGTGATCAAATCTATCATAAAGCCCTTCGGGCTTTATTGGATTTGATCACGCCCCGACCGAAATTATTACCTCATAATACTCAAAGAATGATTCCTTATTCCTTAATTATATATTTATCAAATATTTATCAAATATTTCATGTTTATTTGTTTACAGGGAGTCTGAGGGGTCTTCTTGGCGACTTCGATGAGAATCCAGATAATGACTTGAAGACGCCATCAGAGGAAATATTATCAACAAACTCAACCTCGGAGACGATTCACTATGATTTTGGCATATCGTGTAAAATGATAACATTAATTTACTATTATTAGGGGCTAGATTAAAAGTTCAATTTATGACCAGAAAAAATGAATTTAAAGTTATTTATAAAAAGATACATTCCAATTTACAATGTACCAATGTCCGATGACAAAAATTCGTGGAACTCTTTACAACCCACTCCTCTTTCCCCCTTACTTTTTGGATCAAACAAAGATCTTTTAATCATATTTTGTAGTTTTACAACGTAGAGTACATATGAAAGTGTATGTCTAAATTGTATAAATAAAGAGACTTGATTTTCTTTTTGTATTCAAGGGAGAATTACAGAAAATATTTCCTTGTTCAGTTATGAACCTGGAAAATCTTTTAGTGACTATCAGCTACCGAGATTCCGACCGACATTTCTTCTACCCACAAATCTTCCCCTGGAAGTTGTAGAGGTGTGTGGGACAAACCGAGAATGCGCATTCGATTTCACCCTGACAGATTCAGCCGAGTTTGCAACGGAAACCATGGAACTTTTGGTTATCTTTAATGCTTCACTTGCGGCTTCTATTAAAAGTGAGCCCTATTCATTGTTTCTGTTGTTCTTCAATTGAAAAAATATAGTTATGTCATAGTTTAAAAGTTCCAGAAATTAAGTCTTCAAACAGATTCTTCAGTAAACATGAGGAAAGGGGTTATAACAATATTTACACAGTGAAAACATTATTGTGTAAGTAATCGTCCATATACGGGTAATTCAACATTAATTTTGTGAAATACCGGTATCAGTCTATAATATTAATCTTAAAGTTAAGAAGAAAAGAATTGAACATCAATATTATGACGCCAATCAAAACTTTATCTTCCACAAATTATTTTATGAAATTCGTTTGCCTTCATTTTCAACCATAATATTGACTCGATGTGTTTCATACCCATACGATATAATTTATACGACGATAGATTAATAATTCCGCTATAGAAAATTGATGTCTTCGTTTCCAGCTAAGAACTGTGACGACCTTCCATCAATTGAGAGGGGTGTTTGGAATACTACAAACACGCTGGAAGGTTCGAACGCCACCTTATCATGTTTTAATGGATATGAGACGACAGGTGGTGGAAATATTCACTGCTCTAATGGAACCTGGGGTGACCTAAGCAGCATTAAATGTGTTCCCCTTGGATCGATTTCTAAGAAGGACGACCATTTAGAGGAGAGCTCGCGTCATCACTACGTCATCACCATCTGTGTCGTGGTGCTTGTTGCCATTATCGTCGTGATAACTGCTGTTGTATTATATAGGTAAAGTTTTTATCAATGTAAATATTTAATGTTTATAAAATTAATTTACCATCTCGTGACTAAGCAGTCTATACCCTTTAACATTCAACCATCTTGAAGTAATCAATTACTAGTATTCATTTAAAATGGAGCAAGGTTTTGATAAAATGATATTTTATACCAGTTCCACTTTATTTTTTTTTTCAGATTATATAAAAAGAAAAAGAGGGAATATGCTCTCGGAAAATTAACAGATTTACATGAAGACCCTGTCTACCAATATAAAAAAAAAATGATTCAGAACTTGAAGTTTTTCAAACATAGTATTCAAGAAACTACGGAGGTACTGTTTGACTTTTAATATCAATGATTCAAAATTCTAATAAAAGAATGACGTATACTACTAAAAGCAAAAAGTCTATTCCCTGACACATGTATCAAATATTTTAAATAGTGTAATTTTAAATTTAAAAAATGTAAGAATTGATATTAAGAAAAAACATGTACATTAGTCTTTGTACATTAGAAATTCTATATCCTATCGTAATAGTACTACCAAAAATTGAATTGTATGATCAAAATTCTTTAAACAAAAGTATAGGAACCCGTTTTTAACCTCCTTTGCACAACTTATTGCAATAGGGATTATAGAATTGCTATTACTATGTGGGTGGGTGGGTGGGTGTGTGTGTCGGCGTATTACTGTACAAAATCTTGAGGGCAAGATTGAAAGAAAACTGTAGTACTTGGAACCATTAAAACTTTGCATATATGCTTCTAACCATTGCAGTAGTTCACCCTATTCTTGTGACTTATATATAATTATCGTATAATTGTGCAAAAATCAAATTAACATTAGAATGCAATAAACGAATGAATTAACTTGATTCAAAACACATTTGAAAAAAAATTCCAGCCATGAGGGGACACCAAGCTTGGCAGTGTTCTTGTTTTTCATGATGAAATATTTCTTTGTAAATAATTTGAAAATACTTGCAATTCTATAAAATAGTTTAATGATTTTCTTCCAACACACACCACAGCATTAGTACACAAGTAGGAATTCCATTTTATCTCTATGTCCTGTGTTTGTACCACTGAGTCCTCCGTCACACTGCTACACTCCCTAATCACTGTCCAGCTCATCTCCATATGTATTTGTTCTCCTGTCTGTAAATATTTCATCAAAATAAAAAATATCATTGAAAAACATTTTGTATCATTCAATTAATATCATGTTTATAATATCTATAGTAGTGTATTGCATTCATTATCATACTATGTAGAAATAGATTATTGAACTGCAGATTGCAACAATACTTCTTTATATTTATCGATTCAAATATTTGAGAAATAACATCTGTACATACCTTTTTTTTTAGCATAAAAATTTTCAAACCCATCATCTCTTTCTGTAACTGAAAAAAGTATATAAATCTAAAGTGGGTCATATTGTGAAGACTTGCATAGAAAGTTAGTATATGAAATAACAGCAGGCACGTAGCATCAGCAAAGATTTTTCTTAAATTTACATGTACACACAAAAAATAGAATTAACACGGAGTTGCCCCCCCCCCCCCCCACTTTTATGGGACCATGTAAGAATTTGAATTGAAAATAAGGAAATAAACAGTGAAAATTAAGTTATAGGTAAACTTGCCCCCCCCCCCCCCCCCCCCCCCCCCCCCCCGGATTAGGATTTCTAGGATTTGGGAAAGTAACCTTATTTGCTTTTTTTTTCTTTTTTCTTTTTTGCTTGTCAAAATTTTTTGATGACTCTGCCCCCCCCCCCCCCCCCCCCCCCCCCACTTTCCAAAACGATGCTATGTGCCTGAACAGTACTGTTCATGTTGATAATTCTGTTTTCTTCAAAGGTGACGAATATTGTTTATTTACAAAGTTGCATGAATGTGTATTTACACATGTATTCAATAGACATATATTTAAAGCAGTGATAATCATGATCATGTAGACATTTTGTGAAATCTTCTTTTCAAACTTTCTATGATGTATTTTTAAAAATACATAAGCATGTACCTAGAGGTTCCCTGCTTTTCAACTGCTTGCTCTTGCTTAATAAATCATCACTGTAGTTTTTATTGCCATAGTTTTTCTTGTATTTACTGATTTCTGTAGGAAATTGGGAACGGAAACAAGCTGCCTCTCTGAAATGAACAATATTTCCTTTTAGCTCCTTGAGCTGAAATCTGTTTTGGACTTCTTCTCCAGAACCACTAGACAAACATGGCACAATTAAAGCATTATTGGGTGAAGAGGATTCAAGTTAAAATGAGGGTCCATGCCCTCTTTCAAGGGGATACAATTAATTTATTAAAATTTGTTGGTATTTTTTAAAAATCTTCTTATCAAAAACTATGTAAAACTTCATCCCCCATTGGGGCCCCACCCTACCCCAGGGACCATGGTTTAAACAAATTTGTATCTACACTACCCAATGATGCTACCACACAAGTAACAGCTTTTCTGACCAATTGGTTTTTGAGAGGAAGATTTTTAAAGATTTTCTCTATATATTCCTATGTAAAATTTCATCCCCCATTGTGGCCCCTCCCTACCCCCAGGGACATAATTTGAACAAAATTGAATCTACATGTACACTACGTAAGGATGCTTCCACACAAGTTTGAGTATTTCTGACCAACAGGTTTTTGTGAAGATATTAAAAACTGTTCTCTATATCTTCCTATGTAAAATTTCATTCCCCCATTGTGGTCCCACCCTACCACCGGAGACCATCGTTTGAACAAACTTGAATCTGCACTACCCGAGGACACTTCCACACAAGTTTGAGCTTTTTTAGCCAAATGGTTTTTGAGAAGAAGATTTTTTGAAATATACCTACAAATTTTCAATAATTCTAAATTATTTCCCCTTTAAAGAGGGCTTGGCCATTCATTTGAACAAACTTTAATCCCCTTCATCCTATGATGCTTTGAGCCAGTTTGGTTGAAATGGGCCTAGTGGTTTTGGAGAAGAAGATGAAAATGTGAAAAGTTTACAACGACGACAAATAACAGCAACAGACAATGGACAAATCTTGATCAGAAAAGCTCACTTGAGCCTTTGGCTCAAAATCTTTAAAACTCATCTTCTCAAAAACAAATTGGCCAGAAAAGCTGTAACTTGAGTGGAAGCATCTTCAGGTAGATTAGATTCAAGTTTGTCAAAATCATGATCTTCAGGGATAGGGTGGGGCCACATTGGGGGGTCCAATTATACAGAGTGTCACCTGAGAATTAGAATGTTCTATCTGATTTCTGTGAAATTTTGAGAAAGCAATGTTAAAGTTCAGAGATCAAAAACTTTCCAAAGTTAGACTTTGAATTGCAAAATTTGGCATGAATCAGCAGTTTAATATGTTTCTGTTTTTTCAAAATTGCATCATTTTTGTTTAAATCTAAGAAGTAGTATGTAAATTAAGAGATTTAACACGAACATAGAACATTTTATATGGAAATATTAAAATTTGATAATTCTGGAAAAATTAAAGTAGGTTGGAGATAGAACATGAAGAATTGATAAATGTATTTTATTCTCCTTCAAGTTCAATAGACAATTATTACCAATGTGACCACTAGGAAACAGTTTGATTGGTCAAGAGAGATAGAACACTCTTGTGTTAATGAATTTGTATTGAATGGAGATAGAACAAAATATTACTGTTGGCATTTTCTTTATTCATGAAACAATTTCATATATGAAATCATAGGTAGATAGATCTCCTTTAGCTGATTCTAATGATATGCATAACCCATTTTTTGTAAATTTGGCACTTAAAATATTATAATTCTCAGGCGACAATAGTTAACAATTTATTTTCAAAAACTCAAATGTTTTAATCTATGGTAGTACACTAGTATGTATATGCAAGCATCTAGACATATTGTTGATTTTGTTTAGACTATGGCCTCTGGACAATTCTTTGGCCCCACAAGGGATTCAAAGTTTGATGTAGGTTAATTTAGATACGAACAATTGTTTAAGATCTTGAAAACTCAAATCCACGATAACTTGTTGAAAAATCATATTCCGCCAAATATCTCGTAAATAAATACGTTTACAGTATTAGTTCTGACTGTTTTCCAATCAGGCAAGAATAAAATGTAGAATGTTAACACCTAAACTGATATCACTTTGCTTGTATCTAGATAATATTCTTTTATCCTAACACTGTTAGAATTTCAGCAGTAGAACATGTTTCTATCTTTAATTCATTTTAAAACCAAAATAGCTACCACAAAAGAAAATATTGAGTCATACTCTTCTCCCATGGCTACAAGTTTCCCCAAGTTATCCTCTGTGGTAATGTGATGTTTGTTTAAAACTTCTTTGACAATTTGTACATTTGGTGTCATCAAAATACCAAAAACCATCCCAGCACCAATAGCACCTGAAGAAGAATGGATGAATGAATACATGTATCTGTATATCCTGGAGTTATAAAAAATGTTTTGTACGTAAAATATTGAAAAAAGAGATATAATGAAAAAGATGCATGCAACAGCCGTGGAATCAACATGTTTGAGGTGTATAATTTGCTCACCATCTACAGAAATACAGTTTGCAATGCATATGATGTGCTTTATCATTTTAGTCAAAGGCAAGAATATAAATCTTATGATGGCTGCGATATTTTGAGGGCTCAAAATATTGCAGCCATAATATTTTGATCCCCCTCTCCAATAGCAATAAAAATTGGAGGGGGGGGGGGGGGGTTCAATATATCGCGGCCATTTTATTTTGAACCCCCTCTCCAATGGGAATTGGAAATAGGAGGGGGGTTCAATATATCGCAGCCATAATATTTTGAACCCCCTCTCCAATAGCAATGAAAATTAGAGGGGGGCTCAAAATACCGCAGCCATAATATTTTGAACCCCCTCTCAAATGGGAATTGGAAATATGAGGGGGGTTCAATATATCTCACCCATAATATTTTGAACCCCCTCTCCAATACCAATGAAAATTTGAGGAGGTTCAAAATATCGCGGCCATAATATTTTGAACCCCCTCTCCAATAGCACTGAAAAATAGGGGGTGGGGATTCAAAATATCGCAGCCATCATATTTTGAAACCCCTCTCAAATGGGAATTGGAAATAGGAGGGGGGTTCAATATACAGCAGCCATAATATTTAGAACCCCCTCTCCAATAGCAATGAAAATTAGAGGGGGGTTCAAAATATCGCGGCCATAATATTTTGAACCTAGGGTTCAATATTTTATGGGAGGGTGTCAATATATCGCAGCGATATTTTGAACCCGGGTTCAATATATAACGTGGGGTTCAAAATATTTTATGGCACCGGTATATAAGCATCACATTATATGTAATAATAACAATCAGTAAACTTTACATCATAATTTAAAGGTTCTATTAAGTCTCCTAATGAATACAACATTAAAATACAACATTAAAAAGGTATGCTCTTGGTCATGGTTACAATTATTGTTGATATTATATTAAATTGGATACCATTGATTACTACCATATGTATTCTGATCATTTAACCTTGAATTTGAGGAAAGACTTAATTTGTGGAAAGAAGAAGAAGTGTTAGCTAGGTCAATACATTATAGCCCCAGACCCCTGTGTAAATTTCTGTCTAAACACTTAGGGGTGTAAAAGTACAGTGCAAACTTACAAGCATGAATTTCCATGTGCACAGACTTAAGGTGTCTCACAACATTCGCTGCATCCGATAATTTGAATCCTACAAATAAATTGGAAAGGTCATTTTCATTTGAAAGAGAAACTTAGTGAGTTTGTTTCTTTTTATATTTACATTTATCATCTTCTGCATGTGGTATTTAATTACTGTACATGTATTACATGTAATTACTTAAACAGAACAAGGGTAAACTGACCAGTATATGCAAGTAGTCCCATGTAACTCAAAGACATTGTCTTCACAGCTGAAAAAAAATCAAATATATGTATGTAGATTACATGAAGATTTTTTTATCCACAAGAACTGCATGTGTTCCAACTCATTTGCTTTTTATTTATGTAATATAATACTGGCTCTGATTGAAATACCCTATTTGATTGGCCAAAATCTTAGTTAGTTTACTCAGTATCATCTAGGTTGCCTGTTGTTACTTCTTAATGAAACTAGAAACAGATGCATGTATCAATCCATAATAAAAAGCATTTAAACATAGGAAAAGTGGAATTGAAACAGCTACTACATCTCATTATACATGTAGTTATAAATGGCACCTTTTATAAGGTATCTCACTCATCACACTTTTAGTGTTCTGTAGGTCCTGTTTAACATGTAAAACTTAAATCTAGAGAGTTTCAGTAAAATTATGCAAATATGTAGAAAAAAGCCTGAATTTTTAAAGCAAAATTAAGCAAGAATTTTAGATTTGAAGCCCTCTATCAAAAAATTGACATCACTGATCCCAATGTTTTATAATTTCAATATAATTCTGAATATGTATCAAGACAAACTGTCTTAATTTAATAAAATTCTTGCTATTCAGAAAGCTTTTATTTCACACTTTGTAGCTATTAAGCAATTGTCAATTTTGAGAGCAAAAAGGTCATGAAAAATTGTCTGCATGCAGCTTTATGCCAAATTTTTTCTTAATCTCTCTATTCAATCTGATCATTGTGCATAATTCTATAGCATTGAATCATGGTTTTTTGAAAGATACAGTCTCATAACTGCAACGATGTGTGCATACAAATTGAGTAGCGCGCATTAGCGCGTTATGAAAATTTGTATGCACACATCGCTGCAGTTATGAGACTGTATCTTTCAAAAATTCATGATTTAATGCTTATATTTACATTTTTTTAACTTCTTGCCTTGTCTGCAAATGTGATTTATACCTTAAAATTCCTATCTTATCCTAAGGGTAAGTTCATATTAATGGAAGAGCCATTGTAACAGCCACAAGCATGAACTTTGATTTTCGCTTGTGACGTTGCAGTTTACAGCATTCAACATTTGTGACGTCATAATAAAACTCGTCATTTTAACCTATGAGTACCCTGTGTGTATTACAGTGTTATAACTGTCGTAGCTTTCAACAAACTTTACAAGCAAAAAAAATGTGGAATGTAAATATAAAAGAATATTTGATGTAATAATTTTGCTTTATTAAAATTCCATTTTAGGTGCAAAAGGTCAAATTAAATGCGCCATAACTCAGAGGAATGAATACTGACCCCCTTTTTTTCTTTATATTTTTGAAGTGTGTTTCTTCTACAGATTTTTTTTTAATTTCTCCAGAAATTCTTGATACAACAACATAGAGGAGTGAGATACCTGAAAGATTAATTCTGCCTTCTCAAGAAATAATTGACTACTGGGTCTCTAATGATATGGTTGGCTTTAAATTTGAATTTCATCCAATTTACTCTTACTAAGTTATTAATGTTAAAAACGATTATTTAACATTTTGTGGTAATTGATAGAAAACAAAATAATATGTAGGCCCTAGGTATAAATCACAATGGTAAAATAGCAGATCTTTTTAATGAATCATGCAACTTTATTTGATATTCTTTTCCTTTTTTTAGGGGGGGGGGGGTTAATTATAATGAATCATAAAGCAGATGGTATATATTTATATTATACAGTAACCACTTCTTAAAAAAGAAAATATCAATGTAAAATACAAGCATAAAAAAGTTAACATTATGATTATGTACATAAACTGTTGTATCATAAATCACACTGTATTACCACTATATGAAAAGGCTTTTAAAAGAGTCATATCCAGATCATTGTCTGCTTCTCTTTCACGTTGTGTAAATCCATTTCTCAAAACATTTACATGTTGCAGATATTCCTGGCAATAAAAATATTTAAAAAAAAGCATTAATACATTTTGTATCAACATCTGTCAATTCGTTAAGTATTACTCCTCTCTCTCTCTCTCTCTCTCTCTCTCTCTCTCTCTCTCTCACACACACACACACACACACACATATATATACTGTATAGATAATCAAGTTATTACATTTTTAATATTTTTTTTTTATATGTGATTATGTGGCTATGATTTATGTCATATGAATACCTGAATTAAAAAAAAGTATTACTCTGGTTACTAATTAAATCATCTGGGGTACAGGTGCTTTCAGTTAGTCAAATCATGATAGCAAATACATGTAGGCAATGTAGCCTACAGTAGACTATAAAACACATTGTTTGGAGACAGAGACAGAGAGAGGGGGGTGATAGGGTGATGATGACGCAAGAAATCTGAATGCATAACGGGAATAACTACTATAGCTACAAGTTTTTATTGCCTTTGCTGATGTTTTTGATCAAAATTTTACATGTGTAAACAATCCGAATTTTCTCTATATGGTAACGTTACTCCCGACAAATGACCAACAAACCAAATTTAATAGCGCATAGAACATGCTTCTTACCTGTTTTTGAGAATTACCGAAGTAAGGAAATGGCATTGTGCTAAATAAAGCCTTGTGTATTAATACTGAATAAATATATTATACAAGGAACTCATTTTCGCATTCCCATTTCATAACAGATTGCGTTATCGGGCATGCGACAACATAAAAGAGTTGTCTTTCTTTAACAGACGGTTCCAAAAAAATTTCTTAGTATCTATATTAAGAGTATATTTATTCTAAGCATGATAATTTGCATGTAATCTGCATTCTACAAAATGTTCTAAACATTAGACCTACATGTAATTATAGACTATTTAAGATGAATCTGCATGTAAGGTAAACTGAATTTTCTACAGATTTTTCTAACGTTTGCACATATATAGAAATGATTTGATTTGCACATATTTTTATGGTACAAAAATACAATTAGGATTGTGCACAAGTTCCAAAACTTAGACCGCCCTCTCCCAATACAAAGATATAATACAATAGATGTGTACACAACATAAATAAAGGTCAGTGGATAAAATGGCAGTTAACAAATATACAATTGACATGTATGTAATTAACAATGGTGTACTAGTAGTTTCAAGATCAATTAAATCTTTCAGTGTTTTTTTTTTATATAATTATAAACTAATTTAAATAAATGTTTGTTTTCTTTGTCACTTATTGCACTGTCACTCCCAAGTAAAACATGAGTATTGACAATGTTTAGATTTATAATATGAAAAAATTCATTAAATAGAACATTTCTAGCATCTTTATATTTATTACATGTGAAAAAATAATGATAAGTATCTTCAAGCTTACCACACGAACAGAGTGGACTGTTGATAATATTACATCGAAATAAATCATTATTTAGTGCACTATTGTGACGAAGTCTATTATGAATAATATTCAAAATCTATCACCGTATGTAAAAAAGTTAGGTCTAGATCTTGAAGTAAGTACAAGACGTCATAATAAAACTCATCATCTAACCTAAGTGTGTTCATAGGAAATTGCTGGGGAAAAAAAACCCGTTATAAAGGTGTATGTCTATAGATGGATGAGGAAAAATACATGCAATTTAAGTTTTATTAATTTTATGTTATCTTTGTTTAATATATTGTTTAAAACACTCTGCAGATTTCTATATAAAGCATGCTTTTGACAATTATTACATGTATAACAATTTAGAGCTTAATCTTTTAGATTCCAGTAAAAATTACTCCAAATTATATTGGAGATTATTGAAGAATGTTTTTAATATCAAAATGTCCACCGATATTCCCCCATTGCAATTTGCTTTAGAAACAATCCATAGCTTATACCAATGCAGAAAAGGCTGAGATTCTGAATGATTATTTTTCCTCTATTTCATGTCCAAACGACAATGACGTTAGATCACCTGAATTCAACTCTGAATGCAACAATATACATTTATTGCATGATATTTACATTCAGTGTATATTTCCCATTATGTTTGCATTGGAAATCAGCGACGTTCAATTTCCTATGAACACACTTAGGTTAGATGATGAGTTTTAC
Organism: Magallana nippona; assembly: GCA_033439105.1. NCBI lineage: Eukaryota > Metazoa > Mollusca > Bivalvia > Ostreida > Ostreidae > Magallana > Magallana nippona. The sequence continues at coordinate 12,619,828 of CM065918.1, read as the reverse complement.
TATGACGTCACAAACGTCGAAGTGCAACGTCACAAGCGAAAATCAGAGTTCACTCTTGTGGCTGTTACAATAGCTCTTCCATCAATTGAACTTAGCCTTAGGACAATACAGTAATTTTGTGGTATAAATCACATTTGCAGACAAGGCAAAAATTTAAAAGAAATATAAATATAAGCAACGAATGTTTATTTTGGGATGTCGTCGGTCCTATAACACACCCTTACACTACTACTTACTTACTTACTTACTTACTAATAGTTTTGACCATAGAGACTCAATGATTAATGGTAGACAAAATTTTAGCACTGTTTACATGTATCTACTGTCTAAATAAAAATTACCCCAGTATGGGGGAGCTACATGTAATATGAATACATACAAATATACATGTGTATTTTCTTTCTTTGAACATTTACGTCTTGATATGAAAATGATCTTATCTGAGAAGATTAAGATATAACTCTTTATGTAAAAATTCTTTTTCTCCAAGACTTGTTTCCCCAATAAAGTGCTCTTTTTAACAATCGGACTTGAAAATTATTTTGAAAAGAGGAAACGTTTTCCTTTTAAGCTTACAAATTGATCCTAATTTTGTAATTTGAAGAGTTTCACCGGGGAAGAATTGAATTATGCATGTCTGATTTTGAAAGAGTGCATTTACAGTATGACTGCTGTGTAAACAACAAATCGTGGATACTATTTGCTTTAAACCATTTATATGTCTGTAAAATGTTCATAAATTCTCCGTAAAGGAGGACTGTTGAAGATAGACGGGCAGATAACAGGACAAGTCCGCTAGCATTTCATGTCTTTGCAACTATTAACACCTCAACAGTTTTGTTCGGGGAGGTAGTGCTTTTTTCAAAATAATATTTTTGGTGGGAAGGCTGGTGATGGGGGAGGGGGGGGGGGGTTGTTATTGACATTTTTTTTTTGGTGGGGGGGGGGGGGTGTACATGTTGTGTTAGTGGAATACTTATACTTATTGGGCTATTCATCGAATGTGTACTGTATGATATGTTTATAGTCTGAAAGGAAGTCTCTCTCTCTCTCTCTCTCTCTCTCTCTCTCTCTCTCTCTCTCTCTCTCTGTAGTACACTTAAGTAAAGTTTATTTAAATTATGCAGATCATCCAATCTCATAAAAAATTGAAATATTGACAAAGTTTGTCTACAGTAATAAAATTTGATTAATGCGGAGGACATAATGTTGAATCGTTAAATAGGATGTTTACTTTTCGTCATCTAGCTGTTTATACAAAAAAACCTGATGCACAGATGTATATGGATAACCGAGAGAGGAAACACGGCAGTCTTCTTAACCAGAAACATCTGCGAAACATCTAAAACAATAACTCAAAAAGTTTGCAAATTAGCTTGATTATAAATGTATAATTGTTCTCTTCGACTGAAAGACAAATGAAATCGTCTCCCTCGATTCTGTAATAAGAAATCCGAGTCATTTCTTCCGTCCTAACCCCAGGAGCACGTTACAGGTTTTAGTTTGTACGTCTCGGGGTATTAACAAAGTTTGTAATAAGCCCCTGCTGTGGCTCAAACGATGATAGACACGGGAAATAGAATTAGTCTATAATAGATATGTGTGTCATAAATCTGATGATGAAAAAAATTGCATGAGAAAGATTGCATGGGAAAAGTTAACAGACTTTTCTTTTCTTAATTGAGTTTCCGGTAAAATCAAATGTTTATTGTGAAAAACAGTTGTTGTCTTCCACAACAAAGCTAAATATACTTAAACCAAGGCCAGTAGGACCCTTATACTACTTACACTATAACGCAAAGGTTCCGATCCCCCCCCCCCACCCCACCCCCAAGAAAGTTTTGGGCTTTTTATTTTTTTTTCTTCTTTCGGTGGGGGGGGGGGGGGGGGGTATTGATGGGGGTGTATTTGATGAGGCTGATTCAATAGAGAAGCAAATTAAAATCTCTATTTTTAGCTCACCAGAGCTGAAAGCTCAAGTGAGCTATTCTGATCACTTTTTGTCCGGCATCCGTCTGTCTGTAATTTTTTTTTTACATTTTCTACTTTTTCTCCAAACCCACTGTTCAAATCTTCGTCCCTGAGGATAGGATGGGCCACAATGGGGGTTTCGAATTTTTACATAGGAATATATAGAGAAAAATCTTTATTTTTTTTTCTCAAAAACCAATCGGCCAAGAAAGCTGTAATGTGTATGGAAGCATCCTCGGATAGTGTAGATTCAAGTTTGTTCAAATCATGATCCCCGGGTGTAGGATGTGGCCACAATTGGGGGGGGGGGGGGGGTCGAATTTTTACATAGAAATATATAGAGAAAACTCTTTAAAAATCTTTTTCTCAAAAAACCAATGGGCCAGAAAAACTGAAACTTGTGTGGAAGCATCCTCGGGTTGTGTAGATTCAAGTTTTTCCAAATCATGATCCCTGAGGGTAGGGAGGGGCCACAATGTAGGGGGGGGGGTCGAATTTTAACATACGAATATATAGAGAAAACTCTTTAAGAATCTTTTTCTAAAAAACCAATTGGCCAGAAAAGCTTTGACTTTTGTGGAAGCAGTCCGTGTAGTGAAGATTCAAGTTTGTTCCAACCGTGATCCCCGGGAGTAGGCTTGGGCCACAATGGGTGTCGAATTTTACACAGGAATATATAGAGTACAATCTTAAAAAATGTTCTCAAAAACCAATTGGCCATAAAAGCTGTAACTTGTGTGGAAGTATCCTTGGGTTGTTTAGAATCAAGATTGTTAAAATCATCATCTTTGGGGGTGGAGTGGAGGGTCGAATTTTTACCTTAGAAAAAATTTGTAATTTATTATCAAAAAACCACATGTTATAATATATGGCATTACATATACTTATATGCAAGCATATTGACATATTGTTAATGAGAACTGTAATGCTCAATATGTGATATGACTATCAAATCATCCTGTTACAAAAGGGGCTCAATGTTTTACATATGAATATCTGGAGAAATATTTGAAAATCTTTTAATTCAGGATCTATATCATTACATTGTCCAGATATTTAGTATATGACTCTATATGGCTAATATTTACATTCAGTGTATATTTCCCCTTATGATTGCATTAAAATCTGCGACGTTCAATTTCCTATGAATACACTTAGCCAATTCATGCGCCATGAGCACAGATATAAACTTTACCGCGTGTTTTGAGTATATTTATTATTGTAAGATTAAATAAAACACTCAAACTTACATAACCAATTTGATATGTACTAATGGAAATTAATCGTTAAATCAAATCTATTCATCAATAAAAAGTTTTTTTCGACAAAGTTTCTGGCACTGACTATATGTTTAGAAGCGGAAGCGAATTAAATACCATGTTAATATGGCTGTTCCATATTTGTTTCATTTCCCTGACTAAGAGCGTATAAAATGGCTTTAAAGCGACGATGCACAAATATTACATAAAAATAGGCATTAGTATGAATATAAATATAAGCATTGAATGCTTATTTTTGGATGTCGTCGGTAACGCGCGGTATTCAATTTGTCTGCACCGCTTGGTGTGTTATAGGACCGACGGCATCCAAAAATAAGCATTCAATGCTTAATTGTTGCTCTGGTGAGCGATGTGGCCCATGGGCCTCTTGTTCTTCTTCCTCTTGTTCTTCTTCTTTGCGAATTAAGTCGCTATAGGGAGGGTTGAACTTCCAAAACATTGAAGGCTGATGAAAACACAAATTAAGGGCGTACTAAGCATGTCAAACCCAAGCATCTAAAAAGTAAGAAAGACAAAATAACTGTTTTTAAAAGAAATCTTAAGTGCATCGATACATAGTTTATTCCCATTTAGCATGCTCCAAATTAAGCTATACTAAGGTTTTGATTTTTCGCGGAATAAACATACGTAAGCTCGATTTTCGATCAATATCTGTAGGATTTAAATAATTTTCAAAAATAATCCCTTTTTTGTCCTTCTGACAAACGTTGATAAAATCAAAATATATCATAAATTTAACATAAACAAGTGAAAGTAAATATTTTTTTTTAAAAATCAGCTGTTTAGAAACAAAAAGGATAGATTTGGTGAGATTCGAACACCCTTTCAGTCAATAAAATATGGACAAAATCCTGTGCTAGGCACGGAGATATGATTACCGAACAACAGAACTACTAATATATCATGACATTATCAATGGAAAGCTCCATATTAAAACAATAAAGTTTAAATTTTGACCTCAAATGGGCCGAGGCTCCATTTTTGTAAATCAATAATACAAAATTCCGAAATCTTCTTTCAGTTAAAGTACATGTACTCTCAGGGTGGACTCTAGACTAATATTCAATTTAGTTCTGTAATGTGATTGATCCAAAAGACGCCGTGTTGCTAAATTCTAAATCCTATTTTAATTTTGTCATGTTTTACATAACGGAAAAACATTATTGATTTGCATCATAAAATTTAGATTATAAACAATGTTTAACGACCAAACATTTTATTTTTCAACCCTATTGACATGCACGGATCCAGAATTTTTTTTCCACGAGGGGTCAGAAGGATAATTGTGTTTGCCGGGGGAGGGGGGGGGGGGGTTCGAGGCATATTTACGACAATTTTAATATGTAAATTTAATAAATGTTCATATTCCAGACCCCCCCCCCCCGACCCCCCTCTAGATCATCGCATGAAAATGTTCCATTTAGATGCATAATAATAAACGAATAAAATGAGCACGACGGTAAAATAAACAAAATACATAGTATGTGCGCATGCGTAGTTTGCACTATATATAAACCGGTTTGGCGCGAACAAGGCCTCTTCACACGAAATCGGACAAGAGAAAATGCCACCAAAAGCCCCTGGTGCCAGCAAAGGCTCGAAAAAGGCAATCTCCAAGTCTACCAAGCCACCGGGCGACCGAAAGAGGAAACGAAGAAGGAGGGAGAGCTACGGCATCTACATATACAAAGTATTGAGGCAAGTTCATCCAGATACCGGCATTTCGAGTAAAGCGATGTCAATCATGAACAGTTTTGTCAATGACGTGTTCGAGCGGATTGCTGCCGAGGCCTCTAGACTGGCGACCTACAACAAGCGTTCTACAATTAGTAGCCGAGAGATTCAGACGGCGGTGCGCCTGTTGCTTCCCGGAGAACTGGCAAAACACGCTGTAAGTGAAGGAACCAAGGCCGTGACCAAATACACGAGTGCTACAAAGTAAGGAAATTCGGGTGGCGGATTTAATCGAGTGACGTTTCTTGATTTTTCATTGACTGAACAGTTTGGAACTGTGAATTAATTATACAGATTACTGACAAAGTCATGTTTGATGTGTTGTTCTATGTCAGAAAAGTGTTTTATTGAAATCCACTGTATCTATGTTAGTACGCGTTTGAGTTCCAATACTTTTGTTGAATATACACGTTTAAATCAGCATGATTTTCGTGTTTTTCTTTAATTAGAGAGTTTTATAGATATAGAGATTTATAGATATCGTACAAAAGTGCTTTATACCTAACCAACTTTAAATTTCCTTCCTAGTGAATGCTACAAATCACAAATGCATTTATATTTGATCATGAATTGTTCTCTTAAAGATTTAAGATCAAAGAATTTGATAATAAATAGGAGTCTTTGAAAAAAGATTTGCTATGTTCCCATTTTTTATCTAAAAATATGGGCAAGTTAACAAAAAAGCAGTAGTATTACATGATCCAGGCACTACATTTATGGAGACATTCTGGTATAGCTTGAAATGCTAGATACAAGCACATATACATGTACAATGTAATATATTTATATCTGACCTCTACAGACTTGAGGCAGGCAACCGGGGCTATCTTATGCTATACCTTGAGCAACTCTGCATTCCAGGCAATAAATATTTGATGTTTTATAAATCCAAACTGTGACTTTTACCTATTGAAACAGATTTGATTTGCATGGAAGAGGCCTTGTACAAGGCAGATTCGAGATGCTGCATTTTCAACCAATATTTGCAATAAGTGACCAGGCCTCAGGATCATGAAGCAATCTTAGACTTAAGTCAAAAATTGTATATTGTCTTAATGTCTCTTGATTAAAAACACTGACAAAATTGAAATGCTATTAAAAGTGTCTTGATATAATGTTGTTAATTACAAATTTCAATCTTCATATCATGATAAACAATAATTTTATGACTGGCTGAAGTTTTGACTTAAGTCTGAAATTGCTTCATGATCCTGAGGCCAGTTGAATTATTTTAAGTAGCATGTTTCATTGTTTCTAAGTGCATGTATGCCCGATCTATATCAAAATTCCATGGATGATATATTTGGGAATGCAAAATTACATGTACTGTGTTGGATGTTGTATTTTACCCATATTTTCTTGATGTATGAACGGTATGAGTCTGAGTGTTACTAGTTATCCTTCAGATGATGCATTTTACCAGGTGATTAACCAGGTGAATGTTTTTGGAGCAGGTCCACTCCTAAGTGACTGTGAGCAATCTTGATCAACTCTCCTGGGTCAAATATTATTTTTCCGTTTTTAATGTTTACAATGCTTCAGTAAGGCATTTCTACTAGTCAACCAAATTTTGAGTGCCAGTCTTCGTGTTATAAGTGCTGAAGAGCTCACAGTTTTTTGTTATGTAAACAAAGCTCAAGGCATGTTTTTTGTTTACATTTTGAAATTTCCAGGTTTATACCTGACATGAATGTGACAAACGCTAGGAACTGTTTATTTATGTTGAAAACGAATAAGCAGATAGAAAAATCAGGTTGAAAACGAGTTTTACCGATATATTGAGCCAATGTTAACAAAAACATGGTACGAGCCTTGCTTACATAAGAAAGACTTGTGAACTCTGCATCTTGCTTATATATCTTCGACTGATTCTCAAATTTCGGTTGATCATTAGAAATGCATTGATTTAAGCACTGAATGCTTATTTTTGGATGTCGTCGGTCCTATAACACACCAAGCGGTGCAGACAAATTGAATACCGCGCGTTAGCTTCTAAACATATAGTACCAGAAACTTTGTCGAAAGAAACCTTTTTATTGATGAATAGATTTGATTTAACGATTATTTTCCATTATCAAATTGGTTATGCAAGTTTGAGTGTTTTATTTAATCTTACAATAATAGATATACTCAAAACACGTGGTGGCGTTTATATTTGTGACCATGGCGCATGAATTGGCTAAGTGTGTTCATAGGAAATTGAACGTCGCAGATTTCCAATGCAATCATAAGGGGAAATATACACTGAATGTAAATATTGCATGGTCACTCATGAAGATGATACATACTTTTGGCAGAGTTATATCCCTTGTATTTTGACTTTTTTTTCTCATATTTTTTTCTTACAGATTTCCAGACATTTTTACAGCTGATACATTTGCAGATTTATGAAGAATGGATAAACACATATGAACAGTAGAGTTATGGCCCCCTTGGATTTGCTCAGCTGGTGTTGATATAAATCGGGGGGGGGGGGGGGGGGGGGGGGGGGGCACAACCATAAATTTGTGCTTTGCAAACATCTTATCATTAAGTCAGCAATTTAGGGGCAAGAATAGTACCAGTTTACATCCATGTGCATTCTTCATTATTAGTCTACATCAAGAAAGTCTTTTTTCCCAGTTAAATAGTTAATAAGTTTATAGAATTTAAACGTATTACACGAGTTATTCAAGTTACCTATTTACTCTCAGTCCGTGGTTGTTCATCCACTGTGTTTTGTTCTTAAACTTTCAATCATTTTTAACTTCTTTTAACTAACTTTTTAACTTAATATTTTAGAGGAGCCTTCTCTGTGAAAGAGTGATGATGATGAATTGTGAAATTCATCACTCCTGCCTCCATTTGATTCTTTTGGGACAGAAAAAAGCTTCTATATATTGCACGATTTTCATAAATTAAAACGTGGTTTTTGTGCTACACATATACTTCTAAGCTATGTTTATTAAAATAAAAATGCATATATTCTTTTTAAAAAGGCATCCTCGATACCCTTAGTACCGGTATCTTCAGACCGCCAAAATTGTAATATCTATGGCCCATTGGTCAGAAACACATCAAATACTTCTCCAGTAATCTATATTAAATCTATTTCAAATATTGAAGGCTGTTATATAATGTATGGGGGGGGGGAGGGGGGCATCAAATGATGCACTGAACAATGGCCTTCGGGTTATCATCATCCCGGCATCTCATTCGGCTCAAATATTATTTTTTAAAAATATGCTCACGCACTTTTCGATTCTTAAAATTCCAATCTTCCAAAAGTATTGTAAGAATCAACCGGTCTTCTATTTTGCTGATTTTGTCATATTCAGGTGAGTATTAAACGCCCATTAACATCTTGATAAATACTTTTTATTTTCTTTATTCATTTGCACAAATTATGCATTCATACTATTGGCATTAGTGCATAAAAGGGTGCATCTTAAAAGGATTATATTAGAAGAACTTTCATTGACAATGAAAGAATAAATTCTTAAAACATTTTCCCCCCAAAAAATAAGTTGAATCTAGAAAGTTTTTCCCGTTAGGGGATTGAGGGGCATACTTCTAGCAAAAATGATTACAGCGCTCCAAACATATAAATGTGGATATCAATGTATCTATGCTATAAACTATTTTTGAAGCGAAGAATCGTTGGGTTTTCGATCCCCAATACTGTACAAAATGTCACTCAATGGCATTCTTCAAACGGCCATTAATAATTCAATAAACGAGTAATTCCTCACTTTATCACATCAGAACTAGCAGCTTTTAAATTTCTCCACCTCCCCGCCCCCTTGTCTTTGAAACCGGGGGTCAAATTACACCTTAGAGATGGCTGTCAACCGGGCCCGTCTAATTACCCACCTGATTTGTAGAGCTGGCTCTCACCTGGTCAGTGGGAGACACGCCCACTTTCCCTCGGGGTGGGTATCCAGCAGCGGGCCCCGGACCATCCACGTCAAGTACCGGCAGCTGTCACTACAAATATCAGGCGGGTGTCATGGCGCGGGATGCGGGGGTTTTACAATCGATGTTTAGTAAACAACGGTGAATATCATATAATGATAGAAAGGCAAATCTGCTTTAAATTATGTAGAGATTCATGCCTTAGGATTACTCTGGCAAAATAAAATTTAAATTATAAATGAATTCAAACCTAGCTTGAGTATAAAATTGAGTCTTGTTGCACATATCAGTATATGCAACATTGTATTGACCTTACCAGATACATCGATGGGGCATGTGCAAAACTTTATGTATACCACTTTTATTGTTTGTGACACTTCGATCTATTCAACAATCGTAATTTTCTTTAACCTATTTCAAACGAATGTTTCAAGTGAATATGTGAAAGAATGATATACAACATAAAATGTTTTCACCCAAAATTTAATATGCATGTATTAACCACATTGAGATCGTGTTCGTTCATGTATTTGAAAAAAAAATTCTCGTGAATTAATCAGAAAATTCGCGCAAATTAAAAGGTTTTGCTAATAAATGCGTTCCAATCGCGTAGACATTGAAATTTCGCGAATAAACGCTATACTTTCGCAAAAAAACCCTAAACTTTTGATAATAAACGCGAAACTTTAACGGGAAAAAGTGATTCTGCTAATGATCATGTAACTGTAGCGAATAACACATTTCTTTCGGGAATGAAAATGTTATGAAAAAGTTAAATTTATGTAAACTATAGCGTAATATTTTGCAAAAATTCGCGTTAATTTCGCGATTTAAGCCAAAATCTACTCAAATGAACGCAAAAGATTGGGAATATACACAAGATTTTGTGGATAAACGCAAAACTTTGCAATTTATCGAGTTACTTTCGCGTGGGAACCCGTCTAAACGCGGTTTGTGTTGGCGTTATAACGCGACATTTTCGCAAGAAATAAAACAATTCACACAAAAATTTCCGGATGCAACTATCGCGATAAAATGCAAAACTTCTTATGCAGTACCCGTAACTTTCGCGATATAATTTTCGCGATATAATTTTCGCGAATAAATGCAAACACTTTTTCAACTTGATAAAGTCTTTATCTTCATAATTACGCCTGTGAAATTTAATCCCGTAGATTTTTATCAGAAAAAAGGCTGATTTTCTTTAAATAAAAGCCAGATAGATACAAATTGTTCACCACGTTTTATTTTGATTGATTTCTTAACTTCATTTTATACTTTTACCCTAATTGTTCTAGCGATATACCGCGAAAGTTACGCATTTTTTTGCGAAAAATCAATTTTTTAAACTACAATAATAAGCTTAAAGGAATTTCGTTAATAACTGTAGAAATCATTTGAAAAAATTAACACAGTCGTTTGTACATTTCAACAATGTGAAGTAAAAATTAAGAACATTTAACTGCATGCTCAAATATATAATTGGTGAACCTTGTTGCTTCCCCCTCTCAAGTCTCTGTTTGGGTATGTTTCAGGTTTGATATCCCGATGTAGCAACTTAATCCAATCCTTAGAAGGCTAATGTTTGAACAAACTAGAAACTTCTTCGCATTAGCTTGATTCCATGCTAATTTTACAAATTTATCCCCCATGTTTTTCATAAGATTGAAGAAGTTCTATCTCATATATTTCGTCAGTAAATCTGCCCCTCCCTTACGACTAAGAATATTGAGATTTGAATTTATATGGGAATTCTTATGGTTGAGCTAGGTTTTACCTGCTGACAATTCGTGTAAAATCTAATTTAATTTAAAAGAAAAGGTGATTGAAACAAAAATTCGTTTCAAAACACACATTATGGAAGTAAAGTTATTAATACATGTATCTACTTTAAACATCACATATTGCACGGTATTGGTTCAGTGATATTATCAAATAGGTGACATTGTCATAAACAGGTCATTAAGAACAGTCAGTCGAGGTATCAGATATATGATACAACTTTAATATAAGAAAAGTGTTGAGGTGGTCTTGTATCGAATTACATTTCTTTCAAATAATTCATTTTTCCTCCGATAAAAACTCGGTGACTGATACAAGTGTACATCATGATGTATGTACAAAATGTATCATTTTCCAATATTTGTTTGGGTGACCTTATCACAGCCACATTAAAGTCTTTAATTAGCCATTCTCCTGTATCATCTGTCTGTCCATACGAAGTCGACACAATACCTCACTGAATCTGAGAGGGGGCATTTTGAATGAGTCGCTAATATTTGTAAGAATTATATTTCAGCCCGTGTGGAGCGTTCTTTGGTAGTGACAGTGATACCACCTCTATCAAAGACTTCCCTTTCTTCTCGATTTTCAACTTCCGGCGAGTAATGAAAAAAGTATTGTTAGTCATTTAAAAATCTTTAACTCTCTCTCTCTCTCTCTCTCTCTCTCTCTCTCTCTCTCTGTTTAAAATGTGTTAGCATCTCTCTCTGTTTAAAAATCTTTAGCATCTCTCTCTCTCTCTCTCTCTCTCTCTCTCTCTCTCTCTCTCTCTCTCTCTCTCTCTCTCTCTCTCTCTCTTTGTTAAATAAACATGAAGTGAATTACACTCATTGTTGTCGCTGCTCATCCATTTGACTTTGAAAACTACAAGATGAAATATGCTTCATGCAATTTTAATTGCGTGTGCATGTTAAGTGCGATAAAAACATTCTCTGAAGATTTTGTTTCAGGGATCATCGATAGTTCATATAGTGGAGATCAAGATATGATATGGATGACCTGTGAATATTTTCCCTACCTTAATGAAAGTTTACCTGCTTAAGAAATCATCAATGATATCATAAACTTACACACAGTTGTTTGAGGACACCCCCCCCCCCCCACTCCTCCTCACCGTTACCCCGATTTAGACTCCTGGGGTTGTTTTTCTCTTTTTGGTAGAAATTCCCATATAGTCACACATACATCACATCTTTTTTTTTCAACTTGGGGAAAACGACAATTTAAAACAAGCGATTTTTTTAACCATCCCCTAGGGCCTTTATATAAAAATACGAAAAATGAGGTAATTGAAAAAAATATATATTTTCCGCTGTATTCCATATTGATAAAATGGAATTTTTTGTGCATTTGAATTTAAGAAGTTTTCTAGATTTTTCAAAACATGAAAATACTGAAAAACGCTTTCCCGTTCTTTTCACGTTTAAGAAAACCTTATAATGTTTTTACAAGTTGTTTGTCAGAAATGGGAAAGCTCAACACATTTCGTTTTACAACTTAGGAAAATTGAAGATGGATTCAATGTAAGGTCCATGTCTTTTAATCCTTCTTTAAATTCAAATTTTGATAGGAATAAAGTCCGCGTATCAATAGAGTTTACCCGCGAAAAGAAAACCAGACCAGATTTATTGTTTTCTATGCTTATCTACTTCAAGATAGGTGTCCATTTGTTGGATCTCAATTACACTGACATAAAAACATGTAAAGCATCGGAGATCTCGTCGTAAACCAGCTTTTATTCATCAAAATCAAGATTAAGTAAATATTTTGTGTCCCGGCCGATGCCCAGTGGGGTTGGAAATGAGAAGCGGGATTTTTCTTTGCCAGATTCTTCTGATTTCGAAAGGTGAGGGGTTTACAAGATATAATGTACCATAATGCCCGGTATTAGAACGAAGCGGGGGCTTGCAGAATCTCAGAGAAGTCATAAAACCGAAAAACGAGAATAAAACTTCGGAGTATATCGCGCAATGATAAAGTTTTATTGCGGGAAAAAGAAACCGACGCGGGTCAATTAGTTTTATTGTTAAATTAGCAAATATTTGTCAATTACAGATACCCTGGTCATTTTTGGAGGTTATGAGGAGAAGGAACAGACGGTTGAATGGAAACAGCCCCAGTACCGTCTGTCTGATAGTGTCCCTGATCCGAACAGTGTATCATTTCTTGTAACCTACCCGTCCCCGCCATGATTTATGTGGGGTTAACCGCGTGAAATTTGCATTCATTCACAGAAAATTCCCTCCAAAGGTGTAATCTTTCTGGATTGCCTTAATTAGGAAATTGGTGGTAATTATTCGGGGCATATGCTCCTCTTTGGAACTCTTGGGAAACCAGAGAGGCGCACTCGAGTACGGGGAACGAGCCGAGATGACATGGCCTAGGGCCATTTCGGTTTAACCGTTTTATGCCTAATTTCGTTTTCGAAATTTTAAGTAAATTGAGTACAGGTCTTTTGTTGAATAAGAGTAAAGTCTCATGTCTCTTTGGTTTCTCCTTTGTTCTGGTGTTTAGCGCTTGGTGCATTTTGAACTTTTGACATATTCCGTTTGATACTTTTAGTGTCTGGTCATCTATGCAACCAAAACACAATATGTAGAAGAATGAATGCTTTGTTCTAATATAAACAACCAGAAAGTTTTTAAAAACTACCGGTAAATATAGTCTCTTCGTGTAGAACAAACGATATCTGTGTATACCAGACACGATTTCTTTTCAAAAAGCTTCCCTAGCATGTTCTTTGTTTTACAATAACTGCAATTTCTACGAAATGAATATATTCAGAAAACTTAATATTTCGACTCCATTAATTTGTAAACTGTCATAGATATACTTGTTTACAGATTAACTCTAATCCCTGAGTATACCCCGTTAATCCCTATATGGCAGTAGTCTGTGGAACTTCTAGGTATTCAGGGTTCCTTCCAGGGACTGATAACCAACCGATCAGTCAATAAACTTATGGTAATTAGGCAAACAAGTGTACATATATTAAGCACTCAAGACACATTACGTAGAGGTGGACAAGCACTGCTTCATTGGTCTCTCGACCAAACATTGCGTCACATGGGGATAATAAAGATTGGGCCGTATCTTTAACGGACCACGAAGTTCAGCAACTGACCAGTGCATAAATAAAGGCGCTATTTTTCTTTAGTTTTACTATGCAAAACCATGTATGTGTACATGCACACGCAATCTGATTGTATTTAAGAAATGATTAACTGAAAACATGTACATGCATGGATCCAGAATTTTCCCTCAGGGGTCCGATGGATAATTTTGTTTGTTTGCTGGGGGGGGGGGGGGGGTTCCGAGACATATTTTTTTGTAATTTTAATTTACTATATGAATTTATTAAGTTTTAATTTTCCAGTGTTGTGGTGGCGAACCATTTCTACCGACCCTCTCTACATCCGTGCATGTTATACATAAACGTCTTATAGAAAAAAGTGCGTCGTATGCACGGATAAAATATGGAGAGTTTTTTTTTTTCTCAATTCTAAATAAAATTGATGAAGTATGAGAATTTCATTCTCAAATTGTACAATGTACTATAGTAGAATTGCACAGCCCTTTACTGTAAATGATATACCGAGTAAATTGATCATTGGCATATTTTAATGTGAAAGCAGGTTAAGATTTAGTTGTTGATCATATTGATGTCTTTTTTCTAAACGATTCAACGTAAAAAAAAATCTGTTTGAAAAAAAAACAAAACATAAGCAGATTACAAAAGTATATTTTTTACAAATCATTCCCATTTAAACTATCGTTAAAATAAGTTGAATCAAGAAAAAAAATGGCTTAGTTTAACTCGCGGCAGTTCATATCTGAGGGTGCTCTCTATCATAATAAATACCAGAGATTTAAAAGGTTCGATGGGGACTTCTAATTCCTTGAAAAGTCACATGATCAGAACGAGAGGATCACGGTCGAGTGACGCTGGTAGTTACACGAGTGATGTGGAGGAATTAGATATAGACCCATCGACAGATCTTGTGCTTCGCTGATCCATGTGATCGCGGCAACTTTATTTAGTGAGGGACAACCTCGAAAGAAACACGTGTTGTTGTTTTAAAAATTAACTTTCGGAAACTGATTTTAAAGAGAACACGCAGTAGTATTTTTGTGAATTTTAACAACATTTGGGTAAGTAAGTTTAGTGTTATCTTTAATATTTAATCACTTTTTTAAATTTTTTAATGTATTCGATTTTATTTTAATATTCATTTAGAAGGTTCCTATTTTCACAGTGTTGGTAGTAAATATTTTTTTTGATAAATCACACCATTCTTTTATTTTTCTGAATAATGGAATATAATCCACATCAAAATGTCAATTTGGAGTCTCAAAATGATAAAACGCTCTATCATGACCTGGTACTCTCAAAGGAAAATCAATTAGAATTTGGTCAAGCTAACCAGGAAAAATCTCTGACGGTTGTTAATTAATTCTCTCAGTAATCACTCTGTCATGTTGATTAAATCGGTGGAATTCATGCAGGGAGATTCCAGCATAAAACTGGGTCTTCCCAGGTGGTCAGCCTAAGACTAATACAAAGTCAGCTCATATTGCACACAACTGGTCATCCCTCTCCCATTGTTTATTGATTCTGATGAACTGATGTACCTTTTTTCATAAATAGGGATTTTCTATTGCAATATTACGGCATTTTTATAGATTTTCCCCATTGTTATCTTCTTAGTCTATTATGCCATTTGTTTTATGTAATACATGTATATCATTTTCATTTATTTTGAGGGGATTATGAAGGGTTAATTCTAGAAAAGACACCAGAGATGAAAAATTCAAATTTCATTGTGGTGTCCTATTAATTTAAAATTATAATTTTAGAGAAAATATTGTCTATTACAAAGTTACAAAGGTCAAATTTTGGGTATTTAAGAATTCATTTATACATACATATATATAGCTTTCAGATCTTCAGCTAAACCAAACCAATTTATCAATTACAAATTTATTTTGAACAAATGGCAAAGGAATAATAGATTCTGGCACTTATATCTCTCTAGTATAATTAGTCTGTCCAGGGTTTGGCTATCTACCCCAACTGGACACTATGTCTCACCAAGACATTAACAGCATATCAATGACACGTTTAGTGTGAGGAACACATGGAGAAGTTCTCTCCCAATTTCATCAATGATAATGACTATTTCTCTAGCGGCCTTCCAACTCATCAATCATCTCAAAGTAGAGAGTTCAGGTGGTCACTTCATTCCAGCCAAAGAGGGCAGCCTGAAAAATAGTCATCAGAAAGATTTTAAGAAGATGTTAAGCAGATAAAGCCTTTTTAAAAGCTCTGTAATAGCTTTTAAATTCCTGATGTTTATAACCACAATGTAACTTATTTCAATAACTCAATTTACAAACATGTATATTTCTATCAAATATTATTTTCACAAAAAATTTTAAGTGAAACGTATTGAGATGATGAAAAATTGCTACAGTTTGTTAAGCTTTTTTCATTCCTGATGTCAAAAGCTTCACTGATTGTATACAAATCATTTATACATAGATAAGCCCAGCTCTAATGGACAGATATGCATGAAGAAAATTAGGGACCATTTACTCGGTGGGGTAGAGAAAATTATACCAATACAAATTGTTATCCATTGATAGCTAGAACATAGTAAAAAAAAAGTTGGAGAAAAAAATTGCCATTTGTAAATAATGCAAATTCATAATAATGTAATTTTATTGAATTTTTACAAGTAATAAAATGTTTACACTTTATTCAGAGAAAGCTAGCTCTTGTCAAAGCACACAGTACAATAGAAATAGGTACATCCATGTTTCAATATTGTTGCTATCAGGGCCAAATTGACTTCTGCTTTGAAGTTGTTAGAAAGTCCGCCAGTGCTAATTCCAGAATTAATTATGACCATGATAAGGAACAAAAATTGCTATTTTGTAAGTCAGCTACTCAAATGAAAGGAAAACGGACTTATCAGATAATGATTCAATCCCATGATGCATCAGTATCTGCCAGGATATGATTGGGAATTTATATTGAGGTAAAACAAGACATGAGCAAGTGTAAGTCTTTTGTTGTAATGACACCTGCTCTATTGTCAAACATGAATTATGATAATTTGATGCTGATTAGATTATAAATAATCAGTGTTGACAAAGTAGATGTGTTTATTTTGTAGGAAATCATACAAGGCAGATGAAATGGACATAATCTATTAAAACACAGCATGTAAGTCATTTTTGTTTGTTTTACAACTTGAATATTTACCCATAATGTTACATACTGAAAAAAGTAATATAGTTAATGTGTATAGGTTGTTAACTTATATTAAGATTTAAAAAAAAAAAGAATCCAGTAGTCTCTGAAAATTATAATCAGGGGGTTGTCACAGTTTTAAAACGCTAATTGATTTATTTAATAATTCATAATATGGTGTACACTTTAAACAAATACCCTCGACAGCTGGTGTTGTGAAAACAGAATGAATTGAATAAACAAGATGAAAGTAAATATTTGCTCGAGAAACATTTTTTCATCTACTGGTAAATAACTTTTTTCATATTTTGATTCCGAAATTCTTTAAAATGGGGAACAAGAAACTCCTTGAATAAGCCACTGGAAATAGTAGTAATTGGAAAATCTAATTACGTAATGAAGGATATTAGAAACAGACCCAGACAAGAGATAAATTTAAGCAGACAGATTAATTGGAGTGTCGGTTTCTTCAAGTCTTCTCAGATTATGCCAAATTTTATATTGTTTTTCAAGTCTGAAACAAAAGTTGGGCATCTAAGGATGTTTATATTCCCCATATTTTATACCTTGGATCCAGTCATCCAAAATTGCTTACAAAGGTCATGACGAGGGTCACTTATTAATATTGATCCATTTGACCCATGTACAAAGGAGAGCTGTTTTGGGGACCTAAAGTTGTAAAGATTGATATAAATATCCCGGGCAGTAAGCATCTCGCATATCGTCTTTATCTCATCGACTAATCACAATGAACCGTTTACATGGTGTAAGGTTTGGCTAGATGTAGCCTGATAAGGGTTTGATATCTTTGTTAGATAAAGATACGGCAATTGAACCACTGAAAATTTAAATGTGTAGGCAGGTGGCCTAAATATATTCTAAATTTTTTGTACATTTCATTAAATTCAATTTTCGGTTAAGCATCATTATTTGAGGGGAAAAGGTGACCATAAAATATTTAGAAAATAGATGCTACATTCTACTGTTGCCAATTATTCTTCATGAAAATTTTAGCAACCGGTAAACAACAGCCCTGTGTGGTGGTGTCAAAAATCTTTTTTTTTTTCCCCTTATTGATTTTTTTTTATAAATGAATTGGTTATAAGATCGTGTAAATATGAAGGAGACATTACTGGGAAGGTAAGGGACTGTTATATCATCTGCACAGGTTGGGTTTTCAGAGTAAAATACTAGGTTACACTTGAAAACAATGGAAAAACAATAGAGCTGATCAGATATCACTCCAGATATCTCAGCATTAGATCAGCATGATTAGGCCAGATTGATAATTTTCTAAGTACATTGATCGGCATGACACAATTATGCATTTTGTGTCTCTGAAAAGGCTCGGAAATAAACAAAATCACTCCGTTCTCACCTGTTTCAGTGACTAACATGCTGGTCGATTTTATCAAGCATGGTACACCTGTAAATTTTTTGTTTCACCTACGGAGACCTGGTCAATATCAGCTCTTCAGTCAGGATTTATGGCAAGGGGGATGGAAATCGGGCTTACTTTTGAAGTTTTATGATGCTGCCATGTTTGTATAAGAGTGCTTGTTTGTTGAGAAAACTTTCCCGATATTGTCAATTGCACATCAAATATTGGCAAAAACTGGTGCAGATACATGAGAAATCAGCCATTTATTGCTGTCATATCGTATCTCCTCAGAGTTCTTCACACATACAACTACCATTTTATTTTTGGAAAGTCTACAAAGTCAATAAAAAGTTCCTGTTTATAAAGTTGTCAAAATCGCTGAAGGAGAAACATTCAAACATATGAGAAATGTATAAGATATGTATTCATGACCAAGGGATATTTTAAGTTTTTCAGGATTTTATGAATCAGATTGCAAAATTTCTTTAAAGAAAATTTCAGTCATATACCATTACCCTGGTCTTGTGTGATATCCAAGCTTGCACATATCTTATGAAACTGATGAGAGATCTATTTTTGAATTTGTTTGATAGTTTTGGAATCCACCAGCTTCGGTGGGGTAGCTCGGATAAGACTCTTTAAGATGAGTCACTGTTTAGAGTACCCCTAACAATGCGCTTTACAACATTTGTATCTGTTTAAGATGCCTCCATTTAGGAGATCAAGATTTATATGCTTGGATGTTTAAATTGGATCCCAACTTGTTTTTCTAAGTTTAAGTTCCACCTGAATTTTGTAATGACATAGCGGTGGGGTGTGATCTGTGTTAGTTAACCCAAAGACGGGTTGTTTCCTCCCTAATCCCCCAGAATTTGTGCTACCTGCTACACCTATTTTCGGTAATTATAGGGTTGGTTGCTTGGAGGATGTAAAAATAAATGTTGGACAACCAGAGGTATTGAAGACTTCAATCAATTATCTCTTGACATCCTAGCTTGAAAACTAACGAATAGAAACCATGTTATGTAATAGGTTTAGATCTTGTAAAGTTTATTGAAATTCAAACATAGTGAAAATTATCACCCCCTATGCAATTTTTAATCAGGACGAATTTCTTCCTCCAGAAATTTCAGACTAGAAAAGTGCTGAATTGCTGGAGATATTTCACTTAATGTTTTTCATTATCAGACAAACTAATGGTAAAATCGAGTCACTGGTTGCTATATCTTCTCATGCATTTAATGCAGTGATGAATATCGCTCAAATTTTCCTCTGTTCATGATATTTGATGATTTCTGTTGTATCAAAATATCTTATTTGTTAATGGAGTATCAACAACCATTCACTCAAGTTTGATAAAGATGCCACCGAAATTGATATCCCATTTTTAGGGACAGGGGATTACCCACAGTATTAACACAGATGTCTCGTGACATCATCCAATATATAAAGAATATGAGGGATTCCCTTGAGGGTGCGATAGCATCTCTCATTAATTATTGAAACTCATTCACACTAATACTCCAATTTTTTTGAAAGTCGGCAATGAGAGGCTTGGTATTTTTGGTGAAATTAAATGGAGATCTAATGGCCCCTTGATGCCTCTTTTTTCTCTCTTTGTGATGCGACATGCATCACGTATTGTGTTTGCACAAAGAATAAGAGATAGCATTGTCATTAATTTGACTTATCCTGACAGCTAGAATAACTTGATGATCCAATAAGTTCATTATCAATTTGCAGTTTTGCACCATATTTGTGATAAAGAAAAATGATGTAATTGGTGCAGTGGTTGCATTGCAAAAAAGTTGGTGCCTGGTTCAAATTCAGCAAAGAACATGCATACATGACTGTACATATGGTAATTGTTACTCTGTTCAAGGCAAGCATAGTAAAGGCAGTGAAATGAAAAGGAAAAAGAAAATGGACTTTAATTTGAAATTTCAGCTTCTTCCTACTTTGCTGCAACTGGAAATTATGGTTTGATCCATTAAGAACTAATCCTTTTGATCTAAAGAGCTTTCGCACACCAGACAACTGGGACGTATTTCAGGATGAATGAAACAGCAAAGGATAAGTGGCAGTAATTGATTGTAAAATGCAGCATGCAAAGGATAAAAGCAAAGGCTAAAGGCTTTAATTCAAACTCAATTTTTGCTTATCTGGAAAAAATGATGTCACTGATATCATTATCATAGGGAATCATAATAGTTGCAGCACTTTGCTGTTTTGTATGGCGCTTGTCAACTGTGTCCAATTCACTCGAGCTTGGAAAATTACACGAAAATAGGAAAATTGATCTTTTATTATAAAATAGGGGCATTAAAAATTCTAAATACCACAGCAGCTATATGGGATTCAAGGGGATTTTGTGTAATTGAGTTCAATAGTGCATTGCAAGAAATTTGACTCAAAAGTAAAATCTCTGATTGCCTTTGAAGTATGTAGCATTAAGAAGTTGGTAGATAAATATAACGGGTGTATAAAATGGAGATTTTGTTGAGTGAAATTCAATAACTGGTGTTAAAAAATAGAAAACAAGATTGCAGTGAAGTAAAAGAACATTTTCTTGGCAGAACAGAACATGTTTTGAGAGATTATGCTCTTTTTCGGACTTGAGTCAAGAGAACTTAATATGTAAGAACTTGGTATGTGCATTAGGTGGACGGAATTCAATTTCATCAGACTGAAAACATATTTCAATTGTTTCAATGGTGACAGTGTTTTAAAAACATACTGCTATATTCTATGGACTGAGTTATCAATGGATATGCCTCGTCAGTGACCAACAATTGGTGTAAAAGGGAAAGCTTCTTTAAGCACATGACAATGCTGTCATGACGGGTAAAAGTTTTTTAAGCCTGGGTGCTTGCATTGTCTTCTGCTCATTTCTTTAAGATTTTGGAAGTTACTGTCAATGCATATCTGGGGACTCAGTGTGAAGTAGTGAATTTTATACCCAGTTTTATTCTTGCTTATTTGAGAAAACTCATCATAAAACAGTCTATTTTAAGGTAAGATTACTAATTCTGACAATAATGTTCTCTTTTTCATGTCATCTTGTGTCAGCGCTGTTTTTGGTTTTCGTCTCTTTACCAAAAAGGGCAAAATATATGTGTCACAAGAAGACACTGTCAGAGATGATGCACTGTCATCAATGGTTTTCCAATACTCTTGTTAAACTTTTAATGTTATCGAGGGTGAAAAGATTTTTGCTGATCTTTTGACATTTTATCTGTTGAGCATCAGGTCACAGAAACCCAATCTTCAAATGGAGTCACAGGTTTTTATCCTTTTGCTCTCCCTTTCCCTTTCCTAAGCTATCTTTTTGGTGAAATTAGGGCCACAAATTCATAGCATCTTTCTTTGAAGGGATCTGCAGTATTTTGTTTGGAGATTTTTATGAATGTTTTATGTGGTATGAAATTTCAGCTCTTTCCTGATACTTATTTAATGGCTTATAAAAGTTGGATTAAACATGGTAAGACTCAGAATTGATCATAAAATCTTGACATCAACTTTCAACTTGATTGTGTGCAGTAACATAAAATAAAGAGTGAGCTTGGCGCAGGCTAGCCCACCAAATTTTCCTCAGTTTAGACAAATCCTTCAGACGCCTTTACAATGGAGTTCATACAAGTAAAGGAGAATTCATCTGTAGGTATTTTTCTTTCAATAGAGCGAGATGGGTAGAAGGGAGGAAGATCATTCAGACAAATTGTCTTCATTTTCTCAGGTATTTATGGATGCTCACAATCTTCACGATTTCTCAGAACAGGTAACCTGTTAAATCAAGGGAGTTACCTGACATATTTACAATTCATTTTCTTCTTTGTTTCAACAATCCTTTGTTTTCTCCCGGTCACAACTGATTTGAATTTTTTGTAACGAATTTTAAAGAGGTGAATCTGATAGTAATGACAGATAGATAGGAGCATTTGAATACTGTAGGTAGAAACAGGTGTGTTGTCGAAGATTTTAGTGTCATATGAAAAACAATGCACTTCCCCAAGTCCTAGCCTCTCTATCAACAGTTCATCTTTAGGGTGTTCACATCCCACATTCAACTTCCATGAACCATTTGAAGTAGGCTTAAAGCAATCAGATGACTTGGCATAGCTTTGCACCAGAGTTAAAAAATCAGTGGCTTAAATTACTTAAACGTAAGTGATACAGCATTTAAGAGGAATTTTCCCTCTTTAGCTCTTTCTAACTGCAATGGTGAGTTTGATAATCATTTTAATTTTTTGTAGTTATCTACCGTACATCAATATTTCTTTTCGAAACCTTTATAGTAAAAATTGATAATGTCAATAGGCCTGATGTCTTATCAAATTAACCATAAAGTGTACCCGTAAATGAATGAAAACAATACTTTGCAAATTACCGGTAAGTGTATTCACCGAAGTAAAATGTATTCTTCAGAAATTGATATAGAAAATGAATTTTTTTTTCTTCTTTCTCACTGTGTAATTTTTTCTATTTATTAGAAAATATGGAATAAGTAATGAATGGACAATTAGCTATTGTAAATTCCTGCAGATTCAAAAAGTGAAAAGAAAGTATTTGCGAGCACATTTTGTTTATTTACTAATCAGCGGGGAATGTAAAGATCTTTACAAAAGCCTTAGACTGTTCCGTAGCTGAATGTTAAAAACGGCAAGACTGTATACTGTGATCACAATAGCTCGGGGAAGACAATTATATCTGTAAATATCCAATCAGTGACTGTTTCAGGGAGAAATTGTGAAGTTCTTTTTCTTCTTTTAAAGAATAATACACAGGAAATTTATGATCAAGATCTGATAACATTTTTTTTTTCTGTGGTCAACTTTTATGATGAAGTCATGAAACTAAAAGAATGAGGTGACTTGTGTTTTTTTGTCTGTGTAAGTGTATATATTTTCAATGGATATTTTTGAAACCCAACGCATTGGTAAGAACACTACTTATCTGAAAAAAATTCATCAAGCTAATGAAATTTGTAAAGAATTTGATGTATATACCCGGTACCTAAATCAATTAATTTTGAAATTAATTGATAATTTTTAATCTAAATTAATTTTTTTGAAATTGATTTAAAAAAAGAGAGTCATTACTTGTGATTTCTCTAATATATGGAAAATTTTGATGAAAATTTTATAAATGTAATGCGTAGAGTATTAAAGAAGTAAAATGTTACACTAAATAGATAAGTGCTTAGCATGGCATTTTGAATTTTTGTTAAAGTATCCATAGAATAATTGATTTTGCGGTAAAGGCCCATGTTTTTGTTAACTTCAAGGTTTGCCTCAAGTAGCATACCTGCTGAGCACATGGTCTTCGAACCTGGCAGCAAAAAATGGTGGTCAATATAGAATACAAAACAGTCAGGCTTCTCTTGTTGGATGTGAACTTTATTCTTAAAGGTTCCCTCTGATTGTTATCACCGGTTTAAACAGAGAAACAACTTTGCGCAAGATTTTATCTGCTCAAAAATTAAAAATGTTCTCACAAAGTCAATATTCTGTGTAATTGACTGTTTAATCAAGGAAAGAGAGATTTTTGTCCTCAGTCAACTTGCCTTGCAGTGAATGTAGTTCATTGAGAAATTAGGGGGAGATGAGAAAAACGAATCGGACACTTGGCTATGAGCTAAGATGACTACTAGTATGACTTGCATTTATTCAAAGTTTTCTTAATGGTTGAAATCATGTTCTTTTACAATCTAAACATGGGTTAGATCTTCATTTTCAAATAGTTTGTTTGTGAGAGATTATTTCACGTCCATAAACCTCTGGTATATAAACCTACAATTAACAATAGGAAAATTATATGCATTTGTAAAATCTTTGTAATTATTAATCATGAGTATCTGTATTTTTCACCACCACTGATCAAAAGGATATTTAACACCAAATACATGTTGGGTATTTACTATTATTTCAAAGCATTTAACCTTTTCATTTTCCTCTTTTCATATTCTCTGTGCATTGATCCTGAAATCCCTTTTCAAAATATCAACCATGTGGTGCACAAATAGATATTTTAAAAACTAACGATATTGTTACTGCCTGTTTAAACATATTTTTCTTCAACAAGGCTTTCTGACTAATGACGGCAAATCTGTACTGTGTGATATAACAATAAACATTTTGGGGGGATTAAATCCGTAATTCTCCCCCATAACATTGCCAGTGTTTATCTTTTCTTCTACCATTGTGCAAGAGAATTAAATTTTCATGAGGGATCAGCTAATAGGAAATAGTGGACAATGCCCAGTGTCAATCAGGGCACTCATTGGTCATAGATGGTAGAAGTTCCCAGAGTCTCTTTTCCAGACCACTAATATTGACTTTCTGCCTTGATTGTCATCCATTATTAGCTAAATCTGCAATTTTTTTCCCATTTACAAAACATACATTTTTGGTTTAAAAAAATCAATTATGATTATTTAAAAGCCACATATTTATTGCCTAATTGATGCTTTGAATTGGAGAACTTTTTAAGTTTGAAAGAACAGATATTAATTAATTAATGTACACTGAATTAATTTTGCACCAAATTATACCTTATGGCATTGTTTCAATTCATTGTCTTTTTACTTATATTTAACAATATTGCCTATGGCTAGTGTAATTTGACTGTAAATATCTTTTTGAAGTTTAAATCTGCAAAAATATTTGAACAAACTCCAAAAAATTTCATAGCTGCTACGGACAAAAAAGCGCATGTTCCAATACAATGTACCTTTATTTTCGTAAGATTTTTAGGGAGAATTACGGGGATTAAACAGGTGAAGTTCCTAGCTTGATTAGTTTTTCCTAATCCAGCCTTTCTTTTTAAATATACCGTAATTCTGTTAAACAATATGCAATAATACAAAATTATATTACCGAAATAAATCCGCAGGAGATTTTTTAAATAGCACTGGAGTTCGCACTGAGTGACTGGGGAGTTAACAGCAGTGGCCGAAAATAAAAGTCTGCAGATGTAGAAACCACTGTTTATCTTTGATTGAAACTAATTGTAAAACACTGGCGTAAGAAAAGAATATGACAACCATTGATGAATTGCCTCTGAATTTTTACCAAAGAACATGTCGGCAAGGGACTCCATGAGCTAATGAACAGACCCTTCCAATACATTAACTGCCTTTTTTCGATTATTTTTAATAAAAGCAAGATTGTTTTCTTTGTGTTGCAAATCAAGCAGATAATAAACTCGGATTTGAACACTTTACGACTCCCGCATCAAAATGTAATTTTACAAAGGTTTGCTCAAATGCAAAAGTTTATTGAGAAATATAAAAAAGCATCCATTTTTAGGAATAAAGAGGGAGAGAGATTTTATAAAAAATAAGTCGAGACATTTTCTGTGAACTTGTGTGGGTCATTACTTATTTAATTCTGAATTTGTGACTGTCGCCTGTCGAATCCTTGAAATGATGCAGAAATAATGCTGAATTAATGATTGCTTTAAAGGAAATCTGATTTGTGGGAATGCTTTGAAGCTACAGTGTCAGAAACAAGGTTCACTGTTCTTGCATAAATTTGCAAAAAAAAAATTAGCTAGTTCACTAATATTTCCAACACAAAAGTTCAGATAAGTGGGATGTGTTACTTATTCCATTTTAGGGGTAATAGTATTGATTACCACATTTTTTTTACACCTATTTTATACAATCGGTTGCACCAATCAAACATATATCCTTTATTTCTTGAACAAGAGTCATTAATAGAATCAGAAATAAGATCTAGCTTGACTTTTGCCCCTCACAAGGAGTGGGAGCACCAAACTTTATGCCAACTCAAATTTAATATGATTATTTACAGAATAGGAACAGGATGAATTCAAGAAATACAAAAGTCAATATATTCAGCAGCTTCTAACCAAATTTAAAAATGATTGAGAAAGGGTGTCAACAAAAGGAGAGTTTGGAGCAATAATTATTTCCCAATATTCTGAATTACAGCGAAGCAAGTGTAACAATTCTACAGTCTTCATCGACTGTTTTTTAATGTCATTTTCAATAATTTCATAACAGTCTGTCAATCTCGGCACTTTGAAATCCAATCTCTCCATTCAGCCATGCTCCTGATCTGACAGAGTTAAGTCCCCTGTGTCAGTCATCTTTCTCCTGCACAGAATGGTGACACTAGTTCGCTTAACACCGATTCTCCCATCCAGAAAAATTGTTATTGTATTCCAGCAATGGTCATCTGGTCAGCTGTCAGTCAATGCAGCCACAGGCCATTGTTTGGGCATTCTGTAATCAATGGTCTTAATTTGTAAGGATTTGTTAGCCCCTGAATATCACTTTATAGAATATAATTAGCTTTAATAGATGACAAATAGGAATTCGTTTTCTTCAATCTTGTTGCTAATGCATGACATATTTGGAGTGCATTGACCAAAAGAGGTTGGGGGGGGGGGGGGGGGGGGGTTAAAATATGTATGGTATCTGACGCATCTAAAAGAGTCAACCGAAACTCACTGAATTCTGATCCAGTTAAATCCTTTTTATTTTTATTCCATTTTCTATGTCAATTTTGGAATAACTGTTAGATGTTATTTTAGATTTAAAATGTTATTTTTATGTGTGACTCAACTGCTTCTCTTGTTTAGAAAGTTGCCTCAAATGAAGGTCATTTCATACAAACACAGTGACCCAGATCAGTCTTTTTCCAGCCTCTGGCACAGTGATTGTGTGTGGTTCTAAAATTTCATTAAAGTCTCATTAGCAGCGTGAATGGTTGGTACTATGAGACGGTTGACTTTGATGAGGACCGTGGATAAGCACTGGTCACTGAAACTTGTTTGGTCCATTGCATCTTTTGTCTGACCGTTGTGGATTGCATGACCATATCCTTCCTTCAAGGAACTGCTATTTGTTGTATTAACTGGAAAGCAACACATTGAAATCATTTATTTTGGTACATATTAGAAAATTTACTCGAAAAGGACACAATGAAATCATACATATTGTATGTCGGTACATATAAAAAAAAAATTACTGGAAATTTACACAATAAAATCACTTAATATATTGCATGATGATACATATAAAAAATATCCTTATTTTTTGTAAAACTGATACCCAATAGAAAACCTGCATCAAGAAAAGTAAATGCAGGAATGCTTTTGTGAAGTACATGCATGAATGTGGTTAATGAAGAGTTTATTTTTGAATGAAGTGTTTTTCAAAACTGCTGTCTTTTCTTTTGGATCAGATGATCATTAAAGGCTGTTGCGGAAAAATGTAGTTAACTGAAAGTTTTAATTGGAAAAAATACAGACAAAACAAGAACTCTGAAGCATGGATAGTCCATCTTGACCAAACAATGTTCTCTGCCAGATGAGCTTGTGTTGTCCTCTCTAGAGGTTTACAGAAACAGCAATCTAAAGGTTGATAGGGAATCAAAGGAAGTTTAAAGGTTTTAACTCAGACTAATTAAGTTTGTTTTTGTGTGCCCAGATAAGGGTTTGGGATAATTACAGGTAATGTCCAAATGTGATAATCTGTGGACACTTTGTGACATTTTTCACAGGTGTGTGATAGGGGGCCCTGCTATAGAGAGGTGTTTTGCTGAGGGTTTTCGTGGAAGTATTTAATTCAGTGAAAAAAGAATGACAGTGATTTTAATTGAATTCTGTCAACTTTGTATTTTTACTAACAAGCAAACCTGCTGGGTTGTGTGTTATTTTTTTCAGTAATCTGTGACATCTTGTCAAAGCATAGGAAACAAATTAAAGAAAACTTTTTGTGTTGAAAAGCAAATTTCAACAATTTTTTCACAAACCCAACGCAATTGTGACAAGTCTTTGAACAAAACTGTACTAAGTACTGTTGATAATGGTGCCATCTTCATGAATAAAGATTGCCCCAATTAAGTGTGGAGGATTGCTTCTTTGGTGGTACTATAGGTTCCTTGGATAACTTATATTTTATTCACTTCTCTAAACAGTTTTGAAGTACACCATTTGGGCTTAACCAATAAGGCACACCAGGTTAGTATTATGAAGGAATGCATTCAATTTCTCAATTTATCATGTTTATTATTTTTCAAACCAAGTTAATATCGGGATCAGATTTTGGTCATAATTTAGAAAAAATTATATGTTACGAAATGAGATAAAGTAAATATTTAGAGGGGTTGGTGTATACATTCAAAATTTTTATTTAGCTAAGAGTGTGTGTTTGTCTGTGGAAGAATTTATGTTTGAAATTCTGTCAAAAAATGATATATATCAAAAGGCGGCCTATGAAAACTGTGAACAAAGATTACACATGTTCTTTAGTTTTATTTTTACGATTTTGAATTTAACGATGATCAGGTAAGTAAATGTTTTGGCAGTTTTGAAAAATATTGACTATGATGAAAGTAATTAATTAGTTTTAATCAATCAGATCACTTTGTTTAATCTGTAAATTTGATTTTCAAAAGATTAATGAACCATGCGTCTGATGCACAGTGGTTTGCTAATCATGGCTGTGTCAACACTGTAGTGACATTTTGACAGACTTTACAGATAAGTTCAAAAGAACACACGAATTATTCCCACCTATCCAAAGGATATTTTTATAAAATTGAAGTTAAGAGGCTGGCATCTATTGAAATTTAAAGTAAGATTGAACATTGATTAGGCTCGATTTCATGTTCTTCTTGTCTCCCTACACCCTCAGGTGATCCTACCGATTTCTCTCTCCGTGGGTTGTCTTCCTATCCCCTACTATCAATTTCTTGCTCCATAATTAAAACTGTAACAAGAATTTTGAAAAGTTCATCCAATGAAATTCCAGCAATTCTCAGCCATGTGAAGTTTTCACTTGTAGCATGCTAACTAAAGTCTAGGGGCTAAAAGTGGCACTTTATAAACTTTAGGGATTTAATTGAACACCCATAATCATTATTGCCGTACACAAGGAGTTAATCACTGGAAAATAATATAGTTAGTGTGCTGTCAACTCAGACTGTTCATCTGTTCAATGTGTATAGTGTATTTCTTCAGCATCTGTTGGACTGTCTCTTGAACAGGATTCTTGTTTTTTTCAATATCTGAGGTAAATATTCAGCAAGAGTACTGATGTTATATTCTTTTCAAAATTATTTTCATATGTATTGAATTAATACTTATTTTATTAGTTCAAAATTGAAATGATTTACAAATGCAAAATTAATAGATATTTGAATCAATATATATTTGAATTAAGGGGTGAATTTTATGCATGTATTTTCCCTGATTTATATGATTATACCATTTCTACCGGTACTTGTTTAGTTGAAGTCTATTAGTGTACCAGGTGTGTAAATTAAGGCAGAAAGTGAAACTTTGAATTGATTAAAATTCCCAAATTGACTGAATTCTTAGTTGTGGATGGAAATAGAACTTTGACAATTACCTGTCACTAGTGGATGGCTTAAACCTCCAAATGAGGCTTTCTCTTTCATCTTTTCTTCTTTCAATCATAAAATTGTTTATTTCCATCATAAATGTCCGAGTCTCATTTCATCTCCCTATTGTCAAAAGTAATTAACTCTGCTGAGCTTCATTTCCACTGTGTACATTTTCAATCAGACTCAGGTGAATTGCAGTTAAGGAAGAAAAAAAAATTGATGGAGACCGTATGGAAATGGAATCTGATTGTGTGATAATTGATGGACAATGCTGGGTCATCTTATAGTCACACCTGTGTGGAACAGAATGTCTTCACCTTTAGTGAATCATTTGTTCTCGGCCTTATAGGGAACTCATGAGTTATTCTTAAGTAACCAATTCATATTCTCTGAATGTAAAAAAGATGAGGGTGCTATTTTCATCTTGTGATTCAATACATGATTGTAATGTGTTGGTGCAAATTCACAGCAACCAAAAAGCCCTTCAGTATTTCAAGTTGTTTAAATGTGAAATATGTCAATGGGAAATATGTTGCATTTTACAATATATATGTTTCCCTGCTCTCTGTATGATTGTTGAGATGGTCACTGATGTAATTTGCAGTCATTTTGCACCTGTTGACTGTGAAGCTGGATGGTTCTTGTACAGGTCACCTCGCCCCCGTTTGGTTGTAACTGTGCCATCACACGTGTGAATTGGCATTGTTTTACGGCTATCTAACTGTGTCCATTGTTTGAATAAGGAAGTCCAGTTTACTGAATTAGTTGACTTAGAGTGATAATACAGATATACACACAGTCTATTTATTTCACCAAGATTGGGATACTGTTTAATCCCCCCTCACCGTTGAGAACACGGCCTGGTGTTTATTCTCACTATATGATGGTCACAGATAATTCCCGATGTCCTCCGTAAATCCATTATTTTAATGACCAATTCAGAAAATTCTCACCTGAAATTTACAGCCTCTCACTGTTTGTTAATCTGGGTTCAATTGACTTTGGAGGTCCTTGTCTATTTGCTGATGATTCATTTTCCTGACATTGCCATGGTGACCAGTATCATATAATTTCGGTTATGATTTGTTGGAAAGTATGTCATAGTATTCGGTAATCGCTGGTCAAGAAGTGTGTAAATTTGATGTTGGTTGGATTCAAACAGTTTGTTTAGGAAGATTGAGACAGGCTTTTTCACAATTATATTTGTAATGGATTTAACTCTAAAATGGCAAAAGTGAACTTTAAAATTTCCAGTGAGTGAATTTTATTTTATAAAAATTAATACTTAATTGGATTTTGAATTATAAACTTATCTATAAAGTATTTGAATTGTGCATTATTTTTTTTAAACTCAGAGCTTATATAATTGAGATCATTTTCTGTTTTTACATACAAATAATTTTTTTCAATACAACTTAAACTGATTGCAATTTTAAACTATTTGTTTTGTTATTTTAAACCTTGCAAAATAACATTGTATGATATCTATTTATAATCTTTTGTTGCTGGGTGTTGTTTTTTTCTATATACACTTATGTTATATCAGATAGAACCGTGGAAGTCTTTTCAACACAGAAAAGATAAACAAAAGAATATGAAATTGACACAAAGTACCGAACAAAGCCTTGCTGAAGGTGACATCATGCGTAATTGTTTCGAGTTAATTCTCTGGAAAACCTGTCAAAAAACCTGTATTGTGTCAGGGCCTTATTGAAATAATCTTCTTGAAAGGGAAAGGTAATTTAAGAAATTTCCACTAAGATAGCCATGCAGATATAATTCAATTAAGAGTTGTTTTAACTAGGGACAAAAATAAGTAATTGACATCAGGGGTTAAACAGTTGGTCAATTATAATTGGGGTGGGACAATTAACATAGTGTTAAGAAAACCAACAGGGGACAAACACATCAAAAACATTTTTGGCCAAACTTTGGATTAATGTACAAGGTATTTGAATTTCATTTACTTGCATGTCTGTTTTTTAATTAGCAATTTGTGATTGGTTATAATCTTATTGAACATGCATGGATTTATTTGGTTTTGTTCTGTATTTTGACTAAGATTAACAAAGGGAAACGTGCATCGTAGGATTTATTTTAAACTAAATTTTTAAATATTGAAAGAAAATGTTGAATGTTTAGAAAAAATATTAGTTTAAGAGGTTGAAATTTTCTTTCAGTATATATCACAAGCAATTTATTTTCAATAACATTTTCACAAGAACTTTTGAAAATACAAGCTGAAAAAATGATAAAACTGATTGAAATTTAATATATGAATGAGTTTTCTGCGGAAGATAAACAGGGGTGAATGCAGTGAACACTTGATTAAATCAATTTGTGGTAAATATGTCATGAAACAAAACCTGATAAATCTCCCCTATACAATCAAGAAATCTGCAAGATTTGAATTAATAACTTATTAAATGCATAATTTTACATTAGTCAACAGACTTCTTGAAGTAGGTTTTTCATTGAAATTGTTTTCCAATAGCATGTTGAGTGGGGATAAGACGTTTACATTAAGTTTTTAAATATTAGAATCACAGTAATATTCCTGATCCTATTTGTCAGGAATTACCACACAAAGACTCGGCATTAGGCAAGAAACAGTCAACTTCACTAGGATATGCCCTGCGACGGCTCTCTCTTTGCCATTATGTAGGGATTTTAAAATATGATTGGAGAAATAAGACGGATAAGGGTGATTTAAGTCCAAATATATAAACTGGTGCGGTCAAGTTTTTTCGTCAATATTTAACGTTGGTTTATTTTTACAGATTTGATGACAATTTCACCATTGACTGACTTGGAAGGAGTGTGAGGCGAGTAACGCAGGGAATATACTTCTCCATGACGCGCTGGTGATGCCTGTCAAGCTGTCATAATGTTGTGGATCTGTGTTTCGTTTTTCATCCTCCACTTGTGTTCCTCAGCCCTTGTGTATAATGTCAATGAGGAGACCGATCCTGTTTATTTCATTGGAAACGTCGGACAAAATGCAAATGTTTCATCCATGCCAAATGTCACGCAGGATGTGCTTCAGCGGATGGAATATTCTTTCATTGGAGGCACTCAGGAAATTTTTGAAATTGACCTTCGCTCTGGCATTTTGAGTGGAAAGACAAAAATTGACCGAGAAGTGCTTTGTCCCCATTTAAGAATTTGTAAAATAGATTTAAGAGTTGCAGGTAGAAGTGGCAATTTTTTCCTCACCATAGATGTGACGGTATATATCAATGACATCAATGATAATGCACCAACGTTTCCCCAGACATCAGTATCTATAGATATCTCTGAGGGATCCTTCATTAACTCCACCTTTCCCCTGTTAGGAGCTACAGATATTGACATGGGAGCAAATCACTCCATCACTCATTACAAGATAATGCCTGATTCTGGTATATTTGCTCTTGACATTATCCCTAAACTCGATGGAACTTCTGATCTCAATCTACGACTCATCCGGGCATTGGACAGAGAACTACTGGATAAATACACCATATATGTGAGTGCCCTGGATGGTGGAAATCCTCCAAAATCCGGAACTCTTATGGTCAATATTTCGGTGACCGATATCAATGACAAGGCTCCTGTTTTTACCCAACCAATGTACAATGTTACTATCAAAGAGGACTTGGCAATGAATTCTCTTGTTGTACAAGTGACTGCAAATGATGGGGACACGGGCAGAAATGCTGAAGTTTCTTACAAGTTTGCCACCATTCAAACCGACAACATCGACATATTCGACATGAATTCCGCATCAGGGGAAATAACTCTGGTAGGGTCCCCGGAATACAGCTCTACTCCATACAGGATTATCGTGGAGGCTATAGACAATGGTGAACCAATCAGAAAGAGTAGTCAGGCTCAAGTGATAGTCAACATCAATGACACCAACAACAATGCACCAGATATCAGCATCAACGTCCTCTCAGAGTTTGACTATGCAATCATCACTGAGAATGCAAACATAGGCGACATTGTTGCCCATGTAGAGGTTGATGACGCTGACAATGGTATCAATGGACATGTCTCTTGTCATATCATCGGCAATCCTTACTTCAAGCTTCAGCCCATGCAGTTTGCCCTGAATGAGTTCAAAGTAGTGGTAAATGGTACTTTGGATAGAGAGGACATCATTGAACATAATGTCACCGTTTTCTGTGAAGATGGTGGCACACCAGCCCTGAATTCCACAGAGAGTTTTAAAGTACAAATTATAGATCAAAATGACAATGCTCCTCAGTTTGTTAATAAGATTTATCCTTGTGAGATTTATGAAAATGAACCTAATGTTACTGTGTTGGTTAAAGTTAGTGCCACAGACAACGATGTTGGACCCAATGCTAAAGTCCGTTACTACATCAATCCTGGGGGTCAGACAGACTTCAGGATACTTAACCCTGTTGATGGGATCATTACTACAAGGCATACTTTTGACAGAGAAAAAATCAGCCATTACAATTTTACAGTCATTGCTGTTGACGGAGGCAACCCTGTTGCACTGACTGCCACAGCGACCATATTGGTCACCGTTCTGGACAGAAATGATGTCACTCCGCATTTTGATTCGGATGTCTTTGAATTTATCATACCAGAGGAAGTGGTCAATTTGACCACCATTGGTTTTGTGAAAGCTAAAGATGAAGATTATGGAGCAAATGGCAATGTGACTTTTGTAATGGACTCTGATTCTCTTGGGAAAATGCCTTTCCTGCTGAGGCCCAATGGGGAGATAAAAAGCATCAGAAGACTGGACCGGGAGCAAGTTGAGGAGTACAATTTCACTGTAATTGCAAGAGACAATGGCGTTGCATCCAAAAGCAGCAGTGCCATGGTTGTTATAAAGTTGACAGATATCAACGATAATGGTCCAGACTTTATATTTCCTAACAGTGTCAACTACTCTGTCAACCTCTCATATATGGCAGAAGTTGACAGTGTTGTAGCAACTGTGATAGCTGTTGATCCTGATAAAGGTGTGAACGCTGAAATAAGATTCAACATCATTGAGGGAAACAGTGAAAACTTATTCAAGATCGACACCTATTCTGGGGAAATCTTCTTGGCCAGAAAAATTCATCTGTATGAAATTAAAATCTATGATCTCCTTCTTACTGCCACTGACCAAGGAAGTACTCAGCAGAAGACATCTCGGCAGTTGTTCTCAATCCACATCAAATTTATCAACAGCACTGCAGTAGCCCAAAAAATCTCAGAAAACGAACCCCAGAACCTGATCATAGCCATTGTGATTGCTATAGTAACTTTTGTTCTCTCCCTGGCTATCATCATCACGATTTGTGTCATCAGGCGAGCAGACGTCAAGAAACACAATTATCGCGCCAAAAATATGGAGGAGATGAAGATCATGGAGACGATGGCACGTAACAGCAGCACACGATCCTCGTCTTCCAGAGGATCAACGGACCACATCATCCCTCACCGCGACTTTGGCCGGAACCGAAAGGAGGTCAGCTTTTCGTTGGAGGAAGACAGCATGTCTTTCCATTATCCCAGTAACAGCCCCAGTGTGTCAACATTCAAGTCAAGTCCAGTGGACCCTCAGGTACATTGTTTTTCAACATCTTTTATTATATGAATTTAAAAATCATTTGGTACTTGTTTTTAGTATCAATGAGGGCTTGTTTGAATGAGCTCAGGTGGCAATATGTATGACTAATATTAAACATGTAGTCAAGTTTTTACGTCGACTCTGCACTGCAACCACAGTGTATGCAAACAAATATACATGTACGAACCAAGCAGTGTTTGAACAGGAAATGGGAAATGATTTAATTACATGATTTTATCCATTAATGATGTTGACACAAACTTGTGTTTGAATTTATGTAAAACCAGAACAAGGCATATTTACGGGTAATCTCAAAACAAATATTTGATTGCGGCGGTTAGATAATGTTTCTGCCTCCGTAATGTGCTGAAGATGATTTCTGATTGTAATCCTATCTAGCTGAAATCCAAAATGTAAACCTATTATACATGATGTCTAATAGGGACTTGAAACTAAATATTGATCAAACACTAAAACGTCCCCCTATACTCCTTGACAATTTTAATTTTCAAATCAGCAGCTTTGTTTGGGTTGCATAAAAGCCTGACAACAGTTTAACAAAAAAATTAGCTAATCATTTTAATTAATCAACTCATAAACAGGTATTTGTTTTCAAATCTTAGTTGTGTAATGTTTCCACTTTTCAATTTTGTAATGATCATAGTTTTCATAAAATATGTTACAAACTTGAAACTACCTAATTCATTTATTTGATAATGTTTTATTGATAAATTAATTGAAGGGGGAAATGAAGTTAGGTACAAAAAAGGAGAAATTTGTCAAAGCCAAAGGACACATTTATTACCCTTTAAAGTCCATAAAATTTACAGCAATACAAACGAATCCCTACATCCTAGCTTGCACAGTTTTATTACAAGAGGAAATTTATAAATCTTGTTAAATAATGTATGTACTATGTTGATTTTGTTACCCCCCCCCCCCCCCCCACCCCATCCTTGAGTTTTATTGACAGTGCAATTCTTTACTTTGTAGCCTCCAACAGTCCAGCACAGTAGAGAGGATAGTTCTCTCTCAGATAAAAATGCACGGAACATCAACAGGATGGAGTCCCTCAAACTACAGCAGAGGATTCTACAGAGAAAGGACCCACACCAGTGGCAGTCAGAGGAAAGGGCCAAGGTAGAGCTTCACTCACAATATAGGGGAGCCTACCCCACCCCCCCCCCCCCCCCCCCCCAATCCTGATCCCCTACTACATGTATATACCATACCTTCGATGACTTCATCAGGTTACCCTAATTGTTCCTGCAATTCTGCAACCAACAACATTTCGGTTGAAATGATTGAATGACACATTTTTCAGAGGGTACAGTGTTCTCATATATATAAACTTTCAGGTTTCAGGTGGGAAAAATTGTTACTGAAATAACTTTTTTCATGTTGGTATGTGTTTAATTTTTTGTCTGCTCTGAAAGATCTCTAAAATAAATGTGATTGCTCTCTTAGCATACTTCATGCAGAAGGCTTGTAAAATGTGCACACTTATTTTTTTGAATTGCTTTTGCTAAATGAATAGACAAGAATCAAGATGAAAGGATAAGATGACATAATATTGAACGTTTTGAGTGTGTAAAGAAATGTTTTAAGATCTCAAGTAGATACTGCCATAAATTCCACACTAGGATGGTTTGGGGCCTTAAGTAAATACATAAATGTTTCAAAGCAGTTCTTATTTTATATGTATCATTAGGAGTATTTTAGAATAATAAATGTCACAAAAGTCTTAAAGGTAGTTTTAAAAAGGTTGGGAAATTGCTGGAGCTATTTACCTCCATTTATTCCGAAGCTGATGAGAGTGATTCTTTGATAAAACTAGAAAGTTCTGTGGTGCCCAGGGCAAGATATAGCATTGTTCCAGACTCTGACTTCTAACAATATGCATGTTAGTTTTAGTGTGGCTGTACAGTTCAAAGAAGTGTTCTGTCATTAGAATCTATTATTCATGCACATGACTTCCAGCTGAATAATCCACACAAGAAAAATGTCCTTCACAAGTTAAATGAGACAATTCTATCTTTCGAGGATTGTTTTTATAAGAACATTGAGATTATATTAATGTGTACCGGTTGCTCCAGATGGCTGATTTCAGCTGACCTTTCACTAAAGTATTTGACCCGAACCTCCTACATTAGAAAATGGCATTTTATTAACTTCTCCCATTGGAGTAAGAGAGGGTGTATAAAGGGCAATAACTCTGACAACAACAATTGAAATAAACAACACCTGGCTATCCCAAGGGCCTTATATTACATTAAACAATACAACATTACCACTACACTATCAGGGACTTCCAGCAGCTCAGTCATGTTAACAGATCAGATAATTCAATAATTCTGGAAACTGTGTGCAGTGGGAACACCTAAAAACTCTCAAAGTCAACTCAGATCAGGGACTCAATGAAAGCCATGTCACTAATGTCTGATAACAGTGATGTCTCAGTCTCCTTTTCCTGGTTTTGTGGTGCCAGGGGGAAATGTGTCACCATGTTAATCCGGATGTGCATTGTATTCAGGCTTCTTGTAATTTGGCATCCATAAAATATCTGGTAATGCCATGTACAGTTATGAATTTGATAGAGAAGTGTAAACAGTAGGCAATTAAGGAGGCTGAATGATCAACAAATTAACCATCAGATCTACCTAAAATTTTAAGATCTGATTTGTTTAGCTATACATTATTGTTTAGTAAAGAAAAAATTCATATATTTTACCTTTTAAATTTGGGTATTTTTCTATATTTTTATATAGAGCTCTTCTTCTTAAGGAAAGCAATACAGTCTAAAAATGACCAAGACCATTGAGCCCTCTTAGCATCCCTCCCTTTCCCCCTAATGAAATGCAAATGTCAAATTATACATTAAAAGATAACACAGGAAGAGGAACAAATACCTAAATTCTTATTTCTATAACTTGTTTATAATAGATGAGACTCTTCTTATCATAAATTGTTTCAGATTTTATTAAAATACTTTGATTAATTTCAGAATATGCCATACATAGAAATTGGAGGGCCATCAGAACTAAAAGGAGACAACAACAGTGATTTATCTGAGGAATCTCTGACAGGAGACAGTGGCAGGGGAGGGAGTGAGGAAGATGTCCGGAACAGCGGGCTTACAGGTAATTCAAAGAATAGACAGTGGGATTGAGTGAACATGTTTACTCCAAGATGTAGTACCTGTGATGATAATTTTTAAATTTTATTTTTAAAGGAGTGGATCAAGAGTCAACAAGATCTCGTCATTTATCCGTTGCAAACAGCAGTGGAATATCCTCCATTGGGTCACATTCATTCTCACAACACATAAACTTTTCTACGTTTGGGCGAGGGACATCCACAGAAGGATTGTCAACTTTCCCCCGAAATAATGGCTCCAAAAACGGTCTGAATGTCTCCAGACACCCCTCATCTAGCTCTGTGAACCAGGGTTATAAAAAGGTACAAAGACTTAATTCCGAGCAATACTCACCCCAGAGGAGAGCTCTGAGAGACATTCCTTCTGTGCCAACATCTTTCATGGGAGAGAGACTTCATAGAATTCAGAATCAAACTTTAGTGCATTGTGATGACGCTTATAGTGAAAGCTGCAATACGACGGCGCGTGATGATGACGACGCGACAACGACGTCAGGCAGCTATACAATTAACCCTGATGACCTGTGCAATGAAATAGATAATCTCTTCTTCAAATCTGACACCGTTGTTTGAGATTAGTGAAACTTTTACAGCATGAATTGTGATATGTCATCATTTTCAATGTTCAAATCTTGCCAAAGTATCATTATGTGTTAAGTTTTTGTAACCAAAGCTTATCATAATGTGTCTTCCATTTCATATTTTCTTTGCTAGTTGTATGAGTCTTAGAGAGAGAGAGAGAGAGAGAGAGAGAGAGAGAGCTGTTTCACTGCCATTGGAGAGTGGGACTTATCACAACTAGTCCAATAAAAAAAAACAGATGAAAATGTCAATCATCTTCAAACTATTTATTTGTGACCAAATGATGCTAAACTGTTTCCCTAGCTAGTGCTTTAATTGTACATAAATTATTTTTGAATGATTGTACGATGCAAGTAAATCATTGAATGTTCATTAATGTTTCATGTTACTTCACATAATGTTCATCACGATTCTGAGATCTTGGATAATTCACATCAAATGTGATTTTTAACTCAGGTTGGAAAGATGACAGATCTGATTTAGTTCCCTTTGATAATTCACCACAGCAGTGCTCTCAAGAGATTAATGGTGTCTTTATTCACAACACAGTTTTTTTTTCTTGCATGTGTCGAGGTACAAGGGCTATTTGTTGTGACACGTAGACAGTTTTCATTGTTAAACCATGCAGTTTGTTGTTAAATAATTGTTTTATATACACCTAATGATTATTTTAAATTATGTATAATAAACTTGAAGAAAAAACTTTTATTAAAAAAAGATATAAAATCAAACCATTTCTTTTTATTCTTTATATATTCAATATATCTAATAATTTTCTGAAATGCACACTTTTACAGCGTGCACTTAGTGTAATAGACTAATATATTTCTGTCATTTATTTGTACACAAACTGTAAAACAGCTCAGTACTAGTAAATGTACACGTTTCTGTACAGTCTATGAACTAAGAGCATATTGTACTGAAAACTCTATCTTTACTCTGTTCCAAGGCGTCACTTTTTGCATCATATTTTGCTTAATTATTCGATATTCTTAAATAATTTAGAGTTCAAACAGTATTTTTGTATTAGATTGAAAACCATCATTTCTCCTCTGAATTGCCTTTCTATTTTTTTCGGGTTGAAGGTTAAAGCTAAAAACTTAAAAGTCTACAGCATGTGACATGAGAGTACGTCTATGATAATTATGAATAGTGTAGATGGTGGTTAGAGTATGAATATGAATATAAGATGTCAGACTTTCCCTTTAACAATCTTCAGAAGAAATCCGTTTTCTTTCTTGTCCATTTTTCAGGGTAAACAAAGATGAAGAAATCTTGATTTTTTTTCCTTACATCAGTTTCCATAGTTCTTCATTTATTAGTATGCGTATTATTTTTTTATCGCTAAAAGGTAATGAATTTAAAAAACCTTTGACAGAATGTGGATTTTGACGTTAAATTCTACAAGTACAAACTCGTAAGTAGCAGTTTTATTTTGGAGAGCTGGCACCACTAAAAATAATCAATTGACAGGGAAATGAGAACAAAACCATTATTCAAAAGATAATTGCAAGTATATGTTACTTTGAGGTACTAAAAACAATGCTACCTCCACATCAATGATTATTTCCACATAACAAACACTTCACCTTTTACAACGGTTGTTTGGCAGGTTAAGATTTTAAACATTTTTTTTCCTACGATATCGTACACCATTTTTTCCCTTGGTTTTCTTTCTTTTGATTGGTGTCATCTCTCCATTATTTATATCATGCATATCATATTCGCATATTTCAACCAATAAAGTATTACAAAATGAAGTACTTATCAACTAAGTTACGTATATGAAGATGGGTAAAAGAGGAATAACTCAATGTTTATTATAAGTTAAGATATAGAAATTGAGTTATCCCCCTTTTCAAACTTTAATCTGTTCCTGTCCTATCGTATATTATTTTTGTTTGCCAAAATAGATTATTTATATCTGTAGGAAAATTGGATAGAATTATTGTTAAAAAAAATTACACGCTATCATGGTCATTCCCATATCAACAATGTACCTACCGTCTACACAGAAGGCATAGGGGCTGAGGAATTACCACATTTACATTAAAATGAAAATAAGATAAATAGTATTACTAGTATACATTTATATCTAAATCATAATAAAATTATTTAAAAAATCAATATATCTCTTGTTTGTATTGATAAAATTTTATAAAGTAAAACAGAATACTACTACAATACAATAAGATTCAATTCATAAATGGTATAGCAATATTAATAACTTCAGTATGGGCATATTATATAGAATTGTTGCCACAAAATTTTAATTTGAAGACTATTTCATTGTAAAAAGAAATATAGAAATGTTCAGGGTAAAATTTAGAAAATTTCAAAGCACTGTCTTCAAT
This sequence comes from Magallana nippona, assembly GCA_033439105.1. NCBI lineage: Eukaryota > Metazoa > Mollusca > Bivalvia > Ostreida > Ostreidae > Magallana > Magallana nippona. Next base: position 12,578,479 of record CM065918.1, on the reverse strand, counting down.
TCATTTAGAAAATGACAATTAAATATACCCAAATGCTATAAAAATCAATTTGATGATAAATCTGATTCTCGATTTTTAGGGAAAAACTTGAATGATAAAATTACTCACAACTTATAGGTAAAATGCAGTCTTGATTTTTTTATTAGATACCGCTTCTGGTGTAAGGGGGAAAACTCCTTAATAAATCTTTTGTATTGTTATTTTTTCGAGTTGTCTCGCTTGTGTTAGATTAAATATATTACGTTGCATAACGTTGTACTTTTTTCCTATACAAATGGGGGATTCGCTCACTTGTAAATTAACGATAGTGAGGGAATAAATAAATAAATAAATAAATAAATAAATAACCAGCTTTGTTTCTTGGTACACATTTATCTATATACATATACATGTTTAATTAAGCATTACTCAGTTCTGTTGTAATGACGAGAACTCGGCCTAATCAAAGAAAAAATAAAAACCCCGCGAATGAATTGTTACATGAATACACATAATTCATATACATGTAAGTGCTTAAAAATATGATTGAATAAACTATAGAGGGATATTCAAAATTCTCGGCCTCTATCTCTCTTACAAAAACATTGTACTACAAAACAAATTGTATGAGGTGCTATAAAATAGTTTATATACGTATTTTCTGTTGAATGAGCATCTAAACGTGTGTCTATATATATATATATATATATATATATATATATATATATATATATATATATATATATATATATATCTCAAAAATTACACTAGATCTTCGCAATATCAAAGGTAGCGATTTTGATATTTTTGAGGTATATTCTGATATTTAAAATTGCAATTTTTGAATATCAGAAAATATTTTGAATTGCATATCACGGTAAGCAAAGTACAGTGTAAGCTTCCCACGGTGGAGTGACCCCCCCCCCCCCCCCCCCCCCCCCACCACCCCCTTTCGACTTTAGACTGTGCGTCGTGCACCATATTAATGTGTGTGACTACACAACCGGCGGCATTTTCAAAACAATGGCTATTAGCTACATATTTTTTCGATGGTGCTTATTACATACTAATCTAAAATATATACATCCTCTGAGTATTGAATATCGGTTGTTATTTATAAAGAATCTAGTTCTAGTTCTAACCAGTTTAAAAACGACCTCCCCAAGTATATTACATTACATTTTATTGAATTTAGGTTTTACAGCCCATCAGTATGCACACACATATAATACATATTCCATACATATAAGTGGAACAGGAGAATAGACAAAATATGTGTCTATGTTAAGGTAACTTTTAAATTACTGTATGCATATACTTTCCAAGATTGTTCATATCTTTTACATTTGTGAGCTTTAAAGTTGCACAGGTTTGAACATTAATGAAGGCCTTTTCCAGAAATACGGTAACGTTTGATCAATTTTGCACGTAAAACATCATACCGAGGACATCAATCATCTAACACGCGATTACTATTTTCTCTAGTTTCTGATGGTTCTATATACGATGGCAATCTAATTTTAGAAATACATAAAAAGATTAAAACTTTTTAGGTATAGCTTTTGTATTGTAAACAATATTGTAAGTTTTTATGTCGATAAAAAAACCATATGTAAGAGTTTTCAATTTGCTTGGTCAAGTATTCTTTGTTTAATGACACATATAGAGAACGTTTATTGCATCTTTGTGCATTCCAAATTTCGTTAAACCTAAACCAGTCAAACAATTTTTATGAAATCTGACATCCAATTATTTTTCTTATGAAAAAACGCATTCCTCTTACGTTGAAGAAATTTATATTGATTAAAGTAGATCCATTTTGCACTTTTTGACATACATTGAAATAGTTTTTAGACAACTCATTTGTAAAATTTGATATTTCAAACAGAACACTAAGATAATTTTAAAGAGCTCTACTACCGGTATATCTAGCTCCATCTTTTGCAATATGCAAGCCAGAAAATATTACTTTGGATTGTTAGTATCAAATCTCAGGAACAGAAGGTTGGGGAAAATATTTCAACATGATGCAAAAAAAGCTAGTAAAATTCTGAATCCAGGTCTTTTAAAAATCGGCCAAGGGGTTACTTTTTAACATATCTTTTGAAAAATGTTGGTTTTCGATGAAATATATAATGAAAAGAAAACAATTGACATACTTTTGGCAATTGAAATGTATATGGAAGAATCGGCTGTTCAACGTGCTAATCGACAATTATGATACTTTACTTAGTTTTCCTTACTTTTAATGAATAACTGAAGAAACATTCAAAGTTTGATATAAATATTTACAATTAAATGCTTTCTTAATTAATATAATTCATCTGGGCTATGAATGCTCGTTTCTTTCATGCTTGCAAGAAACGCCAAATTAAAGAAAGCATCTAATTGTTTAATTAAACCCCTTTAATTCTTAATATAAGTAAGACAAATACATCTATTGATATTTAATCTTTTTAATTTTTCATTGATTTAACAATAACAAACATAACAGTAGTACAAAGTATGAAATATTTACAATACAAGCAAATAAATAATAATGAATGAAACTGAGACTAGAGTAAACGAAGATGGTAATTAAACAAATTGATTATGAAGATCCTGATTTCTTCAATACAAAATATAGGACTGAGGAATGGATTTATGGAATATTTGTAGTTTGGAATTGATGAATATGAAAATAATGTGAAAGTTAATATGAGATCACAGATTGTCAATATTATGTCCAATGATTTTCGATGGCTGTGGAATTGGAGCTGCACTGTCTAAAGTATCTGAAATGAGAAAAAAAAGTTTTAACATATTCTTCATACAGAACAGCAAAAACATAATAAAAAGTGAAACTAAATTGTATACATTTTTCAACATAAAATAAATGTACAGTACATTTAAAAAAAAATTATTTTCCCCAATTTTTAAAGAGTTATATAGACATGAAGGGTTATTTTGCTGTTTGTCCCTAAATACTTGTGTCCTTTACAAAAGAATTAAAATTCTTTAAAATTTGATTTTAGAGAATCAAAAAAAAAAGTTGATAAAATAGCAGAAATTTGCAAGGATATGCTATTCTAACAAAACCTTAATTACATGTATCAATAATTTCAAGACCATTGATAAGTTCAGTAGAGACAGAATTAATCCAGACACTGATTAGTTATTTACCTTAGCACCCAGTGAGTAGCCTCCCTTTGACTGTCAGTTCCAGCCTGATAGGGACTCCATTGTACTCTAGTCTGTCGTAGTTTCTTGATAATGCACCAAATCCTTAAATCCATTCCCAACAAGGAATGCAAGTCTCTCCTTTTAATCTGAAAATACAATTACCAATGCATTTAGTTTTCTGATTAATACTTCTTAGTGGAGTTAACATAGTTTTTGACAATGAGATTTCATGGCAGGGACCTCATTGTGAAAATACAAATCCTTACTGCACTAGTTGCCCTTTAACAGTTTAATTCTATAAAGTTGGGTTTTATGATTCCAAAATGAATGATTAAGTTCTCAAGAATTCTTTCAGTGAAATATGAAATTTTGTTTGGTGCTGTATGCATTTTGACATGCACTGCAGTAAGAAAAGTTAATGTTGATGTACTTTTAACGATAATAAAGGAACTGAAACATAATTTTGTTTCTATGAACAGAATGTCTCACCCCTGACTATCCCCAGTTCCTGACTAGATCATGACGCTGGCTCTGTGAAGATCCTCCATGCTTCCGCCACGCCCACTGTCTGAAACAGTGACTTCCCCTGATCCATCACTGTTTGTGTCCTCAACACCTGGTTTCTTCAGGGACAGAAAATGTCTGTTCTGAAACAAATAAAAGGATAGTTAAATTGCATCAAATTTATTCCTTCTTCCTTTTCAATGAATTTTTCTTTCTATTGCATGTCATTTAAATGGGGGAAATTCTTCCTCTACCAGGATTAAAAATAAATTGCTAGAAAATATAAAGTATATATACATGAAATTTTATTGGAGCTGTGTAATGATACTTTAAAAAAAAATAGGAGGAAAAGTTTCCAAAAGAAGCTAGCAGACAAATGTACAGGGTAAATATGGGCCTATAATGCCTTATTTTTCTAGGGAACCGCATTAATTGCAAGAACTTGTCCCTATCTGTAGTTCTATTGTGTGATCATCATGTAAAGACCACCTTATTCTGTCCGAGCCAAACCAAGATTAACATGTACAATGGTGACACAAAGCACCTAATCAAAATGCTGAAAACAAGACCAGATAACCAAAACACTTTGAAGTCATGCTGGGCAAATTGGCCATTTTCTGCAGACCCCACAAAAGGTGTTGGCTCTGCAGTTTGGACTTGCAATGTGGCATTTGACCGATCTGGGCTCTTCCCCAAGGTGTGATGACAAAAGTCACCTGTTGGTTCTAAGCAGACGACACTTACGGACACTTTAGTCAGATGACCCCTCCATTTGGCACAATCATTTTCCTTTTCATTCCATCTGACAGAAATTCACAGCTTTCAGGTGGGATCTTTTGAGAGAATTCTAATCATGCCAATTTTTTTTTTATCAAACAATCTGCTTTTTCTTAAAAAATCTATGGTAGTTGTCATTGGAAAATTCTCAATCCTTAGGTCAGAACCCCCTGTCAAAATTGAGCTAAGCAGATTTAACCCTAAATCCAATGTTGTCCACAGCATATCTGTAACATCTAATACATTACTAAATCAACACCATTGAATTCCAATCAAAATAACTGTCCAGCTATTCTATATTTACTCGTCCCATACATTATGTAAGACAGTTTCCGAATGATGTGACCACAAACCCCCCACACCTCAAAATTCTGGAGCTGTGCCATCTTCAGATTCACCAAGATGTCTCCATGCTTGTTTTAACTCAGAGCTTAAGGGGGGATTAGGTATGAATGTCCACTAATTAATCCTAAAACACAGGATCAGGTTCAGTGATTCAAGGGCACAATCAATATTTGTCTAGTACCTGTCATGTAGAGCTTCATTTGATATAGCCATTCAATAGCTTTCCAGTGAATTCTTACAACTTTCCACTTGTTTAACAATTTGACACTGTTGACAACGCAGATTCTTTCTCTCAACAACACAATTTTGGCAAAAGTACATATTGCTTATCCTACTTGAATATATATATGTATAGATGTTAATATTCCCTATTTCATTCTGGTTTTTGATCCTATTTCTTTCCATATTATTTGGTTTTCTTATTATTACGCATCCACCTAAACCTATCTTTCAATGAAAGTAAAACTAATTTTTATGCTCTCTTGCAAGATGTTTAAATAATATCAACTGAAGTTAAACAGCAATATGAATGTTCTAGCAGAGCTAGAATTCCCCAGGAAAACAAGCTGACCGGTTCTTACCTCCTCAGGGTGATAGACTAGTGGTTTGTTGTAGTTGTTGATGAGTTTTTGGTGGAAGTTAATGGACGCCATTCTGTTGAGCTCCTCCTGGTGGAGATCGGACGGCTTCTTCTCCCTCCGAGGCCGTGGAGGAGGGGTGTCCTCAGGCTGAAATAACAAACCACAGAAATTGTATTCATATTTGTCCAACAAGGGACCACTAGAATGCTTTTATAAATATGCAATATTCATCACATATAGAAAATTGTTAGAAAAAAATTATATTTAAACTGCATGTAAATACACCTTATTTCAGGTTCCTTTTAATTGTAAAGTTCATGGAAGCAAAAGTTGTTTTTTTTTAAATAAATTATTGAAGAATTGTTTCCAATTGCTTTCAAACAAGGTAAAATGAACACTGACAAATGTCTATAAAACCAAATACACTGTTAAAATCATTTATTTCTCATTATATTGGTGTATTGCAGTTACAATATTGCATAATACAATATTAATATTTGAAAAACCAATTATAACATTTGAGCATTGAACTTGCTAGGTAAGAGAATGGGGTTCACACCTTGAACAAGAGACTACCCGCTGTGCCAGTTCCTCTCATCAATTTTAAACAGATTATGTCATTAAGTAAATGAAATTTCATTGATTTTATGTCAATAACCAAGGATCAGGGCTGGGGAATTTTCTTTGTAATTCGTAGGGCGGCAATGTTCAGGAAGGGCACAGGTGTACCAGTATACATGACAACAGGCCTTTACCCAGCTATGGGCTTACATGGTGATGATTGAAATTTTGGACATAATCGTTCACAAAATGATCAATATCAAGGCCTTGGATCAATATTAGCTAGTGGCCCAAATTTTGACTGACCGCCATTAGTTTCTATGAGCAGAATAATATCAGATCCCTTAATGGGGGTATATATCTGTAAACACCATGAGCATAGACATGATACCTTTCGATACCCAGCCCCTAATCCCATTCTCAAACAACCACACTTGAGCTAAACAAATTGTCTTTCTAAATATCTTTGGAAAATTGAAAAAGGGCCAGTTTTATATCTCACAAGCAGTTAATCACAATGCAATTTTCATTCTTAAGAAGAATAAAGACACATAAGGTGAAACATTTGGAACGCCTTTATCTCTTAAGGAAGAATAGCCCAACATCAGGATCAAACAAACGTTTTAACAGATTACCTAAATACATCAAAAGTCAGGTCCTATTTAGCTAATATTCTCTATTGAGGGGAAGCGAGAAGAACATTCTAATTACAGAAACCTGATCACGCCTGGCACGTTAAAGGGGCTACATTTCATTTTAATCAGTTTTACGTATCAACAGGGCTGATTTCTGGGGGATTCTATCAATGCCCGATCTGACAAAATCAAACAGTTGGGTTCCGCTGTCAGTGATGTTAAGACATAGTGCTTTTAATTAAGGTGCTCTACACAGTCTCATTGGAAAGCTTTTATTGGGGCTCTGAAATATCTTATGTACCTTGTATTTATACCTTGTTCATGTTGACAAATACCTGATATTGTATCTAACTTTGTATCTGCTTTATTGATCCTCGTATTTTAATATGTTTACAGAAAAATAATTTTCATGATGAATTGCTGGCAATTTTGGTAGATTTGATACCGGTACCAAAAAATAAAAATAAATTCCATTACATATTTTGAAATTACTTTCTACCATTTATTATAAATGGATTATTATCAAATTTCGGCTCCTTGCAAATGTTTTGTGATATAATGTACTGAGCTACAAAGATATAAAGATAATTTCCAGTACCCTTAAATATATTTTTCAAAAGAATATATAGAAAGTGGGCATTTTCTGGGTGAATAAGGAAGTTACAGGGCAGTCCTCATTATTTAAATATTCGGTTTGCTTTTACACTTGCTTAGGGTAGGACACATGTTTTGTCACCCAGGAAGCACATTATAACATTGTCTGTGGCTGCCCAGAGGGGAGACACAATGGCTCTGGCCAACAACAATTACTACATCAAAGTTTATACTCCCTCTGTACTATGATTCCTTTTCTTGTTGACAATTATTCAAAATTTCATTTATTTGTAACTTAATATTTTTTGGAATTTAAAAAAAAAATTCCGCTCAAATTAATCTTCTATCCAATTTCCCCCTAATTTTCCACATCTATTAATAACAAAATATTTGTTCACTAAATTAATACATGTACCGGTAATATTAAATCCTTTTTTGTTACAACTTACCTGACTATTATATGGAGACTGATGGTGATTTGCATAGATGTGTTGATTGGTGGAGACAACACCATTGGGTCCCACATCTCTACCAATCATAAAAATCCCTGAATCTTGCTGATCGTCTGATGAGAAGCTCACTTTCTTCACTTCATGAGATGTGAGATTATTATTGTCTGTGAGATAAGTTTTATGAGAGTTTTCTCGAGTGAGACAAGATTTTTTAGAATTATATTGCAGAGTGTCTGGGAGCTGGAATTCATGTTGATCAATGGATTCCACATTAGGAAGTCGTTTACGCTTGTTATTATCTACTCTCTTGATGAGGAAAATGGTCACTAAAATGGCCAATGAAAGCACTATTGTCACACATGCAATGGTAATGGCTATTAACACATTCTGTCCAATTTTCTGCTCAGCCACTGTAGGAATCGCATGATATTCCACAAACAGCCTCACTTCTACCCCAGTTTTAAGTGGAACAGCACCTTGGTCCGAAACATCAATGAACAGAGAAAACTCCTTGATGTCAAAACTTTCAATCTTCCTGGATAGATAAATTTGCCCAGTTTTGGCATCTATGTAAAACAGGTTGTCATCATCCCGCTTCACTATGCTGTATCTAAGAGACCCATTCTCTCCTTCATCTTTGTCATAGGCTTCAACCTGAGTGACAACAGAGTTTGGAAGGGTAGTGTGGGGTACTTTGATCGACTCGTTTCCTCTGTTGGGAAACCTAATATGGGGGTACTCATCATTTTCATCCAAGACTGTGACAGTCACGATACAAGAAGTGTTTTTTGGTGAAACACCTCTATCTGTGGCCATCACGGAGAGAGTGTAGCTTGGTTTGGCTTCACGATCCAGTCGTCTGTTGGTTTTAATCTCCCCTGTTGATGGGTTGATGGAAAAAGGAGCATTCTGGTAGGAAAAGGGTAGAGTGTACACAATAGCTGCATTAGATCCAATGTCTTTGTCTGTAGCATGCACTGTTCCTACAATGAAATCAGCATTCCTATTCTCCATCACCTGGAAATTGTAGCTACTCTGGTTAAACGTTGGAAATTCATCATTGTCATCCTCAATATTAAGTTTCACAGTGGCTGTAGCAGTCAGTGGAACTGGTGTTCCATTGTCGGCGGCGAACACCTTGAAAGTGATGGAACTCTCCACTTCTCTGTCAAACTCCACCTTAGCTCTGATTATTCCAGTGCTAGAATCCACTTCAAACTTGCTCTGAAAGTTTGGCTCTATGGAGTAGTGGACCTCTGCATTGTTTTCCTGGTCACTGTCAGAAGCCGTGACTTTGGTGATCATCTGACCGGGAGCTTTGTTCTCTGTAATAGTTGCATTGTACAAGTCTCTATCAAACTTGGGTTCGTTGTCATTCATGTCGAGGACTTGCACTATGAAACTCTTTGATTTGTTTTGTTTTGGAATGCCATCGTCCTCACAGTAGACTTTGACGATGTACTCTATATTCTCCTCTCTGTCCAGCTCATCCGATACAACAACTTTGTACTCCGTGTTGGAGAGATTATGGAGCTGAAATTTTGGATGAATGATTGAACAGGTGACTTGCCCATTCTTTCCGGTGTCTCTATCAACAACAGCAACGTACGCAATGACAGTTCCTTTATTGGAACTCTCACTCACTTTACCACCAGAGAGAAGGTTGATGTTGATTTCTGGAGCATGGTTGTTGACATCAACAACATGTATGTTGATAAAAGCCTGACTACTAAGGGGAGGAAATCCATGGTCAATCGCAGAGACGACAATTCTGTGGGGCTCACCAGATGTGAAGGTCAATTGTTGAATTACTTTGACTTCCCCCGTATTGTTGTTAATGGAAAATAATTTCTGGCTTTCTCCATTTGGAGTTGACGAAAATTGGTATTCCACGACACCATTTTGTCCATCATCTTCATCAGAAGCAGACACCTTCATGATGGTTGTTCCAACAGTTATGTCCTCCTGAATAGTAACATTGTATTGGGAGTAGCTAAACCTTGGTTTGTTGTCATTTATATCCTGAACAGCAACATTAATTGTCAGGGTACTAGACCTTTGAGGAAGACCACCATCTTTGGCGACCAAGTACACTCTGTAGGATCGTAGCTTTTCCCTGTCAAGTTTCTGAGTTAGCACAAAATTCACTTCCAAAGTTTCATCTATTTTGCGGCCCAGCAATAATCCAAATGTATCGCTTGGAGGCTCCAATACATACGTTTTTAATGAATTATTTTCTCCCATGTCTTTATCTAATGCACTGGAAAGAGGAAAAGTTGAATTGATGTTGGCATCTTCTGGAATGGACAATGAGGTAGAATTTATAGGAAATAATGGAGAGTTGTCATTTCTATCAGAAATGGAAATATTAACATTGATGGTCCGGAAAAAAGTTCCACTGTTAGCACCAATCCTGAGAGGAAGAACACAATGTTTTTGAAAAGGACAGAGGGCCTCTCTGTCAAGTTTGGATTTGGTCTCTAAATCTCCTGTATTCTCATTAATTTGGAAGAGATCACTGTTGTCAGAATCACTACCTACAGTCAGAAAACTGAATTTGATGTTGGCAAGAATGCTGGGATCAATGGTGGAAGAGAGGTTGCTGTCTTTTGCCACATTGCCGAGATAAACCGGAGGCAGGACTTCCTCTGCGGTGGTGTAGGCAACACTTTGGCTCTGGCAACATGAGATCCCGAAAATCACCAGAACCAAACTGTAGGGCAAGATGGAGGCCATAATTGATTTTTGTTGTTAAAATTGGTGAATTAATGGTGGTGATCAATTATTTACAAAGTCTCACAGTCATGTCATGTTGCCTTCCTGCTTACTTCGTAAAATGATGGACCGTCAAGACATTCGGACACATATATAGCCTTTTAATACTTCTACTGGGACTTTTGTTGCATCACTAAATAAACTGGGCAGGAAAATCCCTTTTATAAATTTTCCATGATTCAGTGCGGCTAATTTTTGGTAATCCAATTGTTATGTATGCGAATTAAAAGGCAGAAATGGATTTGTTTCCAATCCCTAGCTTTGAGAATTCAGCCCCTGTAAGAAAAGAGAAATGAAATGAAAATATTGACATTTTTGGTTGGACTTGTGACATAAGGTTGGATAGGGTGAAATAAGTAATCACATTTAAACTGCAACACACCTGAGGAAAAAAAAGATTTCTATCTATCTGTCCATCTACATACCACTTCACTCAAGCTGTGTTTCAATATTTTGGAAGGAAATTCTTTTTAAACAAGCTATTTTCCATTAAAGCATGGAGATATTGACTTAGATTACATGACTATACATGAAATCAAAGTCTGAGGGTAGGGACTACCACATCTAGATCTTACTTCTGTACCAAGAGGCGACTACAACCGATTTTTGCGGACCGATAAACAAACTTCCTGAGTCATTATCGAAACATCCTTTTGTAAGTCAGGTATTATAGTTAAAAGTCCCCCTCACTTTATTTTTGTTTTAATCATTGTTCAAAAATTAATCTTTAAAAACATTCTCTCAGGTGAAATGCGTGAACTTAAAAGAGAAAAAGCAAGAAGTTATGGCCAAGTTATAAAGGACGTTAACATCAAAGTCCATTAAAACAACCTGAATGTATAAAATTCAGATGTTTTGTCTTTGAAAAATTTATTAAAGGAGTTTGAAGAATTTTATGGGATTTTAGCTGAATATGAATTGAGAGAATATCAATCAACTGTCAAAAAATCCTTAATAAACAAAAGAGTGACAAATTACATAGTATATTCCTATGCAAATAACAATCCTAGCTGACACCAATATATACAGTCATCAATATCAAATAATCCCAATTCTATAAATACACGTAAATCATAGTTATAAAATTTTACATTCCTAAACAAATATTTTTTTTTGTTATATCATAATGATGAAAATAGAGATTTGAAAAAATATTTATCAAGATTAAGCTTTTGTTTAGAAAAACAAAAATATTTTTTGAATGAAAAAAAGAGAGAGCTAGCTAGCTGATATTGATATGCTTGACATTGCAAAATCCTTTCAAGTAGCAATCTCTTCATCTTGTTGGTAGTTTTTTTTTTTTTACTCGTTTTCTTTCACAACCATAAACTTTTTATCATAAAGAAAATCTTCAAATAAATATTTGAAAAGTTGAAACAGTAACTTGTAAATAAAATTTATTTTTGATAAAACTAAAATTGCAATAGTTGAATAAATTAAAATTATTTGCATAAAATATATCATAAATGGCAATTTAATTGTCAATAGCACCTCTTCATCTATGCAGATAAATATTTCAAATTAAAATTAAACATAAGAATTCATTAAAAGATTTCATACCTTTGTTTAGAAAATCATCCAATGATAAAAAAAATGGACCTAAATTTCCAATTAGTTTATATCCGAATAAATCATAAAGGCTTCCTATTTGAACATGATGAATCCTTGCTGGAGACAGGTAAACCAGGTGTGTATTATGATACCTGCTGTCTACTGTCGATCAGCATACACCTTGTCACACTTTAACTCAATCAACAATACCCCCTCTCAACCAATCAAAACGCTCCATCCTACCGCCCCTTGGCCACACTCTTATCTTATCATGTCAATGTACTTCTTTGCTAATTTTAAGAATCTTGAGTATAGTTTTTTGTTGTTTTTTGATGTCTTGATAGCCTACCAGTTTGTTGTTTTTTCACTATGAAGGTGACACTGACATCTTTGGTACATATAATTACATGTGTTTTTTAACCCCCCATTCCTACCTATGTCAACAGAGTGGCATTTTACAGGTACATGTAAATTTGACATTGGATTAAATAAATAAAATGAAATTTACACTTCATTTGATGTCTTTTTCATGATGTAATTGAAGCATAGGAATTCAATCAGCAAGTTGTATCTATCTCTCCTGTATCAAGAAATGACAAGTTTACGACCCTCAATGCTTATATCTCTAATTAAATTTTTATCATGGATCAAGACTTCAGTTTCATAAAAATTCTTCAAAAAGATTTCTGATAAATTTAAAATTACAAAAACATTTTCAGAATAATTTTCTTTTCATAATTTGTAATAGCAGATTAGAAAAAAAGATGAAATGCACCCACTATTTTAGTTTTTAAATTGATATAAACATGTCCAGAGGATAAAGTTTGTTAATTTAAGCCACTATAAATTTGTACAACACTTACAGAATAGCAATCATTACATACTATTGGACTCCATTAATACACAAGTACAGATGATAATGTATGACCTGATGCTTCCTTATTCAAGTAGTCATAAATCATAAAATTACAAATAGATACTGTGTAAATGGGAATGTTTACATCATCAAGATAGATTAACTGTTATCGTTTAATGTTTTATTCTCGCTTTTAATACAGAACAGCACTGTTAAAACCCAATATTAACAGGACTTGCATCAATAAAAAAAGCAAAAACTGTCATAATTTTCTTATCAAGTCATTCATTTTATGAAACCTTACCAATTAGCAGTGTCTTATACATTTTCAGAGATGTCCGAGTTCAACAGACCATCAGTAAGAAATGTTTCAGATTGACGCTAGTGGAAAATATTAAGAAAAACCAACAAGTTGATCGATTTATGAAAAAAGGGAGCGAGACAGAATATGATGAAAGAAAGGATATGTCACATCAGTTTAGGATTTAAGTTGTCAGTCGTAATAATAGAGAGGAAGTTTTAAAATAGGTGTCATACCTCGGTTCCACCAAAAGTTTTTTGAACCTCCAAATTCTGATCACAACTGAGTTCCTTCCTCTACAAACAAAATTAGGCTTAACAGAGTTGATAATCTCAAAATTGATCAAATATTGATCCTGGTCTCTTCGTCATTAAAAGCTTCATGGGCTAACTAAAGTTTTCCGTGGCAATGTTTAGCTCTGGTCAACTGAGATCTTTCTGTTTTCTTAGATAATGACACTCTTTTCTCCATCCCCTGTTTATTTAGAATTGTTAATTAAACACTGCACATGTTTATATCTACACAAGGCGAGAGAGAGACACACATGAGACATTTGTAGCTTTGTGTGCCCAACCCAAGATGTTTATCTAGTGATTTATTTAAACATTAAGTATTTAATGCCATTTAACGGGGCATTATTAGACAATACATGTGTTACATTTTCTTCCTTTGTCCGGCCAATTACCTCTCGCTGTGCCGTGTTGTTTTATTAATTAAGTCTGGTGATAATTATACCAGTTGTACTAGAAGATAGGTTTACTTTGGGACAATCTGCCTTACTTTATGAGCCTTTGATGTCTATTGTATTGTAGTTATTATCCTTATGGTCGAAAAATCTTTTTCATTCAACTGTTAATGGGTAAAATCACAAAATACATTTAAGACCTTAATTGGTACTGAAGAGATTTAAACTATGAAAAGAAAAACAAATGGTTTAAAAGAAATTTTCCTTAAAATATTGGGAAAACTGCCTGTAATGTTTTATTTTTCTTAGTTAAATTATCCAATTTGCACTGTTATTTGACCAAAAAATCCTGAAATTGAAAAAAATAAAATATTCATAGAGCTTTTTTTTAAAACACTCTAGAACCCAAGTAAAATGGAAAATTCCAATTTCAAAATACCAGTAGGAAGCATATTTCACCTGTCAATATAAATATGATGGTCTTGGTGTCCCACGAATTAGAAGTCATACAGTGCCATTGACTGACTAATTAACTGAACATTAGCGGGGTGGGGCGCAGCACTGACCGCTTCATGGAGCCCAGGTAAACTTAATGATACCTGTTCCAGGTAAGTTCTGCAATCCTAGATACCCTCGCCATTATCATATCAGTGTCAATACCTAGAAGATACAGCCCACAGATACCATTATACTTCCAATCTCCCCCAAACTTGGCAGAAGGATTAGTGCTTCACATAGGATTACTCGACCCCTTTCTATAAGAGATGTCATTAGATGATACAATCATGATTCTCTCGGGAAAAAGATTGGTGAAGAAATATTGAAACCTTCAGAGAAATGAAATGATAGAGTGATGATATATTGTTAAACAGTTCTTATTTCAGTTTTAAAAAATTAAATTCAACATTAATGTACATCACTAAGCCACCAAATAATTAACAACCTTGAAAAACATGGACATGCTGGAAATAGTAATATGCCTTTAAAAAATTCATATTTAAGGGTGTGCATTAAAAACTCATTGTGCCTAGATACTCAAATATCAATATCTAATGGTTTGAATATCATATATCCTGGGTGAAGCCAATGCTATCTGCCATGACAGTCATTTATTATATTCCAAATATCAGTTCCACCTGATTCCCGTGATATGTGTAAATACGTCCTATTACTGGCATTACCTAAGTCAATATGAAAGTCTCCGCTGTGTTACAATTCCTTACTCCCAGTCCGGTGATCCTGCTTACAGATCTCGATGCTCTGTATCACAAACACCTTCGATCAATTTCAACTTATCTCATTAACTGATATGATATCCAGCATTTGGGCTTTTAAGAAGAAAACAGCTTTTCAGTCCCTGCATAGTAATCTGTTTGTCCACATATTATAAGAACGTGCTCAGATCTCGGAACCTGTCAGTAGAAGCAAGCAGGGGACGATTGGGAATGTTATGGGGGGATTAAGAAGCACAGATTATGATATTTGCCAAAGTGTTCTGATCAAGGGAGTAATCATAATCTTACTTTTGTAAAGCACTCAGTTTAATCCATGTTTGTTGTTCCCCGACAAGAGGTTTAAAACAAAACAAAAATGTTCAATAATTGCGGTCCAATTTAATCCAGTTTCTCGTTGTATTATAGCACAGGTTTTTTTTCTCCCTTTTGAATGCTTACCTCAAATCGTCAGTTCAAGTATTTTAAATTGTCATCAATAAAAGAATGAGAGAAATATGACAAATTGGGTGAGCTTAAGATGACTCATATTACAAAGGATATATATGTATACTGATACAAGTATATAATACATACATACAGTGATTATCATAAATACAAATGATCGAAAAGTCAGAACTTTAAGTTATGTTTATAAGAAGTGTACATGTATATATCAATTTATCAATGTAAATATTCTGGCAGCATAATGTTTGAGTTAAAAAAATTAATCTATTTTTCTACTTTTGGAAAAAAGATCTAGGGATAATAAATGATTAACAAACTGTAGAGTTAAATCATACTGTTGTCTGAATTGAGGTGGAACATGTTGTTGTTCATATCCGTTAAAGTTAATGAACTGTGTATTCAAGACATTAAAAACTTGAAAAGAAAACTTTGCTTCAGTGCTTTTGATATTTCAATTATTAAAAAAGCATACTCAAAGAAATTACAGGAATGCATTAAGATGGCTGTCAATTGATAGCCCAGACATGCAGTGATTAAATTGTCAACCATTCTCTCCCCAAAAAGTGATTGACAGAGTTCTGCTTCCGATAAAGATCTAAGAATTTTATCATAAGGAAAACATTATTATGTTCCTTTGAAACGATAACAGTCTTGGGTTCCAATGACTGGGAAAGTTAATAATGCACATTTAATTTTACAGCACACAAGGGGCCAAACATTGATCCTTTAATAAACATTAAAATATAACAGATTGGTACTAGACAAAAACATCACGATTATTTTTGCTGGTCTACTTTTCATGGTCTCAATTCTACGTTACATTTTCCTTGAATTTTTGTAGTTTGAATGTTGACACTGGAATGTAGATGTAGGTTGTGTCAAAACAGCTAGATTATTTCATTAATTTCGATTTCAATTCATGAATTTGAATCAGCGACACACAAATCTAAGAGGTATGGTGATGTTTGGGTTGCATGACCAAAGGACATTAAAATGCTGCTTGACACGAAAAACTTTTGCCTTTATATTTATTGACATTCAATTCATGCAAACGGAGAGCTAATCAGATCTGCATTGGGAAAGAAATTATGTAAAGGATCAAGACTGACCCGCAATACATCAACGTATAGCTTTCGATATTTATAGCTGCAGCAGAATTGACCGAAAACCTACATCTAGAAGATTGCCTTTTATTGCATTTCTTGTCAATAGTTAAAGAAAACTTCCCCTCTTCCACATTGATTCTGTCAGAACCTAGTTTTTTGATACATTTTCTGTCACGTTTGCAACAAAGGCGGCTGCAATTTGGAGGGACACCATTTCTTGTTTATAGGAACATGGAATTCAAGTTACACTCTTAAATGTAGGTTTTGGGTTTCTAGGATTCACCCCGAATAAGTGTCAATTTCAAATGGCACAGAGGATTTATGTTCTACATTATCACACATTTCGATCTGATACCCATAATTCCCTAATTTAAAGAAAAATAAAACCCACCACCTTTGATATTGGTCTTTCTAAATTTGCTTTGCCATGTTTAAGATTTCAATCATTTAAAAAAAACAGTGACTGTTGTAATCAAATTTGACAACAGGAGAATACAGTATGTATAATTCACCCCAAATCAATTTTAGGCTTTCATCCAAGTATGAAGGGACATGTCGTTTTGATGTATGTTTTGTGGCCGCACTCAAAGTCTGCCTGGTCAGCCTGAAATATTTCTAATTTCCAGAAAATTATGAGAAGAGTTGAAGCATAAAAGGGTGTATAGAAATTTTTAAAGGATCTATAAAGCCATGCTTCCTTCATAATGATTTGCTTGGTTAGTCAAATCCTTCCTCACGCTGCCCCAGTATTAGGAGACATTAGAAAGCAGTGGGTTGACTGGAATTCATAAAATGACATGCTATTACTTTGACAAATAAGAAAAATAGGGGGAATGTTTCACACGTCTTTGAAAGTGTTAATCTCACATACATCTGCTTTACACCTAAACAAACAATGCCTCACCCTTCATCCCTACTAATCTATGGATGATTTCATCCTCAAAATTTTTATTCTCTATTTTAAATTAGCATTTCTTAATTTGAAGTCAAAACCTTTAGCCACTGCGCGTGTTATAAAAGCAACCCTTAAATTTGTTGCAGCCTGAAGTAAGATGTTTCTATACACCTATATGAGCAGGTATGTAACAGGTAAAAATGATGACATCAACCTTGTTACAGTCACTGACATCTCTTTATCAAATTCAAAACAAAAATAACACAGATAAATGTCTTGTTAACACACAAAAGAAATGTAAATGTCTTGGCACATCATGTTTTGTTCAAGAGAAAAGGAAAATATTTGTACACACTGCACAGGATATTTTTTTTTTCACCTAACAAAACAGCCAAAGATGTGAATGATGATATATCATATCTAGAAGTCAAAGAAGGAGACAGTTGGAAAAAAGAAAAAAGAAGAATGTCAAAAAACAAAGTAAAGATCAAACAAGAGAGAAAATTTAACAAAAAGTATTAGAAGAGAAAAAAATTTCAATATCTCAAGTTTCATAAAAAGTCTACAATTCTTTTTTTTGCTTTTGTTTGAGATTGTAAGTTTAAAACTTGTAAAGTTTTTGTGTGAACTGAATTTAAACCAGTTCCCCCCAAAACAAAGCGGGTAGAAATTTCCTAATACAAAACCGTTCTTGTTTCTTGTTTTTTCCTTTAATTATTTCTCCAACAACCAAACAGAAAACAATAAAAAATACACCTAGGTTCTTTACTACCAAACATCTGTGAGATCAGATGAGATTTTGATAGGTTTCAGAGTCTTTCAGGCATGTGACCTATTAGATTTAGATAACGGCTTTAAAGTCCAGGTACTAATTTGATGTTCAATATTCCAATTTTGTACCCTGGGATACTGAAATACTTTCAAGAAATTTAGCAGTGGTTCTTTTCCACTTCCTTTGCAAAAGAACCATGTTCTACAAGAAAGAACCATTCCAGGATTTAGTTTTGGTAACTCCCCAATACCTGCCAATACCCCAATCACCCAAGACACATTTTTTTATCATCAAGCAACTACCCTGGGTCTGATCCTCAAGAGCCAATGTTATTCCAGTAAGACATAAGGTTAGAAATTGATTATTTAAACCTGTCACCTTTTTATCAAAACAAATGATAGGAGGATCTAGATTTAACATGATCTGAGGAAAAATATGCCATTAAACAAAGGGAATGGCTCAATATTTGTGCCCACTGTGAAGTGAAAATCTCCACTTAAATATGCTCAACCACTGTGATCGTGTTAGCCCCTTAAAAATGAGGGCCCAAACGTTATCATCGAGGACATGCTTGGTACAACACTTGAAATAAAATTCGTTTTTTTCTGAAATCTCTTGATATCCTGGTGAGAAAACCAGACATGGCAGAAAATATATTGAACATTTGGGAAATATGGAATGCAGGTGTTTTATAATTCACAAAATAGTAGAAATACAATCATTTTAGCTGAATTAAGTGAGAAAATACACTAAATTATACTAGGAAATATTTCACTTGGCAAACTGAAAGATGTTCAGCACCTCAAGGCCTTAAATTAAAAGCGAGTCAATTAGCCATCTACCGCCAATGATAGAGGTTATGTCTCACTAAAATTCAAACAATAATTATCAGTCAATTTCATCAGTTAATTGTTAAACATGGATGAAGTGAAGAATTTGGCACTGACAAGCTAAGTTGATTGGAATGGTCGGACAGGGAAGGGATTGAGAGTTGTGAGGTGGGTAGCTGGGGGATATTTTCCTACACATCAGATAGGTATTCTGTGATGTTTGTCTACCCCACACTTCACTAAACACTGATTGAACTTGGATAACAGCTCGGACTGAAGGGCTACAGACTGATTTTACTTACACATGAGACCTCTCTCTCCCTGCCAACAGAACACAATTCCATGTCACGACCCCTCTCATCTCATCATTTTATTACATAAGCTTTTTATCAGGGAGGAGATAGAAAGTTAACCATCCATTGAAATATGCTTTGAGTGGGACAAGCTTACACAATCTGTGTTTTGAGAAGACCTGTTATGATATGAGCCTGACACTTGGGGTGAAATTGTTACACTAACAAATTGATGAGTGATAATGAAGCTATAGGTAATATTACCCAGCAATAACTACATTATGGAATATCTGTTATTTGCTCAAACGTCACAAAAATGCCACCTTTTCTACATTGATCATAACATATGAGAACACATACCCTATACTTATATGGATATTTACACATTTTCTTCATGGTCTTATCATTCAGATAATAAAAAATACAAAAATTTGAATTTCGTATTATTATTATTTCACAGTATTTCATCCAAAAAATTTAATTTTCGAACTTGTGATACTAAGACAATTTATCTCAGTCATAAAAGTTCACAAATTGTACTGAATATGATCTACCTGGAAAAATACTTCACCAAATTATGCAAATGGACAGAAACATTAAGATTCTTATTTCTTACATTAACAAGCTGTTAAATATCTATAAATTTGAAACAGAACAATAAGACTGACATGAAATGAAAGTTAGGTCAATTACCATTTATTAAAAATGTTTGGCCGCAAGAGCTGATTTTTACAGATAGATGTAAATGGAAGACGGACATTAAAGGCTACGGTGACCTCAACCAAACGTAGAGCTACTTAGGAGTCGAATAACTTCAATCAAAATACCTTGTGACCTAGGGGAACAAAGGTACCATTTTCCAGTGAAAGTTTAGTTTATCATTGGGAAAATGTTCCGTATGATACATATCTATAAAGATCTTGCTATAGTCATCAGCATCTCAAATTTTTTAGATGCCCCAAAATAAAATGACATTAAATTGACTTACTGTTGAAAATCAGTTATGCTTAAGTTGTCAGGAGTTGAACTGTTTCAAGGAAATTGAAATCCTGGCTGCTGGATATCCTACAAAAATTGTAAAAAAAAAAAATTCTGCTCAGTCGCATAACATAAACATAAAAAATGTTTATTGAACTGAAAACCAAAAGGTGTAGATAAACAAAGATATGCATCTGTACATTACACAGTGATCAAGTGATTGACACATGAAAACCGATAGAGGCAACCAATGATATTGGACCATACCTTTTGCTCTACAATGCTTTTACTCAGCTACCGCCAAAACAACAGGCATAAAAAATAACAGTAGTTTCTTCCTTTTTTTTCCCTCTGTTAGCTTAACCCTTGATTCTTAATGTACATTTAATAAGTAGTCCTCGTACTTTCTTTCTAATTGTCAAGTAAAATCTTGTGCCTCTATGTGTGTTCAATGTTTGTAAATAGTGCCTTTGAATGATATCATAATGGAACCGACAGGAAATTGGTAGGTTCTGTCCGTCTTTTCTGAACTGGTTTATTTGCCCAGCACTTGTGTCAGACTTCCTTTGGAAACAAAAAATGTTACTTTGAACAAGACCATCCACTTTCGTCATCTTCCATAATGAGAATTGTCAAACCTCCGCAATGAACAATACTCATAAAGCAAAACTGAACAATTATGAATGTCTTGTGGAATGAAATAAATCATCTTACAAGGATTTCAGAAAACTTTCATCCGCATGATAAAATTCTAACTGTTTCATTGATCACAGCATGAAGTTTGGATCCCTCTCCAATTTGGCATTATTCTATCAAAATTTGAAGGGCATATTCATTTGAAATAATGCTCCGTTTGTGGAAGGGTCAGATTTTGATTAAAAATATGAAGTTACACGTTTGATGGAACATTGATGGGTAGAAATTTAATGGAGTCATTTAACAACTACTGGGTTACTAATGAGCTTTAAATGACTCCATTTCTGTGTTTACATAGGTTCCCCATTCCCAAATAATAAAAAAAAATCAGGTATTTTTCATTTTCACCTGAGTAATGACTTCTATAAATTACTTTCTCACTTATCAAGGATTTATCAAAGATTTTTATCTCGCTGATTGTCAATGAAATATGTACCCTATCTCATGACTATTGATAAAAAAAAAAAGCAAAACCATTTGGAGTAAGGCCCATAAAAATATGTGCAATTAGCTTCCATCTTTAATTTGATATTTCATAACTCTATTAGTATAAAAAGTAATTACACTATACCCGGACCTGAGTGTTTCCTATTCCTGTTGTTTAAAAAAATGACACATTAAAGGAAAAAGGGCTAACACCTTTTCTAAAAGGTAACGTGTATGGACACACCTTGGTTTAGCAGGTAGCTAGACACAGCATTTGATCTCTTTTTCCTCACTTCAAATGAACATTGGTGACCCATACATATCCTCAATCTTCACAAAATCCCATCTGGGGCTCTTTTGCAAAAAATCATTTGGGCAGAAAAAATATTTAAAACAAATTTCTCAGTACCTCTTAGACTTGTTTCTTCTTATGCGAGATTAATACAGCATTGGGGACATGACTGGTGTAGCGATATTTGCGTCTAACGATGATCGATGCCGCAGCTGTCAGCGACAATTGTCAACAGTTCGCATGATTAGCTTCAACGTCAGATCATTTGTCAGTGATTAGGAACGAATGATTTCATCCACAAGATCCCCCCATTCATATCCCCCCTTATTTGAATACAAAATTTAAAATTGCAATTTTTTTAATGTGTATGGCTTTCTAAGAGGAAACAATGATTGTAACTTCTGACAACCCGATATTGCGAGCTATAAATTACATCTGCCCATTCTTACCAAATCTTCTGAAAAAATGAAGGGAAATTGTGCTAGAAATGAATTTCATAGGTCAGTAAATGTTCTTTAATGTTCACATTCCTTTTTTTTTATTGTGCGAAACAATAACTTGACATTTTTGTATAAAGGTTGACTCTAAGGAAAATGTAACATGATCAGGTGAAGTTTTCACACATTTGCAAATAAATTTATTTAGATTCCTTGTGGATATTAACATGTTGAAATGATTTAGCGTAGTAAAACAAAATTTAAAACTTTTCTGACCTAAAGTATTCACATCACAAAATTTTGGTCTTTCCTCATAGGTCAGTTCACATGTAAATTCTGGCCGTTGCCTCTCATATTTTGCTTAATAACATATTATGCACATTTTGGCACATTATATCAAAAAATGATTAACTGACAAAGCAATACTTTGGGAACTGTTTGAATCACCATCTTTGTGGTTTTTATATCCCTGGTATATACTTACTCAGTTTAGCACATCAAAACAGCGAGGGCCAGGAGATCATCTTTAAATCAGCCAGAAAAACCAATCAGATTATGTGTTCAAATACTTAAGCTCAGACAATGATACGGCAAATCCATTAACAAAACATTAAATAAGGTCCTATAAGTCTGCAGTCATTGCCAAGAATTGACACAGCCAACGAAAAAGACTTTTTTTCAAATGATCGCAAATAAATCCTTGACCATTTTTAAGCACTTGCATTTAAAACGTTTTCACAATGCCATTCAAATCCTTACAAAATATCCAATAATTCATTTTGTAGGATTAATACTTCAGTTAATTTTTTCTTCCAAAAACTTCAACAGATTTTAATCAGATTTAAAATTCAATCTGTTTACGCAAAATGAGATTTAAATCTATACAGTCTTTGCAACAAAAGATTTTCTCTTGATTACCATTTTACGTGTTTTTCAATTTAAAAAACAGAAAGTGTTTTGGCTTCTTTGTTCAATGTTGATTTTATACAAACGATATTGGGTCGTAATTCCTTTCAATGGTTCTGACAGATTGACCACAGAAAAGATATTTAAATACACTTCTTTGCCCTGCTGGGGTAAATTGTGCAATTATTGCATTTCAAAAGCCACTCTTACACTTGAATGCAATTGCCCAGTGTAAATTTTAAGTTTATTTCCTGAATTAGAATATGAGATATCAATACGATTACCAATGAAGATTTTGTTTCAAAAACATATACTGGGTACATACATGTTTTCGTAATTTGGCTTTTTTGCTGCAAGAATTCTAAAATTTAACTACCGGTAGAACTGGCCACATTTTAAGGAAGAGAAAAGACTATATAACACAGATAGCCTAATTTAGTACATGTATTATAAACACTGGGAGTTTGACGGGACCAATGTATATGGACAGTTATTTCCAGTACAGGTGAGAACCTATTGTCACCTGTTGATGCTATCACACTGGACCAGTTACCAGGGGGAACTACTGACATATGGCCGTCGTCTGCCCAACCAATCCCATTAATGTCTGAAGAACACTGGCTCTGTAGCTTTATGTAAACCTTCGGATTTATCTGGACCAATTTAGATGAGATTTTTATTTCATAAAACAATATAAAAAAATTAAAGATTGATTTTTATTGCAGGATTCTTTATAAAATAAAAATTCTGTTTTTTTTTATTTTTCATACTGCTATTTTCAGGCAAGTTATGATAAATGTCATATTAATATGTGATTCAAAGCTAAGCAAACATATTCAAAGGTTAAAATATGGTCAAGATAGTAAAAAATTATGGTACAAGTAGTTGTTTTAAAAATATCAGCAGTGGAAACTCACAAGGTCACATAAAAGGAAATTATCAGATTAAAAGTGGAAATAATTTAGCAATTTCCTTCACTGAAAATCACACACCAGCTACCAATTAGCTATAAATCTCTAGTCTTCATTTAATGTAGTTTTCTTCAATGTGTGAATTATAAAAAGTGACTGTATATCACAATAAATTTTCAGTAGATTGATATAACTTGTAAATTTTCATACCTGACGTATATGAGAATGTATTCCCTGAACTGATCAGCCGTAGCAAAAGAAATTCAACCTGGGGGCACTTCTGTTTGCCGACCTGGTCACTCAAGATATAATTGGTTTAAATTGTCTCTTCTGGATTCCCCAGAAACTGCTTTGTTTACAATTGTCTACCTAATAAAAGGGACCTTTGGGGACCAGCAATGTCAGGTTAACAAACAGTATACTTCCAATCAAGGGGAGACAAATCATGCATGTAAAGATATCTATTCTCAATAGCATATAAAAAGAAAATATCAATCTGGTAAAGAGAATAGCTGTTTTCATGACACTTTTATTGTTATTCACTAGATCCATAGCCAGGAAAGAGTGTATCAATTAAATTGTGTCAACATTGTTGATAGGATTTTTGGTGATTAAACCATTCCCATTCAAAAGGTTGCCAGCTACAAGAGAAACATTTCAGTATATGTTTAATTATGCGAGAGTGTCGAAGATGACGGCTCAAAACGGAAAGCAAACAAGCCTGTCTCCTGCTGATATAGACTGCAGACGGCCATTCCTAAATGCATTGAAGACCCTAAATCCTGACAACGGTAGTACAAAGCCAAGATTTTGTCAAATCTCACAGATTTTTAATACATCTCCAAGAAACAGGTGCCAAACAATTAAGAAATACTAAACTGTAATTACATAAATTCTAACACCATTTTAATTGATAGGAAGTGATTTATAGATTTCCTTTGCCAAAGAGAGCTTGTCTTCTACTGTAAGACATAATATAAAGCAAAGTCAAGGTGTGTAGAGTGTTGGGGTTCTCTGACTCAGAGATCACAGCGTAGAATAGAAATGTCTACCAAATAAATTGTTTTGTTACATGCTAATCTCTTTCTCAAAAGTCAAAATCTTAGCAAATACTAGTTTTTCTAGCTAGCTTAAACTTTTGAAATTCTTGGCAGCCAAATCCTTATCTTGCTAAATAAATGACACAATATTTACAACATAATACATGCTGTGGTGAAATCAAAATCAATAAATCCAGTAAAATATACCAGTTGTCAATTTTCATTAATGTTTCCTCCTGAACAATAAAAATTTGATTTTTATATTTTGGATCAGCTAATAATCCAAGGAGGATAAAAAATTCTGGTCCCCCTACATTATTATATATATCCTTTATCTCCTTTTTCAGAATTATATTTTCATAATATTTTATCTTTCTAATAGAGATGCAACATAACAAAAGTGTGTTAATTGAAGCCGCTCAGATAATCAATTTTTAATGATCTTTTGATTATTATATATACCAGTAGTACAGTAATTATAAAGAAAACAATTCTAATGATTGATGTACTTTTCTTTTTAAAGTTTGAACAATGTGCCCTAAATATTCACAATGACATCATTGCTGATCAGAATAGGGCAATTTTCTGTTAAATGTTTGGGAGGGATACATCCTAAAAAGATCTGCTTTTCCCATGGTTCATAAATTTATCATCAAAATGGATAAAAATTTAGATTGAGCGGCCACAAGGGAAAAACCGGAAAATCATAAATCAAATGGCTAATGACAAAAACTACCTATGGGCAGAGACTGTGACAGAGAGAAAGTTACAGCAAAACCGGGCATGAAAACTTGATCAGTGTAAGCATTTCACTCAATGGTTAAAATGTTTACCCTGTGTAATAAGGTACAAGCCCCACTGACCACTTATGGTAGTGATTATATCAGCTGAAATGGAATAATATTTTCTTTTAATTTATGAAGGTTGATCGTGTTTTTGTGGGGAGAGTTTATAGCTGCTGGCCGTAAAGCTTTCCTAGATGGAGCCAGATAGGAAGTGTGATGACGGGGCATACTGTCCATAGCACTCAAAAAAATTATCTATTTTTTTAATCCCCCAAAGCCCATCTCAAGGAGAGATAGAATAATCAGTCATAAACTCTGACTTTCATGACTTTATGCCATAAACTCATGTTCCCACGAGGAATCATCATTCTGCTTAGTTTATTTTTTCTTTCTTTCTATTCTTATTTTGTTTTAGGTGCATTTTGGCCACACAATTTTATGTAGCTCACACAGGCAAGTTTTTTTCCAATGTTTATCCAAATCAAGCTTAGTAAATGTTTTTCAGAAATTTCAAAAATTTCTTTTGATGAAGTTTGACCACTGTGTCAATTGATAAGAAAGCTAATACACTTACAAAGGAGATAATGAAAGTCTTAAATAATTCAGCCTCCCACTTTGTGTCTTTATATAACTGCGACCAGGGACACAATCAAGTCCCAATCCCACTAGAAAGTAAACTTATGGTCGCTCATAAAAACTGGTCTCAATTACTACACCTTTTACGGAGAGGCTTTGCTCGATTTAATTGAACAAGTTTGTGCATTGAAAAAGGAGAGTTAATTATAACAGCATAAAGAAGTCTGGAGGAATTTATCAGCCAACTTCAAACTCTTAATCAAAATGTACACAATTTATCGTCTCCATTTGTCCATTTGATGGTACATGTTTGGATACCACTGAGAAAGCAGGATACCTAGGTCTTTACCAATGGAGACAGTTTACCTCATAAACTTACTAGCCAATTTATTGTTAAACTATACCTGAAGATCAAAATCAATGAATTCAGAAGGAAAAGAATCAAGACTTTCAAAGTAAACTGCTGATATCAAAAGAATTATATACAGGTTTCTTGCCCTCTGCAATTATAGAAGCTAGATTGGAAGGAGAATCTTTGTTAAATATTTGGTGATCATTAAAGTCACCCACTAATTTCAGAGAATTAAGCTACTGGATAAAGTAAATCAATGCAAGTTTTTGTTGACATTTAGATTTAAAACAGTGATTAGAGGGTGAAAAGATGAAAATCTGTTTTATTTTAAATCAGTGAAACATTTAATCAATTCCAATCTACTCAGGACTTGACCACAAACAAACCTCGATCACTGACAAGTTCAGGCATTCCTGAATGATCCACCATCGAATAAGAAAAGAGGCCATGACTCATAATTAACATTTTTGATTGATTGAGCTCTCGACCAAAGAATGAAAATCGCACCATGTAACAAGAAATGGATACCCAATGATATTTATTATCTATCCTGTACACAACTGTTAAACACGTACCAAGAACAGTATATGGATAAATCTATAAAAAAAAAAAAACACCCAAGATTTCAAATTTCATTGATAAAATCAAATGGTGTAGATGCTTCAAAAATCATTAAGGATGTCAAGCTTTTGAGAATTTGTTTTTTTGACAGTTTAGCTTTTGTTTCTTTAAAGTAATTATATGTAAACAATTAAGAAAACCTTGCCCTTACCATTGGAAAAAAGTGACAGCTTAAGTCCTCATGCGAAAAATAAACCTGAGAGAATTTCTCAATAAAAAAATACTTTGATGATGAATCAAAGCGTCAGATCATCAATAGTCATCAGAATAACCATAGTATTCGTCCTTGCAACCAACTTGTATACCGGTACCTCACACTACAAAACAAACAATCAAAACTAGCGGTACCTATACAACAACTAAATATAATCGTGAACTGATAAACATCAAATTGTGTACACCCCGCTCGCTCAATTCACTACATAGTAAGTTTGCATGATAAATCTGAGAAGAAAGCACATATTAAAAAGATAAAAATCTAAGAAAACCAACATGTATGAAATAAACGAAAGGCACCTGTAGCACAGATTGAGTGATTTTAAATAAAACTTGCGCTTTTGCCCAAGTGTCACCTCTGATCGCAGTCTGAAATGTACAAACCTGAAGCATGAAATGGGCTCAAAGTTCTGAACAAAGGTTCTCCTGTTATAACTGATCAACAGAAATGATAGCTTTCATTTTGCAGTCTTACTTTTCCCTCCATCATTGAGCTTTGACACTAGAGATCAGTATATGATGTTTGCTTGTACCCAAAAACTGGAGTGGAATCTTCAAGCGGTGACCCTATCAACTGTCACAGACTAGCAGCTTATTTTACCTCTGAATGGTGAAAACTAGCTCACATAACAACCAAAATTTTGATGAAATATTAATTCTTTGAATTAATTTAAATTTCATTCAATACATGTATTATTAATAATATTAATAATTTAACTTCAAACTTTTAAAAATCACTTCCATTTCTGAGATACTAAAACTTAGAATGAAAAAAATTCATTCCAAGCTATAATTGCAATTTACATAATAGAATAAACATTTGTGAGCAAAGTGCAGATTGATTTCAGTACCAGTATATATACCGGTACAAAGTACATGTATGTTGTCAATACAATATTGATACCTAGAAAATTATGAGTGATATAATAACACCAGATGGTTCCTACAGGTAAGATACAAATCATACAGGTAAAATATTCATTCATTTTTACCCTTTTACGGATTAAAGATTCATCAATATTGTTGTCCTTGAATTAGTACACATTTCATGAAGAAAGGCAAAACACTCCAGAAAATGATTTTTTAAAACTCAGTATGATCAATTCCAAAACTTACCTGCTCAATGTTCATTATCAAAGAAGTCTTGATTATTTGAAGTCATTCACAGAAACTTCAAAACACTTTTGAAATGATGCTCATTATTGTTGTAACTGAACTATCTAACTCTTTCTCACTTCAAACTTCCGCTACAATAATATTTATTTCGTTAATCACCTATTCTAAATTAGTGTCTGTGTAACTGGAACTACAGGCATTTAACTCTTTAATGGAGACTGGTTAACTATGAATCAATCAGGTTTTCATACAAATGTATCTCTTGTATTAATCTGATTTACCACAAGAACGTACTGTGCGAGGTAAACAATGAATATGGGTTGTTTAGCCGGTGACTGAGGCAGATCTAATGTCAGTAGAAATAAATTTAATATCATTGCACACATCTAACCTACTCCTGCATGCCACCATACCCACACACAAATTATTTACGATACGCCACATTCCTAATAATGAAAAAATCTAACTTTCAAAATACATAGAGGATATATAGTAATAATGAAAAGATTTGTTATCTGAAAAATTGAAAAATGTACCAGTATGTACTCGCTTATACTTGATTATAAAGTGAACCAGTAACCTTGTTTTACGTATAACTGTGGATTAACCTGTAAATGATTAAAATCTAATTCCGGTTGTAACATGACATTGTATTGGACAAAAATCTAGCTTTTATATATAATGATTGTCAAAAAGGTACCATTTTAGTTGATGTTCATCAGTCATCATTTTTTTTTTGTAACAAATCATGCATGGTTATTCATAAAGATAAATTAAAAATCTTTTTTTCTTTATTACCAATGAGTAGAAAATTATATCATAAAGATGAATTAATTTGTTGTTTTTTCTTAAATGAAATATGCATTCTATTACCTCGCGTCTCAAATCTTCCTTCTGAGGACTTTTATTTGGAGGAGGTAAAAAAATAATGAAAATATGGCTAATCAATGGTAATTTTAGCCATTTGTTTATTACCCATGCTAGACATTGCATTTCATCCCTAATATAATTAAAATAGCCCCTGAGTCAGAATAAAAATACACTCACAATACTTTACCAATAAATTCTTCTATGCATCATTCATTTATTTACAACTTCAACCTCAAATCTTTCCCTAAAAATACTAGTCTAAGAACACAAAATGTGAAATTCTATACCAAAAGATATTTCATGCTTCATGCTTTTTTAGCTAGATAAATTCATTCTCTATGTAATAAGTACTTGGATATTGATATCCAGAAAATCCCACGTACATCAGAACCCTTTTTAGTCAAACTAACAGACTGTTTGTCTTATTTTCAGGTATCTTACAACCACAAAATGATTCAGGGTAACTCGCTACACAAGACCGTACAATGGATTGTACCTACAATGTCCTATACCTTGTATTGTTATCCGGGTTAAAAGTGTATCGCGATCAATCTACCAATTAAATGAATTAAACGGAGTGGACTGGTTGACTCATTAATGATTGCTCGTTAGTGTGATCATGGAAAAGAGACAAGGTGATATATATCTCATACATCCCTTCCAATGTTGCGATAAAACTCGATAACACTTGAACGCTGCCTCAAAGCAATTAAATGCTCCACTGTTTTTCAAAAAAGTGCCTGCTCCAAAAAATGGTGAGGTTTTGTGTGGCTTGAATTTGTCTTACAGACCCTGAAGTTAGAATTTAGACATAAGTTATGATATAAAACAGATATCATCTTGTGATTCTGTTAGGATAAACACCCAGGCAGATAAAATAGTGACAAAGTCAATGAAATCACACAAATGATCACACTTTATCTGACAATTTGCAAGAAGTTTGTCAGAATTAAAGTTTTGTTTAACAAATGTTGGTTCCCCTCTGATTTGGTTATGTTCGTACAGACCTTGTGGGGTCAAAGAGACCATCAGAGTTTGTATTAGTGTCGGTGATATGAAAAAAGTTATCTTTTAATATCTTATATCTATACTCTGTAGATATAGATTTTTTAAGATAAAAAAGATAGTGCAGTTATTGTTTACAATCAAATTATACAGTATAAATTTGATAAATATGTTGATCAAATGAGTATAGGTAATGTATGTTTGAAATAACACATCACATAATTTTCTTGAATTTATAGAATGATTAATAAAGTTATAAATATCTCAGAATTTAAGGTTTGTGGAAAAATTGCATGAATAAGAAAGAAATTAAAGTAAAAAAAAAAATCCCATTTTTGATCACAAATTACCACTCCAATATGTATAATGCACATTAACTTGATGCAATGAAATTTTTTTTTATCCATGGATTTGGCATTTTAATGCAACATTTGATGCTTTATGAAGTTGTAACTAATGAAACAGAGACATCAAAAACATTCTACAATAACACATTACAGATAACATCTGGTGATAAAAAAATCAAAAAACTGAAAAATATTTAAAAAGTTTTTGGCATAATAACAATGTATGATTTATACGTGAAATGCACAATTAAGATATTTTCGAAGCAGCAGGTGTCCAATTTGATATACAACTGTCAGCAACCTATTAACGACAGTGCATTTATCTAACAGATAAGATCTTCACTTTGATAGCACTAATATCAAAGATTTTAAATATACAAGAGTAAGTATATGTATCCGTATGTATGTTAAAACTGTTTTATTGGGCATGAAAATGTATATCAGCAAAACAACAAATCTTGTGTGAATTACTTAGCACAGCTTTTATACATGCACATACCAGGTATTCATTTGTTCGAATGCTTTCAATAGATATAAATCTTCTAATGAGCCCACACAAGGCAAAAGCTCAAATACATTAAAAAGTTTGAATACTGAATTTGATTTCTAACTTTTGATAGATATTTATGAATGAAAGGAAGAAAAAATAAAACTTGATGAATTTAGCCTAGATAACCTAATTGTTTTTCATCTAATTTAAAACTAAATTGTTTTAATTGCAATACTTAACAAAACTTGTCCGTTTGCTCTTGCCTGGCTGAATAACAATAATTCCCACTCTTAGATGTTTTATCAACATTCCAAGTTGTTTGTAAATTATCTTTTTTTTCTTTTATTTTGGTTCATTAGATATTTTTGAAACTTTTTTTACATAAAAAAGATGCTGTTTAGAGTAAATAGCTCAATAGCAATTAAGCATTCAAGCTCAGTGAATAATGGATTAAAACAAAAGCATCTTACCACAAGTCTTTTCCACAAGTACTCACTAAGTACACAGGTATATAGGTCACAGTTCCCTGGGATTCTCAGGACAGGTGAGAGAAGATTTGTCACCTTAGGTGTCACAAAGTCCCCTGAGAGAGAGGTGAGGGGTCGTGCTTGAATGGACTACAGACATCATTAGCACCCTCTCCGTCGTAAGTGGATAGGTGACCAATGCACTGGACCTGGGTACATAAAATGTAAATCATTTTAAAAGTTTGACATGATTTATTGGAAACAATCTCCAAATCAAATGAAACTGCTGTTTTAAAAAAAGTTTTTGAGATCATTCTGGCATATGATATTTTCTTTAATGAATTGACTTTACTCAGGCAAAAGAAAATAATCAGAGAAAATTGAAATTTTCTCAAGTTATTTGCAAATCACACCTGAGCTTGCTCAATTAAATAAGAAAAGTCTCCATTAGGTTATACCATATAACACAGCCGAGAAAACACCTGCTCATTATCTGAGTGCACTTGCAACTTTACCTCAAGAAGTGATAATTACCAAATTAGGTCCCTGCCGAGTTAGGGCACAGTTCTTTACAGTTGTTGCTATCAGACTCGTTAATTTACCACCAGAGTCAGAGGATAATGAGGACAGACTCAGCAGCCAGTCAAAGTTTGATTGACAGCCAGCCTTTGATTGGAGTTATTTACCTCAGAAAGAGACTGGAAATTGGTACAATACCTGTTATGACTCGGAATCAATGGAATTTATGAGTAAAGGGTCAGCTTGTCCTTCCAACCTAGAAAAATGGTTGTGATTGACTGATAGGATGCTCACACCATTTTCCCTTGTTTGAAACTGTCATCAATACATGGTCTGGAAAATCATTAAACCAATTATTGGTAGTTAATAGATCACACATAACAATTAACTTAGCGTATTTGTACTCCCAATTTTGTGCCAAATTGTAGAAATCACCGACTACATGTACCAGTTTATATTGCTTTTTATTAATCAAAGAACATGTTTTCCAGTTGTTTCATAATTTATAGCTATAAGTCTATCTATTCTTATCTGATCATGACATTTCATTAGGTACTCCTGGTATCTTTTACGTATATACATGAACTAAATCTTTTATTGGTTTTTTGTTACTAACTATAACATATAACTCACTATATTAGTTATTACATCAATTTGTTTGGAGGGGTATTATAAGAGGGAATTTTTGTGTGGTATAAAATCATCTTATACCTTAATTAAAATAAAACAAATCCCTGTAAATAACAAAATTCTTCATTTAAAAATTAAGTTTAAAATAAAAGAAAATTAACTTGTTTTAAATAACATTTTTTAGTCATGAAAATGTAAACTACACTTAATAAAATGATATGATTCATGCATAAAATGTAAATAGGTAGATGGTATCAAAACAGAGTGGGTCTAGGACAAACTAATGACATGCCAACACTGAGTTCAATACAGCCACTAGACTGGTACTATCATCCCTACATCAGTCACCGACTCCAGTAATTCCATCAGGGGGCTACTTGCTGAGTGAAACTTTTAATTGAATATTTATGTACTCTTCTTTATTACTAATGCAGCATATATCTACCGATGGGTCTCCATTAGTACACCCTTTTACCCTGTCATCATGATCAATAGAAATTCATTGTTTTAAAGGGGAACTTTAAAAACAACTGTATGTTCTTGATTTTTAGATTTTTTAAATATAAAATAAAGATCAAGGCTTATCAAAATAGATTTTCACCTTTTCGTATAAAAATAAATCAAGGCTTTAACTAGCATAACTTTAAGTATGGAGCCCCAAGATCAGTAGATGTTTATAAGGAGAAAATTATTTGATCGATAGATGCTAGTACAAATTTTTAGTTCATTGATCTGAAATTGCATGTACATGTACTTGCATGTAGCCAATATTAATTATCACAACTTAGTTGAAAACTCTTGTTGGCCATAAAAAGGGAAAAGTTTTACAATCATTCTAAATAAATTAAAATCGGGGAATGACAGGTATGCCTTTTAGTGGTGTAAAATAGCATACAATCTCTAAATTCATGCTACAAAAATATTGTATTTGACAAGACTTGTGGAAAATCTGAGTTGAACAAAGGTGTTAAAATTATCATTCTTAGCTGTTCCATTGACATAACTGTGAACAAATACAACCACCTTGAGACCATGGTTCACAGGTACAAAAACTGAGACAATGCGATGGCCATTACAAACAGACTCAGTTCTCCTGGGTAAACATCATTACTCACGAGGCGGGAAACAGCTTCCTTGGGGCTTCGATGCTACCACTTAATTACGCGGGTTGAGATGATTGAGATTTCATCTTTTGTAAGCTAGAAGACCTTTTTTTTAAAAAAAATACTATTCATATCCTGTCATACTCATAACATAAAAAAAACTGGAAGGAGCCATTCAATTTCATCTTTTTTCAACCATAAAAAAATTTAAATGCAAATAGTTTGTTAAGATTCATCCCCCAACCACCTTTTGTTTAAACTTGCACTAGTAGGTATCAATAATTTAGCAAAGAAATACACACAGGTAAAGGGAAATGTCTGAAAACAAATTTATCCTAAAACACTACAGTGTCCAATGATGGAAACAAATCTCTAATTGCCTTTCCACTCGTTCAATATTTGATCACCTGGCATTAACTCAGTGATTTTGTAAATCTGCAACCCAATTAAATCAAAATCAAAATTACACCTGCATTGTGTGGGGTCAACTGTTAACCCTACAATTAGTAAAACATAGGGGGTGTTTCCAATCCTCTATCAAACAGCAGGCTTTCTTCAGTCTTCAAAGCTGCAAATTTAAAGTTTGTTTGCTTATTGACAATTTGAAATAAAACATAAAAATAAACTGTTACAAGTCATGTTATAAAGACTAAAAGAGATTAAATGGTGTGAGGTCCCATCACCTTCAACACACGAAACACTGGGAACAAAACAAGCCCGAGACGTTTACTGACAGTTAACTTTACATCACAAAAACATCTTTCCCATGTTAATATCACATCACTGTGAAACATCTCTCATTAAATGAAACTCTATCATGTGCAAAAAAACATTCATTATTTCAGGGGCTTTTAAAACGTGTAACATTTACACCTCTGGCTCTGTAATTATGTTTGAATTACGAGATTTCTCACATGCATACTTTGTTCCTCTTGAGAACTTCAAAGGTGTAAATAAAGGAAAAGGACTGAATGCTGAAACAAATCTACAGTTAATGTATTTCCTATTTAACTACAGCCATAATTAACATGAAATTACAATTCACTCCAAAAAAAACAGTCTGAAAAAAGTTTTCAAAGGCCTAAGGCTGCTTCTAATTATAAGAGAGTTAATTCTAAAAAAAAAATTACAAA
Source organism: Magallana nippona (assembly GCA_033439105.1). Lineage (NCBI taxonomy): Eukaryota > Metazoa > Mollusca > Bivalvia > Ostreida > Ostreidae > Magallana > Magallana nippona. The sequence continues at coordinate 12,543,230 of CM065918.1, read as the reverse complement.
TTATCTTAGAGAAAGGTGTGTTATTGTCCATCATAGGGCAGGGCAAATACACTGCAAAGGAGGAAGGGAAAAAGAGGAGAACAGTGTAAAGACTTAAACACTGATCTTCACTTTATTACCAAATACCAAATATTAACTGAATCACTTTGAAAAATATAAAATTGTATATCAGAGATATTGGACTTGCCCAATGTGTGTGGCATTGTGTTTGCAAAACTCTATCACTGAAGTTTGATGAGAGCTAGAATTCCAGGTTTATATTGCAATCATTTTCACTTCAGACACTTTTGAACATTGACAGACACCTGCAAGTAAGATCATGTGTACCAAAAAATACTTATGTCCTCCTTGTCTTCTAAGAGTAAATTAAAGTTATTTCCCCCACAACAATAAAACAACAAATAACTTCTGAAACTTGAAGACTCTGACTAATAAAAGGTCTGAGTGGATAATGATGACAATTATTGACAACATGAAATCCACGGTCCATCTGTCAGGTACAAACCCAATGTCTGCTCTGGGGGCTACGTCTTGTCTCCGCTTGATTTTAAAGAAGCCACATAACTTTCTTCTGGGTGCTCATCACACATCCTGCCATAAAAGTAAACCACTGACATTCATTAGATTAAGATGATCTGTCCATCCTTGGGGGACAAAGGAGTCTGTGTGGGTCTTTAAGTGACAGTCATAAAACCAACTCGTAAAATCCTTTTACTCATCTGTCATCAACAAGTAACAATTTTTCAGTAATAAACTTATAATGGAAAGATTTCAAAAGTTTTTGCTGCAGATGCAGACTTCTCATATATGTGTGCACAAGGACTTTATCAACACCTTGCATCATTAGAAGAAGATGGGTAACTCTAGCTTCCTTCAACATTACAAGTCACATTTTATATAAGAACCAAAGGTGATTTAATAACTTATTAAAATGCCTTACGATAGCACAATATAGACAGTAAATTGGAATTTCACTTTTTATTTTAAAATAGAAATCAATTAAGGCTATAAAAAGCAATAATGTGAATACCGGTAAGTAAATAAATTCAGTCAGTCAGTCACTCAAAGGGGAGTAACTCATTATTGTGATAAAACCTACCAATCTTTAAAGGAGGTATGGGACACCTGTCGATATTGATGTTGATAAAAGTACATTATAATCAAATTTTTGACCAAAAATACATTTTAAAATTTGTTGGAAAGGTAAAAATCATAAAAGCCCAAGCAGGGATTCGAACTCATGACTTACAGATTCATAGTTAACACTCTAACCCATTGCGCTTCACTGTTAGGTAACAATTTTGGGAAAGCAAAAGTTTATAAAACTATGCTTGATTTTATTGTTTTTTTATCAGAAGTACATCACAATATGGAGGTGTCCCATACCACCTTAAATGAATGATTCCATGACTAGTAAATCGATCTTAATTTAATATGGGGAGGCGCAAAATAATTTCTTAATCAATAAAGTTTAAATGAAGACTTCCATTGGTTACTTTTAACAGTGAACTCTTTAGACAGTTTTGTATCAGAATACATTAGGGCATATCAATATTCTTTTCTGTAGATGTGCCCGTGTCCAGAGATACCTACCAATTTTTCAAAAGTCATTTTATTTAAAGATCCTATAGTTGGGTGTTTGAAGTGGGTAATCACTAGCTCTATCAACATGGCTAACATATAAATGTTTTAACATTAAGTAAAAAAATATAACAGTAATGAACACCAACAGTAAAAGAGAATGGGCATGCACAAAACTCAAGAACAAAATTCAACCATACAGACCCGTTGACAACCTGTTGGGAGTGGGGAAAAATTCAGCAACTTCAGAGTCTGGAGGGACTTAAGTTGATTCGATCTTTATGGTACCCCAGGTTCATGTAATTAGGAGATACAGGATCTGTCTGGCAGGATGGACTGTTGTGCAATAACTACAAATTCCGATGATGGTGCCTCCAGGTTGTCTCAGTGGAAATTAATATTTTTTATTTAGAAGTTTTTCCTGGACAAAGTAATCCATGCAAATTTTATAGACAAAGACCTTTCCACAAGTAAACTGTGTCATCAATTACATGGTGATTCCTTAACACTGTCCATCCTCTCACATCTTTCTATCCTGACTGAATGCAACAATACCATACTGTTGCACCTGTTCTACCTGTTCAAGTCTTTCAGAAATCCCAAATAACAAATTAAGATAAATCAGATTGCATTCAAAGTCACATAATAATATAATGTTATGGTAGAAAACAGATAACTCTTTTAAAAGCACAAATATTTAAGGAATAAGGAATTATTCTTTGAGTATTATGAGGTGATAATTTCGGTCGGGGCATGATCGAATCCAATATAGCCCAAAGGGCTTTATGATAGATTTGATCACGCCCTGACCGAAATTATCATCTCATAATATTCAAAGAATGATTCCTTAATACTTATATTTATATAATTTTCAGCAGTTGTACGATAAAAAATTATAATATTAACAATGCAAACCCGCTTGCGCCCCCAACAATACGTCTTTTGAATTTATTGGGCTGTATAGTACAAAATCGATTTGTAGTGTTATCATAGACAGAGACACTGGAAAATGTAAATATTACTGTATAGTACTAGAGGAGGCAATTATGAGTGTTATAATTTTTGTTTTCCTCTTTTTAAGATTAGATGCTGTTAAACAGTAAATAACTAGAATTTTTTTTTTATAATCTTCATTTCAGATATTTTATAATACAATTTCAAACACATTTAAAGAATTAAACATGACAATATCATTTCAAAATACATGTACACATTATTGTGGTATACTGTTCAACCAATCTTACTGCTAATATTTCACAATTTCAAGTCTGTGAAATTCACAACATAGGGTAATAAATTCGAAATCATTCATACTAGTATATGAATATAGACATTGCAACATCCACCATTATTTTGCTTGTTCCACAGATCTGTTTTCGTTGTTGTTTTTTGGTACACAGAAATGTGCTTATCACACTGCGGCATACATTAAATTTGCTATATCATTGAAATGAACACAATTTTAAAAGGCTGACTCAACCCCAGTCCACAAAAGACAGTCCTCTGAGAACATCTGGAGGAGGGGGTAGAACAGAGGGTGGGGGGTTCTGGAGCTGATTCACATGGGGAGGAATTTCATACACCGGAAGAAGAGGAGCCTCACTCACAATACTGACTTCAGTCACATCCTGATCATCTGTCTTTGACCGCTTTGATGACCATTCTGACAATGTCTTCTCTGGGTCTTTGTCATGTAACTCCCTTGTTTTATCTTCTCGGATTTTTTGTTTATCTTTAACTATTCTCTCCAGATCTGCTTTTCTTTCATCTGTTAGGTGTGAGAACTTACAATTGTCCATAAAATTACACATCCCTGTGCTTAGAAAGTTCTTGCACGGTCGTTTTGACAGCTCATCTTGAAGAACTATTTCTGGATTTCTAAAATTAATGATTTACCATGAGTGAATTATAAAAAAAAAAGCAAACTAGTTTGTTACAACTACAAGAGCAATTTTTAAAATGTATGACTAGAAACACCTCAATATCAAATAATACATAATTTCAAGTGTATATTATACAGAAATTGCATGAGCATAAATGGATAAAGTTCCCATGAAATAAAATCGCAAATATTTTCAACATTTTTCTCAGAGAGATGCAACAGTTTAAAAGCACATCTTTAAAAATAAATTTTGTGCTTTCAAACAAGCTAGTGTCTGGAAAATTTGGAAAGTTGGCTATGACAATTTTTTTTTTAATTTTGATTTATCAAGTTGGAAAAATGTCAAAATGGATTAATATGTTCAGACTTAGTTGCAATTCTGTAGCTCTAGGGGAAAATTCTAGTGTTGACAGACCATAGTGCAACAGTTCCCCCGCATGAAAAAAAAAATTGCACAAAAAATTGCGCTAGTTTTGGACTGATTAACCTTAGTTTATAATGTATATTTTAAGGACAATCAAAAGAAAACACACTAAAAACTTCCCCTTTTTAAGTTTTTATAATATACATTATAAACTAAAATACAATAACTTTTGGTATCAAAGATTTTCTGTAAACCTACAGAGTGTCAAACTGATCCCCAATGAGATTATAAATAAGATCTTTTGAGGGATCAATCTCTCAAACTGTAGGATTGTTAAAAAAATTGTATACCAAATGATGTTCCTTTTGTACATCTTGAAATGAAATATTGAGTAATATCATTCATTTGTGAACAGTTGTTGGTAAACTGATTATAGTGTCCTCATATCCGTAGTCATTGCTTACTGGTTCGACTGTCTACAAGCTTACCTAAACGAGTCATAGTGGGCCTTTCTGTTCCGTTGATGCTGAACACCCTTTAGATGGTTTTTACGATGTGTAGGATTATCTGCAAAGGATTTGTCACAAAAATCACAGTAATATCTTCTACCCATGTTTTTCACTGCAAATAGGACCTCTAGATGATTTAGCTGGTTCTTAGGTTTCTTGGGGACAGAACCAGTTAACGTTTATTAACTCGTACATAATATCATTCTTTCAATCATACTAAGTCTTTTCTTCCTGGTTACGTTAAAAAAAAATAGCAACCATCGTGAAAGCAACGTATACACACATTACAAAATCGTTTGCACCTATGAAAAACAACAACATATACAACAGTCAACTTAAAAATCTTTTATTTCTCGGGGTAAATTTTCTTTCATTAACAATAAAATACTGGCACAATAAAGGTGATGTAATTTTAATTTTAAAATTTTTTTCATCTTCTGTAAATATCAATAGAAAATCAAGTACTAGCAAATGTAGTACCTGTACTTTGTACTTCACAGAAAAAAATAAAATCATATCCAAAAGTTGAAAATATGTCCTGATAAAAGTAACTTCAACTAACTTCTGCTTACATACAGTTTCAGAATATCAATAATTTTATTCAACAAGTAAAGAATTTTGGGCAATGAATAAAATGTACACCTAAGACTATGGTTTATAAATAAATCCAAGTATAATCTATATACACAGGTTAATTAAGTGACAGTCTATGAACACCACATATGGAATAAAAACAATCATTATAAACATATTACAGCATTGATCTGAAAGACTTAATGAAAAAAAATGATCTTGAAGGCCAACAAATGTTCAATATTAATAAACTACTTGAAACTAATACATTTTATAGGACCACTGTAATTAACATCAAGTTTTACTGCCAGTACTGGTAACTATTTTCTACCTGGATAGAGCTATCTACTATAGGCCTAAAATGTCATCTACATGTATTAAAGCAAAGACCCAAATTATTTTAGCTAGTTATACATGTATGTGCTAAAACTTATCCTAACAATTAAATTTTATAACATTATAAGCATGCCACTGAAATATTCAACAAATCAATTTACATGGTATTTAAAACCTGGAGGTAAACAAATCATATTTTGTTCCAACGTTTTAACTGCTATACAATGCATTGACAAAAAATCTTTCTTTTAAAGTTTACACCCTCTTTACCTGGATCTAATTTTAAGGGAGAAAATTTTTTTTTTATATAGACAGAAATTGGTTAAATTGGTAAAAAAATTTTTACAGGGCTCTTTTTTATTCTTAATTTTTATAAATGAAGACAACCCAGCACCATAAGTTGTTTGAATCAAATTTTAAAGAAAAAGATGACGGTCAATAAAATTGGAAAACAACAACAATTCATTTTGGAAATTTTCCCATTAAAACAGGAATAGGTTACGATTCCTTAGGCTGTTTTGGATCTGGGTCCACTCATATTTTGTCTTGATGTAATGAATGGCTCCTCTCAGGAAAATAAGCATTCCTTAAAAGAAAAATTCAAAAGAAATGACTATAAGTACCTAGAAATTATTTCAAATTCAAACATTCATCCCCACCCATCACAAATCTTTTGCTAAAACTTCTTTAATTTTCATTTTGTAAATTTTATTTTCCATCTATTTAAAAAAAATATTGACACTTCTGTCTACTGTCTAGTATATGAAAAGAATTGTTATCTTTGTGCTGGGTAGAGTGAGTAATTAACAACTTGCATATGTAGAGGTCAATTACCGTCAATAACCGTGCTCAAGGTGATTACAGTAGGCCATTAAACAATGCACAAAAACTTATACTAGTTCTGGGGGTCAATTGTGTTAATGTCATGTTGTGTCTCCAATAACAGGGTGTATTGTGTTACTGAAGTCTCCAATAACATGCATTATATAACAAAGCTTACCACAGAGAAGCAGCAGCCACCAAACCCATGAATCTCCATCAGCCCAGTCACTGGCCCACTTGTTGTGCTAAACAAAAGCATTCAAAAACATTTATATTGTAACAAATAGTTTAAAGAACAATAACTAACAAGTTAGTCATTTTATTTCATGGTTGTTTTCAAATTTATATTTTTCTTTTCATTCACTATGAGACTAACATAGTAGTTTCAAGTGTCAAAATTTTATACTTACCAATATAAAAGATAATGATTGTAAATAATACACACATTACTTTTTTAAGTGCTAATATAATGTATAAGAACATGTATTGGTTTCAGGTCATTACAAAGAATAGACACCTACCCTAACAATACAAATCCACTTAACAATGGAGAGACCAAGCCCTGATAAAGCGCCACATCGACCTGCTATTGTGTTGAACAGGCAGATTGAACACAAAAACCCAATCCAGTTAAAGAAAAAAGCCACTGTAATGAAATGTGCATCATTAACTTATACCTGTAAAATTCAATGTGAACAAAAAATCTTTATTAAAATGGTATCTTATAATTTACATGTCAGTCATAATATTTGGTCAGTGATACACAAATCTTATTCATACACATACTGTGTATTAAACCCAAGGAATTATTATCAATGTAAAATTGCAGGTCGCAGCTCTGCTGGATTTTAAAAATTTGTATTTCTTGACAGTTGAAAACATTATCAAATCATAGTAAAAAGTTGGCATTCACTATTTCATATTGTCGCAAGTTGTTGCAAAACGACCAAATTGCGGAATAAGTACTTGCATTACATAAAAATCTTCAGTACATGTATGTCATTGCATATCTTCAAATAACCTATGTTTTGTCCAATGTCATTCTTTCTTTTAAATTCTTATAAATATCAAAATTTCTTTTTTTTTAAAAACTCTTCCTTTCTACTTACTGACAAAAGCACACAAAAACATGCCATCTGTGCCAAGTGTTGTTGTTCTAAATAAACGGCCCTCATGTGCAGAAATTTCCTGGAAATAGAATTAAAAATTTCAGTAAATAAATGTATAATGACATCTCATTTCTCATTGAAACAGACTTAAAATATAATGGTACTGTCTCAAGAAATGGAAGTTTGTAGTACTGAGTGTGTATTAATAACTAACATATTTTTTTGGGGGGAATAGATATTTTGAATTTAGACATAAAAAGTAAGAAGTTAATACTGAAATACAAATATTGAATGATCAAACAAAATGTTTTCATGATAATGGACATACATCTGGATTCTCTATATTGCTATCAGAATCTTGATGAGCCTCCTGAAACTTTGAGCGTTCTGCCTCCTCATAAGTGGGCAGAGTTGTGGCCTCTGCATATGTTGGGAGCTTTTGGTTGGCAGCTTCTGTCAGAAAAAGAGAGAAAAAGAAATTAATGAAAGTCTTATACATATCCATAGTTTACCAGTATGTGTTCTAGTGGTTTCTTGATAAATTCTTATGCTTGGAATTTAATGCACGCACCATCAGAATTTAAGTCTTACAAATAAAAAATTGTTACCTTGACCATAAGTCCCTGGATATTCCGGGGGTGGCACTACCATCACCAGATTGACAGGTTCAGCTGGTGTGCTGGATTCAGTCTCATGAAGCTATTAATATAAAAAGTAATAATATTATTGATATAATTTAAAAGAAATATACAAATATTATCAGCATGTCTTATTGGTCATCATGAGTCAATATTGATTATCTACATGAATATCCATTGCATTATTTAATAAATTATTGTAATTTGTTCAAATGATTATAACCTTAGTTTACTGTCATGATAAAGACCCTTCTTGAGACAGAATACAGACCACTCTTGCCACTATATCTATGACCTGTGTCATTATCAAGTTTAAATAATAGTTTGATTGCATGAATCAGCAGTTTTATCATCTTATTCTACTAAGAAATTTACATCTATTTACTTCACAACATCTATACAGTCATTACTATTTAACTTACTACACACCCAACTCCTGTAGTTTGATTATATGCAGGGCTTGTATCGAAATGAGGCTATTGAAAGACCCCAGGTGATAACATTTCAATAATCATTAGCCTATATCCCAAGAATGAGAATACATAAGTGCATGAATGATTCGATAACAAACTGCTCATCATATACTATCTATCCATAAGCTATCTATCTGTACTATGTAACGAAATGAGCAGCAGAAACCTAAAATATGATAAGTTTATATTTAATGATTTTCTCATTAATGGCCCTGGCCCCAGTATCAGGGTTGAGAGACCAACCATTTCTTTCTCGTTGGATCTGTGTACTGTACATACATGGTATTCATATGTATTGGTATATGTCCTTGCTTGTATGATTCCCATCTTATTGAAAATTAGATTAACATATAAACATTTCTTGCAAAACATACCACTTCATAGCGGATGGAACTTCTATCCATAACTAGATAGAAGGTCTGTCTTCGTTGTTATCCTTCTAAATCTGTTTAGAATGACTGTTTATGATGTCCACTTCCGGTAATAGGGCACCTGCTGATATTGCTCTATCCTGATTGGTGAAAAAAATATAAGACGACATAAAACCGCGAAACTCCAAAGAATAAAACTGTGAAATGTTTTGAAGAAATTTTGTTATCATATTTCACGTTAAAATTTTTGATGCGATACCTTACTAATTTTAATAAATATCAACTTTGTCTGGAGAATGACACATAAAAAGTTTGAAACTTCTCACCATGATAACAGAGCCCCTTGACTTGTAGTTGACAGTAGCTTCGATTTTTAAAGGGTCCAACTGACGTTTTTACATCTTTGCGCCTGTGCGCAGAAGGACGCGTCAAATGCAAACACGTGATTTTCACTATTATTATTTTTTTTTTGGAGTGGGGTGGTGTTTGTTTGGGTTTTTTTTTTTGGGGGGGGGGGGTTCCCATTTTTTTCAACTTAATTGTCTTTTCGCCATATCTATTTGATTTTTATCTCATTCCATTATTTCTCTAATAATTTTTCCGATCTCCCATTCCTATTTGATAGGTATACCGGTGTTATATAGTGCCTTTTCCCCCTAGCCATCTTTCCCCCCGGAAAAATGGCTATATAGCAGTTTTTCCCCCCGGAAAAATGGCTATATAGCAGTTTTTCCCCCACGGAAAGCTGACTATATAGTGGGGTTTCCCCCTTTTTATAGCCAGATTACCCCACGGAAAACCTACTATATAGTAGATTTTCCCCCTTTTTTACATTCCGGTCATGTTTATGGTTGACCACTCGTGGCAATAATTTGCAATAACTGATATTATATTAATTTCTCATAATAAAGGAGAATTATAGCATTTATTTATACATAGAATAAAATACATGGTTTTTCACCCCTGATATGAACAAAGTCATGGCCTTCATAACATTACTGTGTCATCACCATTTATTTCACCTTTTGTTATACCTTTTTGGAACACCTTTTACGCGGATTTCGGAATACCTCGCATCTTTTTCATCTAATCGATGCTTATCTACAGTTTTGACTTCGACGTTATGACATTGACATTTTTCACAGAACACGTCAGAATACATTTCAGTGAAAATACGCCGGTTTGGAACTTTAATTTTTCCATGTATTATCATCTATGTATAAGCTCCTTCCAGGAAACTAACTGACTAATCTTGACTTAATTTTGTAGAGGAAGGGAATAAGAAGTGGAAATGTATTACTCCCTTCGTCCAAAAGGCTATTAATTTTAATTTAATACCATTAGAATTGACGATTTTAAATGATTGTGCCCATGAGAAAAAGGGTCTTATGGCATTTTTGACAAAACAGAGAAATCACGTCACAAACATTTGACGTTATTTCATAACGTCGTCCGAAAAGTGGAATGCTTAAAGCGTGTTATTTTCATAACGTGTAGTATTTTTTACCTGATTTTAATTAATTTAGCACGTTGTTTTGGGTAAACTCTTTATTTTAGGTTAACTCTTTAAGATATACATGTATTGACAACTTCAATTTGTTTTTTCTCTCATTTTATGTTAGATTTATCGAAATATGCTCAAATATTGGCTATAGTTTGAAGAATTGTTGTGGAAATACTTTGTTATTAATTTTGGTGTACATGTATACATGTACGTGTTTCTTTCTGTTACATCATATCGATATTCATTAACAGCAAAAGCTAAAATATTCAGATTATCTGATATTGTTTGATTTCAAAAAGTGAAATTCTGGACCTAACAAATTTTATCAATCCTTAGCAATGACTTTTGATGTTATTGTTTTCAACAATGTACCAAGTATAAACTTAGAGGTATGTTGCACACTCAATACAGTCACTTATTTTTAAATCATTATTTGATGGATAACTGAACAATGCAAGGGAATTGAAAAATATCTGGTTGAACAAGCTTAAAAGCAAACATTGTTCACTCATATTTTCCTCTGTATGAAAATAAAAGAGAATTTTGAAGACAATCTAAGTGTTGATTCAAATGCCGTATGTTTAGAAATACAATGAAATGTTTAAAATTTGCTTTCATTCTGAAGTTAAGTACAACAATCCCCCTATTTTGGCAGTGTGTATACACGGTGTATGAAATCTGAGCTTCAAAATTTTGCGTATTTTTGGTCATCAAAACGATCACGGTCCAATAGCTATAGTCTTAAGGTTAATTATTCTGATGGTCCAGTAATCGTAAGGTTCAAAAGTTCGTCGGTTCATTAGTTTGAAGGTTTATATATATATATATATATATATATATATATATATATATATATATATATATAAAGGGTTCAGTAGTCAGAAAATCCAAATAGTGTAAATTCCTGAAGTTTTGAACTATACCAAAATATACTGACTAGAAAGTATTATTCTACGTAACTACAACAGTACTATATTTAGTTTTGTGTGGGCAAATTTCCGTAGATTGCTATTTGTTAAAGCTTAGTTTAACTCCTGCTATGGAAACTCTGATCATTTTGCCCATATTCAGTGAGAACATATTAACTTCTAGGCCTAGCAATGAGCTCGAAGTTGAAAGACCTTCTATGATTATGTTGTGCTTCATTATAACATGTACAAATTCATTTTGGTAAAGGGGAAGAATTTTTAGAAATCTTAGATATAAAAATGTATGTAATTGAAATATTTCAAATATATGAAAATGTATCGTTATTGGTGCAATTTTCAATCATACATTTACTTTCCTTGGCAAATACGTATTCATTAGTTGCCAATGATATTTTGTACGTTTAAAACTGACCTTATTGAATTTGACTTTGTTCAAACCTTAAAGTCTAGGCTGTATTAAAATGCAGCAGTCAACACTGATTTTATTTTGCTTAAATATCAAGCTTTCATTATCATATAGGGAATCACAAAATCTAAAGAAAACATGTAAAATGGTCAACTTCTGGAAATCTTATTAATTAATCTAAATCGCATGCAGTCTTTCAATATACAGGAAATATTGGTTTTTTACTTAAAATTCCGAGAATTTTTTCATTACGGTCATCTGCATCATTTATGATTATTTTGATTGATTTACACGGGCTGTTACATTCAAAATTAATATTTTATAAAGAAAACACATTAATTTTTTTGCTTTACTTAAAGTTTAGTTTAGGGAATTCTTTCATTGCAATTCCCTGCATCAATTTTGATTGATTAACATAGAATGGGAGATTATAAATGAATATTTTATACAGAAAATCATATTGTGTTTTACTTAAAATTCAGAGAACTCTTACTGCAATTCCCTGCACCAATTTAGATTGATTTACACGGAATGGTACATTATGAAATGAATATTTTATACAGAGAGCATTGCGTTTTACTTAAAGTTCAGGGATTTCTTAATTGCAATCTCCTGTGCCAATTTTGATGATTTTCACAGAAAGGTACAAAAGAAAAAATTCAGAAAAAATCATTGCAATTCTCTGCATCTTTTTTTTTTTTTTTTACATTGAATGGTACGCCGGTGCATTATGAAATCATTATTTTATAAAGAAAATATAATTTGAAATTGGTTTTGGTTGATGAACACGGAACGGTACATTATGAAATTAATATTTTAAACGACTTCTTTCGTTGAAATCATCATCCTTCATCGATTGTGGTTTATTTGGAATATTTTTTTTTTCAAGGACTGGTACATTTTTAGATTGATATTTTATATAGATGTTTACAGGCAATTTGTGCGTGCAATCAAACGAAACTGTGCTATTCAGTTATTCCTAACATTGTCTGACATTCCAGTTATCATTCAGTTAGATGGATTCATCGTGTCATCATGACTTGATTTTTAATAACATTTAATATAATTACATCAACCAAGACGAACCGGAAAAGAATGAACCGGAACCGGAAAAGAATGACGACAATCATAAATCTAACAATTTCTTATTGTAAATGTATGTGCTTTAGACTCCAAGAAATAAGAATACATCCCCCGATACATATTTATAACATTTTGCAATGTAACATTTTGCGTTGATCTCAACGAAAACATTATAACACAAAATGTGATCATTACTTATGATCACTCAAAACCTGCCAAAATGTATCATGATAACAACGAATAATACACCAGTAATCAAGACCTTACCGATACTGGTACTGTACCAGTATGTCTATTATGTATACCAAATTAGAAATAGTTTAAATGTTTGCTTCCTTATATCACCTCCTTCTATCAAGTTACATTATATCAATCATAGAGGACTTTGTACTTTTTCTAGTGCCATATAAAAATACTCAAGGGCCATTTTTCACCTATAAACTATTAAATGAAAATATTGCAAACATTAAATCAATATTCTGTCCCTGAACATTGGGTCCTTACCGTCAACTGACCTTGATTGTTTAATAAACTGTGCGTGTACGTGTACGCGTACGTGTAAAACAATAAGATTCAACATTTTCAACATGTTCAGCATACTCTCACTGTTTATGAAATAATTTTATGACTTCGATGAAACCAAAAACACAGTAATTCTTAATTTATTCTCTGCTTCACTTAATACAACGTCTGATATACACTAAGTCTATATTTCTATTTAAAAATGCTACAAGTTTTTACCTCCGTGTACTTTTTGATTCTACACGTTTTGTACAACTTGTAGAATTATGCATTACATTAGGGGATTCCCCATGTTACACGTATTCGTACATGTACACGTACATGTTTAAATGCTTAACCTCTCTAATGTACTACATTTACTAGTTATTTTAAATATGACTGTTTAATCGGATGATTATATAATTTATCTATTATGGACATCATTGTACAATAATATGAGGCTATAAGGGCCAATGTCAAGTGATTTCGCCCGAAGACACAGAAAAGTGATATCGGCCTCGCCAGCTCAGTCTATATCGTCTCGGTCAACATCACTTGACATGGGTCCTTATAACCACATATCGAACTACAAAGAAGTCCATAATTAAAACAAATTACAGAGTGCTGTAGTTTACATTTATTACGTTTCAAAGTCACGGTCACGTTTACATTGAAATTGTTTTGATGTTGCATGTTCATAACACGACGTCACATTTTTATCCTGTTGAAATAGCTTTATTAAAAACGGAGAAAACCTCAACTTAGAACTGGTTTAAAGCCATAAAATTTCAGATTTAAAAACTCTGAGATGTGTTTTATTCAATTCTGTAAAAATCTCAAAATGTGCAAAAAATATCATATGCACCCTTTTCTCATGGACTCAATCAAATATAATCATATATTTCTACATCTAGATATCAAACGAGAGACAGGGTGCAATGATATGATGAGAAACTGAAATGCTTTAATTCGATTGATGGGGTTCTAAATCATGTGTAAGGGGTGTTATAATTTATTATGTATTAAAGGCATGTGTAAAGTTAGTATTTACAATTTTGTTTTAAAGTCACGCATATTCATATTCATGTTTTTTAATTAAGCACATTTTTTACGAAACGCGAGGTTTAATGATGTAAACATTTTTTTTTTAAATGAAATGGCTTCACACCCAGAACAAAGTCAGTATCTTTGCTGGTTACTTTGGAAAATGTGAAATGGAGCTTGAACTAACCTTATGTATATATTATCATTCACTGCGTGCTAATTTTTCCACTTTTTATTTTGCAACGTGATTTATAAATATACAATTTTGAAAACGATGCCATATAAAACAAGATATACGATTCACTTACCTAAAAATCTCACCATACTATTAATTTCATATTTTTGCATTAAAGATTTACTTGTGTACCATATTATTTCTTCGAACAATGAAACAAGGGTAATTAGAAATAAAAAACTAACTCATTTTTTGTGATGAGCTGACTTATTTTTTTTTAAATATAAGCTTGATCTTCTAATCAAATGGCAAGTAAAATAAATTCGTATATCAAGTGCGCTATTGTTGGTTATTTATTTTTGTTTTTCGGTTGCTACTTTTATGAATAAAAATTTATTGATTTATTCATCTAGTTATTTAGTATATCATTAGTCATCTTATGAATTGATTAAATGTTTTGAAGAATAATGAATTTACCCGCGTACCTTTTTTAGAATTATTGTTCGTAAAATTAAAAAGAAAAGCAGAATTAAACGTAATTTTCAACCATTTTGATAAAGAAATATATGAGTGAGTGTGTATTTTTAAATGATGTTTTTACTTTTAAATATCTGTAAAAATATGGTGATATGGTCATCTCTAGTTTTTGAGAGATGGGGTCCTAAAAAATACACTATTCATTATAATTGGATTTCAAACATCGGGCTCGGAAACATCAAGGACCCCTA
This sequence comes from Magallana nippona, assembly GCA_033439105.1. Taxonomy (NCBI): domain Eukaryota; kingdom Metazoa; phylum Mollusca; class Bivalvia; order Ostreida; family Ostreidae; genus Magallana; species Magallana nippona. The sequence continues at coordinate 12,528,202 of CM065918.1, read as the reverse complement.
CCCTGGGGGCTAAATTTTTCAGGGTCATCTACTAGTGGTATACCACTACCAATATAAAAAATATGGTTAAGTGGTCATCTCTAGAATTTGAGATTCGGGCCCCCACTTATAGAACACTATTCAATCATTATAATGGGGTTTTAAACATCGGACCCTAAAACATCGAGGGCCCCTACCCTGAGGGCTGAAATTTTCAGAGTCACCTACAAGTGGTAAACCACTGCCACTGTAAAAATATGGTGATGTGATCATCTCTAGTTTATGAGATATGGGACCCTAAAGAATATGCACTATATTCATTATAATAGGATTTTAAACATCGGCTCTGAAACATCGGAAACAAAATTTCTCTAAAACAGAGGTTTAGCCTGGACAAAATTTGCACAAACAGACAGACGGACTGATAGATTTATTAAAATATTCTCAAAACATTTTTCACTTACAAATTCAGAACACAGAATTATGCATATAAGTGTATATCTTGTAAAACCAAGTACTTTTTTCAGTTATAATTACCTAAATTAAGTTCTCTGTATAATTCCATTACACACATGTTTAATTTTCAGCATTGTCTATGAAAAATAATAAATCGGCAAAACGAAAATTAACCTTTACAGATGAATGCAGATATATGCAACCTGGATGTGTAGAAACATTGATTTTAATCCTTACTGGGTTTCCATAAATATTTTTTATAAAATATGAACCAAAAACGTGAGGGAGAAACCCTACTATGGGGGAAAAGCTACTATATAGTAGCTTTTCCCCCTGGGGGGAAGGGCTACTATATAGTAGGTTTTCCGGGGGGAAAAGCTACTATGGGGGAAAAGCTGCTATACAACACCGGTAATCTCTTTTTACAATATGACGGTCCTTGAGAATTCAATCCAAATTAAAGTATAGTTTACCTGATATAAATAACAGTACAGCACATCACGTACAGCATCACATGTAATTTTTTTTCTGATAAAATGAGAGAAATATGTATTGGTTAATATTGCAAGACTGTATGGAACGATCTGTAATCAAATATTTCTATGTTTTAACTATCAGTGCATCATAGAGATTGATTTGAAATCATTAAGGATTCACCAATTTGATTTGGAGAGTTATCTCATAAGAAAATATTTCGAGAATTCCAATAAAAATTGAATTCATGTAGAAGTTATTCAAACTATACATTGTTAATAACGTCATTTTGAATTTTTTTTTAGTAAATAACATGTCAGTGTAACAATCATTATTTTCCTGGAATTTTGTGCTTTTTGAACAGTTTGTCATCACAACTCCCTTTAAACCGCTCTACAGAATTTCAAGAAAACTTTGCAGGTTTTTATGACACAATATGTAGATTTGCTTTTATACCAGGATTTTTCTGGGAATTTCGGCCATTTGTTGAATGTAGTAATAAACAGTATGTCAGCGCAACATCTTTTAAACTGCTACACAGAATTTCTTTGAACATTGTAGCTACTTGCTAATAAGAACATAATGTGTAAATTTTGGCCGTTTGTTGAAATGAATTAAATAGTTTGATGAATAGTTTGTCAGCGCATTATCTCTTTAAACCGCTGCACAGATTTTCGTTATTTTACAACCGCCCCTTTTTTACCCTTTAATACGATGCCGCTTGTCAATCAAGTTTGAAATAATTTGTAGCTAATAAAGACAGTTGGTAGAAGTGCATATTACCAAAAAATTCCGATTCCATTCTTTCACTGGAAAATGTTGGCCCTTTTGAACTTTGAAGTCTGGCCAGTATTGAATAGAGTATTGAAAGTTCAAACAATTTCTCATCACGACGCTTACACCCCTAAATAAAGTTTCAAGAAACTTAGTTGTTGGTAAATGTCCTTTACAAAAATTTAGATTATCGGGAATCAAAATTTGTACATGACAAAAATTTTGATTCCCGATAATCTAAATTTTTGTAAAGGACATAAAGACAAAAGTATATATGTACATATTTGCAGGAAGTTTTGATGTAACAATTTTCTGGGAATTTTACCCTTTTGTGTATTTATGGAAGGAATAAGGAACCATTCTTTGCGTATTATGCGGTGATCAAAAACGGCGGGCTTTATGATAGATTTGATCACGCTCGACCGTATTTGATCCCCTCATAATATCTAAATAAGGAACTTGCAGCGCATTGACAAGAAAGGAAATTAGATATCATCTATCATCAAATGATTTATAGGAAATTATCAAGTTTGTCCTACATTTTGCAACAAACACACAGCATTGTCAAACTCTGCTTGTATTATATTCCGTTTTTGGCAATTAAGTTAAAGTGAACAAGAACAGCAATTTTCATTTTCAAATTTCTACGACATCATCATTCTGGACACAATTGTGTTTGACAGTTATTTTATATTCACACATTATTCTGTTCTCAGCCCACTTTCCTGATCAATAAAAACACAACACACTTTTTAACTTATTTTCTATTTCATTTAATTATGTTTCTCTCAGGATTCACATAAGTATATCCTGCATGAAATTACATAAAGCAATTAAATTAACTAACGCAATGATACATAGAATGACATGCAGCTCCATCTGCTATCACTAAAACATTCACCATGAACATAGAGAACAAAACATGATCAATAGAGCTCAGTAAGTGGTGGTCGACCAAAACATGATCACTAGAGCCCAGTCAGTGGTGGTCGACCAAAACATGATCAATAGAGCTCAGTAAGTGGTGGTCGACCAAAACATGATCACTAGAGCCCAGTCAGTGGTGGTCGACCAAAACATGATCACTAGAGCCCAGTCAGTGGTGGTCAACCAAAACACAAACATAATACTTCACAATGTATACAAGACACACTTGGATGAATCAGGGATGATTACTCTCTGTAAAAACATTGCAACTTGTTCGGGAAACAAAATCTCATGCATGTAAGTCAGAGACCAGTTGTTCTTCAACAGAGACTGAGTACAAGCCTCAAGTGATTGATAACAGAGTACTCAACATTTTCATATACTTTTCACAGATTTTTTTTTTTACTAAGCTTTATATATCTTCCTTATCCTTATTCACTTTACTTGAAATCGAATATTTTGTAAGAACATATTTGTTCAAATCTCCAAAAAAAGTTGTAAAGCTTGTTGAAGTTTCTTAAATGGATTACACATGTATGTTTGCTTCCTTGTGATATATACTATGGCATGTCAATATTAAATCATCTCTGTTGAAAAAAAATAACACTAAAAAAAGATAGGTCAAGAAATATCCACCACTTATTATATTTGGTATTTACACATATCAATAAAAGAAAACTCAATAAAACAAAAAAGGATCATAAAATGATATGATTCTCACTGATTGTGACAGTGTAAACGAAATACTCGTATTAAATGTAAATGACAATGTAAAGAAACAACGATGATAACAAAGTGAGAAACAATAATAAAAAAAGTCAGCATCCCGCTAGTTTTGTAAATAAAATTCTAAGTAAAAAAAAGACTTGATCAGATTTTCTAAACATAAACATCAAGTTTTAACTCTAACTGGTTACAGAAATGATCAAAAACACTGGCATATCATACAAGAATGAAATCCAATTGTCCATCTTAAAATAATTCAAGAATAAAACTTTAAATTTAAACAGATTAAAACTCCTCGGAGATCATAAAAATAAAAAGTTATTGCATACGATTCCCTGTTTGGGGACATCAATACCTGAAATATTTACACTGTACATACAGCTAAACTTCAAACATATCTTACAGTAAACTCTTTACAAAAAAATGTATTTGGTGGCATTTCAAAAATTCCTCTACATTAAGTACATTGCATTAGAATAATCATTTAATAACAAAGAAGGTATAGTGAAATGAACACTACAAGATGAATGATTGGTGGGTGCTGCGTAAACCATGAGTGTGACTAGATAAAACAAGATGGAGGAACTAGTGGACAGAGATATTTCTACAGCATTCCGGTGGGAAGCCCTTCTGATTACAGCTATCATAGTGGACAGTTAGTAGTTACTGAGTATTTGGTCATGTGTCTGTAGAATACTATCAATAGAAGGCTAACTATTAGTAATGGAAGCTTGTGATGTTCTCAAAAGATTTGGTTAAAAAATATTAAAATCTCCAATGGATGCAATATTTTAAATTGATTGACTGATGGAGAGTAGAGTATGCAAATCAGCAGAAAAATCACATGAAATATAAACAATTCAACCGTCAGACTTTCAAAATCATTGTTGGTGTTAAAAATTATTGTCCAGTGGTGCCATTTCTTTTTCTATGATGTTCCTTGACTGATTAATCACATAAGTGATGATATGTTGGTTATACATGTAGCAGATTTGACTTTTTGTCTATATTAAGTAGCTGTGCCTATTTAACCATTGGTCAACTAGAAATATCCACTACCTTCAATATTTTTTCTGAGACAAAATAATAAATCACCCCTTTTTACAAATGAATAAGAAGTACTTCCAAATGGTTTTCTTTCTTTTTTTTTTCAAGCCAAACAATAACTCAACTTATGTAACTTAGATAGTAATCATGCAAGGGAAAATTCATACACCAATGGACAAATAAGCTACATGATTGACAACTCTAGCATGTATGGAATATATCACAAAAGGTTTTGGTTATTCTTCATGTAGCAATAACCTGTGCATATTAACCATAATAGTAATCTTAGATTATATAAAATTTTCATCATCAATTGGATTCTTTTTTAAGTTAAAACCAACATGTTCATATAGTTCAAAACACTGAACCAGTACTTTAAAACCAGTACAAGCTGTTGGGTTTAACACTATTCTGGTGAACAGATGAACCCTGCATTTTCAATGATAATTCAGTACAAACATGTTATACATGTATCATATGTAAACAGTCACAAATGTTTAACAGCAATATAAATATATATATATATATGAAAATCCTGTGCAATAATTTGATATTAAAGCTAGACGGAAGCTGTATATATATAAAAACAAAACAACAGAATGTCCAACAAGAACAGCTTTAGCACAAACATCTTGCTTTCTTCTGCATAGATAACAATGACAGGTTGATCGAGGGTGTCTGAAACAACCAACGCAACTTCCTCAATGCTTTGAAGACTAACATTAATATGGATTTCTTTGGTTCTCCAACAATTTTGTCCTTTTATTTCCCACCAGTATCCTGAAGTAGCAGCCGACCTTGAGCACTTGATCACTTGTTTAAAAACTTAGTGCATTCTGCTATTAATTATGCAGTTTATGCTAACATGCTCTATGAAGCAGCATTCAAATGTTACTGAAAGGCAGCTGATCTTGAGCATTTGATCACTTGTTTATAAAAACAACCCATAATTCCTCTGTCCCAACTCAATTCTGTGTATAACAGATACAAGTACATTTTTTGTGCACTTAATAAAAAACATCAAAAACCTGTATTTTGTATGCTGGGTAAATGTTTTAGGAGAATTGGGGATTTCTTTCCATCAGGAACACAACCATAACATGTTTATTATAAATATATGGCAGTTAAAAGCTGAACTCTCCCCTACACGGCAACCATACTGGTCAAGTATGAAGCACTAAACAGTCGTCTCGGGTTTCATTCTATCACTGAGCACCAGAGGTTCTTGTTCATCACTTCCACCATTCACTGCAGAAATGTCATTGTAATAGCTTTTGTTCGTCAATTGCTTTTTTGGCACATTCAAATTTGGGTCATCAAAATATTCTGGGTTTTGAAAGTTCAGACCTGGGTAGCCATTATGGTCCAAGTGATCCTCTAAGAAGACAGACCCTGAACTATCATTCAGGTAATCTGCAAAGAAAACAGCAGCAAGAAATTACTTTGTGGCTTACTGTAGTAAGCTTTCAGTATATGACATACATTCTTGGTAATTTAACACATTTTCTTCGTGATGTCAAATTATGATTTGTGAATGTTGCTATTCATTTAAAAATTCTACCATACTTTTTGATTCAATTAATGTATACCGGTACCGGCATTCTTTGAATTAGTTAATTACAAAATAATTAAACGTGTCTGTGACAAAATATCTCGTTATTTTCCATATTGTAAATCTAAACATTAATACTCATGTCCTACTTTGGGGCGACAGCGCTATTAGTGTCAATGAACACAAACATTTATTTTCTTTAGTTTATCGTTATATCAAATACACAAAAAGATTTAGTTGATGTTTGTACACCATTGCAAATTTTATATATAACTGTCATATGATCTGTTGACCTTACAACTCGTGTATACATTATTTGTACTGTATTATATACTTGTAATGGGAGAGGGCAATCTAAGTTTCTGAACTTGTGCCCAATCCAAGTTGTTACTTTGTACAATAAAAATATGTTCAAATCAAATCAAAATATCTGATAACAAGACTTAACAATTTGTTTAAGATACATTTAGAACACAGGAAATCAGTACTACAATTTCAGAAATCTTCAAGCACAGTTTGAACTTTTAAAATGCTTTACGTCATATAACAATAGGCTGTTTATCTAGATAACATACCCTTTTTCTAAACAATAAGGCCTACCGTAGTTGATAGTTTAGACACTGAATGTCACAAAGACATAAAATGTTGTAAAAATAAAACCCCCAATTCTAATTTCAAATTTCATAATTTAAAATTTTCCTAAACCGTTATAAGCTGTCACTGTATTCTCCTGACTCAGTTCTATACCTTTCATTAAAAATAGTGAAATTAAAATGTAGTAGCTGAAACCTTAATACAATTTGTAGGCTACCGGTAATTAAACAAACGTTTAATACTACCATAATGAAAAACTTGATGTTGCATTTAAAAAAAAAAGTACATGTACTCATTGAATCTCCTTTATTGATAGTGTTAATATTACGGAGTGTGATCTGATTATCATGATCATCACACTGTGATTTTCCGAATCCATATCTCCACTCTGAAACTGATGATGTAGTACACAATAAACAATTTTTGTTTTTTATTGTGTACAAAAAAAGTTCTTTCAAAATGGTTTTTGTTCAATATGTAAACATTGGACAATAAATACATGATGTACAATTAAATTCCAAAAATTAAATTTGTTATTTTAATCAATAATGAAAAGGTATACAATAAATTCATCATTATATCAGTAACTTAACCCAAGGAGCTGGATCACATCAATGTAGATACCTGGAACAGATCATCAGATCAAACTTGAGGCTTGTTGTTTCATTCAATCTGATTATTCGTGTCTGTGAACTTAATGTGGTCTGGTTCTTTGAGTCAAGTTACTGATATACCAGTACATACATGTAAATCAAGAGACTCATACCTTGTCCATCTATTAAATCTGCATATGCCCTAGGTTTGGAAGACTTTGGCTGAAGATAGTCATCTTCATCCAGAGGTAAACGCATCTTGTTGAAGCCGGGAGAGTGCTTTGTGTAATAATTGGGGATGTTGGCTTTTCCGGCAGAACCATTTCTGTGTGGTCTTTTATGACCAGTGTCAGTTTCATCTGCAGAAAAGATAACATACAAATCAAACTTTTTTGGCCAATATTACTACATATGCCTATTTAACATTTCAGGAACTACATGTAGTAAAGATCTTTCATGTGAAAATGAATCCTGTGTCATTACCAGTGTGGATAACTTTGACAGGGTCGGAGCTGTAGCGCGAGTTAACACTATCCCCACGAATTCTGGACGGATCTTGAGCTCTCTGATCTCGAGCCTTGGCTGCCGACTCAAGATGACCGTATCGTTTTTCTCGACGAGCTGGTGCTTGGATTTCTTTCATAGCTATGGCATTCGAAGCGGGTGAGGATGCCTCATATGGCAGTAATGGAGTCTGTAAAATAAAGCACTCAAAACTCAAACTCAATTTGTTTAAAAAAAAGCTTCAGGCCTATCCAAAATAGTAAAACTCAAGGGAAATAATGTAAATATTACTAATGGTTGTCATATTACCATCAGTAGGTAAACATTATTGGCATATTGTATGATTTAAAAAAAATAAATGTACAGGATACTTTTCCAATAAATAGGAAAGGAACTGACCAGCAAACCAACCTTTGATGAGACAGGGGTGGTGGGGATCTCCACTGATGCCCTGGGGGTGGGCTGTAGATAGTCCTCTGCTTCAATCACTTCTTCGGGGCCATCCACCGCCACACTGAGACTACGAGCCAGGTCATTCTTGTCATAGGAATGACTAGGGAGACGCATCAACTTGTCACCCTACAAAGACCAGAGTCCAGTTCCAAATTAACAAATCAACATGCTTACAGAAATGAAATTACTTCAAACTATACTATACTTTGTAGAAAACTGAAAAAGTATAGGTTTGAACAAGATTCATGTAACATATACATGGTTTAAAAATTTAATTCTAAAGCATAAAGGGTCAGGTAAAAAAAATTGATGACATGCAAACAAACTTAGATATATCTAAAAAAGATTTATCATCTTGAAGATGTCTACAGCAGGCATGTTGCATGTACATGTATTTTCATTATTTAAAACTGCCATGCAATTTAACTTATATGAAGAAATTCATGTCTGTCTGTTCTACTGGTACATGTACTTCATATGTCATCATTCGGTTAGAAAAACATACTCTACTCTCTTCTATACATGCAACAGCATAATCTACTATAAATTTAGGACACTGATTGATGCACACAATTATGACAAAATAAAAAGATTAAAATAACAAAAAATTTACAACATCTGCGTCAATGACTATATACGTGAATACATATATGAATCTTCATCATGACCGAAATACAGAATCTAAAAATTGGTGATGTAATTTTTGGGGGGCACTTTCGAAGTTGTACAGTGGATAAAAACTTGACTGTTTACGTTCCTGAAGATAACAGACCTAGATCTGCATGTATAAAAAATCTCCCATAGATATCATCAAATTTCATGCGAGAAAAAATACCTAAACTTCAACACTCCTCTGCTATAAATCAGCCCTAATTTCACTACATTTATCAAATTCCTGTCTTTCATTAACATTTCTTCACCTAGATAAAGAAAAAACTCTTTAAAAAAAATCTTAGATGGCAGACGAAGAAAAATGAAAGAGCCAAAGTTACTAATTTCTCAAATAGTGAGGAAAACAAAATATGCATGTTTCAAATCAAAAGCTATTATAATAAATGTGTAATGTTTCACTATGATAGTTCTCTTTATTGCCAAGAGAAAATCCAAATCTTAATAAATCACACTTTCGCATGGTTGATGTTAAATATGAATGAAATTCACCAGAAAAAACACTCTGGTTTTATCAATGATAAGTAAAACAAGGGATTCCTGTTTCATCTATGTAAAGAATAACAACCTAGTATCTACACCACTGACAAACAACTGACATCATCTTACCTTGTACTGTGCCAACAGAAAGCAGAAAAAATACATAAAGAAAATATCAGATTCTAAGTGCTTTCAACACTAAAATAAATTGCTGCTTTTTCAAACACATGCCTAAAAGTTACAGTGGCAAATCATTGTCTTTGCAGGTTGCTGGCATAACATGCTGTTGAAAACTAAAACAGACTTTTTGACAGCTGAATCCATGAAAGTTTATTGCATTATGAATAAATGTTTTGTGTAATATGAAAAGAGCAGTTTTAGAAATTCTATTCTCATTTAGTGCCCAAAAATGTTAATATTTCTTTATTTCTACAGTTAAAAAATTAATTGTTGGTAAAGACCGCTACAGCCAGTTAAACCAAGAACATTTACAAAGTCAGTTAGAGGTTCTCATTTCACATGATCTCAACACTTGTAAGTTCTAACATGGAAGCGTTTATCTTTGGAGTGATTGACCATAACCAAAATCAAAGTTAGCCTGGTTTAGAGTTTTATGTAACCCCAATGTTGGTTAATGAATAATTTAGTACATAAGAAACCATTGGTGTTGTTTAACAGGTTATTTTAAGTTAGATACTAGTACCATACTACTTTGGTGAGGGAAAAGGGGAAACAAAGAGTGCATTTATTCATTTTGAGAAAGTATCATTTAAAAGTAAGATCAAGGATTTGTTTAAACTCATTAAATATCACACAGTGGAAAACAAAATTTCAAGAAGGTACATCCCACAAAATCTAAATATATACTGAAAGAAGAGAGAATAATGGAATCCAGAAATGACATTAAACAAAATAGAGATGGCCCTATATGGATCCATCAACCTGAAAACTTGAAAGGCCTGTTTGAAGAACTGATGTGGATATATTGATGTAGGGGGTGACTGATGGATTCAACTGTTAATGTTATTGGACATGGCAAAAAAACGGACATAGATATGCAGATTAATAAATTAAATGCACATATATGAGGAAACGCTACAAGATATATATGAGCACACCCATGCGTTAACCAGCCGCTGCTTTCGTTATATACCTCCACTTTGGGATTGTTGGATGTATTGGGCGTGATAAGCTCAATCGCTGAGGGCGTATTCGATTCATCTGGGATTTTCTTCAAAACATCTCCCTGAGATGGTGACAAATATCTTTATCAAGTGATTCAACACACGGAAATGTTTTGGTGAGTTATTAATTCATTAAAGTGCACTGCGCAATTCAAACAACACACAGTTGAGTCTAAATATTCTGTGTTCAAACATTTCAACTACCTGCCACTAACTTTTTCTCCTTTCTCACAAAAGTTGCAAAAGTAAATATGTTATTGAGGCATTTTATATTTTATAATGTAAAGAAGAAATTCATTCATTATTACAGACATGATTTCCCCATCACACCCCCTCCCCCCACTTTCTCAAATCTATGTTCTTCACTGTCATAATAAACACACACACACACACATCCTGGATGATGAAAACTAATTCAGATACATGTACATGTACAAAGTACTACCACCAGCTTGTACAAGATGCCCCCTCAGACTCCCCTGCACTTTCATACAGTACAGCACCCCCAATAAGCGATGAAAGCTCTGGTTATATAGAAATGTTCCTGCAATGATGGACTAAGCAGCATTTGCCCAGAGAAACTTACTGAAATAACCAAGTAGCGACCTGGGTCCCGGGCCATTTTTGCAAACTCTTCAGTTAACTCATAGAATGAGGGACGGCTATCAGCATCCAACATCCAACCTGCAAAATTATTCAGTTGTCAAATACATGCTTCAAGAAAAGATCTAGAAAATTAATTTAAACATAACGTAATAGTAAACACAATCCTTGCACAATGACGTGTAGATGTAGGACGCTTACACTTGATCATGATCATGTAGACATCAATGGTACAGATTGAGGGCTGGGGAAGTCGCTCCCCTTTCTCCAGTAAATCAGGTACATCCCTGGCTCTCACATTCTCATAAGGCCTTTGTCCATATGTAAAGAGCTCCCAGACTGTTACCCCAAAGCTCCACACATCACTCTTATGTGTGAAGATCCTCTGCTGAATGCATTCTAGGGCCAGCCATTTAATGGGCATCTGAACAATAAAACATTTTTTCATCTACATTTTGTCACAATTCATTCAATTTCATCTCAAAAAATGATCATAGCAAAGCAACAGAGATAAAGATTTTGTTGCAATCAAACTGCTTTCTTTCAAATATTTGCAAAGAATTAAAAAATAAAAAAACTTAAGTCTATAAATTGTCTTATGCCTATAATGATGTCAGTTATTTGACAGTATTAGTGATTGGACAGTATTAGTGATTTGGAGAATAACTTCTTCAGCTGATACCTTCCCTCCTGCTGCATGGTACTCATCCTCGTTGATGTCCAGTAACTTGGCCAGACCAAAGTCTGTAATCTTGATCTGGCCCGGACTCTGGACCAGCACGTTCCTGGCTGCCAAGTCCCTGTGGACGATGCCCCTCTCTTCTAAATATGCCATGCCCTGTAATTATACAGATGAATTTGTATTATCTTGACTATACATTCATACATTAGGGAACAAACCATGGGTCAGATGAAACCCTATGGTGGGCAAGAATAATCTGTAGTTTGGTGTTATATGCATTACATCAATCTATCTAACAACTTTCAAATACTTTGACCAAATATAAAAGTTTCGCTCTAAAACCCCCCTCTGACCTATAGCCCATACAATACATAATCTTGTTAGATGGTGCACAAGCTATTATTCATATGTTGTAGTGATGAAATTTATATAGGTGCTTTATTTCTATATTCTGATGAGTTATTGCAACAGAGGATATCATTACCTTTGCAATCTGTGTACACCAGTTAAGAAGAACTTTGGAGCCGATATTATCTTTGTGTTTTCGGACATAGTCCAGAAGACAACCTAATGGCATTAACTGTGTGATCAGCATCATCTGGGCGGTCATACACACAGCCAGAATACGGATACAGCAGGGGTTTTCTACTGAGGCCATCACACGAGCCTCCTCCAGTAGTTCCTTGTTCTGACACGGTGATGTACTGTCTGACAAAACTTTAATGGCTACAGGAATCTTCACATTCTCATCTTGAGGAATCCAAAAGCCCTACAAGGTAAAAAATATGCATACAAGATCAAATATTGTCTGAACTCTGTCTAATTATACCCTAAGGTAATCTTCAGATTTTTGACTAGAAAATCAACAAACTTTTGATGATAAACCAAACCAATCGGTTTTGCCCTTATACCTTGTACACAGTGCCAAACGCTCCTGAGCCAATAATCCCGCCTCTTCGTAGCTCAGACTGCTTGATAAGGCGGATACTAGACATGTCTGGTTTGGCATTGGTTGGAGTCAGTGGTTGCTGTAATTATGTCAAACAATGTTAATAATTCTAAATTGTAACAAGATTAAATAAAAACTAGATGTGTCAGACTGACATATACTGTATACAGGGAAATATTTGCCCCCGTTTTATTTTTGTTCCTTTCGCCCTCCTTCTTAGTGGGCGAATTTAAGAATGGGCCAATTCCATGGTATCAAATTATTTCTCGGTAAACACAACTGTATCTGAGTGAATTCAAGACAGGGAGAAACTGTTTGCAAATGTGGAAGGGCGAAAATTACACAGGGCAAAAAAACCCTGTATACAGTATGCCCTGAAAATGGGCAAATTAAATATTTTTTATTTTGCATTTCTATAAAGAGCATTTCATCAGAGAGCTATAAATAAACCAGAAATTCTACCTCATCTTCATATCCTGTCATCTTGGCTGTGAGGATTGCAGTTTTCTCCTGAGCCTTTGCTCTCTGACACCAGCAATATCCAAAAAGAACAAGAGCCGCTGCCAGCAGGACCACCCCACCGATAACAGAGCCCAGGATGATGCTGGTCTTCCTGCAAGTAAAACCATATGAAGTAAATTTACAAGCGAGTTTGCCTAATGGTCTTTCTGAACAACTAAGAGTCCAAAGCATACTATAGTAAATCTGCACATGCAAGTCCTGCAGGGATTCTATTATATTCTCTCCTTGTAGGGTATTATAGAAGAAGGGATTTATGTACATTTAATTTTAATCAGATTCTGTCATTTATCACATCATTATAAAACCATAAATATTCTATTCATAATGAACACATGTAGAATTCTGCTTATATACTTCAGACTTACTTTTTATTGTCTTCTAACTGTTGTGATAATCTGGCTGCCACCTCAGGGTGGCTCTCATCAACACACAGAGTGGTGGTTTCCCCGCCAGAAAAAGGGTCCTTAATCGTGTACGTCATTTCAGATGGACAGGTCTTGGTGCAATTAAACTGCCTACAACTAACGCCAGGATCGGTACAGTTGTTGAGATTATCCGTCCATGATGCTTTATCCAAGTATACCTTGAAGTTGTTGCAAGCATTACACTGGGTTTGGGAGGGACCGTAACATCCTCCTCGGCACTCTTCATGACACTGCTGGCACTCCTTATCCTCATCGGGGTAAAACATGTTCAGGCAGGACAAACGGCAGGCACTATCTTGCTTGACGTATTTACATTTTTTGCAGTTAACATTACTTCCCAGGTAACACCCATCACACATCTCATCACAGTGGAAGCAAGCCTACAAAACAAAATCCAAGTTGTTATAAATCTGTAAAACAATGATGAAATCTCTGGAACCAGAGCTCAGCTGATCTACATAGTCTCCAACTTACCGAGCTTCCCATCAGGAGTTCTGAACCAAGAAGGTGCATTGAAGTCTCCTTACTGATGTAGGACACATAGTAGTCGTATGGACATCTTTGGGTATTACCGTCCGCCAAACACCTGAAGATGGTCCCATTTGTTTCATCCTTTACCTCTATTGCAAGGTCACATGTGTTACAACCACCTTTTCCAACAACATTCAAGGGGCCGGTGCAGCTAAAAGAAAGAAACAACAATATCTATTATTCACTTTGTGCATAACCTAAGATACATATATTGTATGTGCTTTAACTTACATGCAAGCTATATAACATAAACAAATGAAATTTAAAGGATTGAAACTCCAAAATTGTATACAGAAAAGTTCCATTTCAAAATATTGATTTATTTTTCTTCACATACCCTTCTGCACATTTGTCATTGCAGGGAAGACAGATATTGTTCTCATTGGCAAAGAACATCTCGGGACAATCCTTCAGACATGTGGTGGAATTATCCCGCCCTCTGATGGTGACATGTTTACACAATGTACAACTCCCAGGTCCCTGTGTACCAAGATTTACAAATTATCAAGAATGACAAATCACTGATATAAACAAACAATAGTTAAAGCAAAACATCTGCTACACTTTATTCAAAGTTTTCATGATGCAATTTTTTTTAAATTGAGCAAAAAATGTTCTTGCAACATCATTATTAAATATAATATAAGTTTGTATTATTATGATGCTTGGAAAACCACAGAGTTTTAGAAAATAAATGTCTTCAGGGACTGAAGATGAAAATACATGATTTGAAGTACTTAGTTGAAAATAAGAGAGAAGTTCAATTAATTCAAAATACCTCTCCATAACAGCCATCCAAACACTCCTCATCGCAGAATTTACACAGCTTGTTTCCGGCATCGTATAACATGGGGGCTAGCGTGCAGTCATCTATACAAATGTTGCTACTGTTGTCGATCTTGAAGGAACGACAGTTCAAACATTTGTTGGCACCTTTTCCCCAGCAACCTTCATCTGAGCAACTTTGATGACACACTTCTCCGTCCTTTTCTGCAGTAATGTACAAACACTAGTTATATTCAATTTCTCATGAGGCTTAAGTACTTTCTACATACATAACTGTTACAATAATGAAAATTATTTATAAAGACTTCAAAATTCAATTAAAAGATCTCTTTCATTTAAACCAAATTGAATTAAATTGATCACAAATCTTATGTAAAAAAAACATCTAATAAATATATTTCTTGTTTCTTCAAAAGATGCATTAGTGTCATGCAGCATTCATATTAATAACAGGACAGATGGTAAATCTGCTTGGATTGTAAGGGCATCAAACTCATCTTATAGAAGCATTATTTTGATCCGTTACTCATGATTTTCAAGTCCATGCCTTTAATGCACATGCTCTGAGATGAATTATATATTTATATATTTTCACCCCTCCCCCAAAATTTCAAATAGACTAATTTTACAGAAATGGAAGGAGACACGTACAACACATTGTTACCCACAAAATGACAGTGAACACACATGGTGAACATCAACATGAACAGAGGACATGGTTACATACACATGGTCACATACAAAAATATACTATCAATTGAGAAGCTAGATAGTTTAATCTTGGACACTTTACACATATGTATACTCTGAATAAAATTTTTAGAACAGCAACTCAAAACAAAATTGCTAATACCCTATACAGTTGGCATTATTTTCTTAAAATACACAGAATCTGATTTTTCAAAATTGATATAACATGAACCATTAGCAATATGCTGTGTCATAAATCATGCTTACCAAACCATTTATTAATGTCATAACTATATCTATTGATTATATTACTAAAAGAATTCTACTGAATCAATCACTAGCTGTAATATGTGACTAGAGTTTCAAAATTTATTAATCACCAAATTCTCATCTGTATATCATTTTAATTATATATAAACCGGCCTATTTATCTCTTTCATCTACTGCAGTAAAACAACTAAACAGGGAGTGTTCCCTTTGTTAAAAAAGTATGTGTCCAAGAGAAGTCTACATGATGCATTGGTCTGGTCATTAAAACATGCTTGCAAATACATGTACTGGACTTATAAACTTGACAAAACATTTACTTCATTTGGAAGCACTGGAAAAAGGAAACACGATGATCATCAATTAAGGTTCACAGGAGGGCAAAACCCACAGCATTAGTTCAAGTGTAGGACAAAACTGTTACAGTGTCAAAAAGCTGTTTCGGAAGACATTTTAGACTTTAAACCACAGAAAACTGGTACACGTTTGTTAGTTACCACATCACCTAAAATCATACATATTTTTTATGTTGGAATTTTGATATATAAATATACAGGGTAACAGAGAGACAAGGTCTTATGGATTGTTTATTTAGTTTCACAGACTGGTACAGGTAGCAAACACAAGGATGAATTGGAACATGGTCATTTTTACTTTGTCATTTAGAGGACATGTTAATACTGCATATAAGACCCAATTTGTGCCTTAATTAACCCTGTACTGCTGGTATCATTTTAATTGGCTACATATTAGGGCAAATTGTTAAAATAAAACAGTGACTTACATTTAAGCATAAAAAAGAATTTATCAATGTTGTAGGGAGAGGTATAAGGAGAAAGTGACTCAGCAGTACTCCTTTCATCTTGTTTTACTGGTCAAACTTTCCGATGAGCGATCAATGACCACACACCACATGAAAAATCATGCAAACAAACCCTGTCCCTCACAAAATCACAGCCAAACAAAAGCTCTGATAACCAGGCAGATGATTGTAATGGCAAAATGAACATTGTGAAAGGATATTTCAACCCATTTATCCATTTTGAATTTCCTAACTGACCTAAGTCTACAAAATTCCAAAACTTGAATTCAAAAATTGAGCCCAGAACAAAGTCTTTTTTACTAATACGATTTCTTATATTTTTTAAGTGTTCCAGATTTCAAATGCATTCTTTTTCACCTACTTTTTTTTTTTTAATTCTTAAACATACTGTGATATTCACAAAACAGTGTAATTATAATCACTTTTGTTCCAAGAAGCATTTCAATACTAAGTATGCAATATTGTACTGCATGATTGTTGAATGTGTAAATGTATGATCACTCAATCTGACAGCCTGACAAATTCTCAAACAAGATGAACACATAAAAAGTGTGAAAAAAAAAATAATCATCAAAGAACACTACATACTGCAATCTTCAGGGGGCCGATTGTCCCTGCTCTGTACATAATCTTTGATTTTGAACCCTTGATCTTGGTTTTTTTGGACAGTAAGGAGTTGGGTAAAATCAGTGCCCTCTATGAAGCACAGCTCTTTATTCCCAAACAGGCTTATTTTTCCATTTTTTATACTTCTTAGTGATATCAACTCCAGTGATTTAAGATTTGTCATAAACGCACTAAATGCATTCCCTGCTCTAAAAATAGAAACAAAAAGCACGTCAATCATGCATTCGGAAGAAGGCCCACAATATGAAGCACTTTGAGAAGACCCTTCAATTTCAGCAATATGAATGAATTGAGTCAATGAAAGTCATGACAGGACCAGCATGCACTCTGCGTTGTCATGCAGTCTGTTACAGAATATGTAATGGAGTTCTTTGTGAACCTTCTTCGTGTAATGTATCACAATAAGCAAACGTCTCATTTTCTATACATGTATCTGCCAGGAGATCTGTTCTACCCATACATCAATAGATCATAGTCCACATGAAACACCCCTTTCTGATATCACGGCAGAATTCTTGTACATGTAAATATAATTTCTTTAGTATTCATTATCTCTTCTCCATTTATTAGGTATACAAGTAAACATATTACCATATGGCATAAATGCAAAAATCTACAATTATTCTGCAGTGACAAAAAGAAATGCTTCATAGCTACATGTTATACATTTAGCATTCTTCAAGATTTTTGGCTCAAAATGATACATACTACATATGTCAGGGCTTTTATTATATCCAATTAATACTCTTTGCTTTAAAGGGTTGCTGATTATGGAAATAAACATTTCTGGCTTTATGTAACAAAGTAGAGGATTATGAATTATAACAATATGTCCCGCATCAACTCTTTTCAATGACAAAAGATCGATTTCTTTCATTAAAAATTGACCAGCAACTGTAAGGCCAGCCCCTGTGTGCCTGTGAAAGAACAAATGACTTGTAAATAAAAGTAACAAAGCATATAGTACAAAAACTCTATATAACACAGCCTCTGTAGGAAAAACACATAATCTGTCAAATAAAGAGCAAATGAGAGAAAATATCATACTCTTTATAAATCACTAATACAGTGTAATATATGTTGCCTGAACCAGAATGTTAACCTGCACATTCAAAAAAGATTTCTCTTTGTCAAATAATCAGTGAAATAGCAGATAATATCATCTTATAAATTATGAAGTTCATAATATCAGGAAGCAGAATGCTTATCTGCTTATTCCCATTCTCTCATTCATAAACAAGTATTAATGCACATTGTTTAATAAATTACTATAAGATTAAAAGCCACAATTCTCACCCGAGTGTGAAATACACAATATATCAATAATGCACATATCTGTGGGAAACTCATAAAAATATAGCGACTACCAAGTTATAGCCTGGTAACTTTTGAAATGAAGCTATAAATCTTCAGATGTTAACAAACAACAAATGATATGTATGTATAGCCAAAGAGAAAAGTAAAATTTGAATCAAAACAAAATTCACTTATGGATGATTTGGATTAATATCTATTTATGTATCATTATTTTTTTTCTAATGTCTTTTTTTACATCTTGTTTCAGCAATGCCAAATTAATCTGATATCTAATAGTTTTCTATTCTTTTAAGTACTTTATACAACAATTTTTCTCCTATATCCCTCTTCTGTCTGTCAGATATTTGTTTCACCAATAACAATATGTCTTAATTCGTTTATTAACATAAAACAGACATTTTTTCATTCATCTATAGTCAAAATTAAGGAATTTTCTTCAGACAGACACTGATATTGATCAGAAAGCTTTCTTCACAAGCTGATGCCATTTTGTCCCACTTACATGTCTAGTTCACGGCCGTGAATAACTTGAAGGTTGGAGAGAAATGATAGATCAGATATGGTCCTGTTGCC
The DNA here is from genome assembly GCA_033439105.1 of Magallana nippona. NCBI lineage: Eukaryota > Metazoa > Mollusca > Bivalvia > Ostreida > Ostreidae > Magallana > Magallana nippona. The sequence continues at coordinate 12,508,995 of CM065918.1, read as the reverse complement.
GCCCTGAACCATCAGGTATCCCGTGATCTGCTTTACTGTTTTAAACACATTCAACTGCTCTTTTTTTAGACCCTCTAGTTTTGTGTAGTTATCACTGCAAAGCAGTAAATAAATAAAAATTTCATTTAAAAGTCAGACAAATTACTTAGGAATCCATTGCTTTTAATGGAAATGTAACACTTTAATTTGTAAAGTCTATATTCTAATTATTTAATTCATAAAAATTCAATCCAATTTTAGATACTTAAAATACAGTATATTAATATGACTGCTTATCATAGTAAAAACATGCATAGGGTCACATCAGAATGAACTTTGATGGAAAATCTCTGACATATGACCAAATGTAGTCACTGTATTTATACAGATGTATCTGAATAAAATATTTCTTAAATGTGGAAAGTCAAAAAATACACAAGAGGTTTTAAAGATGACAAATTTTCACTGAGCTGAATTTTATTTTGTATGGATCAATTGATACTGTAATTTCTACTAACCCATCAAATGTTGTTTGTACAATTTTCAGATTCCCATCAATGACAGTGCAGTTTTCAAACCGATCAATATTTTTGCTGGACAAAAAATCATCCGCCGCTATTCCCCTGCACCCTGTCAAAGAAAATCAGTTCTGAGATGAAGATGACAGTAATTGGTAGCAATAGGTACATGTAAAACCAACTGTAAAACAAACGTGTACATTAACTTCATAAAAGATAAATTTATTGCTAGAAAAATCTTATGTGAAAGCTCTATGCAAAGTTAAATTTGTTTCACAAGGGAATATATATCTGATTTGCCAGTCCTATTCTGACAGACTTTGAAATATGCATGTGAGAGTGAATGTTCATATAGGTTATAAGATAAATGTTCTTCATAAACCCATTGGTTGTAAAGCTTGGCATGAGGAATTAAAGTTCTGAATCTTTTTTAAAAACTGCAGAAGTAGAGGTATGTCACAGTAAGTGTTGGCACAGCGTAGAAACTTCTCTGCTCAAATACTTCAAGCACTGAGCTTATACTGCCTCGCATGCCTAAATCTGGAGACCTTTGCCAGCACTTGGCGACATCTCCATGAAATGAGTGTAACAATCTCTAAAGAGAGATGCAGAACAGTGAAGATTCCATCAATGCATCTTGGCTGATTTCACAGTCCCATACCATGCTGACTTACACTTTGGACATGCCCCATCACAGGGGACACAGGTGTTGTTGACAGGATAGTAGTTCTCTGGACACTTCCTGACACACAAAGCATTCTGTTTATCTACCAGCATGTAATCTAAACACCCAAAAAATCAATGGAAAAAAAGATCACAGATTAGAAAAAATCTATTTAAACTCTTATCAAAAGCAATAAAATCTTACATCATTTATCATGTGAGTTAATGTCTGGAAATTTCAGTATTTATAAACATTTTAACAATTTAGAACTCAAAAGTAAATAGAAAGATTGGCTCGAGATCTTGTACCAGTAACTGTGTCATTTTGTCATCAACACCTACCTGGACATTTCTTGAGACACAGGGATTTATAAGCATATTTTCCATACGGGTTGTCTTCTAACACCATGGTGATTCGGTTGTATACTCGTGGCTTTGGACACTCATTGACACAAGTTCCCTCATTATAGAAGTTCTTGCATGCCTGCAAAACAAAACAGTGCTCCATCACAGTCTATAATCTGATGTCTGACTATTTACTGTCAAAAAAAAATCTTTAGTCATTATGATGTACAGAAAAATTCACAGAAAATTTCAATGATGGTAAATCACAATACATGTACATGTTTTTAAAGAAAAGTTTAAATTAAAATAAAATCAACAATCACAATTTGTTTTACAGTTATCAATTTCCCCTTAACACGAAATATGACCTTGAACTAACCAATAACACTTGATCTTGGTTTTTAGTGACATTTAAGGTTAAAGAAGTAGAGGACAGGAAAATGAAAATAAATCAACAGATAAAATACAAGATATACTGCTACCACTTGATATTTAAAGTCAAAAGAACAAAAATGAACTTACAACACAGTCTGAACTTCTAGGTCCAGTGCACCCCCCAGCACACTGGGAATGACAACATTCACTAATTTCATATCCAAAACAACCTGTTTCACAACTCTTGTGACATATCTCTCGTATAACTGAAATAAAACAGAAAAAGAAATCATAATGGAGTCCTAGTATGTATTAATTGTAATCAAGTGTTCAGCTTAACTTTGGTGTATCCGAAGCTTTCCAGAAGTATGTGCTTTAAATCCTTAATCAAGAACTTTGACCTTGACCTTGACCTCTGACATAGGAAATTGGTTCAAGGTTACTGCACATCACACTCTGTAGGTTATCTTGGCCAAGATAGGGCAAAGGGATTTAATTATAAACAATAAAAGCTTTCTTTGTTGTTTTACAGGATATAAAAGCATTATATCAATATATGAATATATATAAAACAACAAAGACACACTTAAGATTATATTTAGATAAACAAGTATCACTAACTTGTAGGCATTACTCACATTTCTGGCATTTATCAGCTCCACTTCCCCAACAATGGTAGCTCTTAGTTTCATTTTTGAAACATTCTGGAGCACATGGAAGGCCTGAAAAAAATCACCGAATTGATGCAATTACGATATTTTCCTGTATAAAAACTAGCGAACAAAAATCTTGAGGTTCTACTCATTCTCATATTCAAACAAAGTACCTATGGACAATATTAACAAAATAAACATTCAAGACACTTCAGATAAAGTTAGTGTCAATCAAAACAAGATCAAAACAATACTTACATGATTGGCTTGATGTTTTGGAGGAATTAGTTGAGGTGAATCTGACTTTGTATTCAGGGTTAAATTTGATGTCCTTCCATAAAATTGTATCATGATAACATAGCCATTCATTATTGACAAAATATACATCTCCTCTTGTAATTTCTGGAAAAAGAAAAATCTAAATGCATTTTTCAAAATCAAATGACATTTTCATGTTATTGGTTAATACTAAATTTAATATCTAAACACTTCTTTACCTCAAAGTCTGTAGTTCTTGTGAATAAACAACTACTGGTTTGACCCTTATGGTTTCAAATTGTGTAGATGAAAATCAATTTTTTATTAAAGATTCAATGTTAAGTAACATTGCCTTTAATCAAAACTATTTAAACTAGATATCAAGATGGTGACCATCTCAAGGACCCTGCTTTTAAAAATAATGGAAAATAGAATAAAAACATTTCAGATGATTTTGCTATGACATTGACTTATGACTTAAAAATTTTCAGGTTGGCATAGAATTTGGAGTCGAGCTCATTACCCCTTACCAATAGGCTTTTTGGGGTTTAATATAAGCAAGATTGAGCCAATGGGAAATAATTCGTGATCTAAAACTGGATTTTAAAGAGATCTGCAATGACCTTCACATTTGATCTTGAAACTTGATTTAAGGTAGCTACACAACTTTTACCCAAAAGCTCTGTTTATGTGAAGTATGAGCCAGATAGGGCTAAGGGGAGAATAAATATGCTCTGAAATTTTTTTTATGTAGTCTGATATGACCACTGACCTAGAAACGTCATTCAAGGTAACTGCACACCATTTGACCAAGGCACTCTGTTGGTAAAGGAAGAGCCAGATTGGATCAAGGGGAGAGAATATATGATCCGGACAAGGATTTTTCAGATAATTCTGCTATGGCCTTAACCTTAGACCTAGAAACTTGGTTAAAGTTCATTGCATACCCTTTACCTAAAGGCACTCTGTTGGTGAAGTATGAGCCAGATTGGGCCAAGAGGAGAGAATATATGATCCGGACAAGGATTTTTCAGATAATTCTGCTATGACCTTAACCTTAGACCTAGAAACTTGGTTTAAGGTCACTGCACACCCTTTACCCAAAGGCACTCTGTAGGTGAAGTTTGAGCAAGATTGGGCTAATGGGAGAGAAGATATGCTTTGGACAAGTAATCTTGGATGGACAGAGAGACGGAAGGACAGACTGATCACTATAGGGCACCCACGGAGTGGGGCCCTAATAAATAATTTGATAAAAACAACCTTAGATGATATATTTCAATTAGCTGATAAATTTGTATAGATGAAAATAAACTTTCTTTTTCAGTTAAGTAACATTGCTTTTTTATCAGAAATATCTCGATTAAATAATTTAATCAAAACAACCCTTGATGATATATTTCAATTACCTGATAAACTGGTTAACAATAGTTCCTTGAGACCCTTTGTTTCATGATTATTCACACCAACAAACAAGCTGTAGCTATGGTTCTTGAAATTAAACAACTGGTTCCCTCGTATAATTTTTAAACTCGTAAGTGGGACGGTTTCTGCTATCACAGAAGTAATAAGAACATAGCCGCTCACTTCCTCTATCTTGGATAAAAAACTTAAGTCAAATGTTTCATTTCCTTGCTCTAAAAATTTGATTTCTAAATTTCCATCCACATAAGTACAATTTTGGTAGCGTTGTTTCAGTTTCTTGTATCTAGCTAAGTCATCGGCTCCACTGGTACTCACACCTTCTGAAGACCCCATGCACACCTCTACAATGCATAAAACAAGAAAATTATGTCATTACGTTTATTCTTTTGGTTTTTGTTTCGGTATACTGGTATTTCATACACTCTTCTCTTAATGATCATTTTCTGTTCATTTCAATCTTCAACTATTTCAATTTTGTCTTTTTATTAAAATCTTCAACCTCATATTGTTTATTGAAAAAAATTAACCAGTGTAAAGGAGATTCTTAGATCTCCCCTTGTCCTAATCAATTAATAAAAAATCCCTGACTTTACAATCCAGCTGATAAATCAATTGGTTCTGTACTTAATTAAACATGCACTCCCTATTTATATTTTGGTTCAGAGACATCAGCAATTCATTGCTATAATATTATGCCAAAACTAATTAAACAAACAAAAGTCTAGATAGTCATGCGTCATCCCTCTTAACCCAATGTTGTTGAAAAATATTTATTGCTTCATTAACCATTGGCTTACACTGTCAATGGTGGGATGGTTTACAATAAATCTCTCTCTCTCTCTTTCTCTCTCTCTCTCTGCGTTCATTGGTTACAAAAAAGCTGCCCGTTACAAATAAGATTGGAACCATTACAAAGTATAATAGCTGCCTGTTCATAATCACATTATGATATTTAATATGATTACAAAATGTTTAATGTTTTCAGGCAGTAGTATTATTTGATTTAATTATTAACTCCATCAGATATTAAAATGTCTCTATCTCAAAATCATGTTTTCTCTCCACTTATCCCCCCCCCCACCCCCAAACTGAACTAGAATTATGTCAATATAAAACCAATGCTGTAGGAGTGAAATAGCCCAATCTCGACATACATTGTAGCATCTCATCCTTTATTCATATCTTTAAGGAAGGTCAAAATAGTGCTCAAACTACGCAAATCAGGATCTGAGAAAACGTATTGCATTATTAACAATCTAATATCTAATAAATGTAACATACAGTTGTGTTCATTTTTCTGTGTCTGTTTTTTTTTTTTCATTGTGTTCATCTTGTAAAGTACTTCTGTGATGATTGACAATTTAATTCATCACATTCTTTATATTGATTGGTAAGTTTCATTAATCAAGTGGTGATTTTATTGTTCTCAAAAAGAGCTGAACATCTAACGTCCATACAAACTCTTCTGTGTCAAGATTCACTTACAAGAAAGGAGATAATAAGTCCAAATTGAAAAAGGATCACAAACAGAAAATTGTAAACTTCATTACTTAAATAAGGATTGCAAAATCTTACTGGATTGATAAGTAAATATTAGCAGATCTTGTAAGTATAAGCTTTACTGCCCTTTGGTAGATTTACAGTCATAAAGAGGCTGAAAACCATTTTCTTACGTATATTGCTCCCTGATGCTTCCAGAGTTTGCAACAATCTGGTACTCTGATACAATAAAAATTGATTTATCCATATGACAAGCCCAACCCAATACTATTAAAAACTGCCTACTTATTGTCAAGTTGTTTTCCATAACTCACAAATTTGAAGTAATTTATGGTGGGTAATTTTAAATCGATAAAAGTGTTTGCTATCAAATGGCATTTACTTTCAGATACTATCTTTGGTACTGATGCCCTGTAGAAACCTTTGACCATGGTAGACTGACAATACCCATGTCACTGAAATACCTGCAGTTTTTCTCAGCAAGAAACAAGATAAAATTCTGAGAAATACATTATCTTCCTGCAAGCAGTTGCAGACTATCACAGATTGCACTTTCTGTAATGAAATAAGATCAGGGAGTTTTAATGCAGTTTTTGACCATTAAAATGATAGTGAAACTGAAATTGGGAACCTTCCAAGAAGAAATGTTTAGTATAGGAAAGATAAATGTCAAATCTTGCTGGGCAAAGCTTCATTGCAATTCTCAATTTTTTTCCTTTCCTCTCTTAAGCAGACGGATTAAAGTGGGTTATCACAGAATCGGGACATACCCCAAAAATTGATGTCTCAAATCTTTTCAACTTTCCTCTGGAGATAAAATCAAACATGAAAAAACTTGCCATTGATTAAGGGGAGTCTTGATGGCAAATATGATACCTTGTTGCCTCCCTTGGTACTGGTTGCTGATGGAAATGATGAGAATTTATACAGGTTTCTTTTTATCCTCTAATGATCAGGAAGAGTCGAGATTTATGATAGGGGACCAGCTGCAAGCATCCACAGATAGGAAATTTATATCATTCCTAGGCTTCCATAATTGAGGGTCATTTAATGTCATTTCACACTGCACAAGTATTCATATGAAGGAAATCTCCAAGGAGCTAGTTAAAAAGTTTTCAAGATGACAGTCTGTGCCGGTAGTTATTTACCATTATGATTTTTACCTTTGACATACTTATGGGTTTTTTTCCTAAACACTGTGGTATTGAAAGTCATCTATCCTATAGAAAGTGTTGGATTATTAATGTAGAGAATAATGACTCAGGAGCAGGTGGAAAAGTTCTTTTAAACTTTTTAAAAAGTTTCAAAAATAATTAAACCTCATGGTCTTAGAAAGGAAAGAATTATTGTCAATCATTGGCAATTTCGGAACCACAATAAGAAAAAGTCTTTGAAGTTCATTTCTAATTGGTAAGTTCCTAAAGAACCATCTTACTCACTCCAATCATTTCTGTCACAATACAAAAAGTACACAGCTCTGGTGCAGTATATATATATATTTACATTTCCCAGTGTCTCTGTCTGTGATAACACTATGAATCGATTTTGTACTATACAGCCCAATAAATTCAAATGACGTATTGTTGGGGGCGCAAGCGGGTTTGCATAATTAATATCATAATATTTATTTGTACAACTGCTGAAAATTATATAAATATAAGTAATAAGGAATCATTCTTTGAATATTATGAGGTGATAATTTTGGTGGGGGCATGATCAAATCGAACAAAGCCCGAAGGGCTTTATGATAGATTTGATCAAGCCCCCACCGATATTATCACCTCATAACACTTAAAGAATGATTCCTTATTCCTTAAATATATATATCCTAACTCTCTTATCCCCATTATCAAGTATTTTTCAGTTCATAAAAAGGAGATAACTCTTTTATCACCGACTTCCTACATGACCAGTTCATGAATTTGTGACCTTCTCCAATCTAATCTAGACCACCAATTTAGCTTCTGAAATCTGGGTCAATCGGGACTTCTCTAAAATACCTCACAAATATCTCGCAATTAAAAAGTCGCTTACAATATCTCTTATCTTCACACGAGATGCAGTATTTCACCATCCACTTTCTTGCCTATCAAGTTCTGGAAGTGATATAATGAAACATTTGACAGCCAAACGTTTCAAATGGCCCTGATAAATTTTATCAGGTGCCCAACATATCGGTGTAAAGTTTGATAAACCAGTAAAACTTTTATCTTCATCTTTTCATAACATTATACACAAAAATTCTGACTGTACATCATCTCCGTTAAAATCATTACTGAATTTCTTTCTTTTTTTAATTTCATATAAAGCTAATAATTGAATAGTACATGTATATGCAAAATTTATAAATTTGTTATATATATAAAAACCACATATGAATGCTCCATATTCCATTCTGTGAAAAAGTAAAAATTAGGACAGTTATCTATCATCTTCTGGCCTTCATCAAATAACAGACAGCCTGACACTGTAAAGAATGCTTTGGGATTGACAGAAAGTAACTGGTATTCTGATACTGCTGATGGAAACTCTCTATCATCAGGGAACAGGCATCAAAATGTTGACATGTGAAATGTTTTCCTTAATGAAGGATTTTTACACCTTACCTATCAAACATTCTGTTAACACATACCTGGTTCTCTCAACATCCATTCCCAAAAACCTGCATCGATGATACAGATGAATATAAACTTTTGTGATATCAAAACACCATGATACACTGTGATATATATTGGTTTTCATTTGGGTTTTTTTTGTAAATGATGATAAAAAATATCATACGTAATATAAAATTTATATCACATAGTTGTGGCAAAATGTTGGACCTCAAGAGAGATAACATTGAAATGTTATGCGATATGAATTCCAGTTACTGATAATTTCAAATTTAATTCAATGAGCTGTTAGAATGCAATAAGTCTTAAATCTCCACAATCACAGTGTATAACCTGATCTTTCGCAGTAGGTATCCTGCTTCCTCCATTATCAAATCATCAATTCCTTTAACCATAAGATGCTGGAATGCAGGGAATTACATATGAAATATTATATTCAAAATTAAATGAAACATCTACTATACAAGGGATGATGCCACCAATCCTACATAAAATCAGAATCAATCCCAAGAGATCTTGGAGAATTTGTGTAATTTTATTTTTTCTGAGAAAGCATCATTTTTTTTAATTTAAATTTTGAACAGTGTGATGTCTTAGCAGCAGATGTTCACAGCTTCATGGATAGAAGGGTATACCTAGAGTGCAATAGCAATAAAAATATCTCTTATAAGTTATTACAGGTGTCTGTTAGCATGGAAGAGATAATGCTGTTGTTCTGCAATGCATCCAACTTCTAAACTTTTGAAAAATCTTTTAAACTGGATCAGATTTATGGTTTTCTTTGAGGAGAAAATGAATGATGATATCTTATGCATGCAATCACCGATATTCTTTCGATTGCATAGAAACAAATTTCTCTCTGTGTGAACACTGATGCAACCCCCAACCATTAGTCGTCGCACCTGTCAGTGCATACTGCATACTACTGCAATCAGAATTGCGTATCAAAGGGGAAATAACAATTATTACCCCAAATCATTGATGAAGTTTCAAGTCAGCAGGTATCATAGTACAGATCTGTTGCCTCTTTTCCACCCTGCACCAGACAAATGATGACAGAGCACCCTCAAGAATTCTTCCAATTCTTTCTGGCAGGGAGCAGTTGGATGTACCATCTGAACCCATCAAAAGATTCTTGCACCAATGAGATCTGTTAGTATTACATCACTTGTAAACACCAACAAATCAAAAAGCTGACAATTTGACTGGAAACCATCAGGATATCCAGATGACTGCGGTGATTTCTTTAAGGTGAATCAGGCCTTAAACCAATTTTCCTTCCAAGATGGCTCTCTTCGTGTGATTCAGGATTTCATGTAAATATCTGCTTCAGTATTTCTTCCAGCAGCAATTTTTTGGGTCTTCTGTACTGAACTATATACTAGCAAACTATTGTATACTATATACTAGACAAACTTTCAAATTATTTTGAATTTCCATTTATAAATCTATTAAATAGTCAATAGTAAAGCATTCATTGCATATACATGTACTAAGAACTCTGGTATATGTTCCATTTGTTCTTTTTATTCCAATAAAAATCTTCATCTTGGTAATGACCTTTTATGTTTAATCCTTTTTTTTTCAAGATATTTCTCACGAGTACACATTTACCAAGAAGGAAATTCAAGTCAGGCAGAATACAACTGACACTCTAGTTCATTTTACACATTTTTTGGGGGCCACTACACCACAAAAGATATGAAATTTCATACAACATTTACTCAGATACCATTTTTATCCATCAAAACTTATTTTGAAAGTAGAAAAATAAAACTTGTATTTATAATTTTGAACTGGGTTAATCACTAAAGACTTCCTCATCATCCAAGTTTATCAAATACCTTTCTTTTTTTAAAGAAAAATAGTCCTTACTAAGTACCAAACTTTATGACAGAACTTGGTACTGGATTGAACATGTTCACTTAACTAGCACCTACCTATACCGGTAGATAGAATCCATGCTAGCAAATTTACTTGTCCTTTGTCCGAAGAAACCTTGATTTGGAAAAGTCTATAAAACTGCAGATAAACAGTTTTATGTGAAGCAAAGAGAAGATTTAATACTTACAATACTAAAATTTGGAGCACATTTTGTTGTCTGGAAAGTTTTTGCAAAATCAAACATTTAATAATCTACAAACATGAGCTTCACGGGAAATGTAAACTTCATTGATAAACATGTATATTCTTACATTGCCAATCTTTGTAACCGACTTTTTTGTCCAACTGACTTATATCCTTTTTTTAAACTTAATCTTATATATTTATTTTATTGCATGAAGTTGGTAATATTTTTTGCCTTTGTTGCATGTTAAGGATTAAGCTATACATGCAAAATGCTTGTTTTTGGAGGTAACACCAAAGCTTCATATTTCCAATCAAGAACTAACAAACTGCTGATAAATCAGCCAGCACTGTGCTATACAGACAGGCTTTATCATAGTATTGAAGGGAGTTTCTTACAACTTGTTTCAGGGTAAAGTAAAACAGTGGCGCTTTATTTATGTTTTCCTACTCCAGACATACTAGAGTCTGTTGATGGAACCCATGAAATCCAACACAGAGGCCAGATTCATGATCAACCATAAATGTCACCCCTGCGGAGTGAGTACAATATGACATTGTAGAGAAGTTTAATTCAGTTTGATGCTAGGCACGTGCTGAGATTGAATGGAACTCCCAGACCTTATTCCTGAACTTTAGAAACAGGACTTTCTTTGAGGCAATCATTCTCCGATATCAAATGATGAAGAAATTGATGGTGCAAACAGGATGGGTGTTACACATAAAAATATGTAAGAAAGATAGCAGTTAGCTGATTCTGATAAAAGAAGAAGCTACGGGAAGGAAACTAAAGATGACTATAATCTGCCTGTTTTGATACACACAAGATGAAGACATTTTAAGACTGGTGATTCAATTATTCCAAACAGGCTGTTTTTGGATAAACTTTAGGAAACTTGTCTGTCATCCAAAACAATTTGAATTAAAGCATCATCAAAACTCCTATCAGGAGCATTACCTCTGTTGAAGCATCATCAAAAGGGGTTTAGTCTTGTTGAGTAGTCTGTGAGCAGCTCTGATATTGGAAGATAATTTTTGATTACAAAAATTCTTCTATCTAACCTGTTGGAGATGTTTGTTTATATAAATATATATTCCCAAGTTATTTTTTTTATAATTGGCAGGTTTCAACAGCTTATATCTACACTACGCTACCAGAACACCATATTATTTCATAAATTCTTCCATGACCTTCCTTAGTGGAAATTTGGAATACCTGAGTACAACATTCTTAAATTCTTCAACCACTGTATTCCTAACATTTGTATTTTTATTGACATTTTATAAAAACATTTAAATTCCATTCTGTTAACATCTTAAGCCACTTGCAAGTTTTCTCAAAAGCACTAAAGAAAGATCACAGAGTCTATTTAGGTTGTGCAATATCTTGCTATAGAAGCCAGACAGTTGTACTACAAGAGCTACTCCATACAAAATGTGGAAGGGAAAGCATTACTCAGTGACAGCAGCATCCCATCTATCACTTACAGCCAATTAACACAAATTACTCTCGGTGTTACAGGCAGGAAGAAGGTGGAACATGGTGTCTTATCATCTTCATCCCAATCAGTTACACCCAAATCATGCATCAGATTTTTTTTTATTAAATCCCAAAAACTCTAAATCCACGCACCCTTAATCTAAAACCTGTTTCTTAATGCATACCTCAAACTTCAGCACAAAATTATCTTTAAAATTATTCACCCACATACATCCTTAATATATATATAAATATCTGTATTAATTTGATCATCTGAAGTCTCCGAATCAGGTAACTTATTTATAAAGCTTAAAGGGTGTATATAATCTTGAAATATCAATTCAGACTTTACTTGACAAGTGTCTACACAGAGAAGGCCATCCCCATCCTGCCAAGTCACTGACATTATTATCTACCATAACAATCAAACATAAAATCTGACAGATGCAATAATGGCTTTGGTCAGTTTTAATATGACCATGTGGTCCACATATTGTCCATTCATAAAGCTCTGGTGGGCTGGTCAGGAGGAGATCTTAAGGGTGTCTGAATCACTGTTATTACTATTGATCCAAGATAGTCACCATTATCAGAAGCTCATCTAACTTAAGCCGACAAATTATCTTGTACTATTCTCTCTACAGAACTAATCAAATGCATCATCCCTTTCATTATTAAGATAAGCTTCAATTGCTGGTCATTTTGGCTTCTTATGAGAAAAGACTTCAGAGTTTTTTAGTTAAGAACATAAAGTGACCACCTGCAGTGAAATTAGTACCTCTCCAGAAATTCAACATTTACAGTGCTTAATAATTAGTCAAAGAATGACAGATTGATCTGATCATAATTAAACATTTTCAACTGATTAGAAAGCCTTTGGGTAACAGCAGGAACTTTACCCATTCTAGGCTTAAGATGATATAAAGCTAGCCCATTAATACAAACACTTTCATGTAGACTTCACATTATCAATTTATCAAAAATAGACATGGCTTTCAATGGGTTAATTACTTTAGGTCATAAAAATCAATTTGCATCCCTGCCACTACTCAAAATGCTAAACAAGATGGAATTGAAATAGAACACTCAAATAATGGAATACCATTTTATCAGTTGTTACCACTGACATGACTTTCTTTCAAAATTAAAGATATTCCATTAATAAACATTTTTGTCTGTCACTTTACCAATCTGAAAACTTGGTTGGTCTATAATATATAGGGGTTGTGGGCCAAATTCATCATCTAAATGCATTGCAAAAAAAACTATTTATACTGCATTTGATGGTTTTTCTGGGATGTGGGATGGCATCCTGAATGACTAGATCTCAGATAACCATCTAGTTAAAAAAGACCAGATCAGCAATGCAAACAAGTCCTCAAAAATAGCTTTACTAAGGATTCATGTTCCAAGTTCAGCTGACTACAGTATATATCATAAAATAGCATAATGCTTGATGTGACACCAATGGTGCAAATACTAAAATGTCTAGTCTTACTGAAGATGCAAATCTCAATGTTTTCCAGCAAATAATGGATTTGTTCTAACCAGTTTGTTAGCTATTTCAGTCATTAAATATTGAAACAACTCTTCAAGGGCTATGTTTCTTATTCCTGCAAACACAATTAATGCTTTATAGCCAAATGGATGTTTAAATAAGACAAAAAGCACTCATTATCTCCCACAGTGCAAAATCAAGGATGGAAAATGGCCAAACCTTATAGTAAACAGGTGGGGACAACAACAGTTCCTATCTCAAGAGAACAATAATGTTTGTTAGGGAAAAAAAGTCGATCTAGAATTTAAGAAATTGATGTTGGCTGCAACTTATACCTTCATTGCTAGAGGGTGTTAGCCATGACTTTTGGGGAGCATGAAATTACGCAGAAAAAGGGGCTTTGATGTAAAAAAAAAAAAAAAAAAAAAAAAGTCTGTTTACTGTCTGCTACATTAACAGATTACTCCAATCAATGCCTGCGAGAATTAAGTCTCATTGGAGCTAGCAATTTTTCTTTAGTTTTGCTTCAATTTGCAATTAATAAAAGTACTAAGTAGTTGGTTGTTTCGAGTATATTATCTAAGAGCATGCAAAAACATCATCACCACATTTAGGAAGTTACAAATTGAGGAAAATGATGAAGAATGTTGTGGTTACAAGTAAGAATGAATAAATAATAATCAAAAAGAGCAGGCTATCCAGCTCTTGTATCCATTGGAAGCAGAGCCAAATATCGTGATTTGCTGCATGAAAATTTTGGCTTCCACTATAAAGTAACAAACAGACAAGGCAAAAATATAGGATCTGTGGCTCATTACCAAATGCTAACAACCTCTTCATTACAGCTGCACCAATCACAAAGACTTTGTACGGAAAGGGAGAGAGGCATCACACCATACAACCTGTCAGCTAGCTCCTCAAAAGATCTACAGCTGAATGCTATACAAAACAATAAGCAATCATCACATCACTTTCATGGACATTGCAGTGTTTACTTTCTATGTCAGAGAAATTAGAAAACTGAGATGTAAACCCCATCTCTAGACCAACAATGGGTATCGTTTGACAATTATGGCTCTGGCAGAAACACAATAGGCTTTTACCAGCCAAAGCTATCAACAACACTCCAACTTTTTTTTGATTTAATATGCTGTAAATCTTTAGACATCCATAAATGTACTTCTTTTCAAACATTTCTTAAACTTGGAGTTGAGTCTTAATGGGATTTAATTAATGTGTTTGTAATTTATCTAAAAACTTTGACAAGAAAATCCATTTAAAATAACAGGGCAGCTTTAAAATTCTTTAAAATCAAAATCAATATACACCAAAACAATATATACTGCTGTTTTAGGTTTGTTTGAATACATTTACTTCAGTAGAAAAATCAAGTAAAAGACACCACACAGGTACATACATTCATATATTTTTTTAATCTGCTCATTGACTTGCAGGCATGCAATCAAATTTCTGCTTTTGAGAAATATCTTTAACAACCCTCAAAATCTTTAAATAATTTTCTGAACATAAAAGAGGAATAATCTGCTGCATCAGCTAGTGTTAGACTGGAGTGCCCAATTTGTTCATGGACCATGCAGCAAATGGAGTCCTGCTTGCCTTCTGCCATTAAAATACTGTGATCTCTAAGATACTTCAGCAAGGCTTTTCTCATTATTTGCTCTATAACAAGTTGTATCATGGTTTATCGTATTTGTGGTCAAGCTTTCAGTTATATAATCCAAAGTCACCAACTCTGCAGGGAGTTTTAATTTTACTAATTCACACACAACAGAAAAGCACTGAACAAGAACAGATATTGTTGACATCTAATTTCCACTGAAGTATTTGCGACTGGCGCCCCCAGGATTATTACCTGTGTAAATCAACTAAGTCCCTCAAAGACACTCACAGTTAAAACAGACTTCAGAAAACGAGATTTATTAAACAATTACTGCCTTCTTTTGAGATGACTTCTGAAAAAGTGTAGACTAAAATATTGATGCAATAAGTAGTTACATGTGAGTGCTTGTAGGAAATTGAGTTTATCTCAACAGTTGTTGGGACTTTTGTGTTTTTTAACTTACTTAACTTATAAACAAATTGATTATGTTCATTTTACATATACCAACAATGTCAACAGCTGGGGGAGACTGAACATGGTTCTGCCACTATTATAAAAAAAGGTCCTTGCTTTTCATTAAATCACCTTTTTTTGACACATTCTGTACACAAAAAGTCAGTCAACACCATCTTGTCCTCTGCCAGCTATCTTTTATTACAGGATACCCTCAATAAATCCAGGGGCTGTGTAACAGCCTGCATTCAAGCATAAGCTATAAAGTGAAATTAAATCAGGGTAGATCAACAAAACACTCTCTCCGTGTTTAGGCACCACACATACACACTGTACCTGCATGCACTCGGCAAACACGAATTGCATAAAATTCACCTGGTATATTTTTTTTATCAGTTCTGACCAGATTTCAAAGTACAAATTATCCTAAATACCCATGTGGAAAGATTGTAACCCTTCAGTGCTTGTCTAAAATTCAAATATCATTTAATACAGAACCAGCATTTTACAACTAAAAGTTTGTCTGGTTATTTCGACCATAAAGCTGCCACCTGGGGTTCAGGTTTTCAAGTTTGATGATCACTTTGACCATTTCATCTCTGACATTTTAAGTGTTCCTCCCTTATTTTCAGTGACCTAAACCTTGTGTACATGCAGATGCATACAAAATCACCTTATATATCTGAAAAGCATGTACAATATGTAAATGAATGCCCTCTTGACTCTATTTCTATCCCTTTTACAAGAATATTATTAACCTTATCCATTTGCTTGAATAATAATTGTTCCGACGAAAAGGCTGAACATTTTTCACTGTGAGAATTTAAATCTGTGGGATAGTCAATGGTTTACATACAAAATCTAGAAATGAAGTATATTCCTTGCATGAGCAGTACATTTAAACAAATATTTAATTTGATAGGCAAAGAAAAGCTTTTCAAAAAAGTGGAAACTGTGGTCAAGCACAGTTTTCCCCACAACTTAACCAATGGAATTGATTTACACCTTATGAAAATACAGGAATGTTATCACAATACAGTGAATATAATGCCATTGCTATGCTAAGAATAACAAAGCAATTAGAAGAGAATTGTGAATCATCCATCCTCAACACGTTTACCTTACAACTACATGTAGTTTAAAGTTTTTTAATTGATTTAAACAAGTTCTTAAGTGATGTACCATCTCCTATCTGAGTTGGCTTGAGTGCAGACAAGTCGCCAAAACTATGTTCTTTGATCACTACCAACAGACACTTCTACAAATTGTCAAACATCCCCCATCAAACTCATCTGTCGACCTAAACATGTGAGCAGTACATACAAATACACAGGTTTAATTGTTGAGCAAAAAGATAGAAAACACAAATAGACCAAAGCAGAGACCAAGACCTCTATGTAGAAATCTTATCATGGTTCCTATCAAAGAATCCACATTAGGGGCAATAAAATGTGTTCTTTGTCACTCGTTGGTGTTGTTCCTTGTTATTTTTCTGGCTGATTTATCTTAGGACACCTTAAGAATGACAAAACATCGCCAGTTAAACACACTTGGAATAACTATAATCCTAACATATTGTAACAGAGTTGAAATTGGAAGTATTAACAGATAATATGCTAACAGAGTTGAAATTGGATGTATTAACAGATAATACACTTCTCCCAGCCCCCAAACCCTACCCAAGATGACTGTATGAATACAGGTATAGATAAGTACAAGTACATTACTTGTGACAAAGGAATGAGTAATTCATGTGCAGTGTATGAGACAATGGGCCCTAGAGCCGTAAGTAATGGGGATAGGTTTTCCAGTGACAAAGTATGAAAGTTTCCCCCATTCTAATACACCCTCCAGTCCTTAAAACCCCCATAATGAAAACTAACACTTGATTCAGGTAGAGTGACAAGGAGTCATAGCTGGGGTTACCATCCCATAAGTGGTCAGAAATTAACTCCTTCACGGTACGGCCCCCACTGATTTTAATGCTTCCAATCTCTGCATTATATTACCTAGTGTAAAAAAAAAATAGTTTCAACAAATACATCTCCTCACGCAACATTGTGGAAATACATGAATCTTGCTTCAAGTAATGATGGCTAGATGACAAAAGATCATATGAGATAAAGTCTGCATATTTACATGTCTGCTACTGAATTTCCTCTGAGAAATCTATACTGTACGTAGGAAACAACCTTTGGGAATTATTAATAAACAAATGATAATTTCATAATTGTTTGTAATTACTTGGGTACAGACTCCTACTACAATTGTACTTGATGTCTGCAAACTGAAGTACATAATTAATTTCATTTGAACATACTCTCCAAACGAGAATCTGCCTATTATGCACCAAAACAGAAAAAATGACCTGGTAATCCATAACATCTTCTCTTGACTACTGTTAAAATGAATAATTCTATAATTTGGTCTCTAACTTATCAAACAAACTAATACTTACAATAACAGTTCTTTAATTTCTAACAATTAATGTATCGTTAGTTTAGCGTTTTTATACAAAGGTTAAAAAACTAAAGGAAAAAGGTATAATGAAATTAGTTTCAAACATTACAAAGAAATGAAATAACTTTTATCCAAAGATTGCAAACCAATACGAGTACAGGTACTGACCCCAAAAACAGATACTGAAATAATATCATCAAAGTAGGAAGTGTTGGCAACAGCCCTTGAGGTTGCCCAATTACAACTGTTTGAGAGACATGTTATTTGGTAACAATGATTTTTGATGTTTTTGAGTGTATACAATGCCAGCCTCTCTGGATTTGAACAAACCTTAGCACATATAATGACATACAGGGACAGGGCAAGCATTGTGCTGAATATAATGGAGAAAAAATTGCAAGTGCCTGGAATATGTTCTCAAAACTTAATAAGAGTTCTGATCAATGGTTGTAATGTTCATTTAAAGGAATATTTCTAAATGTACTTCTGGAATTTGGAAAATACATTACACCAGCCATCCCACCTTGTGCTTTGAAAATACAAAACCTGGTCATACAATTTAAACTGCAACCATTAACACTAATTGCATGAGGTAAACTTAGGTCCAATTCAAAAGCAACATCCACAGAATTCTTTAAAACTGTAAATAAACACTTTTAAAGAAAGACTTGCAAGAGGATTTGACTGGAGTTCAGCGAGGATTTAAAACTAAACAGACACTTGCAAAAGTAATTCCTCATTAATCTCTTCATAAAACTGATCAGCAAATACTTTCTAACAACAAAGGCTTTAAAGACCTAAACACAGGGCCCTTGCTTCTTTTTTTTTTCTTTCCTTCAAAATTGATATGCAAAAATCGGTCATCAACTCCAACCTAGGAAGATTGGTCAGGATTAAATCTGCCACCACAATACAACTTATTCAAATGTCACTGCATGCAGCAACTCAGTCAATGAAAAACTTCAATTATAATTGACCCATTTTATGCAGATATTCCAAAATATTTAATAATAATTTTGGACCTCTGCTAGCTGCCAAACAAAATCACTGGCTGGTAAGTTTGATGTGGGAGGACACATGAGACAGATTAGATGGGAGATAGCTCAAATGAATTTAGTACTCTGGTGATAGCCATCTTTACCTAGCAGGCAGAAACTTAAAAATCCCTGCTGTCAAAAATATTTATAAAATGACACACCGGTACCCCTGGAGGACCCTCTTCTTAAATCATAAGAGGTCTTGACCTATTGTAAGGCCAGCAAGTCAATCAGAAAAGACCCAAGAAAAATACTTTCCTTTTTGACATCCATAAACAATATAGTACTTAAAAAATTTTACAAAAGGGATTTTTGTAAAATACCCCAAGGTATTTTATGTTTTAATATGCATTTAAAATTTTTAACTCCATGATTTCTATTTAAGTATTATAATAAAAAAAAGTTTGAGAGTGCATGCTCTATCTTGCATGCTATATAAGCATGCTTTCCAAAGCCTTGCTTTAGACACAGCCCAATACATTCAGGTAATACACTTGCTACTGTTTTGACTGCCAAATTTAAATATTTAGACATCCATGATGTGGGTCACAGATAAAAACGCAGTATCTTTCACAGGCAAATTATTTAAACATATATATTTAGGTCAAACAGAAATGCATTAGGCTAGAAAACATTTAACTTCAAACAAACAGATAGAAAAATGCGATAAACACTGCAAAATAATACAAGTGTGTTAAAGCAATGGACCACAGCTGTTAGGCTAAATGGTGATTCTATCTTCGAACAGATACCAAAGCTGGGTTAAGCAGGTTTTTTTTTAAGATGGAGTTAAAATGATGGAATACTAATAATAATTCAAAAAATTTTGAAGCATCTGAACCAGAGTAAAATGGTTGTTATAGAGTTGTTTCAATTCTTGACCAGGAGGTGCCTATGTTAATTAAAGTATCCATATGGCTCATAAATACTTCTTTACATTGCCGTTGTCTACATATAGTTTTCATGCAAAAATATTCCGTAATCAGAATTTAAATCGGTTCATAATGAGTATAGTGGTATAAAGGTTCTTTATATCAGTTAGATGATATACAAAGCCCCATCAGTTAGATGATATACAAAGCCCCATCAGTTACACACAAAATTCATAATTCAAACCCAGGTCTTCCGTTCTTTGAAACATGCATAATCTAATTGGTAATGAGAGAAGTAGCTCATCTACAAAAGTAATATTATGTAACATGGGCTGCGGTTTGATGCTAGCCAATTTTCAAAGGGGGGGGGGATCAGGTGAATTTACCTCCAAAACAGTTCTGGTATTACAGGGCCTACTACTTGGTCAAATACATTATCTTACACTGTTAGTTTTGGAATTATAACAAATTTTTTTTTTTGCTATGATTAAAACCATTAGATAATTACTGATTTTGCATGGCAATGTTCATTTTTCTTGCAGAAACAAAATCAAGATAGAACATGCATGCAAGATGTAAATGATGGCTTTTTAATTATCCCTGACTGTATTTCTACTCTTTTTTATAGAAATTAAATGCTACAGCTCTCTTGGCTTAAAATGTGAATAATCAGTGCAATTTAACCATGCCACCAATTACACGGATGTGGTAAATTTTTGAAAAAGATTTTAATGTTGTCCTTCAAGATAATTTTCTGAATAGCATGTTGAGTACAAGCTGAACTTCCAAATCTTATTTAAACTCATTTGTCAAATTCATATCCTCAGAAATTGTATCCCAAATGAAGGCTCAATTTATTGAAAATCAATACCTGTTAAATGATTTCTTGGGCAGTAAATGCACAAAAGAATGACATTAGTTTTTCAAAGACTAATTCTATAATTTCTAAAGGTAACCAGGGACTGCAGAAGTAAAACCATAGATTATCATTTTCTGACAAACAGACACCAGTCATTATCCTATTTTGATCCAACTATACCTCTTATATGGCTTGAATGCCAAGGGCTAAATCTCAAGAAATAAATTTCAGACCTATTAAACTATCTTGGCAGCTTCCCTACTAATATGGAGTACAGGGAAACCATACTGACCTTCGGATTATATCCTAGCGGGTCATTTTTATTTTTAAAAAGACAGATACTCAAAGCCAAGTTGAACAACAACCAAAAAGGACAAAAGAAAATATGCTTGTGTAATCATTAAATATCATAATCTCATTATTTCTTTACAAAAAAGAATTCTAGTCCAATTCTTAAATACATAGTGTAAAATGGGTGTATTTCAATAAATTAAAATAAGAGAAAGGAGTTGCACTGAAGTCAGAACATTAACAGTTAAATTGTGCAGCCTAATGCACACATGCACTCCTTACTTTGTCAACCTGTGTGACGACACAGCATGTTTACAAAAGTCTACCTGTCCCGTGTGGTAAATTACTTTATATTCCTGGGATGACGCAAGGCTACAAGGCTACTTAGTGTTTTAAAACCATTTCCTTCAACTGATTCACTGAATCACTTACCTGAAAAAGAAAAAACAAATTTTTCAAAACACAGTTAATTATAAAAAAAAATTTTGTAATAAAATTTTTAAAAAAGAGAAGACAACTATCAAAGTTGCTTGGGTGGATATAGCTATTCAGTATAAAATGATTTTCTTACAAACCAATTATTTTAAAAAGTTATGAAAAATTGGTCTCTTTTTACAGATAGAAATATATTTAAAGTAAATAAAAAAAATACTTTGTGTTGGTACGTAGCACAAAAAACAAAGTTCATGAGTCATATTAAAGCGTGTTAACAAAATTTGTCCCCTATTGCTTCAAAGGTTAATTCAGCTTGCTTTTCCATAATACACAAACTTCAGACATATTTGTGAAAAATGTATACAGATTTATTTTTGATTTGCCAAAACATCTTTGAAACAAAACCTTTGTTTTACACCATACATAAAACTTGATATACAATTGGACAAAGCAGATTTAAAAGAACATCAATTGGATTTTTGTAAAAACAAAAAAACAAAAACAAAAAAACACTATTTTAGGCAAGATTTACTCAAGTTATTTTTTCCTTTTCCTCAAAGCAGTAAATTTTGTTAACAACTATAATTATCAAGCAAATATTGCCGATTTAGATGACTGCTTTGCAGTTTGTTCAGACTTTTTGCCGTGGTCTGTTTATTTTTCTGGAAGGTTTAATCATTATCAAATAAGACGAGAACAACACCCATTTACACAATTCCTGTCATAAGAACATAGCAATAACCAAGACACTGCCTGCAATCAGGCTCATAATTTTTGACATCTTGAAGAAATTCATTCCCCATATCAGTCATATTAAGTAAGAAGCGATCACAAGAAAACATTGGGCAGCTTTTATTTAAGCTCATAATTGTCATGCGTTTTGCTGTCCTAACACTTCTACGATACCTCCCACTATTGGTTTCAATTCTCGTCCCGTGCACAAGACAGCTCCAGCAAAATAAAGAAAGTCTTAAAATTCATGTTTAAATTGTTTTCTAGATTATTATACTGTCATGGTTTGGTAACAGCGACATTTGATATTCAAATACCATCGTGTACAATGAAGGGATGACTCAAGGTATTGTATAAGCTTAAGGTGCGACATTGAAATTATAGACAAATGCTCCAGCATGTATGAAGACTCCTCGTTTTTACATAATTCATAATTTTTTATGCACAACTACCTTATCTTGACTTAAATCTTAAACTGTATGAAAAGACCCCAAAAAATTTTGAAGAAGGAAATTTTGTATAAAGATGAATGGACTCTCTCTGTCATTTGTGACCTAGATGCAACAGAACTATTTACTCAAGCAGAGTTTGAAATTTTCAAAGTCACATGAACCTGCTTTAGTTTCATTTGTTTATTGGTCAACAGAATCTATCATCAGACAAAGAGGTATTTATATTGTGAATAGGAAGATTTGTGTACCTGAATTTCAATCTATCAATAAAATACCCATAAGGTACTTGTTCATGTCCATTATCTGTTGTGAACAGTAATTTAAATCGTCTCTGATATCAGGCCAAGCTTTAACAAAGTGGAAAGGAAATCAGTAATCTGGTTACATACAACTCTGCTCCATTCACTCAACCTCAAAAAAAGTTGATGAAATCAAATAAATAAAGAAGATGTATTGATGCCTAACGAGAATGACCCCCTGGGAGATCAAAACAAGGGATTGGAGTATGTTAACTAGCTATTTGCATTCCACCATCTGATAATTTTCTAATTCGGATCAACAAATCTTTATTTTGTAATCAGAACTTGAAGGAGTGTTTCTATCCATTGAAATAAAACTTGACAGTGCTTTTTTTATCTTTTTTATTTTTTGCAAATGATGAAAAGCGTTTCTTTATCATAATCTGATCCCGGCTGTAGGGTGTACATTTTTTCATCGCTGGTCTATGCAGATAGTCGGTACTATTCCCTCTTCCTGTCGATGAAAGGATGGGTCAGATAACATATATTTCACATCTTCATCTAATCAACCAGTGGCAGCTTAACTTCTCAAACCTCTCTCAAAATCATTCATTCAGAGAGAAGCCCATTTAATTTCTTTGACCTCCTTTTTTTTCAATTAGACTAAAGGAATTTCAATTTAAGATATGGCTCCAAAACCATATTGGTTATAACTTAAGATGCATAACTTTCACTGCCAAAAGAATATTCCATCTGACATATTCCCCAATCTACAAAATAACTTTGAGAACTATATGTATCAATGCTTATATACAGCTACAGTGTATTAATTTTGTAATACCAATTTCTCTTAATTTTTCAATATTAACTCTCATTCATGTTTTCTATACTTATAATGTATGTGAGTAATTAGCTTTTTATTTATTTTCTGACATTGATAAAATTAAGAATTGGTAAGAAAATCAATCCTTTATCCAATTAAAATGACTAAATTGTTAAAAATTAAAGAAAATCATTTCAAATCTCTTTTTCAGAGTTTAGTTGTGGTTTTACTCTCATACAGCAGTATTTGGATTAAGCGCAACAGTAACTTGAATAGTGAAATACTGCAGGGTTAGCATTGGGACTTGCTGCTGTTGCCTCAATGTCATTACAACAACACAGATTTCTGCTAGATAAGTTACAATATATAAATCGATTCCATTGCAAATTTAAAGAGCTATATCACTTGATTTTCTGCCTTGGAAAATCTCTCATCATAAGTGCTAAAACCCCAAGAGTACTACAACTCATAGGAACCACTTGCCAAGCAAAACTTGTAATGGGAAAATATTCTTAGCAGCAGCAGGAGCTACAGGTGTGGGTGTCAATTCAGCAACTCCTACAACACTTCGGCATAGTACTTTTTATTTCCCCATTCCTGCAAGAAATGGTACATCAAGACCAGATTTGATGATCTGCAGCTTTTCTGTTGTATAGGTTATAACACTAATTATTTGTTCCTACACATATCCATTCCATCTCCTATTCCATCCTGCTAGGGTTTTTTTTTCTAGTTCTCTCCTTTAATGGGTTTGAGCAATACTACTTTGATCGTGAGGTTAAAAAGTTTTACGTCATCTAGATTTGCTAATTACTAAATCTAAAAATCTGGCAATTGTTTTGGCAAGTGACTTTCATAGGTACATTGTCAGAGCTGGAATAAACACAACCAAGAAACAGAATCAATTATGCACGTGCTCCACTTGAACAGATATGACGAGAATATCTGTTGATTTTTTTCAGCGCATTTGATGGCTGCCCGTTGCTTTTAAATGATCATATGTCCCAAGATGCTTCATTTTATCTTTTCAGTGTCAAATCATGATGATTGCAACTGCAAATCTAAGGGTATTACTCAAAAGCTTTTTGAAAACCAGAGGAAAAAACTTTCCCAAGACCAACCACCAATCCTTCTTTGCTTACTCTTAAAGTTATTAAACATTATCCTACTGCACTTCAGAGACATCTTATTTTTTGAAGGAGCTTACAGCGCAGGTGAAAATTTCACACTTTTATCTGTTCTTTCAGTTTTTTACACAACAAATATCTTTGTGTCACTGAAAAGTCCAAGAAACTGATTCAACAATATACATTTATACTTATCTTAAAAGTCTGTAGATAAGACATGTTTATATTTGTATACCTTAACAAACTATGGGTACATTAGGTGTGAACACATAGATTAAGCCTATTTTTAAAGAGCTGGGCCAACCTTGCACTTTTATGGGTAAATACAAGACCCAATGTTTTAATGCTATAGACACTAGAAAATTGTCTTCAAGGTCATCGAAGGGAAGTTGATACTGTCAATTTTTCATTATTTTCATTGCCCACAGACCTTTTACCATTCCCAGCTACTTGTTAATTCAGTACTGTTGTGAAGGAAAAAGGCTGCCCCAAGACCATTTATCTAGCATGTATTGCCAAATAAAGCCTCTTCTGATTTATGCTTGGGAAATTAATATTGATTGGACACCACTGTATATAGAGTATTTCACACTTCAAAAAGTTATCTGTCTTGCGAGTTTCCTTCAGGCAGAAATGATCCAATTCTTAAAAAAAAATACTGACTACTGGAACACTTAAGATCTGGTGAAGCAGATATAGAAAGAATTGCATACAAATCTAATATTCATATAGGTTAGGGCTGTTTATGATAGCCTCTGCAGATGTAACATTCAACTTGTGACTGGTATTTATATCTAGTTTTCAAAACATTCTTGAGATTAAGATGTTAGTTTTCTTAGTTAAGCTTATCGACTGCATGCTTTCTCATTAAACATCAGGTATGGCCCAGGGAAATTTCCAGGGCTGGCATTGCTATGGAAGACAGCAGAAACTCATGGAACTCAGCTGATGATAACTTGCATTTTTTTTTCTCTTTTGAACTAGTAGAAACAGGTGATAGATAGGGAATGTGGGAAATGGTTGTTAGCTCAATCACAGTAATTAATCACCCCTTTCAGGTGTGGTTCTAGGTTTGATATCAGCTCCAAACTGCACTCCTTATAAAAGATTAAATCAAGCAGATGAAGACATCTCTTGGAAATCAAAATGTGGAAATGTGATGGAAACACAGCATGCTAATTTACAATTGCTTCCACCACCACTAATGGCTTATTTTTAAACAAAAAAATTATAATTGCCACTAATTAAATTTCTTGGTATTGGTAAAACAAACTCACTATAATGAATGGTCAATATTGGACAGTATAAATCCAACAGTTGTTTTTTAGTATTCAGAGCATACAGTTTATCGTTTTATGGAAATTGAAAGTTGGCATATATCATTCAGAGGGATTTATAGATGAATTGTGACAAGACTACATTGATATGGATATACATGCATAATTTATGGCTTCACATTGCATTTGTCACTCCTGCATCATTTTTTTTTAAAAATCACATCCCACGACCTCATCCACTACTATTGAATATTGATATATATTTTGTCAAACCAAAAAAGATTCCAATGAAAAGATAGTCACTTTTTGAATTTTACTTTAATATATACATGCGTGTTTACTGGTATTCACAATGCATTATTCAATACCTTATTGTAATGCTTGCATTAAGTGCATTTAGAATGATTGAAGAGCACTATATAAATGACATATTATTTGCACAAGAAATTTGCATCTTAACACCGATGATTTGTCAGAATATGAAAACACAACAGTCAATCAAATCAGCCTTGCTTTGATGATGACTCCAAGCTATCAAACTACCATTTCAAAAATTGTTTTAACACAGACAGATATTGAGCAAAACAAATCCACATCCTGGATCAAATCCCTTTCTAAGCCAGAGCTACAAAGGTTAGTGCCTCCCTGGTGCCCCTCCCCAGACAGAAGAGGCTGCTGCACACTTGAGAGGCTGAACACCATCTCCAGAGTGCACACCAGCCTTAATCTGTGATGGAAGAGAAGATAATCGGGTCTTATCTCTTCTTATCAGGATATTAAACACCTGCCAGAACATTTTTGGTTGGAGGTAAACTTTATGATGCTCACAAAAAGGGAGATCACCCTTCATGTGTCTTGAAATGCCAGTGTAGCCTTATACTGGAGAAAGCACTTGCTAGTGTGTGTCAAGAGTACACTTTTTATTTAACACATACATAATCTGTTCGCATTTTTTCTCCTGCATTCTGAACCATGATGGCATCTCCTCAGAATATCCACTCATGAATCAGGAGAATCCATCTTTCTAATGGTTCTTTTAATCTTGTTCCAAGTTTCAACTATGACTAAATGAAGTGAATAATTACTGACTTGTAAAAGACAGCACCGAAACTATAAACATTTCCTTATAATCTCAATTGTAGCTTGTAGATTTTCCTCAATCAACTTTTTTTATCTGACCTCAGCCTACATTGTTTGGCCTTAACCTATATGTATAGGACTACCCAGTATTGGTTGACTAGAACTGCCAAGCCCAGATTCCTGATAACCAGCCTTGCCCAACTCTTGGAGGTTTTCAATAAAATTACTAATGGCTATATTGAAGCCCCCCTGATGATTTCAGACCTTTTGATAAACATTCTGACTGAGGGAGAAAATATCACCTACTGCTTCTTTTGGCTAATGTTATCAAAGATTTTGCTTCCAGGAACTCTGATAAAACCTTAATGTTAGTGCAAACCTATCTGCTTTATGGTGCAGGTATTTTAAATGTAATCACCCAATTTCGATTGAAAATCCCTGGTGCATACAGACAAGTACCAAAAAATCCTTGAAATTGATTTCCAGTGTTCAGGAACATTTTCTATCAACTTCAACAAGATTGACCCTCCTAAGTTCCGTCTGTGCTTTTTCAAAAACTTCCACATGGTCTTCCTTTCAAGATAACTCAGGATTAGTTCCACAAAATTTATCCTGTTGCTGGTACAGGCTGGATTCATTAAATCTGGTTACTAAGACACAAAAAATTATAGAACACTTGAAGGTAAAGGTCACCATGTCTGTAAAAATGGAGTCAAGAATATTCTATGCATATCTACAACAGAATTCATTATGCTGGGCATCCACTTCCAATTATAAGGGATTTGGGGTAACATTAAAGGGAAATACTCTCCTGCTCTTCTAAACACCGGGTAATTAGCATTTTAAGATATCATGTTAATAATATATTAGCATTTGCGTCCTTTATGTAGCTTAAAAAATTATTTGGTTTGTATAGGACTCTTGAAAATGTGGAAAATGTTGAAAATGAATCAAGATCAAAAATGAGGGGGAAAAAATCAGTTTTTCATAATTCTACGATTACCTTCGTCATTACACCTTTAATGCTGTTTTACAATACACATTCAATATTTTTTTGTATCACTGTAAATCATTGTAAAATATCTCTTTTATAACTAGGGCTTTAGAGGTGTGGGGGGATAGGGGGTTAACACAGTTGTAAATTTAAGAATATATTGGTATAATAAAAAAAAACCTTCACATTCTTTACATGTTAACTACATTCACTACACATGGTATGCCAACTGACTTAACCACATCGTAAAATATGTTCCGCCTCATTGTGTTTTGTTCATTGTAATCAAACTTTGGCAAATATTTTTACTCCAAGGAAAAGTGTATACACATGGTACAAACTCTCTCCACATCATTAACTGGCTAAGGATTTGGATCAAGTAAAATGAAACATTTCTATAAAGTTGCTGAAAGATTGCAGCAATACAAAAATGGGTGATATAAACCTTTTATTGAAGGATTTCCCACTAGTTCTATTTTCTGTCGATTTCTCTGAAGTTATATGTTGAGTGTTTCCTGGTTTTAAACAATTAAAATTTTTATCATAAATGCTCTTACCAATGACATTTAAAAAAATGTCATTTACTGCCTCAAGTATTTCCTTAAGTGTCCTTACTTCAATTTGTGCATCTTCTACAAAACTTAACAGGTGTTTGGAGAGACTAGGTATTCTTATTTCATTTTTCTTTAACGATAACTGTTTAAAAATTTTGAATTCCATATTTCAAGCCTGGGTCTGTGTGGCACAGAAAAATAAGCAGATACATCACAACTTAGTTATGCTTAGTTAAGTATGCATATTTCGCACATTCCTTTGAGAGAGTATGTAGCGTAGGAGCACTATAGCCAGCAATACATACATGTATAAAACCGTAGACAGTAGGTGAAACTTACACTAGAATACACCCATTACACTGTTACAGCTGCCAGGTATGTACAACAAACAGGTGATATAAAAAGAAAGATCTTAACTTCAAACACACTGCCCCATATTATAAATGACCAAGTTATTTTCAAAGGGAAAAACCCACTATTTGATGTACTTGTCTATACCAATATTTTTCTGGAGAACAAGAAATCTTAAAGTTTAAACTATGGACTTGAGCTTGTTAAAAAATACTTTTCTGAGGTCAATGTTTCTTCAATATTCTTAACACAATTACAGTTCACTTCAATTCTGTGAAAACTTCTAAATTATATACTCCATCTTTTCCTTAATGGCACAGTATATCTTGTTCCTCCTGTTTATATGATGTCATTTTTTGGCCACTTGATCATGTCTGATAGAAAATGGAAAGGCCAAAGTCCTTAGCATCTCTTTGTGTTGTCAGCAGCAGGGGAGCAGTGAAAATATTACCAACGATAAGGATCAACAGTTTGAGTGAACATTGACACTGCAACAAACAACAATCATTTTAACTCAAAAACATTTATTGACGTGAATCATTAATTTCTGAAAGTAAGTTTAATGACTTGATTGTGATGAGCTGTGACCAAATCCTGATGTGTGACAGGATTTTAACATAATACACTCCTTTCTAAATAATAACTGAGCAACATGTTAGGTTTTAAAGACCGTACCAGTCCATAACTCATTAAAAACAGGATTTCTTTATACTAAATGTCTTGTCCCTCGTAATATTACTATAAAAAAGAAGAGTTGTGTATGAAAAGTGTTGGAATTATTACTCATATCAAACTTGATGAAACATTTTATATAATGCTTAACTGGAATCTTGTGACCAAATCCTGTGTCTTGTAAATCAACCTTGATAATTGTCACAGATAGCTGTATATTTCACAAGTGGTGACAATGAATAATTAAAATAACAGTTCTTGCTTACTCGAGCATGTTCAAATCTTTCTGCATGCATAATTTTTAATGAGAAGATTTCTCAATACACAACATTTTGTGTGAAAAACAGCCAAGTGATAGACTTCAACTGGAGAAAGACTGCCGCTGTAAACCAACAATTCAATGCTCCGTCTTTACGTCAATTTCCACATCCAGATGCATCTCACATGACTTTACAGACAATGATTGCGATGATATCAGAGGAATCTTTCAAGCTGATTTTTCGAAAAATTTCAATCAAAACCCTGTTCTCAATCTTCTTTCTGAGAGTTTTTAGGGATTTTTTCCAGCAAAAATGTCTTATCTTCTAAAACCATATTTCTTAAACAGTTACACCATTCAAATTTTCTACACTAAAGAATCAGCCAATACCAGTATTTTGCCAACTTCACACGAGAAAGTGAAAAAAAAAGAATAATAGAAATATTTGCTACATGCATAGTCAAAATAAATTAAAATGACCTGACAACATTCTGAAAAAAAAGTATATAAAACATTGACCATTTTTAAAAATTTTGAAAACTTGTTTTATGCATTTTGTAGATTGCTATTATGTAAAATAAAAATAAGCATAAATTCATACATGTATTAATTGAGTAAAACATAGAGAATGTTTTTTAAATGGCAATCCATCAAATCAACCTAGCTAGATGAAAGCCTCAAATCAAATTCTTAACAATCTTTTCAAAATGAACTGCCTGGGGGCTTGGCATTTAGAAAATAAACAGACAAAATGTACATTCTCATTGGCATACTGTCTTAGGGGAGATTACTATGTAGATTAGGAGAAATGAAATTCTGCTTTTCTTGTTCTTTAACCACCTTTTCCCATCATATAATTTAAAGATTAAGCACCTAAATATCATCCAACAAATCCCCTATCTTGTATAACTTCTAATATGTAATCTCTTTTGTATAGGTAACGTTTTAAAAGAATTTCTTCACACTGTAATACAATTTATCCCTACTGTTTAGGTAAAAAGATTTGGTTAATAAATTCAAGAAGAATAAGATCTAAACTGTCTGCAAACAAAACATGAAATGACTTGTACAGTTGTTATCAGTGTATACAAACATAAGCTTGCCACTTCTCAGAAGGAAAACCCTGTACCATTTCCAGATTTCAAATTATACAACAGATCGCCAGGAGTCAATGAGCTTCTATCTGAAAGTCTGAGGGAAAGCCTAAATTATAAATTTTAAAGTAAATTAAGGGCCATTCAAGTGAACTAACAACAGTCGTCAGTACACAACTTCCTAGCTGATCAGGTTCTAGATATTCTTCAAAGCCGTCTGGGGTATGACAGAGAATGTAAACAGATACCGTTAATGTTCTCGATTCACAATCGCCATTATCTAGTATAGTCTTGTAATCACAGAAATTAAGAGGTAGAAGGCAGTTGGGTTATCAAATATTAGTTTCACTACCTGAAACTCCAAACACTTATTTTCCCCTATCAATATTTTTTTTTCTTTGGAAGGAGACTGAATGAAATTACATCGATGTGTATTCACTATTCAACTAAAGACGCTACAAAGGTATTCAAGATATAATTTACCGACTTAAGAATTCTCAAAAAATGTTTTTTAAAAGATAACTTTAGAATTACTGCGTTTCTTTTTTTTTTTATCAGTGTGTGGGTAGAGGCAGCGTAAGTGCCACATTTCATTCATAAACCCAGTCACTGAGAAAGTATGCCACAGAATCAATGATGTCAGAAGCAATTCACCATGTGTAAACCTCTCATTCTGTGCACATTGTCTTGGAGCCTCTGCATCTGATGGGGTTATATTAATGTCGTTTGTCTATCAGACAAGCCGCTATGGTGGGATAGCCCAACAGGAGTTCCTTAATAATTTACAATCCATACCTCATTGAACAAGAATGAAAAATGAACAGTTTATTCTTCATTAAACAAAATGACATGGTCAATAAAATAAATTTCCGTCAAATCTACGAATCTCTAATTACGTATGCATATATAAATACCCATACTCAATCTCCTTGATAAAATGCCAAACTAAAATTAACAACACTCGGTAAACAGTTCTATTATCTTCAAGTGTCTTTTGAACCTTTAATACACAGCCTTGGGACATAGGGGTACCTGCTCAGTTGTTTCTATTAGATCAACAATAACAACAGAAAAAATTAGGTATTTGTGGCATGTGTTAGTTTTCATTTCACTTTTATAATAAAGTTAATATAAAGGCGCGATTTAATGTGTATCGACGCGTCCAAGTTCATAATACGTCGGTGACCCAATTTTACCTGGGACCCTCTTTTTACAAGTTTAATAACAGAGAGGGTATGATATTCCAATCTTATTGAAGTTATGACAAAGTACTCTATGAAATGCCTGTAAGTCTTATACACTCCCTTATATTATTGAAGTCTTTAAAAACCTGAATTACGAAAGTCACCGCAAGATTTCTGTGGGGCAAACTTACACACAACTAAAAATAATGACAGTCGTTGATATGACACTTACCTGGATCTTCATAGTAAGCATTTCCCGCGAATTCACTAATTGTCAAATTTAATCCAGTTAGTAAAACAAGACTGTATATAAGAAAATTCTTAAAACCCATCTTCTATCTCAGATGAAAAGGTAAACTATCATTTTGGGCCTTCTTCGCACTCTTATACAGCGTGTTTCTAAAAGTAAAGTTTTACGAGGATTCTATTTGCTGAACCGAAACGGAAATGGCGTCAGAATATATTACTCTAACGCGCGTTATTTTGTCAACAAAACGCACGTGGTTAACAATGTTTGGATGAATATCAAGCTAAGCCTCGTTGTAGAATAAAAATCATGTTATTAGAAGATCATAAACTGTGCATTTTGTCAATTTTTAAAAACAAAAACCTTTTTATATGACGAGGGTGTGGTTATCTCAAAGTTAACAGTTAGTGTAAAAAGGGGGCGGGTCGCAGGGGGCGGATCCTCAAAAGCAACTCAACTCGATTTTAATAAAATAAATGTGTTTAGTTATATTTTCTGATTTTTGTCATTATTGACATTATTACTTATATTTGTTAATATATAGCCGAGTAGCACGCACGCTTTAGTAAGGAAAAAATTAAAAAGGAAAGGATTTGTTTTAATTAGAAAAAAAAAAGGATCTAAAAAATAAAACCAACACAAACGAAAAGAGAGAAATTTTGATATCTTCATGTAGGCATCTTTTGAATCTTATGACTGACAATAAATTCAAATATAAATCATAATCATGACAAGTGTTGTATACGTATATATATATGATGTTTGATCGAGAGAGATTTAGACAGGGAGAGATTTACATCGCATCGTTTTTTTTGCAGAAGGAACATATTTTTTTATTGAAGCCTGAAAGTTTATTGACCTTTAAAAAGGAATCCTATATAAATATAGGTATATCAAAACAAATTTCGAGGAACACCAAACAAATTTCGACCGTTTATTTGAATAAGGTTTCATTGATTATTTGACAAATAAAATCACTGTGTAAAAATATAAACAAGTTCCTAAGCCCTCGTAGCTATTGCATACGTCAAGAAAAACTTTTTCATCGAAACATATATAAATTTTTGGCGTACAGCAATCGTTTAAAATCAATTATATAACAGCCACACGATCCTTTCAGAGATACGGAAGCTGATGGCATCGGGTCTGGCGAAGCCGTGCTTTTACTCTTATCGCAAAGGTGACGTCATTTTGGTGCGCCAGGGCAAATTCTTCAGTGGTTAAAACACGACGTCATTGCGTATAGATCTTAATTACCCCCGATTTTGAAATTCATTTTTTTTTGGCAAGTGTAGTCAGTGATCACTGTCATGAATAACACACCAACAAAAAAACCGAATTGGGGTTGGCTTGGGTTAGAATCGTTTTTCATTTTATTTTCAAAACGAAAAGTTGCAATGCGTCAAAACAAATTGTAATCTCAAATTTCTACACAACGAAGTAACTGTTATATAGACGAGAAGATAAGCCTTGATATATTTAAAGTTTTTTTTCCAGATATATTTCTAAACTTATCAGTATATATTATAGAAAAGGGAGTGTTACCGGTAGCTTTTTATGCAATGAGTGGGATGCTTTAGACATTGAATTAAAGGATATTTTAATATAGCAGTTTACAAAAATCAAGCCATCTCTCTTATTCTCCTCCCGGTAAAAGACTTTTCATTTTACAACTCTAACGGTACCCTGACGAAGTCGTCATAGAAAGTTGACAACATCCCAAGTCTTGTCGATTTTTTTGTTTCGTTTTTCATGCGGATTGAATCATTTTTATACAATGTGTACGATTTGTAATTTACTGTGTAAGAACAAGCTATAGATAAATAATTTAGAAAATACCCCTCCTCTGTTATACACAATTTGACCCATGTTAAAAATCGTTAATGTTCAGAAATACATGTACATATCAAAACAAAATCAAGATCAAATAATGGGCGTAAAGTTTTAAAATATTGAGCTATGGCTTTGACATTATTTTTCCCTACAGCTATTTGAAATCGACCTGTAAAAAACTCTTTAAAAGATTTATTTAACCCCCCCCCCCCCCCAACCAAACCGCATATAAAATGCATTGTACGACTGATATACTATGAAAGGTTGACAATGTGTAGATGGATACTTCGATATTAATGATATTAATATCATTTTTGGAACATGATCAGATTAACCCCTCAAAACGCAAAAAAACGTCAATAATAATGCCACATACAGGACATCCACCACTTAACTATTTATGACAGAAACAACGATATTCTTCCAGATAATTTCGTTCCAGGGACAGTCATGACACCCTCCCCCCTTTCCCCCATGAACAGGAGAAAATGTGACATCTCGTTCTTAAATTATAATTTCGGAAAATCTGGTGATTGTCAATTTCCCTAAATAAACCGTTGTCTATCTGATTCGAATTACGCGCACGGTTTTAAAAAGCAAAAATCAAATTAAGAAATGTTATTACAATTGATTCTCTTCAAGAATGGACATAATACAAAATTCACGACGCTTCAAAACCTATTAGGATGGACGTTTTTCTTCCCTTTTGCTCTCAATCCATATCAGCATCCAATGATCCCGAGGCGAAAGTAATCTTGCAATCACCAGACAACTAAAAAGGATATAAATCATAATACAATAATAAAATAAAACATTTTCTTGTTCTACAACATATTTTAACCCTGAAGAATAATATAATCTGCATCAAACCAAGAGCAACAAGAGGCCAAAGTAAGAAGGCGGCCATTTTTAATCATTTATTTAGAAAACTACGAGAAATTCTTAACTTAGGGTAGCCCATAGGCTGTCGTAAGTTACGACGATATTTTTGACGTAACTTAAAGTTAAGAAGTTTGATAAAACAGATTTTCATCGTAAGTTACGGTTACGATAAAATCTTAAACTTAAGAAGCTTAGTAAAACTCATGCCAGGCAAGTATGTATATTTTCGTCTAAATTCATTAATAAGTGACAGAAACAGTAACCTTGGAGAGATTGTAAATGATTGATGAAGGGTATAATTCTTTTTATTTTTCAGGAATAAAAAATGTATCAAATAATGAAATGATAATATAGCCTGCCCAATACTGGAAACTATTCTTTTTCTTAAGTTATATACATATATTTGGTATGCTTGGAAGACTTTGTTTATACGTTTACCTGTTTCTCCCAACTCTTGAAATAGATGTCAGGGAGGGGCCCTCCACCTGTCTCTTTCATCTTCTTTCTGATTCCTTTTTCTTGGTAATGCTAGAAACATCGGCCCATTTTTTCTTTATTTCGTCAACAGATCTGTTGATGAATGAGACTGCATTGACTCTGAAAAAAATTCAAACAACAAATAATTACATTTTCATTCCACTTATTTTTTTTGCAGATAAAGTGTGCGGAAAGCTACTGCAGCTATATAAGCATTATTTTTTGAAAGATATATTCTCATAACTGCAGCAGTGTGTTTATACAAATTGAGTAATGCGTGTTAGTGCATAATAATAATAATAATAATACATAAAAAATATTGATTCAATGCTTAATATATACATGAATTTTTTATGATGTCTATTATGAACATGTATGTATTTTTTTTTATAATGCTTAATATTTAGAAACTGCAATATTTCACTATCATCAGTCTTCTAAATGAGTTTTGAAATTTAAATGTCAGTTAAACCAGTATTTGGTGTTTATATCCTACCCCATACCCCCCCCCCCCCCAAAAAAAAAAAAACAAAAACAAAAACAAACAAAAAAAACCAAAAAAAAACAAAAACAAAAACAAAAAAACCCCAAACAAACCTAAATACTGTCACTCCATATATTTTATGCTCAAATCCGATATCTGTGTGTGGTAAAACGTGTTGCCCCTGACTAAACTGTAATATGAAGAACGCATAGCAGCAACTTTGAGTGATATCTCTCATGATGATTTTATGTATAAAAGAATGATGAATGTTTACAAAAATATTTAAGGTGTGTGACTTAAATCAGTAGATTCAAGACCACATCATTTTAGCAAGACTGTGTTTCCCTTTTACCTGAAACTATATTTACGCGACACATGTTTCATAAAGAAGGCAGTGTAAAATTCTTACTCATTAGCGATCTCCCTCCAAATATCCGTCTTCCTCTCACTTGTCACGGAGGGGGAGAATTTTGCCTTCAGTATTCTGTTCCTGGGAAGCACTGCATCCGCAAGGACCCCCAACTCCCGCTCAGTCCAGTTTGGTTTCCTTTTCTTCACGCTGAAACTTTCTTCCATTGTAAAATCTTCGACGCAGACGATAACAAAGCACTTGACGTTTGCCGGCAAAAGTGAAAACGAAACTCGGGACTGCGCTTGCGCAGCGTTCGTATCTAAGAAACTTCGTACCTCAATGACTAAAGAGTTCCAACTTCGTATCTTACGTGATTTACTTATCTTAAGAAAAGAGACCGTACTTACGAATGGCTTTGTAAAACAGATATATCGTAACTTAAGTTTAAACTTACGAAGTTCTTAAGTACATATTTTTTTTCTTAACTTAAGAAGCTTAGTAAAACTCATGCCTGGCATGAGTTTTACTAAGCTTCTTAAGTTTAAGATTTTATCGTAACCGTAACTTACGATGAAAATCTGTAGCCCTTTTCACAAAAAATCTTAAGTTTTTACGTAAGATTTAGAGTTAAGAATCTCGTAAGAGAAATATTAAGTCAGTTTTACGAAAGCACTCGTAAGTGAAAAAATTATCGTACGTCAATTCTTAATATTCGCGCACTTAGAATTACACTTACGACAAAAAGCTTCCCTAACAACGTACTTTCATTTCTGATGCGCATGCTCATGACACATTTCCTTGTTTACATTGTCGTCTGTCAAGTATGGAATTCAAAACGGGGAAGCGGAAGCCGAACTGGTGCACCGAAGAGGTGGAAGCACTTGTCCAGGCCGTAACGGACAACATTAAAATCATCAGAGGGAAATTTACGCCGTCTTTGACGAATGACGTTAATATATGGGAGGATTTGAGTAGCCAAACAAAAAAGAGAGAGGCAGAGAGAAGGAGAAGAGTTGGTGGGACAGGAGGAGGTCCCAGTATTGAAGATGATTTAAAATCATGGGAACAGAAGGTATGTTTTAATTAAAAACAAATAGTGACAGTCTTAACAACTTATTTGTTTCAAACATTTTTGTTCCGACCATGTTAATTATTCAATTCATTTAATAAACTTGTATGTAGAGCTTGAATGCTTCTAAAAATTTATTTTCATATAAACTTTAATTGATAGTAATGATTTTAACGCTTTGTTGTTACTAGTATAAATGTATTCTTTTTTCATTCATTACATATGATGTAAAACAAAATATCCCTTTTTGAAATATTAATTTACATTGGTACATTGTACTCAGATTTTAACTATTGTATTCCATTGCAGATTGTTGGAACGATTTCTAGGTCCGCAGTAGAGGGGGTGCCTGGAGGGGTGGATACCTCTGAATCTTCTCAGAGTCTTGTACTTTTGGAGAATGGTACGTACTACATGTTTATTATAAGTGTAAACAAAAATTAATATTGCTTGTGAAATTCATTCTCATGGCATGATAGTATACAAATTTTAAAAGAAAAAATTGACATCCATTTTGACCTTTTTCAGAAGCAGTAAATGTGTTAGAGGCAACACCTGCCTCAACCTGCTGTCAACTTAGACCCTCTTTTCCAGGTATGAATAACATTTACTGTAACTGCTAATTAATGTTTTCCTGATTGATATGATTGGAAAGATTTTATGAAATTTTCTCTTTAACTGCAAATTCAGCTAGAAATGATTTCGATGATTGACTTATGCATAAACCATAAACACCCCCCCTTTTCCCCCTAAAAAGAGAAGAAAATAAAAATAAAAATTGTATTTATTTATGAATTATACAGATTTATACTAAATATCACTTAATTATTAAGGAATTAATTTCATTAAAAAAAATGTGAATTTATTTTTTTTTCCAGAGAGTGCTTGCACTGATGAACAGGAAGTGCAGTTTGAGACAGGTAAATTAAATGTTTCTACATCTTGGATGTATGCCTTGTGTTTCATTGACATGGAAACAATATGACAGCTAGCCCAACTAATGCACAGTTTATAGTGAATTCTTAAAATCAAATAATATTTATTGTTTTACCATTTGGCCGGTAGGGTCAATATGATTACCTCAGGGTATATGTAACATTTTAATGACTCCTTGTTTTGCAGTTATTTTTGCTAATCCTTCATCAGAATTAAACTCTCTGGATAAGCGCTCTTCAAATAAACTGAACAAGGCGAAGCGGAAAAGACCATACTGTAAGTATATAAAATTACAAACATGCATGTTGTGTATTAATTTTTGAATTTATGGCAGAAATTTGATATTATTACTGATGGATTGTTACATTGTTAGTGGTTTATATATATATATATATATATATATATATATATATATATATATATATATATATATATATATGTTTTCCCTCGGACTGAAATGTCACACTTTCATTGGTTTAAACTTATGACACATGACTGCGTCATATACCTCTATGTAGGTTCGTTGAGAATTAATATTAGGCAATATGGCCGTCATTGGCCTCCGCTTCGCCTACTCATCTCGTTATTTCATATTATTTAACACAGAAACCGTGTTCCGTAAGTTCTTAAAATATTTAGAGTAGTTGCCCTTTGGAATTATTTTTAAATTAGAGTAGTTGCCCTTTGAATTGACTTCACATTGTTGTGTCTGAAGCAGAACAAAATGGAAGCTTTGAGATTTGCACAAATCTCTGCAGATTATATATATATATAAAATGTTTTAAAATCTTAACATACTTCTTTTAAGAAATAAACAGCAATGTTAAAAAGTTCACCGGGATATGAAGTTGGTTGGTCACATGATCAAATCTTCTGATTAAAATAACCATGTTTTTATGTTTGATATAATGCAACCATTAAGCGATAAGCACGTGCGATAATCATTGTGACGTCATGAAAAAGTTCACACAGAATTGAATGTTTTAGTTATTCGATAGGTTCATATTTGCAAATGTAAATATTAAATCTTAAATGGCATTTATGGAGAGAGAGAGAGAGAGAGAGAGAGAGAGAGAGAGAGAGAGAGAGAGAGAGAGAGAACACTTAATATTATGATACAATTATGAAATTGCACCAGCCCTCGGAATGGAGGGGAGGGAAGCATTTTCGAATTTAAACATGTAGTAGTTCCTACAAAATGATTTTTTTATCAGGTAATGATGCTCAGGAATCTGACAATCTCAGAAGAGAATTCCTTGATGGGGAGAGAGAGAAGAACAAGTCTCTTGAAGAGTATAGAAAGAAGAAGATTGCTCTATATGAGAAGATGGTACAACAGCAGAGTGAGATGATCGATCTACAGAAGAGGAGTACAGCAGCTTTGGAGATCATTGCATATAAATCTGTACACTCATTGCAGCCTTCATCTCCATTTTCAGTTTCTCCTGTAATAAATTTCAGTTCATAGATTATTCCACATCCATGATTCTTGCTCTTGTTATTGAATATCTCATTTTTCATACCATATCAATCTGAGTTGAGTGTAACTTCAAATGTAGCAATATCATAATTTCTCTTTATGTTGATGAACGGATAGTGTATTTCTAAAAAATTGAATTGCATGCTGCTGATATTTCTATCATCACACTCTGTTGCTGTACACATACACTGTTTTCTGTATGAAAATTCACAAGATTGTTGAAGGTTTTAATTACCGGGTATTTATTTCATAGCTTTTTCAAGGAGAGAGAGAGAGAGAGAGAGAGAGAGAGAGTTTTTCTTCATATGATTATTAAACATGTATGTATTACTTAATAAATGGTTCTTAAATTGTATTGATATGATTGTCAAATAGCAGATATATATTTCCGTAATATTTTATTATTACATGATTCATGACTAAATCAGTAATATAATACCATATTATACAAGCAATTTTTACTTTGTCACTTTATTGCTGTTTTGGCAAAAATTAGCAGGTTAAAAAAAAATTGTCTGGTCAGTTACTTTTAATTCAATTCTTTATTCATTGACAAGAACAACAATCATTCAAACTATCAATAAGATATAGAATTGACAAAAAGCTATACAAAGATTTACAATGATTTTTAATTTATGATAATAATGTTTTGAATAAAAAACAGATTATAATCACACTCTTTTTAACCTGGGTTAGAGCATTTATATTTACATATGCAACAAATTTACAAGGGGTACAGTATAATTAATGTTTTTGATCAGTCAGTCCATCAGTCCTGTTTCTTTTTGGGTTATTTTGTTAATTAACATAACTTCTCTTAAACCATTGCTTGCACAGAATTTTGTGAAACTTTGTAGGCATTAATTAGGACATAATGTGTAGATGGACATATAACCAGGAAATTTTGATTTCATTTTTTTTTTCTAGGAATTTTGACTCTTTTGATTTTAGAATTTGTTGTTGTTAAAGACAAAGGAATATGCATATTTGCA
This sequence comes from Magallana nippona, assembly GCA_033439105.1. Lineage (NCBI taxonomy): Eukaryota > Metazoa > Mollusca > Bivalvia > Ostreida > Ostreidae > Magallana > Magallana nippona. The sequence goes on along the minus strand of CM065918.1, from coordinate 12,468,001 downwards.
GGAAGTTTTGAGAGATGATTTTTTTTGTGTGAATTATATGACCACTTTCCAATTATTTCATATATGTAATGCCTACCTTACCATTCAATATGGGTAGCATTGTCAAGTAATGGGGAGCATATGGTATATAAGCTTGCTTGTAAACCGATTCTTTAGTACCGGTGTATGTTTATTTGAATAACTCTTCATTTCGATGAACAGATAATAGACTTTTTTGAGACTGTTGAAAGTTTTGATTATTTAATCCCAACCTTAATTCATATTTCATAGCTTTTTCAATGAGAGAGAGAGAGAGAGTATGTGTGTTTTCTTCATATGATTATTAAACATGTATATGTATTACTTAATAAATGTTTCATAAATTGTATTGATATGATTGTCAAATAGCAGATATATTTTTGTCAGCAATAATCAATTATTTGTTTCTGTAATATCTAATTATTTTATGATTTATGAATAAATTGGTAATATTATTCCATTAATAAGCAAGCAATTTTTACTTTGTCACTTAACGATCTCTGATCCTCAGCAATGTTCGACAACTCTAAATTATCCGAAATTTTTTTACTCGTAATATAAATTTGCCTTTCATGTAGACAAATTTAATTAGTTTTGTGGTGTTGTTTGCGTGCTCAGTTAATTTCAATTCAATTTTTTATTCACTCAAGACCAACAATTTTTCAAACTATCAATGAGATATGGAATTGACAAAAAACTTTATAAAAATTGGCAATGATTTTTAATTTGTGATAAAATTTTAAATACAAAACAGGGAAAACACTAGTAATGAAATATATATGTCACAGCCCAACTGTACAATTATCATTTATAGATAAATCTAATTTCAACTACTAAGAGAGAGAGAGAGACAGAGACAGAGAGGAGAGAAAGAGAGAGGAGACAGAGAATGAGAGAAAACTGACAAAAAAAACATACAATCTGACAGAGAAATATGGTGTAACATGTAAAAAAAAAAATGGAATGATAAATAATATTTCACAATTATGTTGAGAATATTTACATTGCATGCATTTGTATGAGTACTGGTATTATCCTTTCAGTGTCTATTATTATATGGAAGCATCCTCATGAAGTATGTATCGGTAATTACAATTCATACAATACAATTACAGTTCAAATCATGTCCCATGAACAAAGGCGATTAAAAGTTTAAAACCTCTGAACAACTCTTTGCCGCACAGCGATCCCATTATTATCAACGCCTTGGTAAACAATATTGTTTTGATAGAGCTGCACTGGTCCATTTCCAGCATTCATAGGGATTCTTGCATCTATGGCCTTGTTATGCAGTCTCAAACAACACTCGATAATCTTGATACATTTTTCTGGCGCAAACTGCAAGCTACCTCCTGTTTTGTGGATACATCTGAACATGAAATAGTTATAGATAATCTTATATCTTATTTTTATTCCCTCAACTTTAGAAAAATAATAAAGTGAAAAATAAAGTGGTTAGTGTATGGTATGTATGGTATATGAAATTTAGAAGGAGATGCAATGTATATTGTGCTAAAATTATTAAGTTCCTTTTTTCATTTTCAATACTTTTTGTCATAAAGGTTTAAAACAAAGTAAGTGAACATTTTAATTATACCTGAATCTGCTCTTGAGCACCCCAAAAGCCCTTTCAACAGTGTTCCTAGTTGTGCAATGGGCCGAGTTGTACCTCTGCTCTTGGGGAGTCCTGGGGTCTGAAAAAGGTGTCAAGAGCCATTTCTTGAGAGGATAGCCAGAATCCCCTAACAACCAACCATTGACTCTTCCCATTATGTTTGGCAGTAAGGAGTTCGCAAGAACAAAGGAGTCGTGGGTTGCTCCAGGCCACCTCACCACAATGTTTGAGAAGCTGTGAAAAGGATATAAATTTCAGTTAACTTTTTTCATACTTCTTTTAGGTTTTTTAGTTATTATTCAAGCTTGCAAAAAAGTTTTCAACCAAACAGTATACTTATTAGTCTGTGAGAGACTCATGCATACATGTTGCATAACAACTTAAAATCGAAATTTACAGAGAATACTTTATATATGTTCGATACATTCTAAGAATATTTACCGAAGATTAGCATCGACAACACCCTGGACGTTAATAGCTGGAAACCCTTTTCTGCAGATGAAGTTTGGCTCTTCATCCCCTGTCATTCCTTGAATGGGTATTAATGTACCATCAATTGCCCCTACAACATTTGGGAAGTTCGCCAGCTGGTAGAACTCCTCTTTCACTTTTGCAAGGTCTGCATTTGTAAATGGAAACTTCACATTATCTAGAAATTCACATAAAGCAGAACTGACAGTGGTGATGATCCGTGATGCCGATGAGACGGATATTCCATGAATATCTCCCACTTCAGATAAATACTCTCCTTTGGCTAGAAAGCGAAGGGTTATGAACACCTGAAATGAAGCACTTAGATTATTATTTTATTTTTGAACTTAGGAAAGTAAGTATACAATAGATGAAGGATAGAGTGTTATTCAGTACAGACAATATTTCTTTTATATTTTAATTGATGGAATGCTGTACATTGTAGATGTAGATGTAGAATATTCACTGCTTGGGAAAGATTCGATACTTGCACTTGGAGTTGACTCCCCTCCTTTTTTGAAATGTTGAAAAGGGTATTGTATTTTGTATACTTTACAGATTCATTGTAAAAGTTAAGTGGATCATCAATCATTTAATCAGTATTTTTTTTTATTGCTTTTGTTCCTTTTGTTCAATTATAAAAAGATTATTGAATTGCCAGTCTTTATAGATCATTTTGGGTATAGTACTATAGTTGTACTCAGGTGACTGTTGAGGCCTTTGGGCCTCTTGTTTTATTCACATTAAGGATCACAGGGTTTAAAAAGGTATATAAAAGTAAAAAAAATATTGACATTTGCCATATACAAAAACAATGGCTATGTAAACTGTTCAGATTAATAAAGGACGAAATTACCGAGGACCGAAAATAGTACTAGTATAATCTCGTGAAGAACCGTGTGCTCTCTTGGAAAGTGAGTTAGAAAAAGGTACAAGTTTCCCTTGTTTGTATGCAGAAGTTGTCAATTTAACTTACTTGAGTATGTGCAGGAATGGCACAAGAACGAGAGGTAGGGTGTTGCACGGCATTTCTGATCAAATCAGTTAGTTCTAATACCGTCCGTCTTGGAAAGCGGTACCTGGCAATCAACTCGTTGTCCGTAAACTTGTCCAACGGGTCAATTCTGTCCCGGAACACTCTCTCTCTTCTCAAAGCCCGAACATTTTCGAAAAGGAGGAAAAACGCAGCCATTTTGTCTTACAACAAATCTTACGACAATAAATTTAACTTAAGTTTAATTTTTCACACTTAAGAGAGGGTATACGCTCTCGTAAAGTTACGACAAATTTTACACGTAGGATTCACGTAAGTTTCTTTGTGAAAGTGAGCAAAATCTTAAGTTTTCACTTACGATAAAAAATAAACTTAAGTATTTTTGTGAAAAGGGCTACTGTTTTATCAAACTTCTTAACTTTAAGTTACGTCAAAAATATCGTCGTAACTTACGACAGCCTATGGGCTACCCTAAGTTAAGAATTTCTCGTAGTTTTCTAAATAAATGATTAAAAATGGCCGCCTTCTTACTGTTTATCGAAATTTTGAGAGAAAATGAAGACAAGGCTTTGCGTCGTGAACGCGTTTTCAGAGACAGGAGTCAAGTGCTTGATATGTTGACCGACAAAGAGCTCATCGGACGATATAGATTTCCGAGGCGAGTAATTCTGCAGCTGACAGACGAAGTCAAAGACTACATACAACCACAAACTTTGAGATCGCATGCAATTCCTGCTCACATCCAGGTAATTTTGTGGATATGACTTAACAGAGGAAATTCTAAATGAAGCTTAATTTGTAAAGCATCACATCAACCATATTCATACAAAATATTAATATCATAATTTATCAAACATATGATATTGATAAAAAAAAACATACACTTACTATGTTGATTAATTTCAAAGAATGATTCCGAATTAAATCCTAGCAATATAACATTTCTATTTGTTCACTATTTGAAAGAGGGGTGAAGAGTAAACAAAAGGGGCACAACTGTATTATCACTTCACCGAGTTGTTCCCCTTTAACAAGTCAAATAAGATTGTGTGTGATGAAACATACAAATTTCATATAAAATTTTAATATTGCCTAAAAATATAACACATTCTTTGATTTATTGTGTAAAATTCATATCATTTCTTGTTGACAGTTAAGTAAAGTTCGACTTTATTTCTATACCCATACTGAACAATATTAGTTCAAATATTAATCATAATATAGTAAAATGGTGATCAAGGAAATAAAATTAATACATTATTAAAGAATTTAAAAAATCAAAGGAGAGAGGCATTTTTTGGCAAGGACTTTTTTAAATTATTGAATAGACCTATAATATTTTGTAAATCCTAAAGGGGTAGCCGATATAAATGTATTTAATAATTTATCCGCTAATTGGGTGTATATGATGATAACAACTCCAAGGCTACATAAAGAAATTGACCACGAACATGTTGAAAATGTCTGGTTTAAAAATTCTTTCTCCCCCCCCCCCCCCCCCCCCCCCCCCATCAATAAATAAGGTTTTTGACTTTGAAAAGTCTTTATTTCATGTAATTATTAGTACATGTATATTCATTTTTTTTAAAATTTATTTTATTTATTTATTTATTTATTTCTTGCTTGTCGAAGATTTTGAACTAATTTCCAGGCTGCCCCCACCCTCTTTTATAAACATACTTCACGTGTGTGATGACAACAGTGCTTTTAATTCATTCCAGGTTCTAACATGTCTGCGTTTCCTGGCTAAAGGAGACTACCTATCAGAAACGACAGACATTCATGGGATTTCCAAATCCTCTGGTTGTCTGGCTATACATCGAGTAGTCGATGCTGTATGCAAAGCATTGCAGAACATCGAGTTCCCTACAAGGAGGGAACACATTGCACGTATCAAAGCATCTTTCTACAAGATTGCTGGTTTCCCAAATGTGATTGGCGCTATCGATGGGACTCAAATACCTATACAAGGCATGGGAACGGATGATGAACATTTGTATGTCTGCAGAAAGGGTTTCCATTCTATTAACGTACAAGCGGTTGTTGACGCAGATTTAAGGTTTGTATATTACAGCTCTCAAGTTAAGAAAAAGATGAATTGCTAATCAAAAGTTTAAACGTTTATATATACACCAAAGAAAATACTATTGTCTTTATTTTCCATATATTAATCGATTTCCAGGTTCACAAATGCTGTATGCAAATTTCCCGGAGCAACCCATGATGCATACATTCTGCAAAACAGCTTCTTGCCAAACTTGATCGAAAGTCTTCAGGATGGAGGTTGGCTGATAGGCGATTCAGGTTATCCCCTTAAAGAGTGGCTGATGACTCCTATCAGCAACCCGAGGAGTGGACAAGAGGAGCGATACAATTCTGCTCACTGCCGTACCAGAAATACTATTGAAAGAGCATTTGGTGTGCTTAAAGCACGTTTTAGGTACGTCACATTTTAATGAAAATATCAAATATACTTTTGATCAGTAAATGATGTATTGAAAATAGAGTATTTTTCTAACAGAGGGAAAAGCATTAAACATTTCAAACTTATAAATCAACAGGTGCTTGCACAAAACAGGAGGATGTTTGCCTTATAGGCCAGACAAATGCACGAAAATAATTGAATGTGCTATGAGGCTACACAACTTGGCCATAAATGAGAGGGTGCCTCTCATGGTAGAAACTGAGGAAGAAGATGATGTCCAGCAACCTTTTGCTCCAGTTATTCCAAACAATGGTACAGCAGCAATGCTGAGAGATAGACTTGTGCAAAGATTTTGAAGAGGTAATTTGGTTTTAAGTTGCTTAAGGCTTTATTAAGGTTACAGAAGTTTAACAATTATGCATGTACATGTACAATATATATCAACCTAAACAAAACTAATACTGGTATTAGCATTATGATATGATAGTAATATGAAACTATTTTTAAATATTGTAAAACTTCGGAAAATTCTCATATATTCCAAAAGCTAATAATATGTAACACAATATATGATGAAAATAAGATGAATAAAACCAGCTTTTGGAACATCATATCCTAAGATCTAAGCATCAAATAACAAGATGCCTATGGGCCACATCGCTCACCTGAGCAACAATAGGCATGATAAAATCAGCTTAATGGAGTCATAATACAAAATATCTGGACAATGTGGTATAATGCATGTAGATCATGTATAAATAAAAGTCCTTTTATTCCTTAGATATTCTTATGTTTATAATCAAGTCTCTATTCTAACAGGATGATTTTATAGTCATATCACATGTTGAGCATTGAAGTTCTAAAACAGATCCTAATCAATTGTTTATATATCATGGGATATATACTTACATCGAAATCAACCCCCCCCCCCCCCCCCCCCCCCCCCATTACGGCCCCACCCTACCCACAGGGATCATGATTTGAATAAACTTTAATCTACCGTACCTGAGGATGCGTCCACTCAAGTTTCAACTTTCCTGGCTGATTGGTTTCTGAGAAGAAGAATTTTAAAGATTTACTCTATATATTCCTATGTAAAAATTTAACCCTCACATTGTGGCCCCACCCTACCCCAGAGGGTCATGATTTGAACAACATTTAATCTACACCCGCTGAGGATGCTTCCACATAAGTTTCAGCTTTCCAGGCTGATTAGTTTCTCATCAGAAGATTTACTCTATATATTCCTATATAAAAAGTATGAAGTTGATTACTGTGACCTACTTTTGAATAAAGATATAATGGTGTAAAAAGATACTCAAACTTACATAATTTGATTATCATAGGACTAATTATATTATAGTTATGATTATAAATAATCATAAATTAGAATGTAGCTTAGTGGTCCTTGAGAAGAAGATTTTTATAAAGATTTTACCCCATGATTTCTATGAAGATATGAAGAACTTTATTGAGGGTCATTGTCTTAACAATTTAAAATCTTTACTAAATATAGAAGCTTTGATATAAATATTTAAAGCATTCCTGGTGCAGTGGTTCTTAAGAAGAAGATATTAACCAACCGGTACCTTATTTACACCAATTCGTGATTACCTACATTTACAATATATATACCTTTCTGGTAAATTGAGCTTTTTAAGTGCATGTATTAAGAGAATTTGATTACAGGAGATAACGACAATGACAATTGTTCAGAGTTTCCGGACTGTTGCATAGAATTGCTTATAGATTCAACTGCAATGGTGGTTCTGCGTTGTAACTCAAGCATTTCTTCAAGAATCTTGGTTTTTCTTGACCTGTATGTCTCCAATTTAGCAATTTTCTCTTCTTCCATAGATAACAGCTGTGATATGTGTACCGGAACTTCATTTTCTTGTAAAGAAAAGTTTTAGAAAGCATGAGAATATGTTTTCTTTAAAAAAAAAATCAATTTAATTCTAACAAAGTCAATAGGGGCTAGCTAAACTGTTTTTCTCAAGAGGATTCATCTACACTAAGTAGATTGCTGACATTTGACAAACATTTTTTTTTTAAACTAACCTCCTTAAGTGTAAGACTTGCATGATTAAATATGGCTGTCATGTACATTATTTGTTGAAATCAAACTTAATAAGATATCACTATGACAAAGTAGTGTGATGGACAACTTTTCAGTTCTCTTCCACAATATCAGTGACCATATGCCTCCTTAAAGAATTAAAATTCACTTTATGAGGCTTTAATTAATTGTTACCTTTCCGTTGCACCCTTGATTGTTTTCTTGGCATTCCTTGATTTTGACTGGACTCGCCTGAAATTAAATTTGTAAAAATTCAATATCCATTTGTAATGCGCTATTACACTTGTATAAAAAAATTTTATGATGTCAGAATCATTAGTGCTTAAAAACCTATCAATTTATATAAAGTTATGTTAATATTTTTTGTCTCATGCTGTTCGTGATGATAAAGAATTGAATTATAATATGACATAGCAAAAGGGGGGGGGGGGGGGTAGCTGGGGGACTTTTTCTAGCAGGAAACATGTTCTGAAATTTACATATAGAAAATTGAATGATCAAAGTGTTGTGCCCCCCCACCCCCCAACATTTTTGGGGAGCATTTGAGAGAATTGAAGTGAAATTGAATTAAATGTATATGGTAGGCACACACACGCAACCCCACCCCCCTTTTTCTCCTGCTATGTGCCTGTATAAGAATATTTGAGGATGATTTAAATGAAGCATCCATAATATAACTTACTGTTTCTATTTTCAGCAAAAGGTGATCAAACTATCCTAGGGAGTCAGATCCATTATTGTTAATGTTTTTGGATGGATATTCTAAAACCTGGACCAGATTTGTGACTTACTTGTACAGGCTAGGGCAATTAAACTTTGGATACAATATTGTTAAATATTCATTCATTACATTGTATTGTTTTTAACTCACTGTCAGTATTCATGTCTGTGTTCCTGCTGCTGGTGTTACTTGTCATTCCTTTGAAAGAAAGAATATAATTAATGAAACAAAAATTATCAATCATAAAAATTATGCTCACAAGAAATTGTTATATAGTTTATGCATTTTATGAAAATAAATATTCAATTCAATAAGTATCCTAGTTACCTTGTGTGAAGGGATCATCAAATCTAGTACATGTACTTGCACAAGGAGTTGTAGCAGACTCACTCAGTTCAGACGCTGGAACTTCCTGGACAATGATGCCTGCAGGCACTATTGGGGATGGTTTACTTACTACAAAATGATTAATATAGGTTAATTCAACTTTTGAAAATTTATTGATAATCATAAAGACAAAAGTCTCTGCATGCAGTATTCAAACTCAAGACTAGTGGGTAACCAGACCAAAGCTGTACCCATTGCCCTATAGAGATAGGCCCCAAATTTGGAAATATAAAGAGTTTCACAGTGTGTTGAAATTACCATGTTGTGATGTACTATCATAAAAAGTTAAGTCACAGGATGTTGAGGACAATTAATTCAAAATTAATTAAACCATATAATTACCAGGTTCTGCTGTGTCCACTCCCCCTGTTATTCTCTCAATGGCAATGTCTGATAAAGACTGCAGTACCTTTTGACAAAAAAAATAACAGGTTACAATACTTTGAGTATTCTAATCCCAAGATTCTGCTTCCACCTCTTTGTTATCAATATCTTGATATAAATAAATACCTTTGTGCTTAAACTACGTTTATCTGATGTTGAAAAATTGTGTAAGGTGTTGCGCATAATTACAAATGGAGAAAAGATGTAAACAATTCCCCTTATAAATTGAATTTTCTCCCTCACATTGATTTCTATTCTACTTTATTGACAAGTATGTATATTTTCGTCTAAATTCATTAATAAGTGACAGAAACAGTAACCTTGGAGAGACTGTAAATGATTGATGAAGGGTATAATTCTTTTTATTTTTCAGGAATAAAAAATGTATCAAATAATGAAATGATAATATAGCCTGCCCAATACTAGAAACTATTCTTTTTCTTAAGTTATATACATATATTTGGTATGCTTGGAAGACTTTGTTTATACGTTTACCTGTTTCTCCCAACTCTTGAAATAGATGTCAGGGAGGGGCCCTCCACCTGTCTCTTTCATCTTCTTTCTTCTTTCTGATTCCTTTTTCTTGGTAATGCTAGAAACATCGGCCCATTTTTTCTTTATTTCGTCAACAGATCTGTTGATGAATGAGACTGCATTGACTCTGAAAAAAATTCAAACAACAAATAATTATATTTTCATTCCACTTATTTCTTTTGCAGATAAAGTGTGCGGAAAGCTACTGCAGCTATATAAGCATTATTTTTTGAAAGATATATTCTCATAACTGCAGCAGTGTGTTTATACAAATTGAGTAATGCGTGTTAGTGCATAATAATAATAATAATAATACATAAAAAATATTGATTCAATGCTTAATATATACATGAATTTTTTATGATGTCTATTATGAACATGTATGTATTTTTTTTTATAATGCTTAATATTTAGAAACTGCAATATTTCACTATCATCAGTCTTCTAAATGAGTTTTGAAATTTAAATGTCAGTTAAACCAGTATTTGGTGTTTATATCCTACCCCATACCCCCCCCCCCCCCCAAAAAAAAAAAACAAAAACAAAAACAAACAAAAAAAACCAAAAAAAAACAAAAACAAAAACAAAAAAACCCCAAACAAACCTAAATACTGTCACTCCATATATTTTATGCTCAAATCCGATATCTGTGTGTGGTAAAACGTGTTGCCCCTGACTAAACTGTAATATGAAGAACGCATAGCAGCAACTTTGAGTGATATCTCTCATGATGATTTTATGTATAAAAGAATGATGAATGTTTACAAAAATATTTAAGGTGTGTGACTTAAATCAGTAGATTCAAGACCACATCATTTTAGCAAGACTGTGTTTCCCTTTTACCTGAAACTATATTTACGCGACACATGTTTCATAAAGAAGGCAGTGTAAAATTCTTACTCATTAGCGATCTCCCTCCAAATATCCGTCTTCCTCTCACTTGTCACGGAGGGGGAGAATTTTGCCTTCAGTATTCTGTTCCTGGGAAGCACTGCATCCGCAAGGACCCCCAACTCCCGCTCAGTCCAGTTTGGTTTCCTTTTCTTCACGCTGAAACTTTCTTCCATTGTAAAATCTTCGACGCAGACGATAACAAAGCACTTGACGTTTGCCGGCAAAAGTGAAAACGAAACTCGGGACTGCGCTTGCGCAGCGTTCGTATCTAAGAAACTTCGTACCTCAATGACTAAAGAGTTCCAACTTCGTATCTTACGTGATTTACTTATCTTAAGAAAAGAGACCGTACTTACGAATGGCTTTGTAAAACAGATATATCGTAACTTAAGTTTAAACTTACGAAGTTCTTAAGTACATATTTTTTTTCTTAACTTAAGAAGCTTAGTAAAACTCATGCCCTGGTTTGCTCACCTGAGCAAATTATTACCTTTAACTTTGAAATGCACCCTCTAGCTTGTCAGGTTTAAAAGACAGCTAGCAAGAGGCCCACTGGGCCACATTACTCACCTGAACAAGAGTTTCTGTATCTCTTTTAAAATGTTATCTACGAAACTCTTCTAAAATATTAAAGACCCACAAACATTCTCATATATTCCAAGAGTTGACATTACATAAAAATATAATATATTATAAAAAGATAATTGAACCTACTTTTGGAACATCATACCCTATAGTATATGTTCTAAGATGCATCGACTGACCTTATTGATTATCACAGAGGCATCAGCGTATCAAAGATAAAAAAAAATAATTATAAAAATTGAAAAGTAATACCAACGGTCGTTGCATGAATTGTTACCTTGATTTGAAGATATAAGAATGATTGCATAGTACTATTAATATCACAAATTGTAGCATTGTAGTCCTTGAGAAGATTATGAAACATATTTCTCCTAGATATTTCTAATTAAGTTGAACCTCTTTGTCTGGCGAGCAAAAACTAACACAGGTATACGGGATGCGACATAAAAGTACCCGGATGCATATGATAACGTTAAAAAAATATTTTGCGAGGTTTGAGTTACTTCTGAATGATAAAAATGTCAGATTTTCCCATTTCAAATCTCCTTAAGAAATTTGTTTTCGTTCCTGTGATTTTCTCAGAGTAAATATAAAGAAATCTTGGAATTTATTCCTTTCATAGACTTTCAACTGTACTTTTCCCCGACAGGAATGTGTATTTTCAATAAAAATCATCAAAAGTGGAGGATACGGTAACTTGAGACAGACAACATTGTACATATTACGTCACAATACCGTCTATCACATTTTGACGATTTCTTTTATGAAAAATACACATACCTGTCAAAGAAGTACTATTGAAATCGATAGAAGGAAAAAAAATCAAAGATTTTTACAAGAAATGAAAATCCCTAGAATTTTTATCTGTGTTGAAACCAGACAAGCTAGAGGGGCGTTTCTATTTCTTAAGAAATTCGATTGTAATTCATACAGCTTTAAACTGACCAGACTGAAATTCACGCGCGATCCAGTGAAACGATGTCAGCGTATTATCTGTTTAAAATGGCAATGTTTTACTTTAGCAAATTTAATGTCATTAATTCAAGTAGCTATGAAAAATAATTTTAACATCGTTCATTAATGTCTTTGTTATAATTGTTCTGGCCGACAATAATAATTTACATACTTTTACTCACTTTTTTTTACGGAGATGATTAAGTGATTCAGAGATAGATATAAATGTAACGGAATGAGATATAATGATGGACCAGACCGGGATTCACCCCCCGCCCCCCCCCCCCCCCCCAAAAAAAAAAAACCAAAAAAAAAAAACCAAAACACATTGAATCTAGTCAGGTGCTCTAACCACCGAATTCTCTGGCGCCTATATTCAAACCGATCTGATCGTGTCACATAAACATTAAGACGCTTTCTAAGTGATTATGCTCTCATGAATCAGACACCAAAGAAAGCATTTTTGTTTATATACGAATTTTTTTCTTATTCAAAAGCAAATTAGAGGAACTACTAGTATTTTGAAAATTAATTTCCTACTAATTTGCATGATAATCAAAATTCATGAATATTAAATCATGAGGAATCAAATATTTTACACTCTCTCGGAAAACCACTGTAAAAGACATTGTCTTAAATTACAACTGAGACATTTTAACAAGATGAATTTCACAACAGGTTCTTGCTTATAAACATGTACATGTTTATGTATGTGCAATTCCTAGTTTATACATAGAATACTGTATTATATGAACTTAAAATATAGCAATTATAATGCACCATTGTGTTGCTCCTCGAGGCCCTCAATTTGTAAATACAAATGCTGATGAAATATAACAAACTACAGTAACATGGTCAAATAGAAAGATTTTACAGGTACACTCATGGTATATATAACCTTATTTCTCATTTACTTTATTTATGTCTAAAATACATTTTTTTATTTTATGTACAGACTTTCCATTCTTATTGAGATCCATTCTCATGGATCGTGGTCTGAACAAACTATCATACTTTCATATTAATCAGTCTCATTTTTTTTCTTTCAAAAAAAATTTCTTGGCATTCCTGTTCATAATGTTACTCCTTTCTTTCTATTACTAGTGGTCTTGTGGCTTCATGATGTAGAATATTAAAGATTTTGCAAAACATATGAAAAATATAAAAACAACGTAAACAGACAACATAATCAGACAAACATACAGCTTAGCTGTAAGATAGCTATAAAGTTAAACTATTGTATGTTAAAGAAATTGTTTCCATTACATGTAAATGGAAACCTCTCTTTAGAAATAACAGTGGCATGTACACTTATAAATCTTTATTTCATTTTTAATGTTCATTTATTGACAATAACAGTATACATGTATATAACACTTAAATACAAGTATTAGCACATCCATCTCTTGTTAAATAGCTCATCAATTGCACAACAAGGGATTCTTTAAGAATAAATACATAATTACTCAGAAATGCCCTTAAAAGTCTCATCGGTATAATCATCAAATCGTAAAAAAAAAAACGATCATTCACGAAATAATTAAACCAGTTGTATTGTTAATTATAGCAAGAGTTTGACTTTCATCACAAATCTCTACTCCTTAAACAATCAATCATTAACAATACCATTGTGCCATTATTTTTTTTTCCATACCTAAAGATTACAGGCGTTATCTATATTATGCAAAGTAGATATGTATTCAATGCACAAATATGATGTATCTATCCTCAACACTCCAGATAGTCCGAAATATCTGACGTTTTCCTGGCTTTTTTAACGATTTTGATATTTTACTTGCCAGGAAAACGTCAGAACCGGCGCCATTACGAAAACTAGATATTCACCGCCTCCATCTGGAAGCGGCATTCTAGACTCGATGTTAAATAGATATATATTTAAAGTCAATAATACAGCTTAAAATATAATTTTACTGCACATTTTGATAATTACACTGATAAACAGTAGGTTTGTTGACCTATTTTCTCGCGAGATTTCAAAAATGCACGAAATCAAAACAAATCTCAACAGTTGGATAGAATGTATTCAATAGTCTGTTTATGGGATGTAAGGACCCATAAAAGCGATATTAGTGAGCAGTTAAATCATTGTCTTATTAATTAGTTGTGAGTGAAACATTTAATTCAACTCGTAAATATTTAAAATCGAGCCGAGAATGCCGCCTCCAGTTGGAGGCGGCGAATTTCCAGTTTTCGTAATGGCGCCGGTTCTGACGTTTTCCTGGCATGTAAAATATCAAAATCGCTAAAAAAGCCAGGAAAACGTCAGATATTTCGGACTACACTCCAGATAGCTTTCTCATCATGGATCACAGACATTTTGTTTTTAAAAAAAAAAAAAAAGAGCAAGCACATTTTGTCAAGGAATCAACCATGTGACCTACATCAAACATCAAAAGCAACATCTACAACAACTGCAGAAATCAAAGCATTCACTTCTCATGGAATGTTTCATCAAACATAATCATTTATTTAAGGACCACAGTGGGTCAAGTGAACTCAATGGGTCTGCTGGGTCACCAGAATGATCAGACAGACCAGAGGTCTTCTGCTGAAAATTAGCTTTTGTTATTTTCTTTTTTCCTTCACTGGTTCCCAAGTCGAAAGTCTGAGGATTTTGTAGGTCTGCTAAAGACAGCTGATTCCCTGGCCTGGCGGGCTGGTGAAATGGGGACCCTTCTTTAGATTCTGGTGCCGAATCAAAACTTGGCAGTGACACTGAATCTAAGCTCCTGTGTGATGCTGAATCCAAGCTTTTCAGAGAAGAGTTTGATCCCGAATGAGGCAATTTAGGACTACAGTGCTCATCACTCTTTTGTTCTGAGCTTGTACCCGCCTCGTGTTCTTTTTCCTTCATGTCAGATCGTTGTACTACATCAGGTAGATTTTCTGATAAGCCTGATCTTAGGTGTTCCATCGATGTTCCTTTCTCCTCTGCTGTAGGCTGTATGGCATGGAGACCCATTTTTGCGACATTTGTTCGTAAAACATTAACAGGCATAGAAGAGCCAAACAAGACATCTTCTGTCGGTGTCCATTGGTTGGATTTCTCTCCAGGATGTGGAAGTTTATCACCAAATGAGGCTTTTTTAATCAGAATTCCTTCTACAAATATATAATGTTCTATATATATGCATTATGCAAATAAATCACAAGGATCCCATGCCACACAAAATGCCAGAAGCCAACAATTAAATAAAACTAAGCCACCTATGACTTTTCTTTTGGTTCTTACTGTAATTATATATTTTTAAGGGGGTGCTCCTATTTAACACTTTCTACAAAAAAGGAAGAAGCATTTTCATAAAAAATACTTGAATGGAAAATATCCATGCAAAAGCAAATTAGAGGAACTACTAGTATTTTGAAAATTAATTTCCTACTAATTTGCATGATAATCAAAATTCATGAATATTAAATCATGAGGAATCATATATTTTACACTCTCTCGGAAAATCACTGTAAAAGACATTGTCTTAAATTACAACTGAGACATTTTAACAAGATGAATTTCACAACAGGTTCTTGCTTATAAACATGTACATGTTTATGTATGTGCAATTCCTAGTTTATACATAGAATACTGTATTATATGAACTTAAAATATAGCAATTATAATGCACCATTGTGTTGCTCCTCGAGGCCCTCAATTTGTAAATACAAATGCTGATGAAATATAACATACTACAGTAACATGGTCAAATAGAAAGATTTTACAGGTACACTCATGGTATATATAACCTTATTTCTCATTTACTTTATTTATGTCTAAAATACATTTTTTTATTTTATGTACAGACTTTCCATTCTTATTGAGATCCCTTCTCATGGATCGTGGTCTGAACAAACTATCATACTTTCATATTAATCAGTCTCATTTTTTTTCTTTCAAAAAAAATTTCTTGGCATTCCTGTTCATAATGTTACTCCTTTCTTTCTATTACTAGTGGTCTTGTGGCTTCATGATGTAGAATATTAAAGATTTTGCAAAACATATGAAAAATATAAAAACAATGTAAACAGACAACATAATCAGACAAACATACAGCTTAGCTGTAAGATAGCTATAAAGTTAAACTATTGTATGTTAAAGAAATTGTTTCCATTACATGTAAATGGAAACCTCTCTTTAGAAATAACAGTGGCATGTACACTTATAAATCTTTATTTCATTTTTAATGTTCATTTATTGACAATAACAGTATACATGTATATAACACTTAAATACAAGTATTAGCACATCCATCTCTTGTTAAATAGCTCATCAATTGCACAACAAGGGATTCTTTAAGAATAAATACATAATTACTCAGAAATGCCCTTAAAAGTCTCATCGGTATAATCATCAAATCGTAAAAAAAAAAACGATCATTCACGAAATAATTAAACCAGTTGTATTGTTAATTATAGCAAGAGTTTGACTTTTATCACAAATCTCTACTCCTTAAACAATCAATCATTAACAATACCATTGTGCCATTATTTTTTTTTCCATACCTAAAGATTACAGGCGTTATCTATATTATGCAAAGTAGATATGTATTCAATGCACAAATATGATGTATCTATCCTCAACACTCCAGATAGCTTTCTCATCATGGATCACAGACATTTTGTTTTTAAAAAAAAAAAAAAAGAGCAAGCACATTTTGTCAAGGAATCAACCATGTGACCTACATCAAACATCAAAAGCAACATCTACAACAACTGCAGAAATCAAAGCATTCACTTCTCATGGAATGTTTCATCAAACATAATCATTTATTTAAGGACCACAGTGGGTCAAGTGAACTCAATGGGTCTGCTGGGTCACCAGAATGATCAGACAGACCAGAGGTCTTCTGCTGAAAATTAGCTTTTGTTATTTTCTTTTTTCCTTCACTGGTTCCCAAGTCGAAAGTCTGAGGATTTTGTAGGTCTGCTAAAGACAGCTGATTCCCTGGCCTGGCGGGCTGGTGAAATGGGGACCCTTCTTTAGATTCTGGTGCCGAATCAAAACTTGGCAGTGACACTGAATCTAAGCTCCTGTGTGATGCTGAATCCAAGCTTTTCAGAGAAGAGTTTGATCCCGAATGAGGCAATTTAGGACTACAGTGCTCATCACTCTTTTGTTCTGAGCTTGTACCCGCCTCGTGTTCTTTTTCCTTCATGTCAGATCGTTGTACTACATCAGGTAGATTTTCTGATAAGCCTGATCTTAGGTGTTCCATCGATGTTCCTTTCTCCTCTGCTGTAGGCTGTATGGCATGGAGACCCATTTTTGCGACATTTGTTCGTAAAACATTAACAGGCATAGAAGAGCCAAACAAGACATCTTCTGTCGGTGTCCATTGGTTGGATTTCTCTCCAGGATGTGGAAGTTTATCACCAAATGAGGCTTTTTTAATCAGAATTCCTTCTACAAATATATAATGTTTTATATATATGCATTATGCAAATAAATCACAAGGATCCCATGCCACACAAAATGCCAGAAGCCAACAATTAAATAAAACTAAGCCACCTATGACTTTTCTTTTGGTTCTTACTGTAATTATATATTTTTAAGGGGGTGCTCCTATTTAACACTTTCTACAAAAAAGGAAGAAGCATTTTCATAAAAAATACTTGAATGGAAAATATCCATGCACTGAAATTTCAGAAAACAAAAATTGTTGCTGTACTAACCTTTTGCTAGAATGTCTTGAGTATAGAATAATATGGCTTCGTATGCATATTTGAGCTGGAATTTTTCTTTCATGGCTAGACGCCGTTGTCGAAACATTTTCTTGGCCACATCCATGATTCCTGATACTCCTTTTCCATGTTCAATGTCTTGCATACATGTGTATACCAACATAAACACACCTGTTCTGCCTGTACCATTGCTGAAATTCATAGAATTTTGAAGATAAAAGAGTTCCTAACTGTCTGCACAAATAAATGTCCAAAGTCAACACTATCAATCTATTAACAGGAATAACTCTTATCACAAGAAAGTGACCAAGGATTTATCTTGCTATTTAGTTTTTAACCTTTTTTATCTATAGGGCAAAAATTGAGACCCACATGCTCGAGTTGAATTTCAAAGGCTCGATATACAAAGAGGACTACCACATGCACCCATGTTAAATTTTTAGATACAAGTTACTCCTGTGAAAATTGTCCTTTGGCAAATTGATTCTACATGAAGCAAACATCTATGAAAATCGTACAAATAAAGCATACCCTATACATGTATCAAATTTTCAAAATAATGATGACTTGAAATCAAACTGTTTGAGTTACCTGCAATGGACTATAATTGGCTTCAACAGACTTCTTTGTTGCTTATAAAAGCTGTGGACTTCAGTAATAAATTGCAAGATAAAGGAAATATTCTCAGGAAAACCACTGGAAAAAATCAAATGAAAGTATTCATAAAATATTGGTCAACTCAATAGTTCAGTATTTCACAAACAAGGCAAAAAATGACGAAATATACTAACCTAACTGGCCAGTTTTTGTACTGGAGTTGTACCACTGTTCTTCCTTGCTTTTTCTGCAGAATATGTTCAGGGTTAGAAGCAATTGCATATATACGCATGATGTTACAATCATTTAATTAGGAATAAAGTAGGGATACTGAATACAGCACTTCTCAAGTGTTTAAAAAAAAAAACAGAAGAAAATTTTTCACAGTAAAACAGCACTATTTCCATGCATCAACTACCACAGTATATACATGTACCTGTACATATATACAATGTTAACTAGATGCTGTCATTAGACAGTACAGAGGGCCCCGCTTAATATAATACCCGTAATACCTGTGATCTTCATATTAATTCCATTAAAAACCCGTTTTTAAATATGACACAAACAAACATTCTCATGCAGAAAAAAATATGATATAAAATAAAAAAAAAATCCCTACCTACCTAACCTAATTCTTTCATCAGTGTTACCCTAAACACACAATTTTTTTTCTTAAGCCTAACAGTTAGGTAACATTATTTTGGGGGAAAATATTATATTTTATACACTTTATTTAATGTTTCATTCAATAAGGAGTACATCACAATATGTGGGTGTCCCATACCACCTTAAAGCTGAAAATTGTGCTTTACATGGTTAATTACCTAATAAAATTGTGCAAGGGGTTTTAAAGAATAAAGTTATGAAAATACATGCAATATGTTACAATTAAATGATCTTTGTCTGAAGTTACGTACACAACACAGGTCTACAGGTTGCATTAGCGGGTACTAGTTTTACCCAGCTCTTTGGTTTGATGAGTATCACATGGTGTACATGCATGTGTGTTTTCGATATGCAGAATAGGATTAATTAACACGAATAAACGTTTCTTTTGTGGTGATCAGCTAAAGGAATTCATATTGTGCTAATTGGATTATCATTATGATGTTGACCAATATAGGTAAGTATAATACATGTAGTAGCGCAATATTATGAGACACCGGTATACAAAACAGTTAAGTTTTACTTTCACTTTCTAAAATGTGATCTCCCTTTGCCAGCATACTGTATCATCATCTTTATTTGAATAAGCTTATCTACAGTTTCTGTCATTTTAATTGCAGATTTTTTTTAAATTTTTTCATTTGTCAGACTTACACTATTGAGTTGACTCCATATTGACCCTATTTTGTATTAAATTTGGGTATTAAATATCATGTTTATATGAGTTATAATAGGGAGGAAGGGCTCGCCTTAACCGTTCCCCATCCCCAGGATGTGTGGATTAGATATACATTTCTAGTGAGAATGAAGGCATGCTGCAGCTTTTTTTTCCCATTATACCCCCTACCCCATCATCATACACCAGTAATAGAAAAAGAGTTAATGACTAATTTTCTTTTATTTTAAATTGCTTATTCTTTTTTGTCAAGAGATATGTGGTACGTCAAGATTTATGACTCATGAAAATTTGTGCATTTAAATCCTGATTGTTAACATACATGTATAATTATATACATGTATAAAAAAATACATGTGATATTATACTAGGGATCATGCAATCAATTGCAGAATTGCCAATCAGTTATTTATAACTCATTTTGACTGATTAATTTGTTAATCATTTTGAAAATAAAGACATTTCTAAATACATGTATAACATATTATCAATAGATTGATTTTGTAACTATTTAGGGCCCCACTCTGCAGATGCCCTATAGTGATCTTTCTGTCCAATTCTGCTGATCATGTCAAGATACATTGGATACATTTAAGGCAAATTGGCCCCTGCCCCTTGGGTTATTCCCCAACCCCCTGGAGTTGTTTTTAAACAACCACCCCCCCCCACCCCCCCCTCCTCTGAAATAGGAAATTATAATACATTTTAATTACTGTTGAGATCCCTACCCTAGACCATATTTATTCTTCCTCCTTGTGTCATTGCACATCAATTGGAACATGTATATAGGTTATGCCCCCTTTGAGATGCCCAGTGACTTTCCAGAGTTGGAACTAATCAAGTATTAATCTATCTTATTCATATGTAGTGTAATTCCTAGCCCTAGCCCAATTTTGACCCTGCTTTGTTTTTAATAGCAAGCTCTAGGTTTTTGTTGACTGACTTTACAATTTCTACAATTACATATTACATTTTGTTTATCTTTAAGATTAAAATTTCCAAAATCTCTTTATGTACATCTGACATCATACAGAAAAATACCAATCAAGAAATGATTTTGCTACTGTAAAAATGTGAGAAGAGACTCTGAATCTCCCCACCCCCTGAAAACATGAATAGTTAAATATTTTTAAAATATCCTCAAAATCATCAAATCTCCACTCCTAAACCATATATATTTTTGTTTCTTCAACCATGACCGTGTCAAGGCAAATCTTTTTGTGGTATTAGTAGGTCATGGCCTCTGGGGGTCACCTTAACCCTACCCCACCCTCCCAAAATCAGAAATGATCAAATAACTTGAAAAAAATGCTTGTGATCCCCATCCCTAAAGCATAATTTTATATGTTCTTCCTCCTTATGCATCTTATGGTACGTTATTTCAATCACAAAATATAAGAGGAGGTCCAGGAATAAAGTTTTTTTTATGGGATGGAACATCATTTTGCAGATAGCATTGACCCTCAGAATCAAATTTATATTTCTAAAACCTTATTGCATATCTATAGCTCAGCCCCTGTTATATCCCTATAAATGATATGCTATTCATTAAATCATGAGAGGAGTTCTGGCATGAGTTTTACTAAGCTTCTTAAGTTAAGAAAAAAAATATGTACTTAAGAACTTCGTAAGTTTAAACTTAAGTTACGATATATCTGTTTTACAAAGCCATTCGTAAGTACGGTCTCTTTTCTTAAGATAAGTAAATCACGTAAGATACGAAGTTGGAACTCTTTAGTCATTAAGGTACGAAGTTTCTTAGATACGAACGCTGCGCAAGCGCAGTCCCGAGTTTCGTTTTCACTTTTGCCGGCAAACGTCAAGTGCTTTGTTATCGTCTGCGTCGAAGATTTTACAATGGAAGAAAGTTTCAGCGTGAAGAAAAGGAAACCAAACTGGACTGAGCGGGAGTTGGGGGTCCTTGCGGATGCAGTGCTTCCCAGGAACAGAATACTGAAGGCAAAATTCTCCCCCTCCGTGACAAGTGAGAGGAAGACGGATATTTGGAGGGAGATCGCTAATGAGTAAGAATTTTACACTGCCTTCTTTATGAAACATGTGTCGCGTAAATATAGTTTCAGGTAAAAGGGAAACACAGTCTTGCTAAAATGATGTGGTCTTGAATCTACTGATTTAAGTCACACACCTTAAATATTTTTGTAAACATTCATCATTCTTTTATACATAAAATCATCATGAGAGATATCACTCAAAGTTGCTGCTATGCGTTCTTCATATTACAGTTTAGTCAGGGGCAACACGTTTTACCACACACAGATATCGGATTTGAGCATAAAATATATGGAGTGACAGTATTTAGGTTTGTTTGGGGTTTTTTTGTTTTTTTTTGTTTTTTTTGGGTTTTTTTTTTTTTTTTTGGGGGGGGGGGGGGGTATGGGGTAGGATATAAACACCAAATACTGGTTTAACTGACATTTAAATTTCAAAACTCATTTAGAAGACTGATGATAGTGAAATATTGCAGTTTCTAAATATTAAGCATTATAAAAAAAAATACATACATGTTCATAATAGACATCATAAAAAATTCATGTATATATTAAGCATTGAATCAATATTTTTTATGTATTATTATTATTATTATTATGCACTAACACGCATTACTCAATTTGTATAAACACACTGCTGCAGTTATGAGAATATATCTTTCAAAAAATAATGCTTATATAGCTGCAGTAGCTTTCCGCACACTTTATCTGCAAAAAAAATAAGTGGAATGAAAATGTAATTATTTGTTGTTTGAATTTTTTTCAGAGTCAATGCAGTCTCATTCATCAACAGATCTGTTGACGAAATAAAGAAAAAATGGGCCGATGTTTCTAGCATTACCAAGAAAAAGGAATCAGAAAGAAGAAAGAAGATGAAAGAGACAGGTGGAGGGCCCCTCCCTGACATCTATTTCAAGAGTTGGGAGAAACAGGTAAACGTATAAACAAAGTCTTCCAAGCATACCAAATATATGTATATAACTTAAGAAAAAGAATAGTTTCCAGTATTGGGCAGGCTATATTATCATTTCATTATTTGATACATTTTTTATTCCTGAAAAATAAAAAGAATTATACCCTTCATCAATCATTTACAATCTCTCCAAGGTTACTGTTTCTGTCACTTATTAATGAATTTAGACGAAAATATACATACTTGTCAATAAAGTAGAATAGAAATCAATGTGAGGGAGAAAATTCAATTTATAAGGGGAATTGTTTACATCTTTTCTCCATTTGTAATTATGCGCAACACCTTACACAATTTTTCAACATCAGATAAACGTAGTTTAAGCACAAAGGTATTTATTTATATCAAGATATTGATAACAAAGAGGTGGAAGCAGAATCTTGGGATTAGAATACTCAAAGTATTGTAACCTGTTATTTTTTTTGTCAAAAGGTACTGCAGTCTTTATCAGACATTGCCATTGAGGGAATAACAGGGGGAGTGGACACAGCAGAACCTGGTAATTATATGGTTTAATTAATTTTGAATTAATTGTCCTCAACATCCTGTGACTTAACTTTTTATGATAGTACATCACAACATGGTAATTTCAACACACTGTGAAACTCTTTATATTTCCAAATTTGGGGCCTATCTCTATAGGGCAATGGGTACAGCTTTGGTCTGGTTACCCACTAGTCTTGAGTTTGAATACTGCATGCAGAGACTTTTGTCTTTATGATTATCAATAAATTTTCAAAAGTTGAATTAACCTATATCAATCATTTTGTAGTAAGTAAACCATCCCCAATAGTGCCTGCAGGCATCATTGTCCAGGAAGTTCCAGCGTCTGAACTGAGTGAGTCTGCTACAACTCCTTGTGCAAGTACATGTACTAGATTTGATGATCCCTTCACACAAGGTAACTAGGATACTTATTGAATTGAATATTTATTTTCATAAAATGCATAAACTATATAACAATTTCTTCTGAGCATAATTTTTATGATTGATAATTTTTGTTTCATTAATTATATTCTTTCTTTCAAAGGAATGACAAGTAACACCAGCAGCATGAACACAGACATGAATACTGACAGTGAGTTAAAAACAATACAATGTAATGAATGAATATTTAACAATATTGTATCCAAAGTTTAATTGCCCTGGCCTGTACAAGTAAGTCACAAATCTGGTCCAGGTTTTAGAATATCCGTCCAAAAACATTTACAATAATGGATCTGACTCCCTAGGATAGTTTGATCACCTTTTGCTGAAAATAGAAACAGTAAGTTATATTATGGATGCTTCATTTAAATCATCCTCAAATATTCTTATACAGGCACATAGCAGGAGAAAAAGGGGGTAGGGGTTGCGTGTGTGTGCCTACCATATACATTTAATTCAATTTCACTTCAATTCTCTCAAATGCTCCCCAAAAATGTGGGGGGGGGGGGGGGGGGGCACAACACTTTGATCATTCAATTTTCTATATGTAAATTTCAGAACATGTTTCCTGCTAGAAAAAGTCCCCCAGCTACCCCCCCCCCCCCCCCCCTTTTGCTATGTCATATTATAATTCAATTCTTTATCATCACGAACAGCATGAGACAAAAAATATTAACATAACTTTATATAAATTGATAGGTTTTTAAGCACTAATGATTCTGACATCATAAAATTTTTTTATACAAGTGTAATAGCGCATTACAAATGGATATTGAATTTTTACAAATTTAATTTCAGGCGAGTCCAGTCAAAATCAAGGAATGCCAAGAAAACAATCAAGGGTGAAACGGAAAGGTAACAATTAATTAAAGCCTCATAAAGTGAATTTTAATTCTTTAAGGAGGCATATGGTCACTGATATTGTGGAAGAGAACTGAAAAGTTGTCCGTCACACTACTTTGTCATAGTGATATCTTATTAAGTTTGATTTCAACAAATAATGTACATGACAGCCATATTTAATCATGCAAGTCTTACACTTAAGGAGGTTAGTTTAAAAAAAAAATGTTTGTCAAATGTCAGCAATCTACTTAGTGTAGATTAATCCTCTTGAGAAAAACAGTTTAGCTAGCCCCTATTGACTTTGTTAGAATTAAATTGATTTTTTTTTTTAAAGAAAACATATTCTCATGCTTTCTAAAACTTTTCTTTACCAGAAAATGAAGTTCCGGTACACATATCACAGCTGTTATCTATGGAAGAAGAGAAAATTGCTAAATTGGAGACATACAGGTCAAGAAAAATCAAGATTCTTGAAGAAATGCTTGAGTTACAACGCAGAACCACCATTGCAGTTGAATCTATACGCAATTCTATGCAACAGTCCGGAAACTCTGAACAATTGTCATTGTCGTTATCTCCTGTAATCAAATTCTCTTAATACATGCACTTAAAAAGCTCAATTTACCAGAAAGGTATATATATTGTAAATGTAGGTAATCACGAATTGGTGTAAATAAGGTACCGGTTGGTTAATATCTTCTTCTTAAGAACCACTGCACCAGGAATGCTTTAAATATTTATATCAAAGCTTCTATATTTAGTAAAGATTTTAAATTGTTAAGACAATGACCCTCAATAAAGTTCTTCATATCTTCATAGAAATCATGGGGTAAAATCTTTATAAAAATCTTCTTCTCAAGGACCACTAAGCTACATTCTAATTTATGATTATTTATAATCATAACTATAATATAATTAGTCCTATGATAATCAAATTATGTAAGTTTGAGTATCTTTTTACACCATTATATCTTTATTCAAAAGTAGGTCACAGTAATCAACTTCATACTTTTTATATAGGAATATATAGAGTAAATCTTCTGATGAGAAACTAATCAGCCTGGAAAGCTGAAACTTATGTGGAAGCATCCTCAGCGGGTGTAGATTAAATGTTGTTCAAATCATGACCCTCTGGGGTAGGGTGGGGCCACAATGTGAGGGTTAAATTTTTACATAGGAATTTATAGAGTAAATCTTTAAAATTCTTCTTCTCAGAAACCAATCAGCCAGGAAAGTTGAAACTTGAGTGGACGCATCCTCAGGTACGGTAGATTAAAGTTTATTCAAATCATGATCCCTGTGGGTAGGGTGGGGCCGTAATGGGGGGTGGGGGGGGGGGGGGTTGATTTCGATGTAAGTATATATCCCATGATATATAAACAATTGATTAGGATCTGTTTTAGAACTTCAATGCTCAACATGTGATATGACTATAAAATCATCCTGTTAGAATAGAGACTTGATTATAAACATAAGAATATCTAAGGAATAAAAGGACTTTTATTTATACATGATCTACATGCATTATACCACATTGTCCAGATATTTTGTATTATGACTCCATTAAGCTGATTTTATCATGCCTATTGTTGCTCTGGTGAGCGATGTGGCCCATAGGCATCTTGTTATTTGATGCTTAGATCTTAGGATATGATGTTCCAAAAGCTGGTTTTATTCATCTTATTTTCATCATATATTGTGTTACATATTATTAGCTTTTGGAATATATGAGAATTTTCCGAAGTTTTACAATATTTAAAAATAGTTTCATATTACTATCATATCATAATGCTAATACCAGTATTAGTTTTGTTTAGGTTGATATATATTGTACATGTACATGCATAATTGTTAAACTTCTGTAACCTTAATAAAGCCTTAAGCAACTTAAAACCAAATTACCTCTTCAAAATCTTTGCACAAGTCTATCTCTCAGCATTGCTGCTGTACCATTGTTTGGAATAACTGGAGCAAAAGGTTGCTGGACATCATCTTCTTCCTCAGTTTCTACCATGAGAGGCACCCTCTCATTTATGGCCAAGTTGTGTAGCCTCATAGCACATTCAATTATTTTCGTGCATTTGTCTGGTCTATAAGGCAAACATCCTCCTGTTTTGTGCAAGCACCTGTTGATTTATAAGTTTGAAATGTTTAATGCTTTTCCCTCTGTTAGAAAAATACTCTATTTTCAATACATCATTTACTGATCAAAAGTATATTTGATATTTTCATTAAAATGTGACGTACCTAAAACGTGCTTTAAGCACACCAAATGCTCTTTCAATAGTATTTCTGGTACGGCAGTGAGCAGAATTGTATCGCTCCTCTTGTCCACTCCTCGGGTTGCTGATAGGAGTCATCAGCCACTCTTTAAGGGGATAACCTGAATCGCCTATCAGCCAACCTCCATCCTGAAGACTTTCGATCAAGTTTGGCAAGAAGCTGTTTTGCAGAATGTATGCATCATGGGTTGCTCCGGGAAATTTGCATACAGCATTTGTGAACCTGGAAATCGATTAATATATGGAAAATAAAGACAATAGTATTTTCTTTGGTGTATATATAAACGTTTAAACTTTTGATTAGCAATTCATCTTTTTCTTAACTTGAGAGTTGTAATATACAAACCTTAAATCTGCGTCAACAACCGCTTGTACGTTAATAGAATGGAAACCCTTTCTGCAGACATACAAATGTTCATCATCCGTTCCCATGCCTTGTATAGGTATTTGAGTCCCATCGATAGCGCCAATCACATTTGGGAAACCAGCAATCTTGTAGAAAGATGCTTTGATACGTGCAATGTGTTCCCTCCTTGTAGGGAACTCGATGTTCTGCAATGCTTTGCATACAGCATCGACTACTCGATGTATAGCCAGACAACCAGAGGATTTGGAAATCCCATGAATGTCTGTCGTTTCTGATAGGTAGTCTCCTTTAGCCAGGAAACGCAGACATGTTAGAACCTGGAATGAATTAAAAGCACTGTTGTCATCACACACGTGAAGTATGTTTATAAAAGAGGGTGGGGGCAGCCTGGAAATTAGTTCAAAATCTTCGACAAGCAAGAAATAAATAAATAAATAAATAAATAAAATAAATTTTAAAAAAATGAATATACATGTACTAATAATTACATGAAATAAAGACTTTTCAAAGTCAAAAACCTTATTTATTGATGGGGGGGGGGGGGGGGGGGGGGGGGGGGGAGAAAGAATTTTTAAACCAGACATTTTCAACATGTTCGTGGTCAATTTCTTTATGTAGCCTTGGAGTTGTTATCATCATATGCACCCAATTAGCGGATAAATTATCAAATACATTTATATCGGCTACCCCTTTAGGATTTACAAAATATTATAGGTCTATTCAATAATTTAAAAAAGTCCTTGCCAAAAAATGCCTCTCTCCTTTGATTTTTTAAATTCTTTAATAATGTATTAATTTTATTTCCTTGATCACCATTTTACTATATTATGATTAATATTTGAACTAATATTGTTCAGTATGGGTATAGAAATAAAGTCTAACTTTACTTAACTGTCAACAAGAAATGATATGAATTTTAAACAATAAATCAAAGAATGTGTTATATTTTTAGGCAATATTAAAATTTTATATGAAATTTGTATGTTTCATCACACACAATCTTATTTGACTTGTTAAAGGGGAACAACTCGGTGAAGTGATAATACAGTTGTGCCCCTTTTGTTTACTTTTCACCCCTCTTTCAAATAGTGAACAAATAGAAATGTTATATTGCTAGGATTTAATTCGGAATCATTCTTTGAAATTAATCAACATAGTAAGTGTATGGTTTTTTTTTATCAATATCATATGTTTGATAAATTATGATATTAATATTTTGTATGAATATGGTTGATGTGATGCTTTACAAATTAAGCTTCATTTAGAATTTCCTCTGTTAAGTCATATCCACAAAATTACCTGGATGTGAGCAGGAATTGCATGCGATCTCAAAGTTTGTGGTTGTATGTAGTCTTTGACTTCGTCTGTCAGCTGCAGAATTACTCGCCTCGGAAATCTATATCGTCCGATGAGCTCTTTGTCGGTCAACATATCAAGCACTTGACTCCTGTCTCTGAAAACGCGTTCACGACGCAAAGCCTTGTCTTCATTTTCTCTCAAAATTTCGATAAACAGTAAGAAGGCGGCCATTTTTAATCATTTATTTAGAAAACTACGAGAAATTCTTAACTTAGGGTAGCCCATAGGCTGTCGTAAGTTACGACGATATTTTTGACGTAACTTAAAGTTAAGAAGTTTGATAAAACAGATTTTCATCGTAAGTTACGGTTACGATAAAATCTTAAACTTAAGAAGCTTAGTAAAACTCATGCCTGGGAAGTAGGTTTTTTCAGGAGTGATAAACGTCAATTTTCAGCTACTATTTGACTACCTGGATAAAATTCAAATTTTTAAAACCTTATTGCATGACTATATGACAGCCCGTATCATACCCCAAGATATGATGTGGCTATTTATTAAATCATGAGAGGAGTTCTGGGAAGTAGGTTTTTTTAGGAGTGATAAACGTCAATTTTCAGCTACTTTTTGACTCCCTGGATGAAATATAAATTTTTAAAACCTTATTGCACATCTATAGGACAGTCCCTATCATATCTCAAGAGATGACATAGCTACTGCATAAATTGTAAGAGGAGTTCTGGGAACCATATTTTTTTTGCCAAAAAACGTCATTTTTTGATGCCAACAGACCCCCGTGATAAAAACAAAAATTCTGAAACATGATTACACGTCAACATGACACCCCGAAGCATATCCTATTAGATCATTAGGCTACTGCAAAAAGAAATTGACGTTTTTTGAAACCAGACTTTTTGTAAAAAAACGTCATTTTTCAGCCATTTAATGACCCCCAGGACAAAATTGAAATTTCTGAAACCTTATTGCGCATCTATAGGACACCCCAAAACATATTCCAAGAGATGATTTGTCTACTGTTGAAAATGTAAAAGGAGTTCGAGGAAGAAGAAGAAGAAGGATTTTTGTCAAAAAACGTCATTTTTTACCAATTATTTGACCCCCAGGACTACAAAACAACATGACACCCCAAATCATACTCCAAGAGTTCAGTTTGCTGGTTTATAAGATGTAAGAGCAGTTTGAGAAAGTAAAACGTGACAGACGAACGGACGGACAAACCGACGGACAGACGGAACAGGGTAACAACAATATACCCGAACTTTCTTTAGAAAGTGCGGGTATAATTAATAAAAATGCTAACCTCGCTGTGGTTTATATGAATAATTCTTTCCACCCAGTTGACCTTGTCCTTTATACTTTGAAGAGTCAAGGTTATAGGACCATGGTATTCAGTTCTTCCTTTCTGCTGGGGCCAATACTCTGGGAATTTCTTTGAGAGAATAAATATAATTTGTTTCACTGCTTTATGAATAACGCCTCCAGCAAATAATGTTAAATGAGCTAAAATGTAATTATTTGTTAGTTCCTAACAGTTACCTTTCCTTGCTCCGTTTCACTCGAGAGCATCACAATGACTTCTGACCCCTGCTCATATACCATTACCCAGAAGTCTGTGAGTGTAACAGGAAGTGGTGACTGTGTTGTGATAAACTTTGGGCAGTTAGGTGACAGGTCCTGCATAAATTTTAAGACATGGTGATGAAGAAATATAAGCACATACCAATAGTTACAAGAAATGTTCCAGCTAATAATACATTCATAATGCGCTCATAATTACAAGCATTTTCTTTCATAACTACTTTTTATAATCAGTAAAAAAGCTCACCACTACAGAACTTGCATTGATGTAATCATCTTTCATTGTGGTAAGTACTATTCGATTCTCGTCATCTGGAAACGAGGAATTTTAAAGTCTTAATTTAACAATAAAAAATAGAATTTCAAATAGTTTTAAACCACAGTATCTTCACCTGGAATTTAGAAAAATAAAAGCCTTTTATAATAACAGATTATTACCAGTATTTTTTAAACATTTTGAATTAAAAAATTACATTAAATATTATACCGCTCTACAGTACATGTATTTTATAGAAATCAACCATGTTCCTGTTCAGTTGATTTTCCTGTACATTAGTAGTACACATAAATACCACTAGGTAAAGTCACTCACATGGCATGCTGTCCTGTTCTCTATTTTTGGCTGGGTAGCATCTAGCAATGGCCATAGAAGACTTTTTCCCCCCTCTATCCTGTTCATCTGTAAGTTCCTGTCAATGAAGATGTCATTAGTCAACATGCATGGAGAAATACTAAAACAGAATACACTGTACTATAGAGTAAGTACAGCCTGACATATGTACAGTACATGTTGACAAATGTACATGTCACTCAAAATTTGATTGTAGTCAATAACCTTGTAATGGTGATAACATTTTCAATTTTTTTTTACGAGATTGTACAAGACAGTTACCTTCCAGGCCAGGTCCAGGTTGGTGGGCCCCGAGCATGTGGGTTTAGTCAAACTCTCTACATACTTGGCCAGTTTCTCCACCTCCCCCACAAATCTGTCCTTCACCAAGGGGTCAGAGAATGGGCCCTTGGAGGACTGTCGAGCCAACTGATTCTTTAACACAGCTTCCTCTTTTTGTTGCTCAATTTCCTATATTAAAATCAAAACATTCTTTACCAGAAAATCAAAGCCAATATGATTCCCCCCAAAGTGTTCTGGGCATTCCTTATGAAATACCATCTAAATGCTATTTTTACACTCGTTGGGACTTCTGGTATTTATGAATAGAACCATGATCTACAATATGCACTAATGCCATATTATATTTTTACAGTTATTCCATATAAATTATTTTCTTGTGCAGTACCTGTGCAGTAAGAACTTTGGGGGTAAGCATATGGTCAGTAGCGGATTTTGGGGGAATAGTTGGACTGGTGGATAAAATGTCGTCCAGGGAGGTTGTAGAGGCACTGGAATCTTGACGTCGGTGAGATTTTTGCTGGGGAGCAATGGAAATCTACAGATGGCAATTCAAACTCAATAACATATCAAGTGTTTCTAACAAATAATAGGTTTAGTTTTATTCTATACTGAATAGTAGAGTGCATTCAGTGAAATTTATAATATACATGTAATTTCAAGGAGATTTTGTTCTATAAAAGTGTGTGCTGTGGACCGAAACAGTCATTTAAGATCCCCCATGTGTGGTATATTTTTTCAGTTGACAAATTAAATGGTTAACAAACATAAATTAGAGAAATGCCAACAGGATCACACAATTATGTGCATAGAAGTGGCTAAATTTTTACTTTGATAGGAACATTCAGGTTTTTGTATTGAAAATCAAATGTTACATAACAGCATATCCATTTCTATGGAAAAGTGATAACAATAATGTCACAATGTTTAAAGACACCCAAATCTTATCGTTAATTAATTACCATATCAATCATCCATTGGCTATTAGCTCTCAATGAAATGAATTCTACTAAGAATTTCAAAAACTGAACTAATAAAACCACTGACCAATCATTAATTACACCCATAAACATATGTACAACAAGTTATGAGCAGCATGTTGTCAGTTGAACATTGCAGTGCACAATATGACACAAATACTCTCTCTCTCTACTGATTTCATAAGCTCTAGCAATACCTACATGCTTGTTGGTGACATTCACAAAATTAATGATAGCCTTAATTTTAAAGTTGCAAATTCAAAGTCATACAACACCGGCAGAAGTAAATCCCATTTTGTGTCACTGTAGATATTACCTGTTTCGTAGGTGGTGACAATGAGGCTGTTGGCGGTGTTGTGGTTTGTGGTATCATTTCCACGGGAGCTGGGTGGGGC
Organism: Magallana nippona; assembly: GCA_033439105.1. Taxonomy (NCBI): domain Eukaryota; kingdom Metazoa; phylum Mollusca; class Bivalvia; order Ostreida; family Ostreidae; genus Magallana; species Magallana nippona. The sequence continues at coordinate 12,435,722 of CM065918.1, read as the reverse complement.
TGGCTGACCACTAGTGGCTGTAATGGCTGCAACGGTGTGGACTGAGAGGAGTCAAACAAGCCTTGAAGTTCTACAACATACATAGAGGGCAAAACATTTACAAGTTTCTGATAAGAGTAAATGTATTACTTCCACAAAATGCATGTTTTTCAAATATATTTGATTCCTTTCTGTAATTCTAACTTACTTAATCAGTAATACAAAAGTATTTTTACTGGAAAAAATGCAATTACAAGATACATTTGTACTGACCTTGCTGACTGCCAGAGAGTTGACTTCTATCTGGCCCCTGCACTGTCTGGTAGACATTGGGAGCTTGTTGGCTGGCAGGATACGACTGATAAGAACCACTGTTAGATTGCTGGTAAGATCCTACTCTGGCTGCCTGGGGGTAACATCCTCCACTGGAGCTTTGATAAGCTGCGCCAGTGGACAACTGGGATGACGTTCCACTGGTAGTTTGGTATGAAACTCCAGAGGGATACTGATAATTTGATGCAGATGACATCTGTTGTTGTTGGACAAGTCCTTGCCGTTGTTGCATTACTCCTTGTGGCAAGTGTTGTGAAGGTGGCCCTTGAGCTTGCATCATTCCTTGGTGAGGCATTCTAGCTTGTGCTTGTAGTTGCTGTAGTTGGGTCATCTGTTGTGGATATTGTTGCTGCACCACTGGCTGTGTTTGTGATGGATGTGCCATCTGTTGTCCAAACCTTTGTTGTGGAGGTTGCTGAGTCATTTGTTGGGTAGGCTGCTGTGCCATTTGTTGTGGAGGTTGCTGAAACCTTTGTTGTTGAGGTTGCTGAGCCATCTGTTGTGGAGGTTGCTGTGCCATTTGTTGTGGCGGCTGCTGAACCATTTGTTGTGGATAATGTCCCATTTGCTGTGGTGGCTGTGGTGGCTGTGGCATTTGTTGTGGAAGTTGTTGCTGTGTTCTTTGTTGTGTTTGCTGTTGTTGACCCATATTTTGGGGTTGTTGTTGTACTCCTGGATAACTAGCCACACTTTGCTGGGGATATCCTGATGCTTGTTGTTGGTAGTACATCTGCTGGCTAGTTGGTTGACTCAGTTGTTGGCCTTGTGAGAAGCTTCCACCTAGACTCTGTGGACCACGATCAGATGTTTGTGGCTGCACTTGAGATTGCATGTACAGTTGTCCCTGCTGAGATTGCTGAGATTGCATTTGCTGAGGCTGATGCATACTCATATAATTCTCTTGATTGCCATACACATTGGAAGTAACAGTCTGAGTTTTAGTTTGAGAGGTAGACATGTACATGTAAGACTGTGCAGAATTACTTGACATCACTGGATTCTGTGTTGCACTACTCATTTTGCTGAAGGACATAGCTGGCATAGACTGGGATGTATTGGCATAAGGCATGCCTGAGGGAAATCTTGGCATCTGTTGCTGAACTGAAGGCAGCTGTTTAACTGAAGCTTGCTGTTGTGCTGTAGCTTGTACTGATGATGTCTGAGTCAGGTTAGTGCCAGACTGGCTGGTGGATGACAAAGGGCCATATCCAAGGTGTCCATACGCAAGAACTGGAACTGCATTAGACTGAGAAAGATTCTGGGTACTGATATGGCTAGTAGCAATGGCTGGGATAGACATGTGTGTGCTGGCATACGGCATGCCTGTTTGCATGTATAGCTTTCCAAAACCATCTGAAAATGAAATAAGATAAAAAAATTATTGATGTTAATCACTTAGTTCATCAGAATAAACCACATGTACATTTTTAATTTTATGTAAATATTAAGCAATTTACCTGTCTGATATCTGGGATCTTGTTTAGCATCATTTGTTTTCTTCTGGGCTTGAGGGAATTCTGCATCCCATTTTGTATTGTGAAGCTGTGGTCCGCCAGACTGAATGGGGGCGTAGCCACGTTGATCGTGGGGCTGATGTCCGTATTCCAAGTTCTGCTCCCCACTGTCCACTGTGTAGAATTGATCAAAGCCGTGGCTGATGGATGTGGCAGGACGAGACTGATGGGTGCTGGCATAGGGCAGTCCTAAGTGTATGTTGGCAGGAGAGGCCCTTCCTCCTGTGTAAGGATCAATCTGGTTGGCCATAGGTAAATTTTTGTTTGGGGCATTCTCATTGGCTGGGTACCCACTGCCATTTACTTGCTGATTAGCATACATATTTTGCGGTTGGTTCATTTTTTGAACATTTGAGGCCCCAGGGTTTGAATACTGTTGTTGACTTTGAGTAACAACTCCTTGGGATTGCTGTGCTTGACTAAACTGCTGTGGCTGTTGCATGGAAACATTTTGAGATGTGGGCTGATATTGATTTTGATAATACTGACTCCCTTGAGATGAAAGCCCTTGACCGACATTACCAATAGGTTGTTGTGCTTGACTAACAACCATATTGGACAGACTGTGCTGAAATTGACTAGAGGGAATCTGTTGACCTGTCATCATCTGAGGTAAGGAATGACCTGATTGTTGGTCTACATTACCTGTGGCAGCAGAGAGTCTAGGATCTCTAACCTGTGGGAATTGTCTAGGATCATCTTTGTAATAATTGCCAGGTGGCTGTGTAGGTAACATTCCTTGTCCTCTTAAATCTGAACTTAACGCTGGCTGTTGAGTTTGTCCTACATAAGACTGACTCTGAGGTCCTGGCATCTGACCTTGAGGAGCACCTTGATATCCAGGCATTTGCCCTTGAGACATGGCTGGATATTGTGAGCTCTGACTCTGGGGAAGATATCCTGAATTATATCCTACTGGCAAGCTGTGATATTCTTGGCTCTGTGTCGGATTCTGGGTTCCGTTGTGTGGCACAGGGCTCAATGACTGGGACCTGAACTGTTGCCGTGGTAATGGACTATGGGCGGGTGATGGGAGGGCAGGGCTCTGGGCTGGACTTGGTCCAGGAGAGGAGTAGGACTGACCTACATCAACATGTGTGGGATTGAAGGGGGGTCTAAATGTTGGAGATGCTGACTGGCCTCTCATTGGCTGCTGGCTTCCTGTGAAAGCAGAGACTTGTGGGATTGATGGATTTTGCAGATCTGCTCTAGGAAGATAACTGCTTAAGTCTCCTTGATTTGGCAAATTCTGCAATAAATATATGAGATAATGTTTTCACTGTATGTAGAATTCAAATATCAAAATAATATGGAAAGAAATATCTTTAAATGTGATAAAATTAATCATAAAATCTATATTACTTTTCAGTAAACTTGTGTTTCTTTTGTGTTAACGTACCTGAGGCAGACCAGGTGCTGAGCTCGGTAAATCACCTGGCATCGACCCAGCATTGTCAGACTCAGGCCGAGAAGAACTTCTCTTATTTTTATCCCTGTCTTTGCCAAAAGTCTTTGGTTTCATGAAAGGTAAATAGTCTTTTAACTTTGGTCCTTCAAATCCAGGAATAGTGTTCAGTGTTGGTTGTGGGAGTACTGTGGCTGCAGGGAAAGAACCATCAGAAGCAATAGAAGCACTGCCAGAGTCAGGAACTGTATTGTCTGGCTTGGGGGCCATTGGTCTGGGAGGAGGATCTGAAATTTAAATTTCTTGTAATAAATATCTTCTTAATGTTAACACTCTATTCACAGCAACACTTTTAACCCAAGCTTAAATTCTCTCTAGAAGAAATCTTATTACATAATAAGTTTTTTTTAATGAATTTGAATCCATATTAAGAACTTAATAAGAACACTTTGAATTTACATCCTAGCAATCCTTTACTGTATACAGGGTTTTTTTCGCCCTTCCACACTTGCAGTTTCCCCCCATCTTGAATTCGCCCAGACAGTTGTGTTTTAAAAGAGACAATTTGAAACATTGGAATTTGCCGAGTCTTAAATTCACCCACTGTCAACAAGAGCAAAAGGGGTGAAAATGGGGGTGAATATTTTTCTGCATACAGTATTTCAGCTAATATATGAGCTTGTACCTTTGGGTTTATGCCTGTTCATTATTTGTTCTCTTTCCTCAGCCTGAATTTTACACAACCCCTGACAGCGAGTCAGAAGTTTGGAAACATTGCTTTCCAGTTTCCTATAGAATTCCTGTCCTTTCTGAGACTTTGCCAGGAGATCTTCATACACATCAAAGGAATTCATCAGATCCTTGATCATCATTTCTCGTCTACAAACATATCAAAACACATGATTTCTTTAACATAATGCACAATACATACAGAAAACAAACATTAGGAAACACACCCCCTGTTTAACTCAATTTACAATACATACTGATGCACATACAAATCCTTACATATCACAATTTGCCAAATAAAAATTCACAGGCATGTGTACAAATTCTAATTACTTAGATTATTGTTATTACTATACAAGAATCCATCACCCCTATCATTACCAATCATATTGGATAACATACATTTATACACTGTATATCTAAATGTAATTAATGTGGTGTTTCCAACCATAATTACATGCACAAATCATCATAAATATCACATTATAAACCATTTACCTTGCGGCAACCTCACTGAACTTCCTGCGGATTGGAGCGTACTTTACATTAGCGTCTGTCAGTGCCCGAAGTATGTTGTCCTGAGCCCTCAGATTCTGCATAATCAACTCCTCAACCTTGTTGTGCTTCTGGATTTCCTGGTCAAACATCACCTAAAAATACAACAAAATATGGCTTAACAATTCAGTAATTTAAGTCCAATGCATTATGATAACCCAAAGAATTTCAACGGGAATGAAGACAATTCATATTTCACTTTACTTACTCATTAATTTTCAATAGGTACAATTCCACTTTCTCACCTGCTTGTTACCCCCCTCCTGTGTTACAATTCTGTGGGTGATATCGTCTTTCTGGACCTCTGTCCTGAACTGTTCCTCCAGCATATTTCTCTGGGATTTCATTTCCTCCACCTTGGCTATCAATCTTTTCAGATCACCAGTAACAGCGTCATCCTCCGAACCTAAAATAAAATTCATTTAAATCAAATTATTATTATTATAGCCTTTACATTTGAAAATATTTCAATTTCTAAATGCATGAACAAATTATCAAAAAAATAAAGAAACGAAAATAATAGTCACTTTTCTCTTTATCTTTAGATGGCAATGCATTCTTGATGTCTTCGATAGGTCCACCAAGGAGCTTGAGATTAGTAATGTGAGCATTCATGGCTTTGTGCAGATCGTTGTTGGATTTACTTCCCTTCCTATGGCCCTCAGAAAATAATGCCAGTTCTTTTCTGATGTTTTCAAACATAGGATTTGTTGATCGCTTGCCAAATTGCTTCTAAAACACAAAATTTACTTAATACAATCATATTTCACAAATATGTTGTAGCATAATTTCTAATTCTTTTCTTATATCAACTTTGCATTGGTTAAAAAAGTTTTTTTTAAATAAAATATCTGGAAATAACATACCATTTTTACTATATTAAAATTCTTAAAATTTTTTTTTTTTTTGAATTCAAGAACCTGAAAATTGTCCTCTTCCTCCACTTCGTTATCGAGAAGTGCAGTGATGTCTTTCAAATTCACATCAACCTCTGTAGCCACATTTGAAACTCCTGAAAATTAATGAGACATCATACATATAATGTCATTAAAAAGATAAGATTTACTATTATTTACCCATAAGGATCAGCAAAGATCTCTATCAATTTACAATCATCTCTAGGACTTGAACATCCTGTCATATTATGGTACCTCAACACATCAAGACATATCATATACTTTTTAAGACACAACGTCACAAGATGGCAATTTAAATGTTTTGTCAAACTGTTTGTACTAATCGATTTGGTTGAATATCATCCTAGCTCAGTGGTTAAAGTATCGTGCTTGAGAACCACAGATCACAAGTTTGAATCTGCCTGGGGCTTTTGTTCATATTTACTGAATTATATTTTGGAATATCAATTTTTCATCCAAAATTATATATTTTTTAAGGAATTGAGAATGACCACTGCAAAATATCAATGTAAATACTTGTGTATGTACTTGATATCAATGTAAATACTTGTGTATGTACATGATATCAATGTAAATACTTGTGTATGTACTTGATTTCTGTCTCAGAATTGATAAAGCAGAAAATGGAGAGAAGAAGATCAAATTTGAAATTTCTAAATTGTGTTCTGTTACATGAACACAAAACACTGTGGATTCATTAATATTCATGGTAGCTTAATTTTTGTGGATTTCATGGATGCCTCATATCAATGAATTTATATCCTCTAAAAATTAGAAACAGTCTTTTTACATTGTACATAGAAGCAAATTCACAATATTTAATCCAATGGGTCTTTAAAAATTTGACAATTTACAGAAATTGTTCCCCACAAATATCAGTGATTCTACAATAACAAGTAAAGGGAATGTACCTGACATGGCTTCCACCAAATCTTTGATGGCGTTGGGTTTGACAGACACAGCAGCACATTTCTCCAGGAGAGCCTGAGGCAGATTCTCAGGCTCAAAGCTCAGGCTTGATTGGTCAATGTTCAGAGAAGACATAAATTGTCTGAAACAAAATATACCTATATGTGTATATCTCCTTATTCCCCAAAACAAATAAAAATAACGCTACCAAATTGTGACGATGAATTCTTGAATTTCACTTACACAAGTTCAGCACTTTTGTCTTCTATATTTCCACATACTCTTCTTATGAGTTTGGCCTTTTCTTCACTAAAATCGAAATTTAGAAAGTTTGAAAATGATTCATATAAACTATTTCCTCCATTATTCGATTAAATCAGTTAAATGAATTTTACCTGTAAAGTGATGAAGCCTCATGAGCCTCCATTGGGACCAGTTTCTGAAATAAATCTGGACCAGATACATCTGGGTCACTGGGGTTAAAGGTTATACCCTTCACCAGAGAGGCTCCTATAACAAAAGATGCACTCAGTAGAAGTACAATCATATATGAGACGACAAAAGATTACATAATCACTCTTCATAACAAACTCTGGCGCTTTATACATATATTATTGTAACATACAAGATCAAAAAGAATTCATGGCACTACCTTTCACCTCTGGTAAACTGTCAAAGTCTGGAACTTTGTCATGGTACACAAAATCATTGTCCTTCTTTGCTGACTGGTACCTATTAAAATATTAACCATACATACAGGGTACTTTTTTCAAGTAGACCTCAATATTATGAATACTGTTACAGTAAATGTATTATATTTAGCATATACAAAATTTAGCAAAATTTGGATAATCAATAAGTTAGTGTAGATTTAGCACATTTCTGAATTGATATATTTATACATATAAAAAATGTACATGCATGGCATTAGCAAAGTACTTGATTTTGCAGAAGCTAGTTAGAATAGACAGCCAAATGTAATATGTTTACACTATTTATCTAAAAGTCATGGAAAAAAATCATGTGAAATATTTTACGAATATAGGTCATTGATTTTGCAATTGTTTTTTTTTTTATCTTCCCATACCTTTGAATATTTCCTGAACTTTTCAAACTTCCCTCTGATAAAAATCAAACTGAATGCAAGTACAGTAGACCACTTACTTTCCCCCAATGACATCCATTGCAAATCTGAATGATTCTTGAATATCCCCATCTTCACTCTGCAAATTAAAAAGTGAACTTTAGTCATATTTACTATACACAAATATCACCTGCATCAAAAGGTCAGCATTTAACATTTAAAGCGACCCCCCCCCCCCCCTCCCCCCCACTTACCTTGCCCTTCTTGATACACTCATTGAGCTTGTTGAATGCCCCTGTGTAGTAGGCAAGACACTCCCCCCACTTCTGATGTTCCTCTGATTGCTTACCCATGTAGAAGCAGGTGATGCACTCATAAAACTGGCTCTTCAACTCCATTCTTTTCTTCCACTCCTTTTAATTACAAATGCACAAAAAATCAACCTTTTCTTCTACAAATTGTATGTGTATAAAATATCATTTCTAGTAAGGTATCTGTATGGAATATTCATTTTTTACAGCACACTAATTTTTCTGGCTCAGGGACTTAAATTAAACATCATTGATGTGCAAAAGAATTTTTATTACTGTAATTTCATCTCCATTCAAAGATCGACAAAATGAACTTTTTAGATTAAAAGTACAATGCTTACCAAATAAAATTATATGCATGATAACTGTTAATTCATTTATACAGATGTGTAAATAATGTAAGATAATAACAAACCTTGTATTTACGAGATGGCACTATCCCTTCCTTGTAAGCAGGTTCCAAAGATTTTAGAGCTAAGTTATTGAATTCCACAATCTGGGCGGACACTTTGGCTGTGATGGAGCTTTTTCTGCTGTCAATCATCGACTTCTCCAGAATACACTCCTGTGCTTGTGCCTGTCAGTATTCATATTAAAAGAATTTTCATATGTCTAGTTCAGTAATTGCACAGCAACATTCTTATATAGGAAGATGTGTCAAAACAAACAGCAATTAACCATAATGTAAAGAAAATTGAAGCAAAAGGAACAATTAAATATTTCTCAAAAGAACTCCTAACAATGCATTATAAATCAGATTCCATATACATTATGTATTGTTTTGGAATTAACTTGTGGTCACACATTTCCTAACATTTCACCTTCCCATAAATATTGACATTTTTTTTTTACTGTTTGATACTAATTTATTTCAAAAATTCTATCAACAAAATGGTGTCCACACAAACCTGTTACTTTTGGATAAGTCTAAAATTAGTTACCACTAATGTAATCAAATCTGAATTGAAAGTTTTGTTCAATTTCAATTACTAATGCATAATACATCAAAATAATTGTACTTACCAGCATTAAATTGACATGAAACGTCAGAAGCTCGTGCGAAAAGTCAAGGCTCATCATGGCTGATCCAAAGTGGTCTCGGAGATATTCAAAAGCCCCCGAGGCACACTGAAAGTGTGTGCAGGCCACCTTCATACTCTGTAAAGCAGAACAAGGTTACAGCTTACAGCAAATTTCAACAGTATTAAGTTCACATGTAATTCCAACAAAACATTTGCACATACAATTTCAATCAAGAATTATCAGTATTTTACAAGTTTTAGTCTTTATCAAAGAAACTGTATTAAACTTATTCACATCTGCATTCGTTCTTGTTTCCATGGACCCAAGGATTGAGTGTAGAGCTCCAATGTTGTAAAGCACCGAGGCCTGCTCAAATTTGATGTCCGCTAGGGTGACTTCTCTTGCCATGAAAATGTCCTCCCTGAAATGTTTGTAGTTGGTATGCATAAACTGATTGGTCCTTATTGATGTACAAGACCCAGCAACACATCAATATTCAAAGATTTCTAGTGTTTTGAAAACATTTCATGGTGCTTTTTCCCCATTGGATTGTGTTTGTACAAATATGATGTGTATGAGATCAAATCAACCACTTCTGTGTTTGATTCTAATGGAAACTTCAAGACATTAATGACAACCTGAGAGGGATAATTACATGCAGCGGTTGATGCAAAATGAACATAAATAATTGTAAGGGTCTTCTCTGAAAAATAAATGGCAAATCCACATGCATATATTGCATCACAGACTAGTGAACATATTCAAAGTAATTACCAGGTATTCATTATAATGAATTAATTATCTTGCTGTTGGGTAGGACAACAAATGATACACAATTGTCTGATAAACTACACCAATAAAATCTCTGATGATACATTCATTTTACAGTGTTTTCATTTCATAGCTTTTCAAGTCATGTACGTGTAAAGCTAAAATGGCCATTTGTTGTACATTCTCTGCACAGTTTTCCTTTGAAGGGATTATTAAGGCACACTTTAAACACAACTTTATTAGAATGGAAAGAACTGACTTTTCAATTCAACAACACAGAAATATCAGGTTGTTTTGCAGGGCATTTTCAATACTTACGTCAGGTACCTTAAACATTCATAAAATGAGTCAGTGTTAGTAAGGGTTAGCGTGACTGAACAGCCATGCAGAGAAATCAAAATAAAATTACATTCACAGTTAATATTTCATCATACATGTTCCACTTAAAAGGATGGCCCTGATTTGGTCGTTTGAAGCCTACTTTAACATTAACTATGAAGTAAATGCTCCCTTGCAAAAAAATACAATAAAATAACTATGGTTATGTCAAAAAAGTTTACAGAAAGAAAAACATTTCCTGGTATAAAAACCACCTGAGCCCTAACAAGGTAAAAATTCATTTATTACAGCTGACTTACAGAAAACAGTGAAATATCATTACATGGCATGTTACTTAATATCAACGTACATACAAAACATGCATTACTGAATGAATTTGTATTTTGATCTTCAAAAAGTTGTTTGAATAAGTGAAACGATGCACTATATTGTACATGTCTAAAATGGATACTAAATGTATCTGTTCTATTTATTGCTAGTTTGTTAGGTTTTCGTAAGAAAGGAAGGGAGGCAAGTCAACGGATCGAATAGTTAACTTGTATCATCTAACAGTCTTGATGTATTCTAAACTACTGGTATAATGGTATATAAACCTAAACATAACTTCACTAACAGGATTGAAACAGGGTACTACTTCTAGACTAGTTTGAAAATATTAAGTGAAAAGAATTTATTAAAATCTTTACCACGTAAACGGCAAAGCAGCTTGGCCCCCATCAGTCATTGGAAATCTTCCCTGAAGAAATTGCAACTGAGCATAGTATTTTTTTAAGGTACTGCATCCCATGAAGTCATGTGATACTTGCACTGCACTCTGTAATGGAAGAATTTCTCAATTATTTGAAGATGAGTGTTAAAGAATGAAAATCCCAAATACAAGATTATTTGATAATTCCATAAATTGTTATTGAAGTAAGAATGCTTTCATACGAAAAAGAAATAAATTACCAGTATATAGATGTTGAATTCAGAAAATTAAATGGTATCAAAGGGTAAAACTGTTCTCCACAATCAAATTGAAAATCTCTATTACCTGTCGAAGCTGTTCAAGATCAGTGCAAGCTTTGTTGTAATCTGCTGGATCTTCTCCATAATTGTCTCTTATATACTGAGGAAATAAATTTTCTTGCAATTTATTATGTACGGTATATTGCACAATGTTAATAATCTTCATAAAAGTCATAATCGTATGGCATTATCATTTCATATGCAAGACAATTTTGCAGTCAGAGATATCTACACAGCATCCATGCGACAAGTTTGGCAAGCAAATTTTAAAATTGAAAGGAGGATATTCATTGTCGTCTGATAACTTAGTTGGTAAAGCACCAGATTAGATAATCAGGGAGTCTGGGATTGAATCCCTGTTGGTGTTTGCCATTTTTTCTCCTAACCTTTTATGTTTGGTGCTGTGCCAACCCCTGGAACTGACAGGGAAAAAGAACCTACCCTGGGATAATGAATCTTCAATGGTGAAGATCACTAAAGGAGGAGGAATGTGAAGTACCAGTGGCATAGCGTCCATTTAGGCAAAAAGGCAATTGCCTACACACAATTTTTTAAAGCAAAATTCTAAATCTAAAACAAAGTTGACAATAACTCTCTGATGCATGTCCACAAAGCTTTTCAAATTAATTACAATGAAGCCATTAGAACCTTTATAGATGCAAAAAAGCGTCGATTGATAATATGGTACATTAGCAATTCAAATGCCATTGTGGAAAAGCTAAATTTAAAAGTTTTTCTAAAAATCTATAACTCTTAACAATTTCTGCTCTCAGAAGTGGTAACTTTGCATCCTTTTAGTACAAATTTTCAAGGAGAAGGCCCACTTAACCCCCCCCATCCCCCCCCCCCCCCCCCCAATCGGGAAGAGGGTATCCCTTCCCACAGCTACCCCATTCCGCGCTTTGCATCATGTCAGTAAAGCATTCGGCTTCAATATTTTGCCTACACATTTATTTGGTCACGCTACACCACTGCGTACAGACCAGTTTGAATACCTGAACCAGATACCTCGTGGTAAAGCACCAGACTAGGGAATAAGAGGGCCCCAGTTTTGAACTCAGTCTTGTCTGTCATTATTTCCCCATTGTTCTACATATCTCTAACTAGAAAGAATAATCTTACTGTGACCAGGCTACGCTCAGGTCACAGTAAGAATTCGTCCCATATACTTGCAATGTAGCAGTCACGAAATGGATCTGCTTCGCGTCGATTTTAAGACTGTTAAAAATAATCTGCAGGGGAAAAACACATTTTTATACATTACAAACCTTTTTGAACATGCATATGTAGTTAGGTCCACAAAATATATATTTAATGGGTCATACCAAGGCATTTTGTTAATATACACATTTGAATTTGCCTGCCATTTTGTCGGAAATCGCACTCGGGATGTCTCGGACTTTATCATCAACATGGCGACTGTAAACAGCGAATATTCAAAAGTGATGTTAAAAGTGGCAGTGATTTCATTGCAAAAACAGTAAATGTGGTAAATTGCGATTCTAAAAGAGAACATTGCAAGTATTTGAGACCAATCATATGAAAATTAAGGTGATATACAACGCAATTTTTTTTTTTATTTGCTACGAAACAAGTATAGGGGACGAATTCTATCATTAAACCGGGTCGGCAGTACATCTGTCATTTTAACGATAGAACATTCTATCTAATCCCTACCTGACAGCCTTTAAGTATTACATCTCATTCATTATTTGGACAATAAATTCCAACCTATTTAATTGTTTCTATCAAATGCTAGGGAAACAGAGAAAAGTTTCAATTTAAAATATTTTATGAATATTCTAACAGGATATTATGTTATTGTTTTAGTAAGTTGTTCCACTTTCTAGACAGTAGACTACTGCGTAGTTATGTTAAAATTTCTTCATAATTCTCTTAATTCACCAAGACCAACAGATCATGATTTTCAAAATACATCATTTTCTAATTTTCCCGGTTTATGACATTAAACATCAAGCTCTGACCCTGTTATATTCATTATTGTGACAAAATGACGTCAAATTTTAGTAAAAACGTATTTGTGTGGTAACAGTCAACCTTTACAGAACGATTACAAAATGCAATCAAAATATATATCTTGAGATAAACCTGTTTTAATACTGGTCCAAAATCCACATATTCTGGGCTTGTTTTAAGCTCGAAAGCTATCATCGGCAGTCGAGGCACTGCCTCCATCTTTGTTTTTACTGGTGAACGTAAATGACGAAAACTAATCCGTAGTGTAAATTCCGGTTTCAGCGCAAGAACATGTGACTATGATTTAATTCCTAATAATGTACTTCTATCAGTATAGAAAGAATTTGTTGTTTCAATTATGCTACAAATATTTCATTCTCAACCATTCCAGGACGAACAATACCAGTATAATCGTACCGGCCTAAGTCACTGAAATTAGCGCAATGCTCCGGTGCATACTGCAAAAATCTGCCCCGATCAGGTCAAATCGGACCCTCAAAAGAAGTTAGTTTTTCGTCTGGTTTTAGTTAATTTGGTGTTTAGAAAATATTTTATATAATTTGGCCTAGTCCAGGCATGTATCATTTCAAATCCTACTCCGTGGGGAATAGGGGAGGTATGGAATAGGCTATTTTTTATATGCTATAACCAGGCACTATAACCAGGATGTACGCATGCGTGAACCAACTTTCTATCGGGATCGGTAAACGTTTGGGAGGAAATTCGAAAGCTATTTGGAGGAACTTCGAACTGATATATGTGCAATTTAAAAATTACAGGAAAATGCCATTTTTACATTAAATGTTCATTAAAAGTGATAAAAATGTTATGTACATTAGATTTTACACCAAAAAGTTAAATAAATAATTCAGAGAACAAAAAAAGCAATGTTATAGGAAAACAACAGGCATTTAATTAGCACCGGAGGGGGGTGGAGTGGGGCAGGGACAGGGGGACGGGACTGCCTCCCCTCCTCCCCCCCCCCCCAGTACACGTTTTCTCGCAGCAAACATTTTCTTGAATTAACTTATAAAAAAGTGAATTATCATAGAGCCCCCCCCCCCCTCCCCAATGTTTTTGGGTACCATGTAAATGTTAAGGGCCATCCCCTTGGGTTAATTATCTTTAATAAGTGTCGGATGAAAAATGTGGTATGAAAGGCTTGATAAGGTTGCAGGTGCGCGACGCAGGCGTTGTAGCCCTGTTTCCTAAGAGTATCATTTTAGCTCGTTAGGCAAGTGAGAGAAAGCGAACATGAGTCTATAATTTCTGAGTTAATATCTGTAGTTGTCATTTGTTTATTGTGCATGTTAAAGTTCTGAGAGATGAAAGTGAGCAGTTGATTGAGTTATGGGTGAGTCTGAGGAGTGATAGATAATTGGTATGGCCATACCCAGGACGCATTTGTGATATGACCGGTGTTTCCTATATATTGTGTAATTCGTGTTCGTTGTAAATATGTAAATAAACTTGTAAATACAAACAATAGTTATCAATCAGTGCCGGTGACAGGGAGGACCCCCGTCACATAAAAATTGAAATGAAAGGGAGGAAATAAACTGTGAAATTGAAGTTAAAGGTACATTTAGCCCCCTTACCCCCACGGTTAAGGATTTTCAATTTCTAAAAAAGTATTTCTGGGTTGTTTTTTGTTTTGTTTTGTATTTTGCAGGTCAAGATTGGATTTTATGTAATACAATATTACCTAGAGTGCATTGTGCCATATACCAGGTTATACAAACACTTTAGTCCATCATAAATAAAAAAAAAATCAAAGCCTAGGAAGGGGAGAGAGGAAAAATCTATTTTGATTTTCATTTTCTCAATAGCACTTTTGGGGGATAATATTAAGGGTGAACATGTCACTGACCCTTGTAGATCTATCAATCACCCATCACTAGAGTCTGTGTGCCCATCCCCTGTGTCTGTACAACCATAACCATGGCCAGTATACCCATCACCAGGGTCCCAATACCTATCACCAGGGTCAGAGTTCGTATCACCAGGGTCTGTATGACCATCACCAGGGTCTGTATACCCATAACCAAGGCCAGTACACCCATCACCAGGGTCTTAATACCTATCACCAGGGTCAGAGTTCGTATCACCAGGGTCTGTATGACCATCACCAGGGTCTGTATACCCATAACCAGGGCCAGTATACCCATCACCAGGGTCTCAATACCTATCACCAGGGTCAGAGTTCGTATCACCAGGGTCAGTATGACCATCACCAGGGTCTGTATACCAATAACCAGGGCCAGAATACCCAACACCAAGGTCTCAATACCTATCACCAGTTGGTCAGAGTACGTATCAGTAGAGTCTCTGTGCATAACACCCGCGTCTGTACATCCATAACCAGGGCAAGTATACCCATCATTAAGGTCTCAATACCTATCACCAGGGCCAGAGTTCGTATCACCAGGGTCTGTATGGTCATCACCAGGGTCTGTACACTCATAACCAGTACCAGAATATCCATCACCAGGGTCTCAATATCTATCACCAGGGTCAGAGTTCGTATCACCAGGGTCTGTATGACCATCACCAGGGTCTTTATACCCATAACCAGGGTCAGTATACCTATCCCCAGGGTCTCAAAACCTATGACCAGGGTCAGAGTACGTATCATCAGAGTCTGTGTACATATCACCCGGGTCTGAACAACCATAACCAGGGCCAGAATACCCATCACCAGGGTCTCAATACCTATCACCAGGGTCAGAGTTCGTATCACCAGGGTCTGTATGACTATCATCAAGATATGTACACCCATAACCAGGGCCAGTTTATCCATCACCAGGGTCTTAATACCTATCACCAGGGTCAGAGTTCGTATCACCAGGGTCTGTTTGGCCATCACCAGGGTCTGTACACCCATAACCAGGGTCAGTATACCTATCTCCAGGGTCTCAATACCTATCACCAGGGTCAGAGTACGCATCACCAGAGTCTGTGAGCATATCACCCGGGTCTGTACACCCATAGCCAGGGCCAGTATACCCATCACCAGGGTCAGTAAATCTATTACCAGGGTCAGAGTACATATTCTGAAACTCTGTGTATCCATCGCCAGGGTCTGTAAATCTGTCAGCAGAGTCATAATACCCATTATTAGTGTCTGTGTGTCCATCACCCGGGTCTGTACACCCATTGCCAGGGCCAGTATACCCATCACCAGGGTCAGTAAATCTATTACCAGGGTCAGAGTACATATTCGGAAACTCTGTGTATCCATCGCCAGGGTCTGTAAATCTGTCAGCAGAGTCATAATACCCATTATTAGTGTCTGTGTGTCCATCACAAGTGTCTGTTTGCCCATAACCAGGGCCAGTATACCCATCACCAGGGTCTCAGTACCTAATACCAGTGTCAGTGTACATATTACCAAGGTCTGTGTGCCCATCACTAGGGTCAGAATACGTATCACCAGAACTGTAAACCTATGACTTTGGTCATCATACCTAACACTAGGGTCCGTGTTCGTAGTACTAGGGTCTGTGTGCACATTACCATGGTCTGTATATCCATAACCAGGGTCAGTTTACCCATCACCAGGTTCTTAATAACTATCACCAGGGATAGTGTTCGCATCACTAGGGTCTATGTGCCCATCATCAGGGTCAATATACCTATCACAACAGTCAGTGCACTTATCATCAGGGTTTGCACATCATATACCTTGGTTAGTAGACTTTCACCATGATCTTTTTACCTATTACCTATTACTTATCACCAGAATCAGTTTACCGAACGTCCCGGCCAGAATACATATCACTATGCCCATCATCAGGGTCAGTATATCTATCACATAGCTCTGTGTGCCCATCACTGAGGTCTAAATACGTATCACAAGGGTCTGCAAATCTATCACAAGGGGCAGTATACCCATCACTAGAGTCTGTGTGCCCATCACCATAGTATGTATGCCCATAACCAGGGCCAGTATATACCTATCAACAGGGTCAGAGTTCGTATCACCAGGGTCTGTATGTCCATCACCAGGGTCTTTACACCCATAACCAGGGCCAGTATACCCATTACCAGGGTCTCAATTCCTATCACCAGGGACAGTGTACGCATTATGAGGGTCTGTGTGCCCATCCTTAAGGTCAGTATACCTATCATAAGAGTCTGTGTCACCAGTATATCTATCACATTCTCTATCACCAGGGTCAGTATACCTATCGACAGAGTCCGTGTACGTATCACAAGGGTTTGTGACCCATCGTCCCTGGTGATAGGTATTGAGACCCTGGTGATGGGTATACTGACTGTAGTTATGGGTACAGTGACTCTGGTTATGGGTATACAGACCATGGTGATGGGCACAAAGACCCTGGTGATACATAAACACTGACCCTAGTAATATGTATACTGACCACGGTGATAGGTTTACAGTTCTGGTGATACGTACTCTGACCCTGGTAATGGGTATACTGACACTAATGTTGGGCACACAGACCCCACACAGGTACTGAGACCCTGTTGACGGGTATACTGACCCTGGTTATTGGTGTTCGGACCATTGTGATTGGCACACAAACTCTAGTGATGGGTATAATGACCCTGGTTATAGGTTTACAGACCCTATTGATACGTTTACTGACCCTGGTTATATGTATACTGACCCTGGTAAAATGCACATACCTTGGTGATACGTACACACAGACACTAATGATAGGTATAATGACCCTGTTAATAGATTTACAGACCCTGGTGATACGTATTAAGACCCTGGTGATGGGTACAGAGAGCTTGGTGATTATGTACTCTGACCCTGGTGATGGATTTACAGACTCTGATAATACGTACTTTGACCCTGGTGGTGGATTTACAGACCGTTGTGATACAAACCCTGGTTATATGCATACAGACCATGGTGATAAGGACACAGACTCTGGCGATACGTACTCTGACCCTGGTGATAGGTATTGAGACCTTGGTGATGGATATACTGGCCCTGGTTATGGGTGTACAGACCCTGGTGATGGCCAAACAGACCCTGGTGATACGTACTCTGACCCTGGTGATAGGTATTGAGGCCCTTGTGATGGGTATACTGGCCCTGGTTATGGGTGTATTGACCCTGGTGATATGTACACAGACTCTGGTGATACGTACTCTGACCCTGGTGATGGGTTTTGAGACCCTGGGGATAGGTATACTGACCCTGGTCATGGGTGTATAGACTCTAGTGATGGCCAAACAGACCCCGGTGATAGGTATTGAGACCCTTGTGATGGGTATACTGGCCCTGGTTATGGGTATACAGACCCTGGTGATGGTCATACAGACCCTGGTGATACGAACTCTGACCCTGGTGATAGGTATTGAGACCCTGGTGATGGGTATTCTGGCCCTGGTTATGGGTGTACAGACCCGGAGGATATGTACACAGACTCTGGTGATACGTACTCTGACCCTGGTGATAGGTATTCAGACCCTGGTTATGGGTATACAGACCCTGGTGATGGTCATACAGACCCTGGAGATAGGTATACTGACCCTGGTTATGGGTGTACAGACCCTGGTGATGGCTAAACAGACCCTGGTGATACGAACTCTGACCATGGTGATAGGTATTGAGACCCTGGTGATGGGTATACTGGCCCTGGTTATGGGTATACAGACCCTGGTGATGGTCATACAGACCCTGGTGATACGAACTCTGACCCTGGTGATAGGTATTGAGACCCTGGTGATGGGTATTCTGGCCCTGGTTATGGGTGTACAGACCCGGAGGATATGTACACAGACTCTGGTGATACGTACTCTGACCCTGGTGATAGGTATTCAGACCCTGGTTATGGGTATACAGACCCTGGTGATGGTCATACAGACCCTGGAGATAGGTATACTGACCCTGGTTATGGGTGTACAGACCCTGGTGATGGCCAAACAGACCCTGGTGATACGAACTCTGACCATGGTGATAGGTATTGAGACCCTGGTGATGGGTATACTGGAGGTATAGAATAGGCTATTTTTCATATGCTATAACCAGGCACTATAACCAGGATGTGCGCATGCGTGAACCAACTTTCTATCGGGATCGGTAAATGTTTGGGAGGAAATTCGAAAGCTATTTGGAGGAACTTCGAACTGATATATGTGCAATTTAAAAATTACAGGAAAATGCGATTTTAACATTAAATGTTCATTAAAAGTGATAAAAATGTTATGTACATTAGATTTTACACCAAAAAGTTAAATGAATAATTCAGAGAACAAAAAAAAGCAATTTTATAGGAAAACAACAGGCATTTAATTAGCATCGGAGGGGGGGTGGAGTGGGGCAGGGACAGGGGGACGTTTTCTGGCAGCAAACATTTTCTTGAATTTACTTATAAAAAAGTGAATTAACATAGAGGTCCCCCCCCCCAATGTTTTTGGGTACCATGTAAAAATTGAAATGAAAGGGAGGAAATAAACTGTGAAATTGAAGTTAAAGGTACATTTAGCCCCCCTACCCCCACGGATTAGGATTTTCAATTTTTTAAAAAGAATTTCTGGGTTGTTTTTTTTTGTTTTGTTTTGTTTTCTGCAGGTCAAGATTGGATTTTATGTAATCCAATATTACCTAGTGCATTGTGCCATTTGCCAGGTTATACAAACACTTTAGTCCATAATAAATTTTAAAAAATCCAAGTCTAGGAGAGAGAGAGAGGAAAAATCTATTTTGATTTTCTTTTTCTCAAAAGCTATTTTGGGGGATAATATTAAGGGTAAACATGTCACTGACCCCTTGTAGATCTATCAATCACCCATCACTAGAGTCTGTGTGCCCATCCCCTGGGTCTGTACAACCATAACTAGAGCCAGTATACCCATCACCAGGGTCCCAATACCTATCACCAGGGTCAGAGTTCGTATCACCAGGGTCTGTTTGGCCATCACCAGGGTCTGTACACTCATAACCAGGGTCAGTATACCTATCACAAAGGTCTCTATACCTATCACCAGGGTCAGAGTACGTATCACCAGAGTCACCCGGGTCTGTACACCCATAACCAGGGCCAGTATACCCATCACCAGGATCTCAATACCTAACAGCAGGGTCAGATTCGTATCATAAGGGTCTGTATGACCATCACCAGGGTCTGTACACCCATAACCAGGGCCAGTATACCCATCACCAGGGTCTCAATACCTATCACCAGGGTCAGAGTTCGTATCACCAGGGTCTGTATGGCCATCACCAGGGTCTGTACACCCATAACCAGGGCCAGAATACCCATCACCAGGGTCTCAATACCTATCACCAGGGTCAGAGTTCGTATCAGCAGGGTCTGTATGGCCATCACCAGGGTCTGACAACCATAACCAGGGTCAGAATACCCATCACCAGGGTCTCAATACCTATCACCAGGGTCAGAGTTCGTATCACCAGGGTCTGTATGACTATCACCAGGATCTGTACACCCATAACCAGGGCCAGTTTACCCATCACCAGGGTCTCAATACCTATCACCAGGGTCAGAGTTCGTATCACCAGGGTCTGTATGACTATCACCAGGATCTGTACACCCATAACCAGGGCCAGTTTACCCATCACCAGGGTCTCAATACCTATCGCCAGGGTCAGATTCGTATCATAAGGGTCTGTATGACCATCACGAGGGTCTGTACACCCATAACCAGGGCCAGTATACCCATCACCAGGGTCTCAATACCTATCACCAGGGTCAGAGTTCGTATCACCAGGGTCTGTATGACTATCACCAGGATCTGTACACCCATAACCAGGGCCAGTTTACCCATCACCAGGGTCTCAATACCTATCACCAGGGTCAGAGTTCGTATCAGCAGGGTCTGTATGGCCATCACCAGGGTCTGTACACCCATAACCAGGGCAAGTATACCCATCACCAGGGTCTCAATACCTATCACCAGGGTCAGATGTCGTATCACCAGGGCCTGTATGACTATCACCAGGATCTGTACACCCATAACCAGGGCCAGTTTACCCATCACCAGGGTCTCAATACCTATCACCAGGGTCAGAGTACGTATCACTAGAGTCTGTGTCCTCATCATCAGGGTCTGTATACATATAACCATGGTCAGCGTTTGTATCACAACGGTCTGTAAATCCATCACCAGTACCTATCACCAATCTCTCTGTACCCATATCCAGGGTCTTAATACGTATCACCAGGGTCTGTAAATCTATTAACAGGGTCATTATACCTATCATTAGTGTCTGTGTGTACGTAACACCAAGGTATGTGCATATTACCAGGGTCAGTACACACATAACCAGGGTCAGTAAACGTATCACTAGGGTCTGTAAACCTATCACCAGGGTCATTACACCCATCACTAGAGTTTGTGTGCCAATCACAATGGTCCCAACACCAATAACCAGGGTCAGTATACCTGTCCAGGGTCTCAGTACCTGTGTGGGGTCTGTGTGCCTAACATCAGGGTCAGTATACCCATTACCAGGGTCAGAGTACGTATCACCAGAACTGTAAACCTATCACCGTGGTCAGTATACATATTACTAGGGTCAGTGTTTGTATCACCAGGGTCTGTGTGTCCATCACTATGATCTGTATACCCATAACCAGAGTCAGTGTACCCACAACTACAGTCAGTATACCCATCATCAAGGTCTTAGTACCTATCACCAGGGACGATGGGTCACAAACCCTTGTGATACGTACAAGAACTCTGTCGATAGGTATACTGACCCTGGTGATAGAGAATGTGATAGATGTACCGGTGACACAGACTCTTATGATAGGTATACTGACCTTAAGAATGGGCACACAGACCCTCGTGATGCGTACACTGTCCCTGGTGATAGTTATTGAGACCCTGGTAATGGGTATACTGGCCCTGGTTATGGGTGTACAGACCCTGGTGATGGACATACAGACCCTCGTGATACGAACTCTGGCCCTGTTGATAGGTATATACTGGCCCTGGTTATGGGCATACATACTATGGTGATGGGCACACAGACTCTAGTGATGAATATACTGCCCCTTGTGATAGATTTGCAGACTCTTGTGATACGTATTTAGACCTCAGTGATGGGCACACAGAGCTATGTGATAGATATACTGATCCTGATGATGGGCATAGTGATATGTATTCTGACCCGGACGTTAGGTAAACTGATTCTGGTGATAAGTAATAGGTAATAAGTGTAAAGATCATGATGAAAGTCTACTAACCAAGGTATATGATGTACAAACCCTGTTGATAAGTGCACTGACTGTTGTGATAGGTATACTGACCCTGATGATGGGCACATAGACCCTAGTGATGCGTACACTCCCTGGTGATAGTTATTAAGAACCTGGAGATGGGTAAAATGACCCTGGTTAAGGATATATAGACCATGGTAAAGTGCACACGGACACTAGTGATAGGTATGATGACCAAAGTCATAGGTTTACCGTTCTGGTGATACGTATTCTGACCCTAGTGATGGGCACACAGACCTTGGTAATATGTACACTGACACTGGTATTAGGTACTGAGACCCTGGTGATGAGTATACTGGCCCTGGTTATGGGCAAACAGACACCTGTGATGGGCACACAGACACTAATAATGGGTATTATGACACTGCTGACAGATTTACAGACCCTGGTGATGGATACACAGAGTTTCAGAATATGTACTCTGACCCTGGTAATAGATTTACTGACCCTGGTGATGGGTATACTGGCCCTGGCTATGGGTGTACAGACCTTTGTGAAAGGCACACAAATTCTAGTGATGGGTATAGTGACCCTTGTGATAGGTTTACAGACCCTAGTGATACGTTTACTGATTCTGGTTATGGGTATACAAACTCTGGTGATATGCACACAGAGTCTAGTGATACGTACTCTGACCCTGGTGACAGGTATTGAGACCCTAGGGGTGGGTATACTGGCCCTGGTTATGGGTGTACAGACCCAGATGATGGCCATACAGACCCTGGTGATACGAACTCTGACCCTGGTGATAGGTATTGAGACCCTGGTGATGGGTAAACTGGCCCTGGTTATGGGTGTACAGATCCTGGTGATAGTCATACAGACCCTGGTGATACAAACTCTGACCCTGGTGATAGGTATTGAGACCCTGGTGATGGGTATTCTGACCCTGGTTATGGTTGTCAGACCCTGGTGATGGCCATACAGACCCTGGTGATACGAACTCTGACCCTGGTGATAGGTATTGAGACCCTGATGATGGGTATTCTGGCCCTGGTTATGGGTGTACAGACCCTGGTGATGGCCATACAGACCCTGGTGATACGAACTCTGACCCTGGTGATAGGTATTGAGACCCTGGTGATGGGTATACTGGCCCTGGTTATGGGTGTACAGACCCTGGTGATGGTCATACAGACCCTTATGATACGAATCTGACCCTGCTGTTAGGTATTGAGACCCTGGTGATGGGTATACTGGTCCTGGTTATGGGTGTACAGACCCGGGTGACTCTGGTGATACGTACTCTGATCCTGGTGATAGGTATTGAGACCTTGGTGATGGATATACTGGCCCTGGTTATGGGTGTACAGACTCTGATGATTGGCACACAAACTCTAGTGATGGGTATAATGACCCTGATGATAGGTTTCCAGACCCTAGTGATACGTTTACAGACCCTGGTTATGTGTATACTGACCCTGGTGATATGCACACACTCTGTTGATACGTACTCTGACCCTGGTGATAGGTATTGAGACCCTGGTGATAGGTAAACTGACCCTGGTTATGGGTGTACAGACCCTGGTGATGGCCAAACAGACCCTGGTGATACGAACTCTGACCCTGGTGATAGGTAATGAGACCCTGGTGATGAGTATACTGGCCCTGGTTATGGGTATACAGACCCTGGTGATGGTCATACAGACCCTTATGATACGAACTCTGACCCTGGTGATAGGTATTGACACCCTGGTGATGGGTATTCTGGCCCTGGTTATGGGTGTACAGAACCTGGTGATGGCCATATAGACCCTGGTGATACGAACTCTGACCCTGGTGATAGGTATTGAGACCCTGGTGATGGGTAAACTGGCCCTGGTTATGGGTGTACAGATCCTGGTGATAGTCATACAGGCCCTGGTGATACGACCTCTGACCCTGGTGATAGGTATTGAGACCCTGGTGATGGGTATACTTGCCCTGGTTATGGGTGTACAGACCCTGGTGATGGCCATACAGACCCTGGTGATACGAACTCTGACCCTGGTGATAGGTATTGAGACCCTGGTGATGGGTAAACTGGCCCTGGTTATGGGTGTACAGATCCTGGTGATAGTCATACAGGCCCTGGTGATACGTACTCTGACCCTGGTGACAGGTATTGAGACCCTAGGGGTGGGTATACTGGCCCTGGTTATGGGTGTACAGACCCAGATGATGGCCATACAGACCCTGGTGATACGAACTCTGACCCTGGTGATAGGTATTGAGACCCTGGTGATGGGTAAACTGGCCCTGGTTATGGGTGCACAGATCCTGGTGATAGTCATACAGACCCTGGTGATACGAACTCTGACCCTGGTGATAGGTATTGAGACCCTGGTGATGGGTATTCTGACCCTGGTTATGGTTGTCAGACCCTGGTGATGGCCATACAGACCCTGCTGATACGAACTCTGGCCCTGGTGATAGGTATTGAGACCCTGATGATGGGTATTCTGGCCCTGGTTATGGGTGTACAGACCCTGGTGATGGCCATACAGACCCTGGTGATACGAACTCTGACCCTGGTGATAGGTATTGAGACCCTGGTGATGGGTATACTGGCCCTGGTTATGGGTGTACAGACCCTGGTGATGGTCATACAGACCCTTATGATACGAATCTGACCCTGCTGTTAGGTATTGAGACCCTGGTGATGGGTATACTGGTCCTGGTTATGGGTGTACAGACCCGGGTGACTCTGGTGATACGTACTCTGACCCTGGTGATAGGTATTGAGACCTTGGTGATGGATATACTGGCCCTGGTTATGGGTGTACAGACTCTGATGATTGGCACACAAACTCTAGTGATGGGTATAATGACCCTGGTGATAGGTTTCCAGACCCTAGTGATACGTTTACAGACCCTGGTTATGTGTATACTGACCCTGGTGATATGCACACACTCTGTTGATACGTACTCTGACCCTGGTGATAGGTATTGAGACCCTGGTGATAGGTAAACTGACCCTGGTTATGGGTGTACAGACCCTGGTGATGGCCAAACAGACCCTGGTGATACGAACTCTGACCCTGGTGATAGGTAATGAGACCCTGGTGATGAGTATACTGGCCCTGGTTATGGGTATACAGACCCTGGTGATGGTCATACAGACCCTGGTGATACGAACTCTGACCCTGGTGATAGGTATTGAGACCCTGGTGATGGGTATTCTGGCCCTGGTTATGGGTGTACAGAACCTGGTGATGGCCATATAGACCCTGGTGATACGAACTCTGACCATGGTGATAGGTATTGAGACCCTGGTGATGGGTAAACTGGCCCTGGTTATGGGTGTACAGATCCTGGTGATAGTCATACAGGCCCTGGTGATACGACCTCTGACCCTGGTGATAGGTATTGAGACCCTGGTGATGGGTATACTTGCCCTGGTTATGGGTGTACAGACCCTGGTGATGGCCATACAGACCCTGGTGATACGAACTCTGAGCCTGGTGATAGGTATTGAGACCCTGGTGATGGCTAAACCGGCCCTGGTTATGGGTGTACAGATCCTGGTGATAGTCATACAGACCCTGGTGATACGAACTCTGACCCTGGTGATAGGTATTAAGACCCTGGTGATGGGTATTCTGACCCTGGTTATGGTTGTCAGACCCTGGTGATGGCCATACAGACCCTGCTGATACGAACTCTGACCCTGGTGATAGGTATTGAGACCCTGGTGATGGGTATTCTGGCCCTGGTTATGGGTGTACAGACCCTGGTGATGGTCATACAGACCCTTATGATACGAATCTGACCCTGGCGATAGGTATTGAGAACCTGGTGATGGGTAAACTGGCCCTGGTTATGGGTGTACAGATCCTGGTGATAGTCATACAGACCCTGGTGATACGAACTCTGACCATGCTGTTAGGTATTGAGACCCTGGTGATGGGAATACTGGCCCTGGTTATGGGTGTACAGACCCGGGTGACTCTGGTGATACGTACTCTGACCCTGGTGATAGGTATAGAGACCCTTGTGATAGGTATACTGACCCTGGTTATGAGTGTACAGACCCTGGTGATGGCCAAACAGACCCTGGTGATACGAACTCTGACCCTGGTGATAGGTATTGGGACCCTGGTGATGGGTATACTGGCTCTGGTTATGGTTGTACAGACCCAGGGGATGGGCACACAGACTCTAGTGATGGGTGATTGATAGATCTACAAGGGGTCAGTGACATGTTTACCCTTAATATTATCCCCCAAAATAGCTTTTGAGAAAAAGAAAATCAAAATAGATTTTTCCTCTCTCCCCCTCCTAGACTTGGATTTTTTAAAATTTATTATGGACTTAAGTGTTTGTATAACCTGGCAAATGGCACAATGCACTAGGTAATATTGGATTACATTAATCCAATCTTGACCTGCAAAAAACAAAACAAAACAAAGAACAACCCAGAAATACTTTTTAAAAAATTGAAAATCCTAATCCGTGGGAGTAGGGGGGCTAAATGTACCTTTAACTTCAATTTCACAGTTTATTTCCTCCCTTTCATTTCAATTTTTACATGGTACCCAAAAAACATTGGGGGGATTCTATGTTAATTCACTTTTTTATAAGTAAATTCAAGAAAATGTTTGCTGCCAGAAAACGTGTACGGGGGGGGGGGGGGGGGGGAGGGAGGGGGGAGAGGCAGTCCCGTCCCCCTGTCCCTGCCCCACTCCACCCCCCCCCCCCTCCGATGCTAATTAAATGCCTGTTGTTTTCCTATAACCTTACTTTTTTTGTTCTCTGAATTATTTATTTAACTTTTTGGTGTAAAATCTAATGTACATAACTATTTTTATCACTTTTAATGAAGATTTAATGTAAAAATCGCATTTTCCTGTAATTTTTAAATTGCACATATATCAGTTCGAAGTTCCTCCAAATAGCTTTCGAATTTCCTCCCAAACGTTTACCGATCCCGATAGAAAGTTGGTTCACGCATGCGCACATCCTGGTTATAGTGCCTGGTTATATGAAAAATAGCCTATTCTATACCTCAATAGGGTGGTGGTGGTGGTGGTGGGGGGGGGGGGGGGGGTAATCTAAAATCAGGCACGTAGCATCTGAAAGGGGGGGGGGGGGGGGGCTGGCAGACAACAAAAATATCTTGACAAGGAAAAAAAAGGGGGAATAAGCTACTTAGACAAGTTAAATCGGAGAAACGGTAACCTATCTGTTCGATCTACGGCTCTTTTCAGTGATCAAATATATTATTTGATAAATAGTTAGACAAACTGAATAAGTATGGTACCAACATTCTTTAATCATTTTTGGTTCTTCGTCTGTTTGTCAATTAAACTGTAAATTTTGATTAGGAAAATATTACAATATCTGATTAAGTAATTAAAAGGAAATGAAATTTTTATAAATTCAAAGTACAAACTTTAGTAACTTGTGTCAGTGTCCATTTTTTACTGTTCAGTATTCGTTTATCGAAACGTTGAATTATATAAATTGTGGTGTCCTCACGAGCTTGAACATGCGACTAGAATTTCCAGTGTAATAGGTGCATCAATTGCACATAGAACCTCGGACACGATCGCCTAAATCTTGTTTGGTCTACGAGGGTATTGACACTGGATTTTGCGCACCTCCGTGCACGAAATTTTTACCTCAGTGTCGTCTTTGTTAATATCACACACTACAATATTCTTCCATATACAGCAGCTACAAATTTATCAATTCCAATCTGTTGCTCCGAGAACAATATCTCTCCAACATTCATACATTAACCAGGCACACCACTTTCAACACACTGTTTTCCTACCGTCTTGAATCGAGCTCATCTCCTTACAAACAAAAATTGTAATAGCATGGAGTTCTGTGAGTGTCATAGAAAGATCCATGTTTTATAAGAACAGCACGAAAAATGAAAGATAAATATATGTACTACGAAAATTACCAATTAAGAACATTTAAAGTCTCTATCGTTAAAAT
The DNA here is from genome assembly GCA_033439105.1 of Magallana nippona. Lineage (NCBI taxonomy): Eukaryota > Metazoa > Mollusca > Bivalvia > Ostreida > Ostreidae > Magallana > Magallana nippona. The sequence continues at coordinate 12,407,716 of CM065918.1, read as the reverse complement.
ATACAGATTGATTAAATGTAATTTTTTTTATATCTGAATACTTGTTATTTTTTATGTTTTTCTGAAAATGGGTATGGGGACTTTAATTTTTTATAAAGATAAAATTAGGGGGGGGGGGGGTAATTAAAAAAAATATTAAATTGAAAAACAGAGATGCCAGAAGTAAGACTCAACAACAAAAATTAATATATTAAATTCATATTTCTTGATTTATTAAAATATCAAACCAAAATTTCATGTATCTCATGTCATCAAATCTGTAGATTTTTCAAAATTAAAACCAAAACAGATACATTATCACCCAGAACGGGTACGTTATCATAACTTTATTGGATAATTGATTGGTTGTATAGTTGAAAATATCCCAATTTCATCATCATGACATATGAGAGCATGCTTATTAGTTGTTTTAAATATTATTCAAAATAGATGTCAGTGATTAAATAGAAAAAAAAGCCAATAAGTATTATGTATTTGCCAATCTTTAATGCTTGACACCCCCCATCCCCCCGATCTTATTTCAAAATCACGCGGCAATTAGTTAATTAACAATCGAGACTTAAAGGCGTGAAAAGAACAAAACACAGCTGAGTCCCGGCGATTAATCGCCTTAACGTATTACATCTGTCGTGCCAAAGCTTTTTTTCTTTGGTTAGGAATGAGAAAAGTAAAAGTGTGAATGAAACCATAGCTAAAACCTCATAGAATTTCATCTATGTTAGAAATAATCATGTGATATATAAGGGATCACGTATCTGTTAAAATGCGAAACGTCTCATATGCCTGTCTTCGTAAAAGGGTCTGACACACCACCACAGTTGGCTGCTATAGTAGTTTGAGAAGACTTATGCATAGTGATTATTTTCTACTATTAGTATTTTAAAATCATATTACCGTTACTTTTATTCATAAACCATGTAACGTTGGTGACCAAAACGCTAAACAATGGAAAAATAAAAATTGGCAGGACTTGTCTTAATGCAGTACACTATGATGTTGTAATTGATAGTGACGAGATAAATGTTTGTTAAATTTTACGCACGGAAAACGTTCCAAAAGTCCTTGTTTTTGACGAAGACTGAATTTTACACGTTTTAATTTTCATCGATTGAAACCCCCTTTTCCATATTACTGGATCCGCCTCCGCAGTGTACATTTAATCATTGCATTTAAATAAGATGATTTAGTTTCAAAGGAAGAATGATAATTACCAATGTAAATTGACCGTCCGTCATCCTGTAAGAATTCATCTTGAGATTTGAAGTCTAATACATGTACCATACTTTGAATAGTCATAAAACAAATTCTAGCTGTTGAACAGCGACATTTTGTCCGTACAGTACCGTTACGTAGTGCATGCATACAAGTGAACAAGTGGATGTAATCTCACGCTTTGAAAATGGCCACTATCTCTACATTATGACTACTTTTACTCCTTAAATACAGCTGAAATGTTTACATTTAGAGTGTGACATAGTTTTTAACATAACATATTAGAGGAGAGTTTGTCTTACGATAGATACGCACTCGTGTACTATAAAATTAACAAGAAGTCCCGGGGCCACATCCTTTAACCCCTGCCCCACCCGGTCTGCGCCCTTATCTAAGGCGATCCGGCTGCGTCAATGGAACGCCAGAGCTGTTTTATGTGGTTATTTCATGAGGATATGATGCAAAATAATATGCAGCAGTTGTTATTTCATGTGAAGATGGTGCTTTATTATGTGAAGATGCTGAACCCTCGACACAGTGGTCATAAATTTCACAATTTAGGTAGAAGGCTTCATGAATATCATAACCATATGTATTTAGTTTATCTTAAATATATATATATAAGAGTAGAGAAGAAGATTTTCCAAGACTAAATACATTTTTCCTATGCACCGTGTCCATTACTTCTTTCACAATAATATTGTCGGAAATCCACCAACAGTCTCGCAGACATTATTTCTAACTAACCACGTTCATTCATCTTGGAGCTGCAAGGTTTCTTCAATTTATTGTTAATAAGTCGAAGATATACACTCCATAGTACAATGTACCAAAAAGTTTTACTGAGAAAAGCAGATCGTTGGTAACCCACATGTATTTCACATCAAATCTTTATGTTGGAGCTTGTTAACTAAATGTGGTTCCCACACAAACAATTTAACATGTTGTAATATTTGATTTTTATTCAACTATAGTAACAATCAAAACACCAACATTTTTGGCTGAACACTGCATGCTACTTTTACATGAACAAGTAACATTGGATGCAAATCATATGTAGATAGCTGCAAGGATTCTACAGAAAAAACAAACATACGAAAAAACCCCCAAGAGACGTGATCGTACTATAAACTGAGTAAAACGTGTATAAAATGATACCGGACAATTGGATAATAATAATGGGTAGTGAATGATTTAACTTATTAAGAAAGAGTTCACTCATTGACATCCCATTTCATAAACTGACTGAAAAAACTTCTTTTGTAGAACACAAATGTTGCACCCCAAAAATCTATTTTGTGGAACTACGGTATCCTACGTTGAGTAACATAAAAACAAACAACAAAATTGGCTGCATTGAACAGAAAAGCAATCTGGCCAGAATAACTTCAAAATAAAAATCGCTAATAATAGCAAGTACTGCTCACTGCAGATTTAAAAGGTTTTTTTAATCAGTTGTTCACATTTTGATCACATCTAACAATAAAACAAATACATGTATAAGTGGAGAAATGCAGATTCCCTACTATCGTTAACAAATGAACATAGAGTTGATGCTAATTTTGTGAATTTGTTCCATTTTGCTCCCTGATCGCAAAAAACCAACATGAGGTAGTCCTTGTTAACTTTGACCGTTCGTGATATGAAGTTTCTTTTTGATATGTCTTAGGACGACGTTCTGGGGGCGTACCTGCCATTGCTTCAACATGCTGACGTCACAAGACAATGTGTCTTGTTGTAATCTGTCCAGTAAAGTCACACACGCTACCGCACCTGTAATAAAACGATTGCAATAATAACAAAGTATTTAACATCATTCGTAAAAAAAAAAATGACTACATGATTGATAAAATTATTTGGACCTTAATTATATCATATACAAGACAGAAAACAGAGGAAACAAGCATGCAAACACACATAAAAAGAAATTTTGGAAAGCTAAAACTTGCATCTGATGAATTTCTCTACGAAGCATGCCCATATATTAATATCACAATACCCCGGTTTCAATACTTTTTTAACATAAGTGTATACAGATTATTTCGTTCTACCTTTGACTCCCGCATAATGACACATGGCTAAGAAACCGAGCGATTCCATTTCTATATTACAGACGCCTTTGTTCCGGAGCTCCTGTAAAAATTTCATCTTGTCTTCTTCTTCATACTCGCAAAAGGCGCCATCTAGCCTTGCTTGACCTTTCAAAGAAACAAACATAGCAGCGATCAATCAGTCGATCAATTAGTCAATAAATCAATCAATCTCAATCACCTTGTCGTACGTGTAAACATGAACTGAGACATGCATTCTTTCAAATTGTCCTTCAACATGTAAACTCTGATAAATGCCCTAATAAACACACAGGGACTACCTTCGTAGAAATCGTCTGAACAGAACGTTGTTCCCTTGACCGTCTTGAAATCGTCATCAGTTTCTGAACATCTCAAAAGCGATTCCAACAAGGTCTGGTCCACTTTCGCCAAACGTTGTACAGGTTTACCCAATACAGCCTGCAATTGAAAAGCTATGTTAAGAAACGGTAAGTCTTACTTTTCAACTATGCAGTATTCCATACAATAACATGTTTTTATGGAGCTTTGTAAGAGTATACGACTTCATGGGGCGGATCATGTATTTTTTCTGCAATCATGATTGCAACCCTACACTTTGTGAAAACACAGAAAATATTGTACATTTATTTATATCGTGGTTGAAAGAGTTAAATGCAGGCACGTAGCACCAGGGAGGGGGGATTTATATTTACCTTAAAAAATGAACTATCATGGAGTTGCCCCCCCCCCCCACCTTTTTGGAAGCATGTAAATTTTAACAGTGACACTGAAGTTATAGGATAGGATAGTTGGACAGATATATGCTAAGCCCCCCCCCCCCCCCCCCCCCACGACAGATTTTGCGAATTTCTTCCTTTTTTATTTTACATGTCAAAATCTTTAGATGAGTCTACCCCCACCCCTCCTCCCACTTTCAAAAACAATGCTGTATATGCCTGAAATATACATGCATGCGTTATCAATATTTATGCTGCATTATTTGGAAGAGACAGTACCCATCTGACCTACAAACATGGACAGGGGGCTAGTATATTGATTTTATCCATTTTAAACCAGGTTACAGCTAGACACGTCTCATTGTGTTTACATTAAACAAGAAAATGTTTTCTTTTGGAACGAAGGTCACGCACACTATAGGGAAAAGGTCATAATCCGCGCTAACGGTTAGGCATTGATCGCTACCTTCACATATCTCGCTACCTTCACATATCTCACTACCTTCACATCCCTTACATTTACATTTATTGACAAAGTGTAAAAGTATGTATATCATCGTTATTGCCGATCAGGACGTTACATAGAAAGAACAGACTATTCTTCAATTTATGGAAGTTACTACAGTTATTTGGAATGCTCACGTCGGTCGGCATACATTCTGTGATTTCAAAGTAGCTACAAGTTTCATCTATCACAAAATAATCCACGCCTAGTTAGCATTAAAAAGGTATTAAAAAAAGACATCATGCATTCAACTATGTAAACATAATTGAATAAACTGTTGCTGAATGCACCACAAGTGCTAAATAAACAGTATTCAAAAGCTGATCAAAGGGGCATGGTTACGATTTTGGTCAAAATTATATTTTCGATTTTAATGTTTACAATGCTTTGGTAAGGCAATTCTAATAGTCAACCAAATTTTGAGTGTCATTCGTCATGTTATAAGCGAGATACAGAGCTCACAATTTTCTATCATGTAAACAAAGCTTTTGTTCACGTTTTGAATGTTGAAGTATAAATTCCACTTTTAGACCTAAAATCAATGTGATAAACGCTAGGAACTATTTATTTATGCTTAAAACGAATTAGAAGAGAGAGAAATCAGCTTGAAAAGAACTTTTACTGGTCTATTGAACCAATGTAAACAAAAACAGGACACGGGCCTTGTTTACATGAAAAGGAATTGTGAGATCTGTAGCTTGCTTACGACTCTACGACTGATACGCAAATTTTGGTTGATCATTAAAAATATATTTCTAAAGCATTGTAAACAATAGAAATACAAAAATAAAATTTGACCAGGTGTTTTAAACCGGTTAGATCTAGATTCAGTTTTGTCAGAAACTGTATGAACAACTACCGGGTTTCAAGAAATAGGGGGAGAAAAACACAATGCGTGGATGTTACTAAATTCTAGCTCCAGGTCTGTAGCTCCAGGTCGTCCATCCGAATTTTCAGACCGCGAGCTAGAGATCTGCAGCTATTCCAGAATGCACACATAGGAAGTATAAATTCATGGGGTGCACAATAGCAAGTGAAGTTAAATAAGTAAAATTACCCAAAATAGGCATTGGGCACCCGGGTTTTCGGGCACCCCCCCCCCCCCCGACAAACAGATATCCCTCATACCCCCCCCCCCCCCCTCCCAGAAAATTTTCTGGATCCGCGCATGTATCAGAAAAATACAGGGCATGCATTAACAGCTGTTTACGCAGGTTATGTATTTTTCTGCAGTGCCCACAACTCTTATAGACTCGTATATAAATCAACAAATAATGAAAAAACACGCGGAGTACCAGTTTATAGAATGGGTTCATTTCACCGTCCACCGCTTTTTCTGTAACAACCACTGTTCCCGGTTCCAGACCTGCAACAACAAAACAGATGTCATTCCAATCAGCGTTTTTCTCAAGTAAGTAATAGTACAACTGTACAACTGACATATGTATGCAATATCATGCAGCTGATATAACACATTACCTAACCCGCCACATGTTCCAATCCTAAAGAACTCTACATCTTTACACTTGGCGTAATGAACCAATTTGATAATCTCGTTGAAGACAACAGACAGCGAGGGAATTCCAATACCATGCTACAAGAAAACAAAACCGATTTCAATCTATACATGCTTGAAATGCAACTAATGCACAGGGGTTCATCAGGTACAAAATAATTGATACCATTCCTATACCGTATGTGTATTCCTTTGATCAGATGTGTCCCTCCCCAAAAAATTAAACCCCCCCCCCCCCCCCAAAACAAACAACTTTCGAAGTGCATTACCATATGTTGAAGTAGTGTTGTATGATTTTTTAATCGTAGAAAGCCAAAACATATTCTGCAACTGACCTCTAACGACATCTTTGCGTGCTGATTGCATCATTAAGCAAAGCATATACAAAGTCCAGGATTTTCTGATGATGGCACACTTACTGTATGCCATCAAGCGATCTGGATTTTGCTTGTCTTGTTGTTTTACTTGCATTAAACTACTGACTCACGCTGACTGATAGAACTGGTCCCACTTTATGAATGGAATAACGGTCCGTCCCTGCCGCATAGTTCTTTGGTCTGTCACCGTCCATCTCGTGATCATCAATGTTCAATTCTTTGGCGACGAGAGCGGAAAATTTTTCCATCCTTGACGGTTGCCCGCCAAAACACACGAATCGAACATCACCGAACATTCTTTCGAGGTCATCTTTTTCAGTGTCCAAAGCAAGGTGATATAAGTGGTCAACCTTTAGTAAATGCAGTTTCTTGTGATTCTTTGGAATAACAAGCCTAAAATCAAACAAAAAGCCGTTATTGTTTGTTCGAATATCAGTCCTGTATGTACTTTTTTCATTTCAATTTTGGTCATGTCAATTAATCATTCGCATAATCTTGTGACTTAATGTAGTTGAGAGAAGACAAAGATATACATTATTAGATTTTCAAATTTTATAAAACGAGGGGACTACAACGCTGCATAATGGTGAACAACTTTAGATGAAGATTCTGATTTTAAGAGCACAGTTGCGAGCTTATACATAATTTTTTGTAGTGGATTTTACAATCGAACAGTAGGTAATGTAATGGTCTGTAAACAAGAAATAAGGTTTCATTACCATGATGTCTTTTTCTATAATTTAACAATTTCTATTAGTCGATGACTTATTATTATTCATGGACTCAATGACAATTAAAAATTGTTATAAAAAAGTGTTGAGGGAGGGGGTGCTGGCCATTTTGACTCGTCGACAATATCTTTAAATTTACGTATGAATATTTCATAAAGTTAGCATATGTTCCAGACTTATTTTGAAGATTTAAGAAATCTGAAAAAATATGAAGGGAGTTTTTTGGTGTTCTCTTTACAACCATTTGTTGAGAAAAAGTTTGAATTTTGCTAATTTAAGTTGTAACTTTGCCTCAAAATAGGGTACCCTATTTTCATCAGTCGGCATGGGATCTATTTTTAGAACAAGAAAAATCCAGTCTATACTTAGAACTCCTGTGTCTATGGAGACACATTTACGTTATATTTTCATAGAAAAAAATAAATGTCAATTCAAAACAACCCGTTTTGAATTTGATATTCATCTCTGTACCTGTCCCATGTTTGTTTTATGGGGATTTTTTAGTTCTATAAGTATGAATTAAAGTAAATTCTCTTTAGAAGTGGGATAGGGGTCAAAAATAGTGATTGTCTTAAATTAAAAAAGTATACATCATCTCTCAATGAAAATATAACTGCAATGTACCTCCATAGACATAGACAAATATATCTTGTGGTTTTTGGGGCCCATTTTAAGAATAGGGTACCTTACTTTGAGACAAAGTTACAACTTAAATAAGGAAGCTTAGAAATTTTTCTCAACAAATGGTTGTAGACAGGACACCAATGAACCGCCTTCATATTTTTTCAGATTTTTAAATCTTCAAAATAAGCCTAGCTGCGCAGTTCGACAGCTGTTCTGAGTGATTAAAAAGGCATTGTTCTGTTCTTGTATTCATACTTTTCAAAACACAATGACATGTAGGACTTCATATTTATTGCTTTTATATCATTTGGCAACATTTTTGGCCAGTTTTGGGCAGAAACAAGCCAGTTCAAGAAATGTTTACATTCTTATCCTCAAATGTTCAAGATGGCCGCACATCCCCCTTAAACCTGTAACTATTATTGGGAAATCTAACTATTTTGGGGGTAGATATATACTATATAGCTAGCCCTTTTAAATTGTTAACCGTTTGACTAAGTAAGATTGGTTTATGTACATTCAACCTACAACTTCAATTGCTTGATATTGGCTTTTTGTCGATATCACATTTGGTGTGTATTCAACTTTTTTAATACAAACAACTATTCAATGATAGACCCATTATTATAAGATTAAGTTCCTAGGCAACGATTGTGAGGTCACCACGGCCACATGTTCAGATTTACAAACTAAGAGGTGTTGTCCCTTACAAACGATCTGATTGGTCAAACAATGAAAACAAAAATACTTCAACGTGCTTTCAAAAAATCAAGGGGTTCTGTTATCACGAATTTAGTATGATGATTAGTAAATTACTGCATATTTAATAAAATCATTTATACATTAGGAGCAAATGCATATGACATTTTGAATCACTGATTCACTGACACCAAACCAATAAGACAATTACATCGTTTTCATGAACACAAATAGTTTCAACAGAAGTATTGGTATTTACATCATCATGATAAACTGACATGTTTTACGAAATGATCCAATGATTTGTGGTCGTAACAAAAACATGATAGTTCCTTCCAATCTAGTTCACTTACCCATTGCGATTTCCAGTGCTATCTGGTTCAGACTCCATGTTCCTGGGCGGAAATATTCAATCGATAAGCAGTACAGCTCTAGATGCTGCCGAATCACCGCGTTATGGCGAACAACAAAAAACGTGAGAGAGGCACGGACAGGAAACGTGCGTAAGACTGAGTCAAGTCAGGAAGGAAAGCTGAGAGGGACATAAGCTATAGCATAGAAAAAAACTCAGGTTAATCGTCATTACTGACTTCTAAAGGTTTCCATTGCATAATTGTTTGCAAAAGGTTTTATTAATAAGTGCTAGCTTTCTAAGGCCGTGTTTACACATAATACACCGAACTTCGAATTGAATGCTGTACACGTGTACGTACCCCCCGCCAGAGAGAGAGAGAGAGAGAGAGAGAGAGAGAGAGAGAGAGAGAGAGAGAGAGAACAATTAATAGTACGAGTTTATCGATAAACAGTTTCATCATCGTTGTTTCGACAAATTAAAGGAACCTACAGACATGACTTAAGATCAAAATTTTAATTATTTTTTTTATCTTTTTTATGTAAAAAATGGTTTACTTGTGCATTTTGATGATTGACCAATATTTGAATATTAGAAGCCAAGTTACAAGCAAGATACAGAGGTAAGAAATCTTTATTATGTAAACAAAGCTCGAGTCATATATTTGTTTACTAATAATGTAAAGTAAAGAAATTACCAAATGCATGACTCATGGCAAACAAGATAAACTGATTCAATATGTTCATAAATAATATTATCAACAAAAGAAAGCAACATTTGATTGAAACTTGTACCAACATATGTGTTGTAATTGTGTAAATTCTGTTGAAGATGCTTATCATTATTTTTTCAAATGTCCCAAGTATGAATCATGTAGAATTACTCTTTTCGAGCCATAAAAAATATCATAATTAGTTCTGATCATCAACTTTTACCTGAACTAATGTTATATGGTAGCCCTAATCATGGACATAATATAAATTTTCAAATATTTAAAGCAGTACATACTTTTATTGCAGCAACAAAACGCTTTTTGTAATTATTTATGAAAACAGCATTTAGTTCTTTTCAAACCAGTACCATATTGTTAGTTTTTTTTCTTTCTCTCTTTTTTTTTTTTTTTTTTTGATTTGTATCTTTTCTATAGTTTGTGTTGTGTTATCAATATTGAACATTTGAATATTTCAATTTGTTCATTTTGACCTTGATGTAGGGAGGGGGCTAAAATAGGCTATGCCTGCTGCCTAATCCCATTCAATATATTATATTGGATAAAATATTGTTTAAATCAAATTAAACACATGTGTAAACAATAACAAGAATGGCTCGAGCTTGAAAATTTTGAGCTCAAATCGTTTCAAGGTCCCTTTGAGGGGGTTAAGATGGTTGTGGCCATCTTTAGTCCTATAGAAGATTAAGAGCCCTGTATATAAAGATATAAGTAAATGCTAAATTTTAAAAGCTATAATTTATGGATTTTTTCTTTACAAAATAATACTTAATGGCTTAACTATAATCATATCTAAAACTTTAAAGTAGATCTTATTGTTAATTTCTTGACCACTTATACACAGCATCGCAAAACCATAGTCATGTTCAGCTAGGTCTGTATAATACAAATATGTCTACATATTTCATACACGTAGCCAAGAAGAGCCTCCGACCGGCTATTTCAGAGGTCTTCGGTGTTTGCAATTAAGGTTTACGCCAGAAAAATAAATTATTGGCAACTTGAAGAATCATAATAAACGGCATTTATAAGTTATACTTACGTTTATTTTGTGTATTGATTATCACTTTGAATTTAATACATTTAATTCGACCACTCTCGTGATATAGCATAAATTTGCGCTACCCTGTATCACAAGTACCTGACGTTATGTATTTTTCTCATAATAAAAAAAGATATACTCTGTATTATTAGGTAGAAGGTATATGTTTTTTATTATGAGAAGAATATATTTACATTTGCAACTGTCTTTGTCTGTGATAACAATACGAATCAATTTTGAAGCCTATACCCCAATAAATTCATAAAAGATGAGCGACACAGTATGGACGTGTCTTATAGCATAACGGCTGCGCCGCGTAGTAATACATAGCATGTGCTACGTGGAAAAAAATAGTGGCTTTAAAATGTTTTTTTTTTAAATGTAGAAATTGGAAGTAATATAAATACAAGTAATAAGGAATCATTCTTTGAATATTATGAGGTGATACTTTCGGTCGGAGCGTGGTCAAATCTATCATAAAGCCCGTCGGGCTTTATTGGATTTGACCACGCCCCGACCAAAATTATCACCTCATAATACCCAAAGAATGATTCCTTATTCCTTAAATATAACGTCAGGTGCCTGTGCCCTGTATATATATGTCTTGCTGCTGTTGCACTTACATGTACTATGTACTGCACAATGTCGAATGGCGCGACGACATGAAATCTTCCTATTGTACTTTATACTTAACAATGTATCCTTGTACTTTTTATATGCAATAAAAAAATGACACACATATAAATTAACAATTCAAAAATAGATATGTCAAAAGTTCAAGCTATATGGGAGAAATCCGTGATGAACTTGTCTACTCTGGGTCAGGGATGCAATATTTATAACTGACTACGGCGCGTCAGACCATTCGACGGACTGAGTCGCACTTTATATATATATATTTATATAATATTTGCAAAATTGTAGCCACAGGAATCTGACGTTATATTAAAAAAATATAACTCCTATTCATTTTTCTCATAATAAAAAATGTTTTTCTATGAGACTATTTATATCTTGAAATTTTATAGATTGTGTAGTCTCTTGTAACCTAAAATTTATACCACTGGCTGACTTTCTTAGCTTTTAATAATGCTAACTTTGTGCATATTGGGACATATTGGGATACGGGCTATCCCGCAGGTAGGGGTCATCGCCAGGTTCAAAGTTCAGAATGTCGATGCCAGGTTTAAAATGCATTTTATCTTATTTTATACAAAGTCGGTATGATAGAAATATGGTAATTCATTCCATTTAGAATGAGATAAAGCAAATCCTAAACATTTAGATATATACTGATAAAAGAAGAACATGTACGTGCATATATACATACTACATTACTGCATGTAAAGTCTTAGAACTTAAGGAAATGTTATTTGTTAAACTTGTCGTTATATACGAGGGTCAATCAAAAAATACGAAGACAATGTGCCTGTCTATCATATATTTTTCATTAATGTCATAACTAACAGATTAATTTATGCAACAACACTTATTTTATTGATATACGAAGTTTCATTCCATTTGATGAAAATAGTTTTTTGTTACCCGATTTTAAAATCAACATGTTTTGTCACGACAGCGCACGCTAACGTTGAAAACATAACGTCAAGATGACGCACGCACAGTTAATAGAAATATCCAATCTTTATATCATCCTGAGTCTTTCGTGCTTTAAACCATACAATTCAAATCGGCACTATATCACTTGACATCTAATTTGTTCACATTTGTTCGAAAATCATGAGTTAGTTCCTCGAAGTTTTCTTATTTTTTACCGCATGTCTCTTCGTTTACAGTAAGACAATCCCTGAATGTCAAATGACGTTGTTTATTCTTTTGATCAAATATTTACAGATATTCTACTCTCTTTCGTACTGTTTGATGTTCAAAATACATTTACCACAACCCCCACAAAATGTGTTATAGCTAAACACAAATGTGCAAATAATTTTTGACTTATTTTTTCCACCACTGCGCATTTTCACATTTTTCATCGGCTTTTTCCCCGAGCTAAATCCATACTGTTTATACTTTTCGTTGCGCCGTGACGTCCGGCGACGTCAATTATTTCAGTCAATTTTAAAGAGGACTATATGTCTTTAGTTACTGATATCTGTTCAACATATCTATATATCCCGTCATTGTTTGGTACATAGAATATCATGACAATTCTTAATTTTAGTTTTCAATATTATTTGGTTTTAAGCCCAATTTTTGGAGATATTGCTTTCAACATAATATGTTTTATTGTTGACAGAACAGAAAGTTTGACCGTGCGTCGTGACCTAATTTTAGCAGGATTAGATTCTTAATAATTCTTATAAATAAAGGAATACATGAATTTTTTTTATTTCAAATTGTTTGAAACAATTGCTAAATCATGTCTACTAAATTTAGTAATAATATGACGTTAAATACCATAGCTATGGCAAAGGTCTTCGTATTTTTTGAATGACCATCGTATATAGTAAATGTTTGAATTATGAAAATGCTGATATCATATGAACGAAACCCATGAGACTGTATACGACACACCACGTCTAGTGTCATTTTTATTTAATTTCTTATTTATTTTTCAATCAATATTGTATCAAGTCAAGTTTTGGATTCGTTTGTCGCTGACATATATGTACTATATGTAATTAATTAACGAATTGTTGATCGTATACAATAATAAAATATATTGTATTAGAATACATGTAATTGTTATGTGAACAAGTCTTCTATATTATTTTTAGTGCTTACATATAAATCGCATGCTTTTAAATGAATATACAATCCAAGTCGAAAATTTGATTTTGATAATTTTCATATAAATAGTCTTACTGAATTGCCTTTCTTCTAAAGTCTAGAACGTTTATGTACATGCCCCATAACTCCGTCACTACCCTAACTCCGTCACTTTCGGGAAACTTCTCGCCGTTTGAAATCAAGTGCGATTATGACGTCATTTTTTGGATGTCAAAAATCTTCAATCAAAGGTCAGTGGGCTGATTTGAAAAATAATGAAAATATTTTCTTAAATAATTTTATAAATTATAATGTTTCATGGTATATTTAGTGATTGCAAATGACAAAAAACACAAAAAATAATTGACAAAGAAACTCGGGATGTTTTCTGCTTATGGTGACGCATCGTCGGAAACCCACGGTCGGTCTCGCTTCTAGCTTCTAGCGAGACCGACCGTGGGTTTTCGACGATGATGGTGACGGAGTTTGGGTACTCGGGGATATACATATGTTTTTATTTTTTTTTTTATTTTTTTTTTTTTTTTTTTTGCATGCATGCACAGAATTTTTAATAGGGCACTATGTCAAACATGTATATTTACATCTCCCTCTATTTCTCATGATTTATTACGGAAACTTATTGTAAATCATAGGTCTGACACTTTAGAAACTGACAGGACTGAAATATACACGCCCCGTTTATCGATTGGTCGAAACTTACAGCGACCTAAGAAAAATCACAGACTGCATAAAATAATCATGATGATGTCAGATTCAACATTCCCAGAGCAGACGATTTGGCTGTTTCTTTAAGCTAACGCACTGGTGTACATTAACAGTAATTTAGTTAGTTTTACGATGAATTTATTAATTTGTTAAACATGTTAAAAGAATGATGTAAATATAAACAATAAAATGCGTTCTTTGATGATTCATGGTTATGAAGGTAACGATTATTGCAGAAAAACAAATTCATAACCTGCTAACCTGCGGGTTATTGTATTTTCCTGCAATGTCGCAACCTTCATATGCTGCATGAATGAATATTGCAAAGGGTTTATCAAAACTGACCTCTATGCCACTCATTACTGGCGACATAACTATTGAAATTCAGTGCATAAGCGTCACATAAGTATACCGATCGGTTGCATGCAAGCATAAAGGAAAAATATATAGATTTATATATAATTATATCAGATACATGAATAACATTTTTCAACAACAAAACACGCTAATGGCGGAGTTGCCAATCTCTGTTATATAAAGGTATATATGCCATTTTAAGTCAAAATTTTAAAAGTAAGAAATGTTTGTGTTTTTTTCACGAAGCTACAATAGTTTTAAACTTTCTTCAAATTATACAGTTTAAATCAATCGAATTTAAAAGTATTGAATACAAATTCTAATTGACCGGGTCGCTCAGTAAACGCCCATTTTTTTTTAAAAATATTCATTAGCACGTGATATGAATTTAGCAAGATGTCGAGGCGAAAACGTGGTCTGCCCGTTGGCCGTACTTAGAATAACGCGTTCGGATAGAAAAGAAAGAAAGAAACAGTTTGACAGAGAACTTTGTAAAATGAAAATCTATACTGAGACCACTTTGAGCGGTGGACACGTATTAGAAATGAGCTAAACTTCATGTTTAACTATGAGCTTGCCGGCTTCTTGCTACACATAAATTAGTCACACAGCGGTGGGTGTTTTCTTTGTTGAATAAGATATTTACTCCTAAAGGAAAAGAACCTCATGTGTATGGTTTGATATTCATTGTCTGAATATGATAAAACTTGCATAGTTATCACCCGAATACTTAAGATCTATCAATTGTATATGTTTTCAGTGGAGGGGCTCCAGACGGGATAATTTTTACGTTCAATTTTATAATTGTATGTTGTTAAAGGTCAATTGCAAAAGAGCTCTCATCGATTGTCATTGACACCTATACGCAACCATCCTCATAAAATGCAGATGACAATATCTGATATTTTTTTGTTTGCAGCACAAACACCTGTTTGTATGAATTCAAACAATTGTAAACAAACCTGCCGTGTTACCTCGTTCTTCAAGCTGCTTTTCTGAATAACTATTCCCGCGCACATGCGCAAATCCACCTCAAACGTCAATCGATTATGAATATGCATAGGTAAATCGCCGTTAATCATTTACAAATTATTGCTGTTACCTCGTTAATACTTATGAAAAAATTGCAAAATTTTCCATAAACTTCTTTTTCATATATCTAGTCATGCTGACAAAATTTGGGTCTTATTTTCAACATCACAAAAATGCCGTTAAAAACGGCATATATACTGTACCTTTAAATGTCTCTGATTATATACACTACATCATGTGAATCAATGTGGAAACAGTAAAGGTTTTTCGCCAGATTCATAATTCTATTCAATGTTGGTGGTAAAAACACGAATCTTTTAAATCCAGTGTATTTTTGTAGTAAGCAATTTACGAATCAGTAGATGAACGAGATATCTACGTTATCCCCAAAAACGCGCCAAAAATTGAAAAATGAAAGTTGGCTGTGTTATTGGCTGTTAAAGCAAAAATGACTGATGATGCTTATGATATTGACGATGAACAACTTGAGATTAGACAAGTATGCTTCCATTTACTATAATTATCATTTTATGTACATGTATAGTTTAATGTATTTGTGATGTTAACAGTTTTCAACTTCGCACAGAGTTTTGACACAATCTGAGCTTTTTTTTTGTTATCTAGCTCAGATTGTGTCAAATCCCTGTGGTTTTGTACAGTTGTTTACCAATATAAACCCTGAATGGGGTATACACAGGTCCAGTACAATTGGGTACAAGTAAAATCGGCACCTGTAGAAAAAGTAAATTTTGCACTTGGTAAACTCGATTGTATGTTCGTTTGCCCTAAAATGCGTTCGCCCTTGACGCCGTTCGCCCTAGTTTCTGTTCGCCCAAGGTCCGTTCGCCCTTGATTCCGTTCGACCAAGGTCCGTTCGCCTTATTTTAATAGAGGATTAATGTAGTTGAATATTTTCATAATTATGTAATTATATATCTCTTCATAATTTTATGATTAGAAAACAACACTATTATATAGCACCCTTACATAATGATAACAAATGGATTGACCTGATAACGATACGATGACCTATTGCCATGGCAAATTAATTATTTAATTATGGCTAACAGTAGTTTGATAAAGTTGCATGTTCCATCAACGTATATAATTCATTTAGAGATCAAAGGATTGTGCCGTGCTTGGGTATATAAATTCTTCAAAGAAAGAATTGCTGTTCATCCACTGCTCACCTTCTATTCATGTATGGACCAATTAATGTCTTAATTTATTTAATTGTTTAAACAACATGCGAATCATTAAAAAAAAAATCATCAAGACAGTTATCTATAATTTACGGCATTAAAATCTAACAATTAGACCAATTACGTCTTTTTGAAGAGAAAATATCATAAAATGTACGAAAAATTTATAAAAGTAAAAATATTTTATTATTTAAAAAGTTGATATTAAATGAAATAAAGTTAATTAACTTAAAATGATATGGTTTATTAACAAGGAGCGAACAAGGTTTAGGGCGAACAATAATTAGGGCAAACGACAATTAGAGCGAACGGACTTAGGGCAAACGGACTTGAGCGAACAGGTAGATAGGGCGAACGAACCCGATACCAGTAAACTTGGTACCTATTTAAGTATTGTATATTGTTTTAAACTCATTTATGATTAAAGAAATTTTTTGGTTTCCGTTTTGTAATAAAGTATTCTTTAAGTATTCTTTTAAATAATAGACATTGATATTTAAAATTTAGTTACAATAGATGTTTGAAACTTGTGCAATAAATTGAATTTATAATCTATGGTTGTATGTGATCAACACATGTAAATTTAAGTTCTCATGCAAGCAAATGAACCTGTCACTTTTTCACTACAATTAATTTTATGTTTCTTAAAATATATGATTTAGTAATTTTTATCAAGTTATTCCAATTCTCATTAAATTGCAATATAATTGTGAGATTATAACTTTGGTGTTTACTAGGTGCCGAATTAATCAAATGCTGAATTAACTTCACTTTGTTTACCAGGTGCCGGGTTAACCAGATGCCAAGTTGACTAGTATTCATACAATCACTAGATTTAGCTACGAGCTGCTACGTAGCTTAAATTACCTACATACTTTATTTACCTACCTGAAATAGGTTTATTTAGGTACTTTTATGCAATTTTGCTTTTTTAATAAAAACAGACAAAACGTCGCAAGGATCTCTCAACCTATATTTGTACTGTGTACTTTTAAAAAAGCAACCCAGATCAAAATTAGTTAAATTATATCGCTGCTTTTGGGCAGTTTTAAGCAAAACATGCATTTCTATTGTTTGAGTAACTGTATGAGACCTTGTGTGCGATGAGGCATGGTTAAGTGTGATTACTTCACATTGTGTTGAATTATTACCAATCAATTATCATGTTAACTTCTTTTTTATTTCATTCAAGAAGTAGCTGTTTGGTCACACAAACAGTTATACATAGCCTCAAAACTTTTAGAACTTTGACTGCAATTGCACTGAAAGATCGAGCAGCATTTTGAAGAGTTATTTTTTTCATGAATTGTTTTCAGATCAGTTCAAAGTCGAAAATAATTGCTGCACCTAAGTGCAACTTTTTATACAAATGCTCAATAAAGAACAAAGTATGATTGAGATGCTAAATAAACCTACTTCAGGTAGGTAAATAAAGCAATGTAGAGTTATGCACATAACTAAATCTAGTGATTGTACTGGACCTGATACAGTGAAAAAAATCGGAATTTTTTTATTGAGTTATTTTTGTAATAAATCTGCATAAATATACATCAAATACAACTTTTGGTAAGCAAGCTTTTCTGTAATCTTGTGGTTGATGACATTGATCCCCAAGTAGTTTTGGATCTACTGATGGATCAATCTTCAAAACAGTAGGGTTACAGAAAAACTTGTTTACCAAAAGTTGTTACATTTAATGCATTTTATTGTGGATTTAGCAATTTTTGTCAAATTAAACAAAATCTATTTTGCACTTTCCATTTGGGATATAATATCCAAAATTTACTATTAAAGCCCATTTGGGAAATTGGTCCCAACCTGTTTTATTCACCTGTTATATTCCATATCAAACACTTTAGATTTAATACTGAACCCTTGCTTTAGGAGTACGATCTAAAATTTGGGAGACAGAAACAGTGGCAAATCTAGAAGTTAAGTACAGAAGTTTGTATGAAGAGGCCTGGGGTGGTTGAATCCCTTGTTTTTGGCAGGCATAATCTGAAGGGGTGAGGGAGGCCGGGCTGGGATTTTTTAGCAATGCACTTAAAAATGAAAATTCTATACTAATTATTCATATACTGGTAACCAAATGTTGCTTTAAACACATATAGCCTAGCTACAATGTTTCAATATTTTCAGATCTTGATACTTTTAAATGAATAAATTGGCATCCTGGCATACCTTATAATGATCAGATTGTGACATATTAATGAATTCGAATAGCAGTGAATTTTACTATATAATAATTGTCACAAAGAAATTGATCTACCAGACTCTCTACTGTGGCCTGAAAAAGAGTAAACTGTGTTGCTTGGACACAATAAAATGGCTCATGCAGAACCTTGTATATGATTGTATCTTCATTTTTCATTTCTGAAGCTCTAGTAAATTTTTTTGTCAGAAATTAAAGGCAGCATTATACTACACCACTTTGAAAATCAGCAATGAGCTGGCTGAAGTGAAGGAGGTCACTCTAAGTAGGCAGGTAGTGGCCAGTATAGCAGAAACAACATGGGGCCAATGTCAGCAGTTTGCAGAGGACCTTGAAATGTTTGCCAAGTATGCATCTTAAACTTTATTTTCATATGACCTTTTAATGTGTCTGTAAAATGTTGTCAGATAATACCTCATACTTATTGTTCAATATATACAGTAATATATAAAATTCTTGTTTCTATGATATATCATTTACTGCCAGCAGTTTATATCATGAAAAGAAAAAAAATTATTTCAATAATTAGAGATGAACAGTACATATGTTTAGTTTGGGTATACACTTAAAAACAATGGTTGGTTGCATTTCCCTTTCTCGTTTAGTTTCTCAGTTTTAATAATACATTATTGCGCTTTTAGACATGCTAAAAGAAGTACCATAAATGCAGATGATGTGAAACTACTCACAAGAAGATCACAGAAATTGGTAAGAGGAGCATATATGATTATGTTTCATGTGTCTGAGTTTTTTTTATCAACACATATAAGTATTACTTGTATACACTAAGTTATTATACATAAAGTTAAAGAATCCAGAGGTTTTGACAAGTGTTGATTGTAGCTGATTATTTCTTATTGAGATTCTTTTACAATCTGAAAAGTCACTATACCAATAATTGAATATACATTTTATACTAGTGAATAGCTTCATTTCAATAGACCTTTGCTTGGCTTTCAATAAGACCAACAATTTTATAAAAATTAATGAAGATGCTTTGAAACGGAATAATTCAAAAATAAAAATGAGAGTAGAATTTTCTTCATGCTTGTTGATTATTGCAGGTTGAAAAGATTTGTTGTGATTTTTTTTTCAGCACAACTTCATAAGCCAGAAACATGAAGCTTATGTGGAGGAAAAACAGGAAACAAAAAAGGCCAAGAAGCCCAGGAGCAAGAAATCTGTTTCTGCTACAGTGTCCACAGGTCTAGATGTGGAAGAAGATTCTAACATGGACTAGAGATTCCACAATTTAATCATGTGTTCATAGACTCTTTCTCTCTATGTATCATAATAAATATATGATCGACACCTACATGTACCCTGGCATGTACTTGTTTAAGGGGATAATTTTGGTCGAGGCATGGTCGAATCCAATAAAGCCCGAAGGCGAAGGGCTTTATGATAGATTTTATCATCCCCCGACCGAAATTATCACCTCATAATATTCAAAGAATGATTACTTATATTTAGTATGTAATTTTCAGCCATTGTATGATTAAATATTAGAATATTGACATATTTATGTAATTTTCATTTCTTTTAATTATACAAACCCCGCTTGCACCCCATCAATACCTCATTTGAATTTATTGGACTGTACATTACTAAATCGATTCGTAGTGTTATCATAGACAAAGGCACTGAAAAATGTTTTCAAATTGTGTCAGAGAGGCCTTAAAAAGAGAATGATTTGGAATATCCAGCAAATACCTAGCGAAAGGAAAGAGTATAATTATAGTACTTGTATAATATAAAGATGGCATAGTGTGTTTTATATTTAATTTTATATTTTTCAAATTACAGTCAGGTTGAATGAATTAATTCTTGAATATCTTCATTTCGACTACTGAGCTACCACTTTTATTCAATTAACCTCTAGAATGTTGCTATTCTGTACATCTTTTCAATATTAAAAGTATTAATAACATTTATGTCTCTGATTAAAAGGCACTACATTTTTAAATTTAACAGTTTATATTGACCACAGACGAGGTATTTATGTTTTCATTTTTAAGTAAATGACAGTACTAGTACACATACTATTAATCTTATTTTTGCAACATGTATGTTTATTTTGTTTAAACATGATTATCAAATGGTCATTTAGTGGATCAATGCTAGACACCCGCTATATAGAGATACATGTACACTCTTGAAGATTAAATAATGTATAATTTCACTAATATCACCTTATCAAGTGGATTAGGTAGGGAAAAGTGTATTTATAGTTTTCTCTCCGTGGAAAGTATTGATTTGTTTTTATTTATTATTTTGCTGACATATAAATAGTGGTAGAATCCGTATTTTGGGGGGTTGTACGTTTACGAACCTCACCGGAAGCTCCCACAATGCATTACTGCCACGTACCTGCCATCTTGCTGTAAATAAACTGCGAACCGGTGTTTGTATCGGTTGAATTTAGATAATTTCGCGTGTTAGATATCTGTGACCATTTTTGGATAAACGCGAAATGGGTGGTTCTTGGAGTTCAGAGGAAGTGCCAGGTGGTGGAACCGAAGGGTACCACGTTCTACGGGTAATGACAGCTCCACATGGGAAAAGTGTACCAAGAATTTCATGCTGAGACGCATGTAAAAGATTTATGAATTTCAGAACGCAATATTAAATTAACTGCCTACCCACCTTAACATGAATATTCGATGCATTTGTCTTATATTTTAAAAGACATTGTATTGGATTGTTAATTGCAAACCAATATTTAACTTTTTCAGTATGCATATTTTACAAAAGTTGCAAAAAGCTGAAATGGTGTGAACAGAAGCATATAGATGTTTTATTGTATGATAAACAAAAAAAAAATAGTAAGAAGAATAGAAAAATTGAGAATGCATATTTGCTAAGCAGGAACGTCACTTTTTAAATCTTTTTAGGGATTCTGCTTGGCTTGATATTTGCATGGACTGACGCCTTTACCAAATATTAGAACCATCCTTCATAATTCATTTCTTAAAATTCGGCCCTAACTTTTGTCACAGCTTATTGCAGCTTAAACTGTAACACCACTCCAATTTTGCAGCTCGAACATCATTCTATTTAAATTTTAACATTTAATATATATTTCTCATACTTGCAAAGTGATTCTCCCACAATTTATACTGGCCTAAGACCAAATCTCGCCAAGTAGCATTTCTCGCCAATGCATTGTTATGTCACTTTATCAACACATTAAATTAAATATGATATAGTAACTTAACAATGGTACTTGGCAAGAATTGGTCTCAGGCCAGCACGATCAGGAAGCTTGGTGCTGGTGCACATTGATGGAAAGCTTTGAAATGAATCTAATAAGGTCTCTTGTTTTAAAAGGTTCATGGAGGTCTAAATAGAAAGTCAAACAAATGCACCAGCTAAATACATTTTTTGAATATAACCAAATGCAATAAAAAGAAATGCACAATAAATGTTAATGAGTCACAATGTAAATGTAGGATTGAACAAATTGTACATCATACATGTACTGCAGTACAATGTTATTAATAAAGGATGGTTGAAATTTCTGTAGAGTTTTGATTATGAAAATCTGTGTCTCTTATGAGTTCATGTGTGTTTTTAGATCCATATGGAGCAAAACGCTTTAATTACAGAATCTTTCTTTTTAGGTGCAAGATGGATCCCCAGGTCATAAAGCTGGTCTAGAAGCCTTTTTCGACTTCATTGTTGCTATTGGAAACACAAGACTGGTAATAGAGACCAAAAAGTTTCCTCTCTTTTTATTACGACTAACTAATTTTGTATTTTCATGCTCAACTTTTTGTTGTTTCAAGTAAAGCATTAAACATTTTGTTATTTTGCCAATATCCTAAACTATTTGATTTCAGAATCAGGACAATGACACTTTGAAAGACTTGCTGAAGGCAAACATTGAGAAGCCTGTTAAAATGGCTGTGTATAGCAGTAAAACCCAATCTGTGAGGGAGGTCACCATCATCCCCAGCCACAACTGGGGAGGTCAAGGACTCCTAGGGGTCAGCATCAGGTGAGGACGCCATGAATGGCTGTTATCTAGTGTGAAACATAATATTCCTTGTTATCATAACTTCTGCTATTATTGATTATTTGAATGTAAGTGATACACTTTTTGTAGGTATGCTAAATTATTGATCCGACTTCCTATGAAATTAATTTTTGTTTACCTTTGTAGGTTTTGTTCATTTGAAGGTGCAAATGAGAATGTCTGGCATGTTTTGGTAGGTAGCAATACTTCAGTCGTTACTGTGGATTCCTTATTTTATTTAGAACATAATTCCGCAATTCAACTGTTTTGCATCAAATTGTTAGAATATAAAATCGCAAACGCCAAATATTTATCATTAGTTTCATTTAGTTTACATCTATCTGAAAAATAAAAGTGAGACTTTAAAATTTGTGAGATATGCTCCTCGCGATTTTTACGCGGATATTTATTCCTCATGTTTAACTAGGAATCTATAGTATTTTTTTCTCAGTCTATTAGTAGTAATACTAATTTGTCTTAATTTCATTGTAATTACATTTCTTTAACCATGCTGCTCTGTCATTTAGGAGTTGCAGCCTAATTCACCTGCAGATTTAGCTGGTCTGAAATCGGAGACTGATTACATCATTGGAGCTGACTCTGTACTGCATGAAGTAGGTTCAGATTGATTCATATTCACAGCATTATTGCATTACATTTTGAATTCAAGTTGTTTAAGCACTTTGATTATTTAAGATGGGTTTGAATTTTAGCAATATTACAAGGATATGAAATATGGATGATAACAAAGGACTATTTGTGGAATTGATCATTTTATTTAAGGAATGATCATACATGTATTTAACAATTTACAAATACACAGTTGTTAAAATGTTTGTAGATGATATTTTTTAACTTATATGGTCCTTTCATTTCAGTCAGAAGATCTGTTTACATTAATAGAGAATCATGAGGGTAAGCCATTAAGGTTATACGTGTACAACACAGAGACAGATTCTTGTAGAGAGGTCACCATCACACCTAATGGAGCCTGGGGTGGAGAAGGAAGGTAGGCCCATTCTCTGTAAATTGTACACCTGATTATGAAATAAGTCTGTTATATACTAGATGGTTTCCTTTCAGAAGAAAACCTTTTTTTTTGTTATTCAGAAACTCAAGTTTATTTTGCAACTGTTGTTGAAATACAATGTATATATATTCTTTTTACTACAATCTTTTAAATGTCTCACCCGTTGTGATAACATTTTATGTATGTATTTCATGTATTGGTTCATGTGATGTTAACAGCTTTGTTTTGCTGCTTTACAGCTTAGGCTGTGGTATTGGCTATGGATATCTACACCGGATTCCTAAACGCCAATTTCCCTCATCCAAGTCCAGTGCTTTACCCTCTGCTCCAGCCCCAGCATCAGTTGATGGATTTGCAGAGGTGAGTTCAGTTATATTTATTAGCTTTTGGTCTGTAGAGTTGAGAACTGTGAGTTCATGTACTATACTTGTAGGGACTGGAACATTATTTTGCATCTTTATTGAAAAATCATTTAATTCTTGACCATATCTTTATAAGTCAGCATTTTAAAAATACAAATACCTGGTATACTGCACAAACCATTCACTGAGATACTGTGAACCATCTTTTTTCCTAAGATTCCAGTGTTTTCCCTAAGAACCGACTACAGGCCAAATTGACCGCTTCAATCGATAAAAATGCCGCTTAGAAATCAAAAATTAAAAAAAATAATTGTTTTTTCGACAGTGTTCTGTTTATTCATATCAAGCCTTAGCCTTTAACAACTGATCTTTAACCCTTTACTTTGAAATAAAGGGAAAACACTGAGATTCTTGAGAGACTGTTTTACTGCAAGGCAGGCATTTATCTACAAATGCTCAATCATGAAAATTAATTTTGGTGAACTATAGTCTGCTTCCGTCACTTTTTGATGTTTCAATTAAAATAAACATACCTGTCAATGAAGTTTAATTCAATTCAATAAAAGGGAAAATATCCAATATTTCTTCATTGATACATCGTCTGTTTATTCCTGGAGAATTTCATATGAACAAAAACAAAATTCCTACGGAGGTTTTAAATGCTAAATGTTTACATCTTTTCTCCATTCGGAAGTACTCGGGACACCTCAAACAATATTTTCACGTTATCATCTGGGTTACTTGATTTTGTTTACAATGCAAAATACCCATAGACTTTCTATTATGGGTTGTATATTGAAACCTGAAGCAGTAGAGGGAGCGTTTCAGAACAGATAATCTGGACTTCTTTCATTCTAGTGAATGGATGTAGTTTGGGCACAAAAGTTTTTATGATTATCAAGATATTATGCAAAAAGTGGTGGAAGCAGAAACTCGGGACAGAGTATAGTAAATCGCTCGTCAAACAAGAAACAAAGTTGTTGTCAATAAAGTTGGTTTACAGTATAGCACAGGTAAACCTATTTCAAGACAATGAAGAAAGTACTGCATCAGGAAATTAGTTGACAATATACCAATTCAAAATAGGAAGAAACATAGAATGCACATTGAAAGTTTTATAGAAGCATGTTTACATGTTTGTGGTGTGATAATTGAGATACAATTGATACCTATGATGTGGTGTGTGCTCTCTGTGACTATAGAAAAGGGGTTATGCAGCCACCTTGCCACCTTATGGTCAAAGCCCATACAAACAGCAGCTAAGGGCCGACCTGAACCAATTTCAGGAGGTAACCACACACTAGCATTTACTGACTGGCTTGTGTGTAACCTCTACTGAAAGTTCTCTCTTCTAGTGTTAGAGCCTGACCAAAAAATTGAGTGCTGCTTATTTCTTGAATTTTGAATTCTGAAAAAAGAATTCTTGTTTTTTAGTAACAAACAAAAAGTGAGTAAGGTAATAAGTAAATAATCAATGAAAATTTATTTGATTTTATTCTTGAAATTTTAATTTTTTTTTAAAATTTTTGCATTGGAAAGAGTAATGCTCAATATGGTCAGGTTTACAATGGCTTTTATTTCTTACTAACAAAACTTCAAATTTACTATTTTTTTTCCTTATTATCTTTTGCAATTATAAATATTATATGTAACTTTATACAATAAAAATAATATTTAAACACATACATATAATACATGTACCAGTAATTTTTATAACATGTATCAAGTTAATGATAATTACCAGGGGTACAGATGTAGTCTGTAATTTTTGATAACCAGAAAAAAGGTATTTAAACATGTAACATGTTATCAAACATTTTATATCACTTGTATCAAGTTAATGAATGTATAAAAGGAAAGCATCAAATCTCAGTATATACCTAAAGCATTGTGTTCTTTAAATATTCTTCATTTATTCCTTTGAAATTGTGATTTGATGTGATGTGTGTTATGCTTTAAAAACTGCTGCATCACCATTCAGAAGTTTCCTGTTGTGTTTTTTTTTTTGACTGATTTAATGTTATTTGCTCTTAGAATGTAATATAAAAAAGAAAGATATAAAGTAAGGTAACTAAGTAAAATCGACTTTTCCCTTCATTTTATTGGATACTAGGATTTGATATTGATTTTGTCAGATGTAACCATCATATACATGTAACCAACACACTGTTTTATTGTAGTCTTTTTATCATTTACTGATTTAAGAAGATAAATAGTAGTGATAATTTGCATTTATTTGATTGCATTGATAGTACACGTACATGTATAACACTTGACTGGTGATGTTGACAGGTTCCTCTGAGCAGTGCTGCTGGAATCTCTCAAGGCATGGCTAACATGTCCATCAATACTGGTAAGCAGATTTGATTCAGTGTAAATTTGTATTAAAGCCTTTTTGGCTACAAAAAAAGTTTATATCATCATCAACAATTGGTTTTCTGATTACATTTAACATCTTTCAACAATATATGTAGGTGGCAGGGGACAGGCGTTCTTTTGTACAATTAACTGTAGTCAGGGGATGTGTGTCTTCAGAGCTCTGTAACTAGAATTTCCTCAGCTCTGATTCATTCCTTATAAGGCCCAACATCAATTTCTGAGGAAATGTACAAGTCAGATCATTAAACAATTTTTACATAGTGGTATTTCTCCACCTGTCCGTCTGTCTGTCTGTCCGTAAACTTTTTACATTTTCGACTTCTTCTCCAGAACCACTGGGCCGATTTCAACCAAACTTGGCACAAAGCATCCATAGGTAAAGGGGATTCAAGTTTGTTAAAATGAAGGGCCACACCCTCTTTCAAGGGGAGATAATTAAAAATCATTGAAAATTTGTTGGTATTTTTCAAAAATCTTCTTCTCAAAAACCATTTGGCCAGAAAAGCTGAAACTTGTGTGGAAGCATCCTCAGGTAGTGTAGATTCAAGTTTGTTCAAATCATGACCCCCGGGGATAGGATGGGGCCACAATGGGGGATCGAGTTTTTACATAGGAATATATAGAGTAAATCTTTAAAAATCTTCTTCTCAAAAACCATTCGGCCAGAAAAGCTGCAACTTGTATGGAAGCATCTTCAGGTAGTGTAGATTCAAGTTTGTTCAAATCATGATCCCTGGGGGTAGGGTGGGGCCACAATGGGGGGTCGAATTTTTACATAGGAACATATAGAGTAAATCTTTAAAAATCTTCTTCTCTGAAACTAATCAGCCAAGAAAGCTGAAACTTAGTGTGGAAGCATCCTCAGGTAGTGTAGATTCAAGTTTGTTCAAATCATGATCCCCGGGTGTAGGGTGGGGCCACAATGGGGGGTGGAATTTTTACATAGGAATATATAGAGTAAATCTTTGAAAATCTTTTTCTTATAAGCCATTTGACCAGAAAAGCTGAAACTTGTGTGGAAGCATCCTCAGGTAGTGTAGATTCAAGTTTGTTCAAATCATGATCCCCGTGGGTAGGGTGGGGCCACAATGGGGGGTCACATGTTTTACATAGGAATATATAGAGTAAATCTTTAAAAATTTTCTTCTCTGAAACTGATCAACCAGGAAAGCTGAAACTTGTGTGGAAGCATCCTCAGGTAGTGTAGATTCAAATTTGTTCAAATCATGATCCCCGTGGGTAGGGTGAGGCCACAATAGGGGGTTGAATTTTTGCATAGGAATATATATAGTAAATCTTTAAAAATCTTCTTCTCTGAAACTGATCAGCCAGGAAAGCTGAAACTTGTGTGGAAGCATCCTCAGGTAGTGTAGATTCAAGTTTGTTCAAATCATGATTCCTGGGGGTAGGGTGGGGCCACAATGGGGGGTCGAATTTTTACATAGGAATATATATAGTAAATCTTTAAAAATCTTCTTCTCTGAAACTGATCAGCCAGGAAAGCTGAAACTTGTGTGGAAGCATCCTCAGGTAGTGTAGATTCAAGTTTGTGCAAATCATGATCCCCGTGGGTAGGATGGGGCCACAATGGGGGGTGGAATTTTTACATAGAAATATATAGAGTAAATCTTTAAAAATGTTCTTCTCAAAAACCATTCGGCCAGAAAAGCTGTAACTTGTGTGGAAGCATCCTCAGGTAGTGTAGATTCAAGTTTGTTCAAATCATGATCCCTGGGGGTAGGGTGGGGCCACAATGGGGGGTCGAATTTTTTACATAGGAATATATAGAGTAATTCTTTAAAAATCTTCTTCTCTGAAACTGATCAGCCAGGAAAGCTGAAACTTGTGTGGAAGCATCCTCATGTAGTAGATTCAAGTTTGTTCAAATCATGATCGCCGTGGGTAGGATGGGGCCACAATGGGGGGTTGAATTTTTACATAGGAATATATATAGTAAATCTTTAAAAATGTTCTTCTCAAAAACCATTTGGCCAGAAAAGCTGTAACTTGTGTGGAAGCATCCTCAGGTAGTGTAGATTCAAGTTTGTTCAAATCATGATCCCTGGGGGTAGGGTGGGGCACAATGGGGGGAGGGGTCGAATTTTTTACATAGGAATATATAGAGTAAATCTTTAAAAATCTTCTTCTCTGAAACTGATCAGCCAGGAAAGCTGAAACTTGTGTGGAAGCATCCTCAGGTAGTGTAGATTCAAGTTTGTTCAAATCATGATCCCTGGGGGTAGGGTGGGGCCACAATGGGGGGTGGAATTTTTACATAGCAATATATAGAGTAAATCTTTAAAAATCTTCTTCTCTGAAACTGATCAGCCAGGAAAGCTGAAACTTGTGTGGAAGCATCCTCAGGTAGTGTAGATTCAAGTTTGTTCAAATCATGATCCCTGGGGGTAGGGTGGGGCCACAATGGGGGGTCGAATTTTTACATAGGAATATATATAGTAAATCTTTAAAAATCTTCTTCTCTGAAACTGATCAGCCAGGAAAGCTGAAACTTGTGTGGAAGCATCCTCAGGTAGTGTAGATTCAAGTTTGTGCAAATCATGATCCCCGTGGGTAGGATGGGGCCACAATGGGGGGTGGAATTTTTACATAGAAATATATAGAGTAAATCTTTAAAAATGTTCTTCTCAAAAACCATTCGGCCAGAAAAGCTGAAACTTGTGTGGAAGCATCCTCAGGTAGTGTAGATTCAAGTTTGTTCAAATCATGATCCCTGGGGGTAGGGTGGGGCCACAATGGGGGGTCGAATTTTTTACATAGGAATATATAGAGTAATTCTTTAAAAATCTTCTTCTCTGAAACTGATCAGCCAGGAAAGCTGAAACTTGTGTGGAAGCATCCTCATGTAGTAGATTCAAGTTTGTTCAAATCATGATCGCCGTGGGTAGGATGGGGCCACAATGGGGGGTTGAATTTTTACATAGGAATGTATATAGTAAATCTTTAAAAATGTTCTTCTCAAAAACCATTCGGCCAGAAAAGCTGTAACTTGTGTGGAAGCATCCTCAGGTAGTGTAGATTCAAGTTTGTTCAAATCATGATCCCTGGGGGTAGGGTGGGGCCACAATGGGGGGAGGGGTCGAATTTTTTACATAGGAATATATAGAGTAAATCTTTAAAAATCTTCTTCTCTGAAACTGATCAGCCAGGAAAGCTGAAACTTGTGTGGAAGCATCCTCAGGTAGTGTAGATTCAAGTTTGTTCAAATCATGATCCCTGGGGGTAGGGTGGGGCCACAATGGGGGGTCAAATGTTTTACATAGGAATATATAGAGAAAAATCTTGAAAAATCTTCTTCTCAGAAACAAATTGGGCAGAAAAGCTGCAACTTGTCTGGAAGCATCATGTAGGGAAAATTCAAATTATTCAGATTATGATCCCTGTGGGTAGGGTGGGGCCACAATCTGAGGGGGGGGGGTGTCAAATTATTACATAGGAATATATAGGGAAAAACTTTCTAAAACAAAAATTGTCTAGAAAAGCTTTAGTCAGTTCAGTCTTCAAATAGTCTAGATTAAAATTTATCAAAATTATATTCTTCAGGAGTAGGGTTGGGCCACATGGGGGGGGGGGGGGGGGGGGGGGGGGGTTCCAATTTTTCAAAGGAAAACATTTAAATTGTTCACAAAAATTCAAATGGTTTTTATATATGGTTTTACTTATATGCAAGCATTTTGACATATTGTTGATTCTTTAAAATTGTTTAGACTCTGGCCCCTGGACAATTCTTGGACCTCAAAAGGGGTTCAAAGTTTGATGTAGGTTTATAGTCCATATATAAACAGTTGTTTAGGTCTGATCATCTTCTCGAGAACTGCAATGCTCAATATGTGATATGACTTTAAAATCATCCTGTTACAAAGGGGGTCAATGATAAACATAAGAATATGCAGGGGAATTTTTTTTTTATACAGGATCTATTATACGACATTGTTCAGATATTTTGTATATGACTCTATAAAGCTGATTTCATTATGTCTGTTGTTGCTCAGTTGAGCGATGTGGCCCATGGGCCTCTTGTTCATGATTTTTCAGCTTTTTAGACCTCCCCCAGCTAAATCCCTGCAAAGCATTGACAATCCATACCGCATGCATGGCACACCTTTATATGTTAGAAACATACTGGTGTATAGTTTACTATCCACCAACTTTTCGTGTTATTTTACCTCCCGTCTGCAACTTGCAATTTCACTGAGTAAAGTCAACCCAACAGTCAAAGCCACAAGTTTCGCATCTTACTTCTGATTCTCATGTACTTAACATTAAGGGCCTAAATATTGCATACCAATTTCAACAGGAGTCATCCCTCTAACTAATGATAATCATTAAACATCATTTCATGAATTTTAGCAACACTTATGGAATCAAATATATAGCAATTCTCAATTTTACAAAGATATTGATGGGTACTTTATCCGAAACTGTCCCTTGCTACCTGTATATAAAAGGTATACATAGAACAAATTTCATCGTTCATAATTTTGATCATTAAACTGAATTGTCCTTATAAATTAAGTGAAAGTCCTTATAAATTAAGTGAAAACTGTTACCATTGATTGTGTTGTTGATGTTTTAGGCACACCAACCATTCCAGTGATCCCACAGACAGACAAACTACCTGCAGCACAACCCCCGTTGGTTTTACCCAATTTCTCAATGGGAGCACCTACAGGTAATACTATTGCATTTTATTGCCTCCTTTATTATCTTATAAAGCTTATGTGGTTAAATGGATATTGCATTGGAGAGGTGTTTTATTCATTAAATATTGAATTGGAGAGGTGTTTATTTATTGAATATTAAATTGGAGAGGTGCTTTATTTATTCCCTAGGCATCCCCCCTCCCTCTACACTACCAGCTGGTATCGGGAATCTCCCCTCACTAACGTCTATTCCCCCTTTGACAGGGATGCCACCAGGAATGGTTCTTCCAAGTAAGTTCATTCTTTTTTGAAGGAAATTCCATGTATGCTAATAAGAACTGCTTATGGTATTGTTTTTAGGGCCCTGCATGAATGTGTGGGAACTCTATAGGAATCGCATTGTTCATCTGTCTGTCTGTCTCTGTCCATCAACATTTTGTTGTGACATGATAACTCAAATTGTTTTCAACATAACAACTTTTTTGCACACAAAATTTTTTACCATAAGAGAAGACATATTTAGAGTTGTGTTAGTTTGTCAGAAAGTGTATTTTTTATTGATACAAAGTTAGAATTAATACTGGGATCAGTGTTCTTCATCGGGATTGGTATACAAACGTAACATCGCATCCCATGTTTCCCATGGTTCAAAGTTTAAAGTAAAAATAGTTGTTTTGTTTACTGAAAAAATTATAGAAACATTGCAAAAATATCAATTGAATTGGCTCTCTTCATTACTGGTATTAATACTGACTATGTTGTTATCAATGATTTTTTCTAATAACATGCTCTATAGACGGTTCGTAAATATTACTGAATGCATGTATAACAGGTAAATGTTTTTATATAAGTTTTTCCTTGGGATTTCTGTCATTGATTTTTTATTTTTATTTTTCAGATACAACTGGAACAACATTACCGAATTTCCCCAATTTCCCAATGCCAACAAACATCTCCTTACCAACAACAATGCCCCTCCCCAACTTTCCAATGTCCACACAAACTTTGGTTAGCCCCCCAGCTGGTGGGATCCCTACTTCCACACCCCTTGGGGTTCCCCCACAGGTGACCCCAACCCCTGTTTCGTTGTCTACACCAGTTTCTAGTGACACTTCTAACCTTACAAATGTGAGCAATGTGGGGACACCCCAGGGCGAGACTGCTTCACCCGAACCAGTGGCAGCTTCATCATAGTTCAGTGTTACAATCTAGGACAAATGTTTTCCATTTAATTCTCAGTTTTCAGTTACTTTTTATTTTCTTTTTAAGAAGAATTGGTGTTGATATATATATCTATGTTTTTTTTCTGTTATTATATTCAATGTACATTGATGTGAACCAAATTATTTTTGGCTTCATAATTATGTATTATTCAATTTCTGTCTTTTTAGTTATTTCTGATATGGGTCTTTGCAACCATTCATTATTGTACATATGACTTTAAAATGCAATCAAGGATATGATAAATCAAGAACATGAATTTAACAGCAAGTTTTACAACTCTAAATAGGAGTACATGTATTTGATATGGATACATTCAATGTCAATTTAAGGAGGAATGGGATACATAATCAAAGTATATTGACTAATTAAAATTTTCAAAATTTACAATGTTAGGTTGTAAGGTACATGTATAAAATTCTGACGACAGTGAAACTTTGAAGCCCTCCTTGTCCCCCAATGATAACAACCCCAAAAACCAACAAGATAAAAGATTTATAGCAGAAAATTCGGGTTGTATCATAAGATAAGCTGATGATTAACAGGACCATTACCAATACACTATGATCATTTGAAATTTTAAAGCTTGAAAGATGGGGTTAAATTGTTTATTTGGTAAGTAAGAACGTGTACTCCACAGAACAGATGGGTTCCATTCCTTCTTAACTTTATAATATAAAGTTACGAAGAATTCATTTGTATGTAATACGCAGTATATAACCAGATTCATCTGTAAGTAAAACTGTAATTATCAAACAGCCTGGAATTTCAACTCTAATCATGATATGCACTCAGTGTGTGTTATTATCATTATTGACACTATCCCAAGGATACTTCAGAAAATGATTCTGTTTTTGAGAAGCATTTGTTGATGAAAATTATAGATGGAAAATTTTGAAAATTCACAATTAGTAATCCATAGCATAGCAATTTTTTTTTAATAATGACAACGGCACCAAAGATGCCCCAAAACTGTGAATGATGATGTGTATATCTTAGAATGAAAGATCACATGTCACAGGTAAAGAGTAAATGCCATGCTTGTGAATTATATACAATACTGTACTGTTTGTTTGTGGCTTTTTAGTATGTGTGTAGGCAGATAAGAGAGTGAAGTGGTAGGGAAAGGTCATTAATAATTTCATAAAGTGGTGAACTCTTTGTGTGATGTTACATTTTGAAGTGTTAATTTTCATCATATTGTTGCATTTATTTATCAGTTGTAAAACATATATACAGTACATCAATACCATCACATGGTAAGTGAAGGTACATGTATGAAGTTAGAGTAATTTGGAAGTTGTTGCATGCCATTTTTATGGAGAATCTGAAAAGACATAATAAGTGTATATTTTCTCACTAATTTATAGTTTTAATCATGTATGGTAAAAAAAAAAAAATGAATAAAAAATGGAAGGATATGGAATTCAAGTGATTGAATCATGTTTTGTCACTTTTAATAAAGTTTTCCAAAATTTTGAAGTAAACATTTTAGGAATACCTTCTGTTGGTGATGTTATGCCATCAGTTTCTACATTGAAATTTTGTTTATTATTTGCTTGCTGTATAATTTTTGTTTACAAATAGAAAGAAAGAAATTAAAATGGTTGTTTTCTGTCGTTTTTGGGATGCTTGAACATATTGTTTGTTCTTAGTGTTTACTTAACATCATATTGTCACCAAATTTGGTAAACATAATTTAGCAATCATTGCAATTAATTTGAACTAAAAAAATTAAATATATTCCTGTGTGTCTAAGATTTTTTTAAGATTTAAAACTGCAAAAATGAGGTCTCTGCGCACTGCCAAATTTTGTGTTATGTAAACAAACCATATAATGTCAAAAGAAATGTTTCTATAAATTGGGCCCCAAAACCAAATACATGTAATACTGCAATTTAAAAGTGACTATTGTCATGATTTTCTATGTACCAATTTGTGACGGGATATATTGTTTATTGAACTGTAATCAGTTACTAAAGACAGATAATCCTCATTAAAATTCACTTACCTGGTAAACGATGATGTCACAGAGCAATGAGAAGTGATAACAGTATGTATTCAACTCAGGAGGGGGGAGGGGGGGACGGGGGACACAGAAACAATTGAACTGAAAATGCAAGATGATGCAAATAATATGTTAAAAAGTTATTCGTACATTTGTGTTTAAATGCAATACACTTTATGGGGTGGTAAAAATTGTGTTTTGGACATTGAACAGCCCAAAAGAATATAGAATATCAGTAAGCATGTGGCGAAAGAATTGTTAACGTCATCTGACGTTCAGGGTTTTCTCTATTATGAATGAAGAGATTAGGGGGTAAAAAATGACATCAAAGAACTAACTTATTATTCTGAAATAATTCTGAGCAAATAAGATGTCAAGTGGTATAGAGCCATTTTAAAATGCAGGGTGAAAGGCACAAGAGACTAAGCGTGATAAAACTCATGTGATAAACTGTGCATGAGTCATGTTGTGGACGTTACCGTTCTCCCTGATGACAAAACATGTTGTTTTTAAAATTGAGTAACAAAATACCTTTTCATCAAATGGAATGAAACTTCACATATCAATGAAAAAGATGCTGGTGCATAAATTATTGTGTTAGTTATGACTTTCATAAAAAACATATGACAGACAGCAACATTGTCCAAGTATTTTTGATTGGCCCTCATATGCAAGTTATAGGCAGGGCACACCATTACTCTTTGTAAACTGGTGATGGCAAGAGAAAGAACCTGTGTATTTGTCATCTTCGCTAGCCAAGGGTTTTCGATACACTATGCTTTTCATAAGCGTAGTGTATCGAAAACCCTAATGGCTAGTGAAGATGTGTATTTGTAGGCAAGTTGCACACTGCACTTTGATATAGGATGATTAAGCTTTTCTATGTGAGCTGATCAAAAATAGGATCTAATTTAAATCAGATTGATTTGATTTACATGTTGTGAAAACTTTTTAAGATGGGTCCATCTATATAATAACAAAATTCTAACTAAACTTGATGATGTATCCGGAGATTCATACAGTTTTTTCCAGGCTTGAAAAAGTCTGTTAAGAGGAACAAACCAAAAAATAAACAAGGAGACAATTTAAGGAAGCATGATTCCACAGCTAACATTTTTATTCTTTACTGTAAGAGGATACTTATTGCTTGCGAGTTGATCAAGACTTACATATTATACAAGAGTGGTCTTTCTTACTATGACAGTAACTCACAAAATTACATGTCCACGAACCTGTCAGTTTTTACTACCTATGAACATTGGTCACAGCATTTTTTGATTGCTGATTTATACAATATACAGAAACACACTGTGGTTGTCATCTCCATTTTATTAGTTGACACTAGAACTGTCATAACAATCATATAAAGGTGTAACAATAAAAATCATGAGACTTAATTGGTGAAACAGTAACACACTACAGTTAAAAAAATTACAGAAAGTCTAACGGGATAAAGGGAGATAAAAATCCTGACTTCATTTTTCTCACACACCAGAATGTTTGTATAAATAACTCTCACTAGACGAAGAGTAAAAAATCACAGACAATACATCTCATCTCACAGGGGGATAAAATAAAAGTAAGAAGACAAATTTCTTGCACTCAAGTATAATGACAGAAAAACGCAGACAACACATGCACACTGCCAGAGTTACAACAACAAAATTCTGCTGTATACACGGACACTTTCAAACCAGTTAAAATCATCTTGGTTTTAATAGCAAGGCTAAAAATCACATCTTGTCTAAAAGTCTTAATATTCTAAACAAAAACAGCTTTGTGCCCTCTCTGAATTTGGTAAAACAACAATTATTCAAAATTTTGCAAAACATCCATGCACTTAATGTTGAGCTTAATCAAAAACAATTTATGGATACATGTACATTACTTTGTACAAGTACTTATAAATACCAAAAATTTAATCTCCAAAACACAGAAGTGTTTATCCCTCTAAGAAAAAATCATTGGAAAATCCAGGGATATCTAAAAAGAAATTGAGAAGAAAAATAAAGAAAATTTTGGCATTCAAAAAGAAATTATACTTAAAAAACAATTAAAGCATACAGTTAAATAATAACCACTCATTCATACATCATCCATACAGGGGAAAGACAAATGTTTACACGTATACATCAAAAATTGTTTCCATTTACAATCAAACAAATGTTATTTTATGCTATATTGTACTTCCGGTACACTATTACAATGCCATATTATTATTGTAATTAATATTCCAATACCTGCACAACTAAGAAATCCTCAAATTTTTACCTACATTCTAGCTGATAGTTGATAATTTTAAAATATATACAGCAGCAATTTATGGATCAGTAACATACAGTAACTTGTTTAAATGGTAATTGACAAAAGGACATACTTATAATGAATATTAAATCCATTAACAATTATTAAAAGTTAACATGGTCAGGTATAGGTAACATCAATGGTCGTGCTAAGTACATTAATGAAAATGTCTGGAAGCATCTTCTTTGATTTTTGTTTTCAAGATGATTGATGAATAAAGGACGTGATTACAATTCACGACATGATTTGGACCAAACAGCAACAAAATGACATAATTCATATATCTAGACACATTTTGAATTCATAAAAGACCATAATTTGTTCAGAATACTTTATACTCTATGTTTTTATTAAACATGTATAACAATTACAAGTAATTTATGTCCATATTAGTTAAGGCAAATTTTTCGATAGAAAAAAAAATGTGATATATAATAAATGAGCTAATCACACTTATCATATTTAAAATCTATATGTAACTTAAGACACATACATTGTATCTTCATTCCAGTCTTAATTTGTTGACCCATTCACAATATTTAAATACTGATGTAAAATACATGTATACACTGTACCAGTCTCATTACAATATATATATACCTGGTCTGATGCTTTTTTGTTTTTATCTTCCCAAGAAAATGAAATATGTACTGTAAAACCTTGCTTGTTTCAAATCAGCATTACTGTGCAGTCATTAATTTTCACTTCCATAGCACCTTTGTAGATGTCATGTTGCCTAGCAACGTAAGAACTGTTTGGGGAATCTTAGTCTTGTTGTAAATCATATGATAACCAATCAAAAATGACTTTTCATTTATAATCTTCAATGTGAAAAAGGGCTGATTGGTTGATTTTGCATGAAACTTTCTCTTGGAAAATATGATTGGTTGACCAGTCTCACTCTACAGGTTCTTGTTTTTGTGTTTTCTCATGTTCCTTTTGTTTCATTTCAAATTTCTTTGAAACCCCTTCAAAACATTCACCCAGAAAGTCTTCCATGCTTTCATATAGATGCTTTTTGGTGTTGCCTCCACTCAGACCATGCTGTTGATCAGTGTAAACCTGCAATAGAATGTCTCAAAAATCAAAGCATTTCTGTTATGTCTTATGATATATGAACATCAACATATAAAGATAATAATTGCAAAATATTTGATTTTGCAAACATTATCCCGAGTCATTGTGAGCCTGCAGGGTTTTTAGTCCACTGAACACTCGTAAACCAATTGGCTTATGAAGATCCATGCATCTTCAAAATATGAATCCATCTTGAGTTGTTTCCCTTACCTGAAGCCTAAAGAAAACATCTTTCTCCACTAAAGCCTTTATAAACTGGGCAGAGTTTTGGAAGTGCACATTATCTACAATGGTCAATGGTCAAATCAGAGAAAATATTCAGTAATAGAATTGATACAAAGATTTTTTGGCTTCAAACTTTAATAGTTATTTGACAAATTCTCACTTTTTAATATTTCAAGTTCATTTATTGTTAAGATTTTTTCAATACTATATACATAAACTACTCACCATCGCCTGTTCCATGAACTAGCATGTATTTGACATTTTTAAATTTTGCTGCATACTGTGACACATTGGAGTTCTGCAAAACAGAGAAAACAAAAACATTATAAATTCTAGTATTCTTATGCTAATATCAGTGGTATAAATTTTTTTCAGCAATACTGTATGTATATCCAGGGTTATTTTCATCCCGTGTAATTTTCGCCCTTCTACACTTGCAAACAGTTTCACTTCCGTCTTGATCAAATAGCCCAGACACAGTTGTGTTTAAAGGGAGATAATTTGAGACATTTGAATTTGCCCCGTCTTAGATTTGCCCACTGACAATGAGGGCGAAGGGGGCAAAAATAAAACAGGGGAGAGTATTTCCCTGTATACAGCTGTCAAACTTTAGATTAGTAAAACTGAGCTAAATTACAGAATCAATGACATTTCAAATGAAATACCGTGTATCCTATTTCATTTTCATGTGGCATGCCCATATATCTCTCTGTGTATACTGAGTCTGTAAAAAAAGGATAAAAAAAAGAAAATAATTTAACACACTCAAAACAAAAAAACATTAATTAGTCAATACATGTAATATGAACAATTTTCATAAGGATGTTACCATAGTAATGCCAGTCTGTAACAGGTGCAACAGAAATTCCACATTCAAATAGTCCATCTCCTTTACCAATAACAGATGCTGTTGTGTATCCACCATAGGACTTAAAATGAATTAAGAAGGAATTATAGTTTTAATGTGAAGATATCTCGGCACAAAGGAACAATGCAAACATTTGTGAAATACTGTTCCTAATTAAACGCGAGGAAATAATATCTGTGTAAAATCGCAAGAAACACATCTTATGGATTTTAAAATCTCGCTTTTATTTTTACGGACAGATGTATATAAATGAAACTACTGTATGATAAAAATCCACGTTTACAATTTTATATTCTTGTGATTTGATGCAAAATGGTTAAATTGCAGAATTAAGTATCGGTACATGCATAAAAAAAAGAAATCTACAGTAAACGTACACTAATTGTACATAAACTTACCCATCCCCATATAGCTTTCTTGCTGGATTCAACATAGGAAATGTCGTTAAAATACCTAAAAGAAAAAAACCAAGTTTCTTTTTTTTTAAATCAGCTTTTAAAATGAAATTTTTTAATCACATGCATATGATTTCGATTTTAAGAGAAATTGGTATACCCGGTACATGTACTAGATCCTAATAAAAGTGTGTTTCTATTGAAATCTCCTGACCTTGACTAAACAAATATAAAGTAATATGGAAAGGGGTGATAAATAAAGATTTGAAAAAAAAACCCAGCAAAAACAAAGTGTATGTCATTTGATTGCAAACTTGATCATTAAAGGTACATCATTTATAATGGAAAGTATTTGAGTTCTGTGGCGAACCTTCCAGCAGTAATGGCATCAGTAACCTCATACGACCCCAGATTCTTGTAGTTAGCATGGAGCCACTTCTGTCCTCTCCCTGCACCCCCGCGACCATCTGCGTACGCCACTATGTAGTTCTTGGAGCTGACCAGGTAATCCTCCCAACTCAGCTGAAACTTGTATGTCACTTTCTGAGTGTCAGGACCTCCATAGCTAAAAATTAATGAATTTGAATTATCAAGGAGGAAAATCTAACTGAATTAATGCATTAAACTAATAAATACATGTAAATGAAATTTTCACTTACACGCTCAGTAGAAGAGGGTAGGTGTAGTGTTGCTTCTGATCCAGAATGGGAGGAAGCAGCATTTTTGCATACATTGCTGTTGAACACAAAGGTTTCAGACAATTAAACTTAAATAAGCAGTTTATATTGGTGCTTATATTCATTAATTTTAAGGAGGCTGGATGGCCAACAAAATAACAATCAGATCTACCTTAAAGTTTTAGCCTGATAAACTATTATTCATGAGTGAAGAAAATTAATATATTAGATTTAGAAATTTGAATTTTGTTCCTATATCTTTATACAAAGTTCTTCTAAGGAGATTGGTATAGTCTAAAAATGACCATGACTATCCAACCCTCTTTAAGCAGCAAAGTTTTAAATCAACAAATTAAACAATAAAATTCTGATATATTTATGGTTTTATGTTCATCTAATCAACAGATAAATATTTCCCTATAAAGAATTGGGTAATGAAGGGGTACCATGAATTGCCTTTCAGTTTCTGTGCAACTGACAACAATAAGGTCAAATAACATTCAAGATTATTATTTACGGAGACCTGTTTCATTTCACAAATGGTTTATGAAAATTGATTCGATCATATGACCATGCAAGTATGAGAGAGAGGCTTTAATTGATACTTACATTCTTTATTGTTGATAGGAATATTGACATATTCAATAATAGGAAGGGCTTTATTGGCCAGCTTCTTTTTCAAATGGTCATTGTTTTCAAAAGTAATTTCTGAAAGACAAAAGAAAATACAAAAAATAATGAAAAAGGAAAGAAAATCAAATGTTTGAAGGTTGAAAAGATACTATTAATTTCATCATAATCTTACTAGCTTAAAACCAGAGTCAGATTATTGATGAATGGGTCTTGTTTACTGTTTTGTTCAAGGCATTTCTACTGAATTTTTACATAGATTTTTTCTCTATCACATAGTATTAAAATTACAGGATATTTTGTGCATATGGGGTCTGTAAAATCTTGGTAAAATACACATACACATCTATTTGTACAATACTATAATTGTTATACATTTAGTCATAATTGTCTTACAAGTTAATATATTGCTTTCATTACCAAATGTGTTGACAAGCAATGCACTGCATATAATGTGATTGTTTGCCAGTTTTACATGCATATAGGGTGCAGTACAAAATTTTTTTAATTAATACATAATTGTTTATCCCTATGGTATATGAAAAAATTAAGAAGTCGCATGAAATTTGAATTTCTACATCTTATAGGATAGTCAAGTAAGTCCATGTTTTGATGAATTATCTAACTACTACTATAATAACACAGCACCATACTAAGAATCTATACCCTCATATTGTTATTATTGATATGATATTTGTCATTGTTCAACTTCAGGTGACCTAATTCATCTTCAATCACAAAGCTGTTTAAAACTAGAATACACTGCACAAAAAAAATAAAGAAAAAAGAGACAATTATAGATTTTGTGATAATGTGAATAAATTAAGAAAAAACAAAGTGTACCGAGTCTCTATTGCCATTTTTGACTCTCTACAATTACTTACCAGTAGAATTGTCATCTAAATTTTGAGATTTTTTTTTATTAAAAATTGGATTTTATTAGCAAAAATCTGCAGATACTAGTGCAAAACTGTAGCTATAAGATCTACAGGCACATTGAGGATGACAGACCATAAAGCTACAATTACCTACATGCAAAACACTTGAAATTTGAGTACGTGACCAATAACTTTCAATTTATAGTTCTGGGCTCATAAGTTTTTTCCTTACATATTTTGTGGTAATTAGAGAAATAATGATCAAATACCTATTGCAGATTTTGTTGACTTCAGTACAAAATATGGCACTGCTGGGCCCAAACATCCAAGGACATAATATTTTCCGGAATGGCTAAAACTGGCAGACACATACTGGCAA
This sequence comes from Magallana nippona, assembly GCA_033439105.1. NCBI lineage: Eukaryota > Metazoa > Mollusca > Bivalvia > Ostreida > Ostreidae > Magallana > Magallana nippona. The sequence goes on along the minus strand of CM065918.1, from coordinate 12,365,769 downwards.
TCTGGATTGTAATCACAGGTCAGGCAGGTCACTCGCATATCATTATCTGTGATCTTGGTACTCACGCTGCAAAATTCACAGATGATGCAAATTACAAGTTGATTAAACTACTCTATATTAAAATATAGTTACTGATATTTTTAATCTATAAAGATATTGCTGCATGGTTACCGGTATTGGAACTACAGATTTTTTAGAATTTAATCTCATTTATAGAATGAAACTAATTAAGATTTTTACCTATATAAATGCCTCTTTCTTGCATCCCCATTGGGAACTCCAATGAAATACAAAAGATTACTCTCTGCGTCAATACCCACAATCTCCATAACATCGGATGTTCCAACGGTTCGGAATTTCTTTTGAGCAGGAGTAGGGTCAAGCTGAAACAAGAATGGAAAAACATGTGAATATTACCACTGACAAAGTATTAATTAATTCTTCTTTAACATGAAAGGTATATGTACTACATTGACTGTATACACAATGCATAATATGTTACATAATGTTAAGCTATTTTTAAACAAAATTCAATCTCAGCTTTCAATAGCATATTAAATTGAGCAACAAAGTAGCAAAGTCTTTGATATATTTTCAAAAACTTTACTACATAATATATTTCATAAGAAAATGTGTATTCAAAATAGAAAAAAAAAGTACTCTGGGTTAAGACTATAATCTAAAAACAATACAGGGATTATGGAAAAAGATGGTTAGCTGAATTAAAACACTGAAAGCCTGACTATGATAACAAAATGTGTCTGAAACTTAATAGAAGTACTTTACTAAGGAGCATATATGTGATAGCAAGAAAAAACAGTAAATTCAGATTTAAAAATATTTGTGATCAAGATACATCTTTTTAGGCTCCATAATCACTACAATATGAAATCTGGAGATGCCCTACCTGTAACATAAATCTATTGTTAACCCGGCCACCTCATGTACCACCCTTCCTTCCCTCCAAAGTAAAGCTTAGTAATATGCATGACCTTGAACTTTGATTTTGACCTTGAACTTTCACATAAGAAAGTTTTAAAAGCATATTTTCTATTGATACAGTACTCCTCTCCTTTTTTTAAATATTACTAAACATTTTCTTAAACACTATTTCTCTTTTTTTGTTCAAAAGATCAGGGGGATAGGGGGGGCTAGACTTATCAGAAATCTTGACAAGCAAAAAAAAAAAAAGAAAAAAGGATTATGGTTATGGTTATGCCTAACTTTGCAACAAATGTTGGGGGGTTGTTGTTGTTAATCCCCTCCCCCAGTTCCAACACCTATGTACAGTATACTGTAGATCAAAATCATTCTGATATAAGACGATTATGTTAACTTTTCAGACTCTTTTTGTTCTCTTAAAGAATTCTAAAGTGGACAGTAAAATCTGTCAGGTGCAAGGGGTTATAATAAAATGAAATAAATGATAAAATCTACCAATAGCTGGGAATCCACCGGTATTATGTTCTAGTATGTGTTTGAAAATATACATTCACATGATTGCGCGTTTAGTAAAATACAGGTTGATTTAATACATGTTATAGGGTATTTAGTACATGTATTACGGTAGTTTATAATCATGTTTATTAAATAACAAAACGCACATTATTAATTCTAAAATTAATCCTGAAGACACTAAATAATGCTTTATATTACCTGAAATTGCCTTAATGAAATTCAGTGATACATAATATATATCATATATCCTTATGATATCATTATACACATTCATATAATTTTACATGTATTATGCAAAATCTGATTAGATACAGAAACATAACTTAGAAAGTGAACAATTCATACACACATGTATCTAGTATTTCAATCTATATTCAGTCGTTATGCAATTGTTATGTTAAAAAACTCTATAAATAGACAATATTAAGTAACAACAGAAAAGTTACTGAACCAAAATACGAAACTGTGACTACAAAAACAAACCTGCTTCATGGTACTCACGGAGGCTTCTACCATCAGAATCTGCTTAAAAGAGCCCGATTCAGCCTCTTGCCGTGGGAAGATTATGTAATACCAGTCAGCATTGGGACTCACGGTGGGGGGAGTATACTAAAAGATAAAGATAAGATCATCATGCATAGTCTATTTTATGATGCAAATTCCATTAATATCTTTTTACATGTATAAATACTTTAAGAATAATGCATCTCTATATATGTATATATTAACACTATTTGCCACATCCCAAATAATTTCTGTATACAGGGAAATAATCACTCCTCTTTTATTTTCTTCCCAATCAACCTCATTGACAGTGGGTACTGTAAATTCCTATTCAAAAGCGAGGAATTAATATCCGTAAACTTGCGAGAAGCACATCTCACAGATTTTAAAATTTCGCTTATAATTTTTTAACAGATGAAACTAAATGAAACTGTGATAAAAATTTGGCATTTGCGATTTTATATTCTCGCAATTTGAAGCAATTTAACCATTGAATAGCGGAATTAAGTACTCGCATAAAATAAGGAATCTACAGTATAATTGAAACGGCAATTAAGTTAGCCACAGATGACTTATAATATTTTAAAATGACAAAGACTCTAGACAAGTTTCCTCTATATAATCTACCAGCCATTGTTCATATACTGACCAGATCAATCCATCCTCCTCTACTCTCCTCCTCTTGATTCTAAAAAAAACAAAAATATCCGGTTATACCATAAATCCCTGACAAAATGGAATCTTTCACATGATTCCAACTCATTCAAAATCAATTCTATACAAACACCTATTAAATTTCCAAACTATTCTGTTTTTATATTTAACTTAAAACTTTTGAATGAAGAGAAATTATTTGGATACTAAAGAGTATTCTCCCTTACACTGAATGATTAAAACACTTGCCTTTTTGCATTTTCCATTCATAGCACTACAGATTGTCAGAATGGTTTTATTTTGGGCACGATTTAACCAAGAAATTAAAGCATATTGGTTGTCTATCCATGTTATTGTTGTAAAATAATGTTCACTGTAAAACAAAAACACAAAATATTATTCACTGAAAGAAAGTAAACAACTCTTGCTTAATTAATTTGAATAACTAACCAAATTAACTTAAAATCATCTAGGATTGAGATGACTCCATAGAAATGTCAACAGGTTTGTGGTTTATGGACGATTGCAATAGCTTACATGTCTTTAAAATCTGTGGGAGGTTTCAAGGTCACCGTTTGGTTGCTGGAGCCGAGCTTTCGGATTTTAAGAGTAAATGTTGGGTTGGGATATCCAGGCTGAAAAACAGAATTCAAAATTTGTAAAAGTAAGAGAAATGAATAAATCTATAAGTTATTCATGTATTAAATGTAACATTTTATTAATCAAATACAAGGTAATTTAGCACTAAAATTAAATTTCATTTTAAATTGCCTTCCCTAGAATTATTCTTTTTTAGAAATCAAGTCGCTAAATCAAATAGCTGAACAAGAGGAGAACATGTCATTGATGTACCTTTGGATAGTAAATTTTCATGTTGGTTCCATAAGCGTTGCTTTCTTGGCCGTAGTACGGGTAGTAGTAGGGCCTCACCCTGGAGTCATTGAACACTGCGTACAGGACTTTGTCCCCCTCCGGAGACCACCAGAGAGCATTGTCAGATGATATGATTTCCTCTGGAAAGATTCACAAAACAACCAAGATAATAGGTGAGCTATCAGCATTTAATTGAAAGAGCAAGATTTAATTGTAGATAAAATGTATGTGCTCATTTACCTGCTGTCAAATTCCCCCCATCCCCTTCCCCTCCTCCCCACAAATTTTGCATAGATATTTTTTTCCCTTAGATCATAGTCACTCTTATTCAAAAGATAACAAATATAATGTTTGATAATGACTTTTTGTAGACACAAATAGCAAACGGATGATGATGCCTAAGTTTAGAGCAACTACAGACTCGTTAATCACCAGCACCTCTCTATGTACAGTATACAGGTACTGGTACATTATTCTTACCCTCATACACCCAGTCTGGAATGCCATTGAATATCTCCCCTGTGCCTGGGTCTTCCTCTATAACCTCCAGTTTAGATTGATGGTCCCAGGGGTCGGCCATATAGAAGATACTATTGTCTTGTACAAAGATCTAGGGAGGAATTATATGAGACACATTCTTAGCTTTGACACTTCAATAAAAATTGAACTGCTTTAGGAATAAATCAGAAAGAAACTACAATACTGCGATATTGATAAACATTTCAGTTTTATTAAACAGTGGCTTAAATTTAATAAATCTTAAATTAAAATATCAATAGCAATCTGGAATTGACTCATCCATGTGAAACTCATGATTTCATTTTTATTAAAAAGGAAGAAAAGAAGCAATTTCCTGACTTCACTCAATCTGGAGTTATGGGTAGACAAGTACCAGTAACATTGAACCCTGTACTCACCACAGCATGCCCTTTGGGAGCCCAGCTAACATACTGGTATGTCTGCTTTCCCAGAGGATCAAACTCTTTTGGCACTCTATAATTATATAATTTAAAAGATTAATTTTAATCAAAGGAAACAAATATATAAGCTAAATAAAAATATGTCACATATTTCACTGTAAACAATGTCGGGCCTGAATACCTTGTCTTAAGTTCGATGATTCTATATTTGCCCTTTTTGGAGTGTCTGTAGATCTGTAAATAAGGGTGTAAGAAATATAAACAAATTTTTTAGGTCTTAAAAAAAACCCTGTTTTAGACATACAGCTCTATAAATATACATGGGTAATATTCATGTTTTTTTAAAATCTCACTCTCTAATATGTTAAAATTATTTAGGAATGATGATCGAGCTGTAACTAGGTAAATAAATGAAATGTACTCACCCCTTTGAGGTCATATGACAGCATAGCATATTTCAAATCTTCTGAGATATCATATTTGCCCATATCCAACTCATTCTGCAATCATTATATCTAGTATTTCAGACCCAAGTATAAATGTTAGCATTTAAACTTAATACATCATACAACTACATGTGTATTCATTAAAAGTATAATTTGCTTTCTTAACGATGTAAACGTTATAATACTATAAAGAGCCAATTAAAATGATATAATCCACATATCTGGATATCATACAGTGAAGTCAACTCATCACAATGTAAAGATTATAATACTATAAAGGGCCAATTATAATGATATCCATATATCCAGATATCATACAGTGAAGTCAACTCATCATAATTAAATGTTACTATAAAGAGCTAATTACAATGATATCCATATATCCAGATATCATACAGTGAAGTCAACTCATCATAATTAAAGGTTTCTATAAAGAGCTAATTACAATGATATCCATATATCCGGATATCATTCACTGTCAAGTCAACTCATCACAATGCCCAGTCAGATTACACTTTGTAATATACTTTCATAATTCCTCTATCAATAGAAGGGAGATAAATCTTTCAAAGGGGAGATAAATCTTACAAAGGAGGAGTTTCCCAGAAGCTCTGATGAGGAGTTTGAAGAACAGTTATAAAGCAGCAGGGCTCCCTCTTCGCTTCGGTAGATAAAGGAATCATCTGAAAGGGAAACAATGTCAGTATCAATTATAAATTTGAACCAGGCGACTATTATTCCATTGTATTTTAATCCCTTCTAAAGTTATTGAGGAAATCAAGTAAGGGACAAGACAGTTAGCAATGTATCAATTAAATATATCAATATCAGTATCGCTCGTTTCTTTCAGTAAATATGAATTGATGAGTAACTAGAAGCTGTGTATTGAAAGCTGTGCACCTTTCAGCTGCTTACATTATTGATATAAGATTAATCATTTCAACTACTAAATTGCTGTGAATATTTTTGTAATGCCGCAGAAATATTTATATAAATTGTACATATGTAACAGCTATACACTATGTATCATGGTAAATTGATCTTTTTAGCCTTCATATACCAATTATATAAACCAAAAATATCCACTTTCACTTAATAGCTGCTGGAGGCTAGGACATAATAATTGCTTTCTTATAATAGTAATGATTATATTATATATATATACACACTGTGTGTATATATATATATATATATATATATATATATATATATATATATATATATATATATATATATATATATCCTCTTATAATCTGTTAATGACTTGATTCTATTGCTTGATGCTGAGCTATGAATTCATTATCATTATATGAACATTTAGAGATCCCTTGACTTTAGTGGACCCAGAATGCCACAGGCATTCAGATTGTAGTATTCAATCCATTACCCTAGCTAGGGTAGACTGCTTACTAGATAAAAAAAACAACTTTCGAACAAGAATGAATGCAAGATGTTAGAAATTTTATCATCTTAGATTGAAATACCTCAACATAAACCAAATAAAAACTTGAATACAGTGAAAGCTACCTGCATGTCTAAGGTGATTCTTTGAAAGGGAGGTGTGTGTTAAAGAGCAGGCTTAAAGACATTAGAATGTAACACCATTAACTCTTTACCCTGTCTTTTGAGCAAAAATTGCAATGTACTCTTTTTCTTGGTAAATCCATTCACTGTTATAATAACTAGAGTGTGAACGGTTCAATACTGCCTATGATCACCCATTGGATATGTTCTGTACTTCATTATATGTAAATGATTGCAGTACGATGGACTATAATGCTGAGACATTTCACATGGTAATACTTCCCAAAGCTGGAGAAATACCTATTGCAGTACTGAGAAGGAATGCTTAGATGCATCAGTCATCAGGGGCTTCAGGTTATTGCATGGATCAACTCATCTATATATATATATATATCCCTCATTATAAAAAAAGAAGCAGAAACATATGTTCTTACAGCTACGCAACGATCATAATTAATCAGAAATGCAGACACAAGGTATTATCTGGTGTAATGCATACAACAATCTCTACGAGAAAAACAAAGGATATATAACTGTTCTGGTCTATTAGCATACATATATATAGTTTGCGCTGCAGATTCATTTGTTTTAAAGAATGTGCATCTCTGTATGTCTCTTCATAAAAAAAAACAGTTTAGTGATATTTTAGTGTTTTTTTATGGCAAAAGATATATATAAACAAAAATAACAATTATAATGCAGTGCAATGCATGGTTCCAAGACAATGAAAATGTACGAAATTCTTATCAGTTTAATGAAACATTAATTAATGCATTGATTTTTTGAATTTTGAGAAATTTTAATATCTATTTCTATCTATATGTACATGTATGTATGACGTTTTAAAACTTCCCATGAGCAAGCCGGTCTTCACTATACAGCTATGGGAGAGTCAACAGACACATTTACGGATATAGATCTGCAGAAAATGATCAATGTCCTTCAGAATACTATGGTACAAAAAAAACAAGCCTTAGGGTGCATTTGATAAATATAAGCCCGGAAAAAGCTTGCATCTTTTTCAAAGCTTGTTTTAGCAGCATTAGGCTGGAGAACCAGAGTATTGATCTGTCCGTTCCTGATTTCCTAAAGTTCTATTGCACTGCACAGGCCAATATTCCGACTTGAAATTGTGTGCCACTAGAAATCTTTCCTTCATGAATTGTATTTGCATATTTGTGGTATTAACTTGACTCGATTCCCTATGAAGTCATAGTAAATGCCAGCATCTTTTTTTTAGTCCATTTCTCAAAATGCCAGCTTTTGAGAGGCAGCCTATTCAGACAGTCGCCATGATTTGTATTATGTAGTGTAATTTTGCTATTTAGTAGTGTTTATTATAATATGCTCAACTGCAAAAGTAACTCAGGCTTTGTTTACATAATCGACCCTTGTAACATCTAGAATGTTCAAAGAACTAGATAGGACATATATTTTTCTTAGAGCTTAATCACTTAATTAAATGGAAATACTGATCAGAAGACTTGAATAATCAAGTTTGTTGACGTACACAAAGTTGTGAATGCTCGTTAGTTTGAATTGACTCGAACAAGGAACAGTTGTTGATGTTTTATAAAACGAACACTAGCCTAATGATTCTAAGTTGAAAATATTGAATAAGGATGCTTACTGCTGGTGAAATAAAAGTCTTGGGAGATATTATTTCAGTAAGTTCTTGTATAGAAACACAACCAAAGCATTCTGTTTTCATAAAATTGCGTCGTCAGAATGAACTCCTTGATAGCTAGCGCGATTTGCAGTTTTATAAACTTCACAGTTATGTGTTTTCCTTTATATTTGTAATTTAAATCTTCGACAAAATCCATTTTAAATCAATTTTTGGAAGTAGATATAGCTATATGGAAAATACTAGCAAGTCTTCGACAATAGGTCACTGAAGCGTTGAAGCGCGGGGGCTGTGTCAAAAATAGTTCGTACCGGAAGTATTTGATAAAGCATCACCCATTTGATAAAGCAAAGGTTTATCACACGGGTAGTATACACCACACGTATGAGATAAATATGTATATATTATAGATAACTGTACTTTTGGTTTTTATGATTCTCACATGACTTTAAAGATATCCTTGATGATTGTAATGTTGTTGCTAATGATTTATTTGGTAAATTATTGAGATTAGAGCTGTCACGATTCCAAAATTTTTTGGGATGGGTCGGGTCGAACAATTTTCGCTTCAATTTGCGGGTTTTTGGTTCTTCTTTCAAATAAAGTATGTTTCGAGTTGCAGGTAATGCAAACCGTGTGTTCTAGCTGTTTTCTGTAACCACTCAGATTTTCCCACATTACTTTGCATGGATTTGACTCCTGACTTTTTTCATTCAATCTCACTTCTAATAAATCCAGGAAATTCTTATCCTAAACATTTCCATAAACAAATGTTGAAAACATATTCGTTTTCTGAATCGTAAGCCGCCATCTTTGTCATTGAACTAGTATTTCCCCATTATTCACAGGTAAATTGCGTGATATTTTCATTTACGATGAGTGAATAATCATCGGTATACAACACTAGTTGTATACAAGTCAATGTTTATTACAAACAACAGGTCCACACAAATGAACCTTTCGATTTCGACGCCACTTTTCATATAATAAGGATTCTATTACACAAACTGGAACCGAACCGAAATCTGGAAAAACAGAACCGAAACCGAATTGCAATTGCACCAATATTTAAGACATTTGCAGTTTTAAACTGATATGCACGCGATCTGATTATTTGAAAACAAGATTTTTTGATTTGAAAAATTGATTATCTTCATAGAATCAATGATGTTTTTCTAATATGTATCGGGTGCATTGTAAATGTATCTGTAAATGTTTTATAGTCATAAACACCGTTAATTTGGTGTTGAAACTTTTGAAATGTGGTAGATAATAGACAGATAATATATATGAAAAATGCTGAATATAAAATTAGCATTGGCATAGTTGCTATGAAAGTATAGCAAAGACATAACGATTCATGTACATGTAAATGTAGACAAATAATTTTATGGTTGTATTTCTGTAACATTGTGTATTGCGTTGTGATAGTACCATTTTAACGGGACCTTGGATTGTCGGTAGGATGTAACTATCTTTTTCTATCTTTTTCTTTCATCAAAACAAGTTAAAAATGACGCTGGATTCAACTGAAATATACACAGATTGCGTAGTCTTAGCTCCAAAGCCAGCCAAATCTTGTTGATTTCAAAGTGCCATGGCTAAGTGGCCAGCAATGAAATATACAGGCCTACGTCACATTGCTGTTTTACACAACTACCCAAAGTCCAAGCTCCTGTTAAAATGGTTCTATTTGTGTCTTTATTCACTAGTACAAACTGAGTGAAATTGGACTTGAAATACCATGTATTTTGACTGTTGCTAAGGAATTTCATTGTTACTATGGAAACACTTAATAAAACATTAAGTAAAATTTTGAATAATATCTTATATTACCAGATGGAATACCAAGTTTTAGTATTAGGAACTTATAGGTTTAAAATGAAAATTATTGGTTTTCTTGTACCAATTTTAGACTAAAGTCGTTGTCATGTTTAATGTGTTGCTAGGCAACTATACTGGAGGGTTACCAAGGAAAATCTATTCTCATATTTAGTGTTGAGGTCAATACTACTCATGGCAGAAAAATTAATGGATTTGCAGAGCGGGCCAAATATGACTCCAATCATATCAAACATTCAAATGCTAAAAAAAAAAGTTATATATAAAAAAAAAAAAATAGAATAAAGAATTTTGATCTCAAATAGTGTCTAGGTTTGAACAACTTTCTTTGATGTTTCCTATGGACTATGAAGGTTGCGATCATTTGCACATAATGTACCCATTAGTGGTCGGGGTTATGCAGTTTTTCTGCAATGCTCCCTACCTTTATACTCGCATGAAACACCAAAGAAAGTAATTCATTGTCTAAATGAATCATTTGATCATATAACCTTAAAGTTCATAACTTGATGAATCAACAAATAAAAATTAATTTCTTTAACAATATAATTCTAACTTTATCAATAATTAATCAATCTGAAAGTTGATAATATCATTCTCATAAGATATACACTCTTACTTTTTCATGGATCATTTTTCATCTCTTCTAAATTTTACAAATTATTTGCACTTTAAGAAGCTCTATAAATACCTTTCCTCCAATGAGGGGAAAATCTGTGGATTTTGTAGTCATGGCCAAAATATTCTTCAAAGGTGAACTTCTCTTTCTGACCCTTTTCTTCAATACCTGTCAATTGACCAACATATTTCCAGAATGTAAATAGTGGAGCATTAGTTTACCTCAAAATATAGTTTCATATAGTTAGGGAAACAAAGTTCTAGGACAAATGTATTAGTACACATTATTACAACAAATTATCATCTTATTATCATGTTCCTGATTGCTTAAATCGTAAATGCATAATTATTTACAAATCAAGAAAATCAAAATCATCAAATCAAGAGATGTCCCCCCCCCCCTTTAAAAATTGCTTGATCGTACCCCAAACATAACAACTTGACCAAGATATTCTTATGAAAAATCGGTATACCAAATTTCTTGTCAGTATGTGCAACCTCTGTGAAGAATATTGGAGTCCAAGGGGCATAACTCTGTCAAAAATTGCTCCATCATACCCAAAACCAAAAAGCAATATGCCCTTCCTTCTTCAAAGGGGGCATAATTATGAATCTTTTCTGAAATCAAAGGCTTTTGGTGCCTTTAAAATTTACTAGCTGTCAAGAAACCATGAATATCTTTTAATCAGGGACATAATAAACTTATATGTTCAAAAGAAGTTGTATGATCATACCATTTTTCCTGAGTCTCATAAGTTAATTATTTTAGCCCCTTTTATTTAATTGTTATTTTTGCTCAATCACATATGTAAGCAATTTTTTGCCCTAAACAGTTGTGGTAAAAGAGTAGAAACTTGCAGTTTTTTATTTTTAAGTTCCATTTTTAATGTCAATTAGGTGAAATGAACAAAATTAAAGCAGGGCAAACATTTAAATGAAAACAGTGCCAATAATTGTAGTAAAACAATACAAATTCTAGCTCTAAGATTACTATGTACAGTGGATTGAATTTAGTTGTAACCCCTGCCTTATTTAATTAGTTTTCTATATCTATGTAATAGTTCAGCTGTATGTGCATTATTATTTGCTGCAGCCATAGATGATTTAATATCATGGTTTATCATACTTCTGTGTATTTTTTCTATGTAAAATTAGAACGAATAAACATGATATTCTTTCTGAAATTGAAATAGTCTCCATGCTATTTGCCGCTGGTGAATAATAATCGAAACTATTCACCAGCATCATTCAATTTCCCTCATTTTTAATCTAATTTATAGAACACCAAGATTGCTGCATTAAGTTTCAAAGATCGATAACTAAAATTTGTTTTCCCTGCATTACCAACATATAAAGTTTTCTTCAGTATAATGAAATAATATATTTACTGACTATTCAGACAATAGCAAGTTTATTAAGTTATTAAACTTGCTATCATCCTCATAGCCAGTTAATAGGCACATAATACTGTTTGCAGTATCATTATCAGAATATTAATTGGATATTTAAATGACGATTATTTATCAGTAAAATTAATTTATCCACTAACTTAATTAACTTGCTATTAAAATGCCTGTCATCTCCACATTATAAGGTTTCCTGACTTGTTACGTTGGTAATTTTGTGTACATATTGTTATTTTTCTTTTTCAAATTAAACTACGGTACTGCAGTTACTTTGAAAGCATCAATTTGAAAGCATTTAACAATTGTAGTAACTGATGCAAACGAAAAATATTCTCTTGAAAGTTTCTGGCCTCTATTCACAGATACTAGCCTAACTCTCTTTAAAATCATAGATTTTTATGGTAAAAATAACAATTTTCATGGCCATTTGCATTAATCCAACTGCCTATGTTAGGTGCACTAGCAAGCTATAAGATTTTGCTCAAAGCAGTCCCTGTACTTGCATTAAGTATAGAGAAAGGCTCGGATTAATACCAATATGCTTTTATCATAGGAAAAAACCATCACGTCCTCAAAGCAATATACCTTTTTTTTTCTCATCATCTACAAAAATCAGAACAGAACATAACATCTATATAACAGATATAATTGAATAGAAATAAAAAAGCAACTGAGAAATAACGTCTATATATCTATCTAAAAAAAGAAAGAAGGAAAGAAAAAGAAAAAAATAAAGCTTGCTCATAATTTCTTTTCATTCTTTCACATGAAAAATGTCATAGCATACATAAACAAAAAAGCTGCAGAATGATGTATGGATTGAAATTCTTGACATTACAACAAAATCAATAATGATCTGTTTTTTGCACAATTATTTCCTTTTACAAGGACATACAAGTGACAGGTTAATCTATGACTGTAACATAAGATGGCCTATATATTCTGCTGCTCACAGCAGGTTTTTTCCAGACTCTTTCAAGTTTGATCTCCCACTAGATTATAATGCAGATTTTAGTCAAATGTGGTGTCCCCACACATTGTGTAACCGTGGTCATTGGACTAAAATCATTCTTATGTAAATTCATTGGTATAAGTTTACTTAAATAACTAGAACATGAACTTGCAAAATGTGTCAATTCTCAAGATAGTTGACAGCAACAGTTTCAGCTTACAGTGTAACTGCGGTCATTGGTATATAAATTTATTGGTATAAGTACTTATATAACTATATAGAACATGAACCTGCAAAATGTGTCGATTCTCAAGATAGTTGACAGCAACAGTTTCAGCTTGAATCATATTTCAGCATTTATTATTGCACGTTGCAAAATACATGTGTTAATTTTAGGATATGCTAGTTTAATGTTCTTCAAAAGTCCGATAAAACTGCAGTTGCCAATTTGCTTTAATATAAAAAAACATATTTCTTCAATAAAATGGTATGTTTACCTCTTTGGTTCCAAATTAAAAAAATAATTAATGGAAAAGATAAAAACGAAAGAAATACTATACTATAGATTGATACGATATAATTCTTTAAAAAACTATGAATTATTTTTTAACTTGTTTTTAACCTTAATTGAAAAAAATTCCTCATTTCTTTGATGGTTTGTCTGAATTCTTTTGCAGCTATAATTCTCAACATTTTTCAGAGGAAAAGGAGAAAGCTAGATAAAGAGTCTTGATCAGAAGTAAAAATCCAATTACAGCCACCACCATTACTTAACGGTACATGCATATGTTAATTAGAAAAACTGTCATGGCATGGGGTTTGCTGATTAAGTTTCATGTTTGAGACTTCTCTCATTGCAAAAATGGTAATTTTCACAAATTACATAGACAAAGAATTAGTTCTCTCATGTCTTGGCAGTGAGCTAGCACATCAATTCATTCACCTGAGATTCAGGCTCTTTTGGTTTGGCAAAGAACAATTTCAGTAAATAAACTTTTTTCAAACATTATGAGACACTTTCAAAGACCACACAATGAAAGAGTCTAGAATATATTTTGAGAATCTGAATTATAACTGAATCTTTTTACACAATTACTTCGGGGTTTTTTTTAACTACTATCAGTTGTTATTAATGAAGAAATATTGTTAATTGATGAAATATTTGGAAACATTTTCTCTTGGCAATTATATTTGAAATCCCAGTACACATCTAATGGCACTGGCTATGTATTTATAATAAATAACATGATTATTATAGATGCCATTTCAGAAGCATCAAAGAAGAATTAAGTATAATATTCTGCTGCATAGATAACACACTTGGTTTAAATTAAATTCCTCCATCTCGTAGTCAAAGAATCCCAAACCCTTGATCTACCACGCTTAGCTTCCCACAGAGCTCATGATATTACAAATACAATTAACCTATATCATACTTTTCATCTAGTTTTCAGCATAAAGAATTCAGTACATAAATGAAGAAATTGTATACCTTAAAAACAATCTCAACACTCAAATTCTCTGTCTGCATTCTCTCTCTCTTTCTCTCTCTCTCTCTCTCTCTCTCATAAAAAATCACTGTATTCAAATTCCAAGTAAGTCAGATCAATTCAAACAGACAGACGGACATACCTGGGGTGACAAGGATGATGGCGGTGATGATAAGGGCACACACGATCAGAATCACCAATAGGGCAATGGCAATACCCCTCCAGTTTCTCTGTTGAGTTGTACCCCCAACCAGCTCCTACAAAATTAAAGCAATATTCTCAATCACTCTGTTAATGCATATTCAAATGCACATGTTGAGACAATTTCCAGCCTCTTTTTGTTCTTTTGTAAACAAAAATCTTAAAAGCCATTATGGGTTTAATTCCTTTTTTTGTCTCCATCTGCCCAAAAAATAAAGTTATATTGCTGCAATGCAAACATTAAAACATTAATACTCTAACTCTGTACTCTATAGAAGAGTGCAATATACTTCAAATTTTGTGTTCAGAAAAGTTGATGCAAGCAACCAGTGGGTGTTATTAAGGACCATTGTTATGTAAAACTCTTATACTCAAAGGTGCACTCAAGTTTACCAGAATCTTTTTTTCCGGTTTCCTTTAATTAAACCGAACTTCAAACATATATTTTACAATTAACCAAGTAATAGGAACAACAGAACTTAAACAGGTTGTTCTATTAAAATTGATCACAAACAGTTAAGAGAATTTCCTTGTCTGAAAAACAAAAACAAAAACTCTTTTCTTGGCATACAGTCTCACTAGCATTTATTCTAGTACATGTACTTATCAATTTCATCTAAGAATGCAAAACAACATGCAAGTGATAAAAGCCAATAAATATAAAAAATATTTCCTATCTATGTTACCAAATTTACCTCCAACCATATGCCAAATATTACAAAAACAGAAGAGGGTTTCAATTATATTACCGTGCTTTCTGATATTTGCATGATGAAAACAATTTCAAGACTCCACTTCAATCCATCCAAAAATCAAAAATCAAAGTGCCAGCCAGAAATTAAATGGAAAAAAAAAATCACAGTGTGTGTTTTCAAACGCCAAAATGCAGGAAAACAAAGATATACAGATGGTATTTTTTTTTTCCAGCAGCAATGCTTTCCACAATGGAAGATGATGGAATCTCGATTCCAATATGTTGCACTGACAGGTTGAATTCATTCTGAGGCTGGATATACCTAATCCTCTATCTTAATGATTTACCTCAGAAGGTTCCATTTTTTTAATGTTCTACAGAAAGCATCAAGTTTATTACAGGTTTTTCTATTATGAAACATTGTAACAGGTAAGATGGACTCCAAATAAATTAATTGATTTGTAAACTTCCAGAGAAAAATAACACTGAATGAGTTCGATAGATGTGAAAATTAGTTTTCACACTGAAGATCGGCAGCTGATAAAAAGGATACCTAATCAAATTACATTAGAACATATTCAAAAAATTCAATCATATGTAACCATGGCAACCAAGACTGAACATACACACAAGGTATATACATATTCATGTACCACAGTTAACAGTCATATTCTAGTAGCTTCCCAAGATTCATTAGCGTGCAAGATAATTTAATTCTCAAGAGTAAAACAATACCAATTGACCACAATGAGGCACAGATATACAGAATGTTGTTTATAAGCTCCCAACATTATTTTTTTGGTCTTTTGATCCATCTTTATACGTCATATAAGTCAAATACCAAGTTAATTTGAATCGGCTTGTTCAGAAGACATGCTAAATCAAAGTTAATTGCTACATGTGTATGAATGTACATGTACATGCAATACTCCACTTACTTTCAATGATGTATAAACATACTACATGTATATGAATTTTGATTCAATTAAAACAAAAATGGTTTTTATGATAATGTGGTTTCATTAGTATTCGCTGGCATCAGAATTTGAATAGAATTTGTAAAATTCATGGTTTCAAGGATATATATATAAATTTGAGGACAAAAGTTCTGACAGCACAATAATTGTCATGCTTCTTAATACTTCAATGAAATTTAATTTCAGTGATTGTGATCAACTTAACAAGTGAAAGCTATGAAAATTGATGCTCAACAAAAAATGATGAAACCAGTATTCTGAATAGAAATTTTAGTAAGGCAAGTACCTGCTCCCCATCACTTTCCATGCTTTGACTTTTCTTCATTCTTTTATCTATCATAATTTTTCTGACCTTTATGGATGTAAATCACAGATCCCTTATGAATCAGAAGTTGTTTTTGTTGATCCAAAGTCTTTCCAAAACAACAAATTTAAAGCAAAACGAAATAGCAATGGTTATAAACCAATATCAGGTTCAAAATTCATTAAGTTAATATTCTCCCTGTACACAGTATTCAAAAACACTGCCAGAATTCCATTAAGCACAAAAGCAATAAAGCCCAAACATCCTGGGATACATGTCCAAATTCCATTAAAAGACAGTTGGAAAATTAAATTAAACTTGTTGATTTCAGTGGAAAACTGATACCCAGACCAGGGGACTCAGCAAAAAAGGAATACACATTCAGGAAATGATCTGTAGCTATGAGTCAGCGTACATAAGCCTTAGCTGAAATGAAGCTCAATACCGAAGCATTGCTTGTCTTCAGGATGTCCTTAATTGCAGCAAATCTTGGAGAGACCATAGAGAGAATTGTCAATAATTCTCCGATTCTAGCTACCATGACACAAAACTTCTGTCACTGAAGCATCGATTGGGGCTCCGATTGTTAATTATTTTTTGGCCATTTTAAGACATGTCTGAATAGATCATCCATCACATCTCTAGGGGGTATATTTGGAAGAAAGGCTCAAGAACTCTTAGAGATACTGTCAGAATCTGGTCCATTCTTCCCATCCTTGCCCAAGGACATTAGATATTTTTTGCACAAAGGAAGCTTGCTATTTGTCATAATTGTTTAGAATATGCATCATCATTGATGCAGAAGGCTCAGAGAAAAATCTTTAATGCATGATAATGGAAAAGCTGGGAGACAACCACTTTGGTTTTTTTTTTAATTTTGCCATAGACATGTGCATTAACTATGACAGGAAATTAACTAAGAACATTAATTTAGATGAAACGAAGGTTTTTTGTTTCTTTCAAATTACAAAATTATTATGGATTTTGGACTGTAATAAGAAGCTGTGGGGAATACATGTATATAGATTGGAGTTGGAAAAATCAACTAATATATTATCATATTTATAAATTGAACTCTCTTATACACTGTAACTTAAAATTTTCATAATAAACAGTTTTTACACAGTCAATGTTCAAATCAGCAGCAGAGATTGCACATATATGTATAAGATCATATATAATTGTCAAGCAATTTTGAAATCATCTTCGCAAGCCAAGGGTTTACAGAGGAGAGGAGCAGATCATAAACCCATGGCAAGCAAATATGTTTTAAAATGCTTTATCAAACTTGGTTAAACCATTATTTAATTTTGATTGAAGAGTTAATTGGAGTGCATAGTTTGAACTATTAGAGAAACAAACAGGTAAACTGTTCAGCTTGCCCTCTCATCCAGATACATAAGGAGTGCAGGTTTAGAGATCTTGAACTGTGCAACTACCACAAATTTGCATATACAAAAACTTGGCTCAATCATTGGAAAAAAACTGATGAATGAATTTGTTCATGGATGCATGTGTTGGAAACTGCTAAAACTTAAAAAGTTCAATTCTGTAAAAAGTTAAAGTGATGGCCTTAAATTGATTAGGTAATTTAAGGTACAAGAATAACTTTGGTAAGACAGGAGGTCTTACAGTTTTAGGCTCTTTGGTTTAAAAAGCAATGCACTACATTAACCCCCTAACTAGTGCTACCATTATATTAACTGATAAAGAGAAAGAGAGAGAGAGAGAGTAGTTTTAAACAAAGCACAGCTAATTACACATTTATTTTATTGATCAGTCTAATTTCCCCCATGTTCTTATACCAGCTAGTAGTTACAAATGATATCCTACTCCCTTTCGAAGAAGGGTTTCTATATCGACATATTGATTGCCTTCATCCGCACTAAGCGCTGTGTAGTTTAACAGTATATAGTCTGATGTGTTAATACATTGTGTATATATACCCATACAATGACCAATGCAGCACACATGTTGTCTGTAAAAGAGCTACAGCACTGTGACCTGTGCCACCGGAATCAATAACCATAATGACTCAGTGATATGCCATTTGAATAGTTGAGTAAATTCAGTTAAGTCTCATACTTTATTCAGTCCACATCATATATCCTTATCAACCTCCATGCAATCCATATCATATAAAAGAACAATTGATTTATTATAGCTTTTAGGTTTTAGGGGGAGGAGCACTGCATTGGGGAGTTGGAAAGAGGTCTTTTATATACAGGTAGATTTGCAAATTTTAATCCAAATCATTAGTCAAAGTGAAAACATTATAAGATTTTCATTCACAAGTTGCTATAGCTAGCCAACACAACATACAGCTTGCAGCATCTGGCATTGATCACTACATTTTAAAATTGCAACTGTTTTTTACTCTATTGATTTCTAATAATTCTGGTGTCACCAGAAACAAGCACCAGCAATTCATTAAAATTTTATCAAGTTTGGATGCAACATCAATAATGAAACTAAATTCTTATACACGGCAACCGCCATTAAACTCGAATGCTGACTTCCCAATCAATAGTAAAAAACAAACCCCGGCTCTGTGTAAAATCAAGTACTTTTATGAACTTTTCATCTAAAAATATACTTGATTTCAAGGCATAATTGAAAAATGCATGTAAAAACTATCCCCCCCCCAATGCAGTTTATTTACCCTATACATGTATTTCTAAAAAGACAATTGTTTTTCTAAACTAGGTAATTACCGTATTGTAATCCGAAGCAGACGATTCAGCATCACTCATCTCGGTTACAGAAGTTATGTCTGCTAATCACTACTACTGGCAAATGTGTTCCGTAAAGTATTTATTTTTGCACCTGTTCCTTGACTTCAGGTGTAAATAAGGTGAAAATAATCAATGTTCCATCGATGTATAAAAGTATTAATCCCCTCTGAGCTCTTGGAGTATTGTTAATGGTTTACTCCTTAACACATCATCACATACTAATTAATCAACTATTGGAAAATCACCAAAACAAGATTCCTTCCAAGACCTTCTTCTTCAGGTATGCAGAGCCTCTGCACAGTTTGAGAAACTCATAAAATTAGATACAAAGTTTCCAGCTTCACTGAAAATAACCTGCACATGAAAATTCCTGCAGGAGTTTTTTGTTTCTCTTTTTTCCCTCCTTTTCACAACAGAACCTCTACCCACACAGGAAACAGACACCTATAGTTAGGCTGTCCGGGCTATTCTATACAGAGGCTGATGCGTATCAATCGAGCATTGGGAATTTAAAACACCAGCTACTTAGCCCCGTGAACTGTATAGTAAACACTGGATACTACACTAACCAAGCTTACAGTAGCTGCTAGTCACATTGGCTATGCCCCATAATTAACCACGCTACACAAAAACACATGTCCCAAAATACTCGTCAGTAAGAGTACTGTGCCAATACTAACAAAGACCAGGTCTGCATTACTGAGATATATCACAGAGTATCCTCACAGGCATCACCCATTATAATTAGTTGTGTATTAGAACAATTTAAGTTGAAGCTGGTTAACCATTAAATTTTGTGTACACTTATTCTTTCATCACATACTTCTATTATCTATAATGACGCACTATAATATTTCCGTGCATCTGGTAAATTCTTTTATTTTAAAACAGGCAATCCGTGTTTCAGCGGGTGGATCGATCATTTTATTGACGGATGAAAAAGAAAAGAATATTGAACAATTTCCTATTGATTTTTTTTTCATTTGCACATTAGTGGAACATACTAACAGGTTTAACTATTTGTTAATACATGTACCTGGGTATAACCATTTGGACTGAATTGAAGGGATGGTGTTATGAAATTACAAAAATTCACATTAAGAATTTCTTATTTTATCTATCAAACAAAAACAAATACCTCAACAAAATCTTCACAAAAAAAGGTTCATCTGTCACACATTATGTGAAGAAAATATGCAATCAATAAAATGATGAACTGAGACAGCTATCAGCTTGGATCAGGCTAAACTCTGGTATGCCCTTATCTCACTGTAAAGTATCGAAACAGTTTTTTGTTTGTTATTTTGTATTCATTATTTTTTACATATTCCATTAAAAGAACAATGGGTGGGGTATTAAGTCAACCCAGGTCTTCAAGGCACCCTACCCCAAAATAAAGCACCGTCTCCACTCTTCATCTTTCTATTTGCCCACTGACCCTGTTGTACATGCTATGCTCCATTAGGGTGCCACTGGTTCAGATATGCTATGTATCAGAAACTCACGATCATCTCAAAGATAAAAGACTAATGCATTATTTACATGGCACAACATCATCATAGACATGTTATCGTTGGGATATCATCCACGGTACCACATCACCTCATCTATGTCAATGTTAGAATCTTATCTTTTCATTTTCTTCAAGGTATGTATGATCATGCCTATCATATATCAGATCAAATGTATATGAAACTCGTACTGTAGCCGAAAAGTTCATTGATCTATCTGAGAGAGAGAGAGAGAGAGAGAGAGAGAGAGAGAGAGAGAGAGAGCATAAATTACAAAAGCAGATTTTCCATTGCTTGTCTACATGTATTGCACCTCTAAATTTGCTAGCAGCACATCTAAACATATTTTATAACCCATAAATATAGAAACTTAATTGATATAGAAAGCTCTCATTAGGTTGCATATCATTAAAAACAAACAATTAAATTTGATCATCAAAAATTACAAATCTAGAAATCAAAAACTTTAAAGTATAAAATTAAAAAAAACTTATTAATTATCTATTAAAAAAATGTTACATGTACCTGTTTTTCAATTTCCGACACAGAAAATTTCATAAGTCCCATCCTGATCTGTTTAGAGCCAATTAGGACAAACTTACAAATACTGAAAATATGCTAATACATCAGTGCTGAATAGACAAATAGACAGTGCAGTTCAATTTTAATCTTGCTTCACATGACTTATGTCACAGTGTAATATAAAAAGATATGTCAGGTGAAATTAATTCCTGAAACATCAGATATAATGGCCCAGAGGACATGGTGGGCGTTGACAAAAGGGACAATTTGTGAGACGGAACATCATAACTTCACTGTTAAAACTTTAAAAATTTCGCAGTTCAATTTTCAGAAGCGGTATATTTGTTTCAACTTCCTTGAAATAGCAATGTGTTATATCCTTTATTATCAGTTGAAATAAACTTTAAAGTGAACAGTACCGACAAAAACAGTCATAAAGGCAATAAACCACATGCTCTATAATTGCTTTTTGCTACAAGCAATCTTAATGAAAAAAAAAGAAGGAAAAACATTTAAATATTGAAAACCATCATTCAACCAAATGATACAATGTTCTGTATTTCTAGTGGGTTTTTTTTATTATGCTTGTACCGGTACATGTATTACACAAATGTTAATTCAGCAAATATTAAATTCATGAAGTTGTTAATATTAAAGCTGTCAGAAGCACAGACATAGTAAATCAGAGTACAACTTCTTCACTCACTTCTCAATTTATAGTCTCAAGTCTGACAGGTGACATACACCTTTACGAGAGAGAGAGAGAGAGAGAGAGAGAGAGAGAGAGAGAGAGAGAGAGAGAGAGAGAGAGAGAGAGCTGGAGCTGTGTAAAGGGGAACAACTCTTATTTTTACTCAACATATTTACCCTACCACATTTTATCTGTGAATCAGGTCAGAATGTCAGTGTTTATATGATCTTACTAGCATTTCTATAAACTCATGACAGTGAATTTGAATTTCTAAACAACTTTAATATCATAATTTGAATATTCTGATTTTTCACATGAATTCCCTTATAATCCTTGAATACATTGAATTTAGCATCCACTGAACAGTTCAGCAATTTACAATACACAAATCAAGTCAATGTACCATTTATAGTACTCCAATCTTATTGTCAATACTTTCATGGCATATCAATCTACCAATTTTTCTGCTATTCAGGCTGACAATAAAATCAGTCCTTGAATTTCAAATTAACAGTCAAACATTGCTGAGGTATTGATCATCAGACACCAGAAACAGCCTAGATATTGGCATTTATTATAATGCAACAGAACTACCAAATCTGCATTCAAAATGATATATCAATTTTTCATGGAAACTGCAAAATTCTTAATGATCACTCTGCATAAACAAATTACAGCCATCATCTAACCAAATGACAACAGGATTAAGGTCATGTATTGTTTAACTGACTCATTATATTACATGCCTGTTGATTCATTTTTCATATTTGGACACTGAGATCAGATTTTTTTTTTCCACAAAAGAGCCATATGCGATAAGGTCTAATTTCTGCCCCCATTTTTTATAAATTTGAAAAAACAACATATCATATAGATATTTTAATAAAATATAAAACTGAATATGGTAGTTACAGAAATCAAAAAGTTTTATAACATCGATCATTCCTTGTGCTCCTATGACGTAACATAAATTGGCCATTTCCCACATTTTCTCTAAAGCATAAAAAATTCATCAGTTTTTCTTCATATTCATAAGCAGGGGATATAGAGCGCAATGTTGCTCCAAAACCATTTTTACATATATTATTGTTCATATTATTTTGCATATCATATCAAAAAATGGTGTTGGAGCAAGCATGCATGCGCTCGATGTTTCCTTTTCAAAAAACTGATAGGAAATTACCCATTTTTGGCTTAATACGTACTTTTTGTAAAATTAGCTCATTAATAAGATATATATTTCTATTATGACTTCGATTAGACAATTTATCTTTATAAACCCAAACTAGATATATGTTAACCTATCTTTAGGAAGTTTCTAAAGCTTTATTTACAACTTTGAATTTTGGGACATAAAAACACT
The DNA here is from genome assembly GCA_033439105.1 of Magallana nippona. Classification (NCBI taxonomy): domain Eukaryota; kingdom Metazoa; phylum Mollusca; class Bivalvia; order Ostreida; family Ostreidae; genus Magallana; species Magallana nippona. Next base: position 12,342,457 of record CM065918.1, on the reverse strand, counting down.
TAATCCCGCACATAGTCCTTTCAAAAGATAATTTGGAAGAGAATATTTTAACCTGATTTTTCTTACCAGTTTCTGCATTAGATTCTGCATGACTTTTTCCAGCCACTATAAACAGTCACCAAATGATGAAATCGGATCAAACAAGGCTCTATAAACCGAGATTGCCATCTAAAGCACACAACATTCCCATTATTAGGCCTTTTGTGAAGTTACTCAAGAAAAATGATTGGTTCTAACTAGGATCGTCAACAAGAAAAGGAAATACTAGCTGGTACACTCCTCCCCTGTTCTCTGAACACTCAAACATTTCGACTGAATGGTTTCAGAAGAGAGTTCTGATTAATTACGATGTTCCCTAATTTTGTGCTTTAGGTTAAAATAGATAATAAGAAAGTTTCTCTGGTTTCTTGAACAATTTTCATATGACTGAAGTATTTGATGAGACCCAACAAATACCAATGAAGACTTGAAACCTTATCCTAACAACATTTGAAAAACAAGAAGTAACTAGATGAAGAAAAGACATGTCAAGTAATTTAGACGTTCATAGTGATGCCACTGCAATTCAAGAACAATAAGATTTTGTAACAGTAGTCAATAAAAAAAAAAACACAACTAAAACAAAAATAAATGACCTAAATGTCAATACATTGGTCACTCACATTCGAGAGCTTTCAATGATTGTCTTGGCAACTCAGTTAGACTTGCTGCTTAGAGTCAGGTCTTTGGACCTTTAATCATATTGATAGTGCATACTTATCTGAGGCTGCCCACATCAAAGCAAACAAATTGAGACGACTTGTTCAAACAGTCCCACTGTTGATCTTTTCCTTCTAAGATTTAACTAGCTCATAACTATTTCAACTAAATCTTAGCATTCAATAACCCTTTTGAACTGGAAGGAAAAAGGTGGGAGAAAGTTATATGATCAAAATGTGAATATAACCTAACAGTTTATGGATTGATTTAAAATTTTTTAGCTGAAATTTTTTTTATGCTTTCACTTGCCTATCAAGACTTTGTATTTGAACTACAGCAGTAATTTATATGCACTTCAAGTCAAGAAACAAAGCAGCTTGCATATTGCTGCCACTCTTATTGCACAAAGTGGTTTAACCCATTTTTGTTTAACAAGAAATAAATGAGCTTTATAATGAGACATGTCAACCTACATAACATGAACTTTTCTCAATGCATCTCTCAAACAATTGACAAGAGCCATACTGTAAAACTTCAGGACTGGGTTGCTCAAAACTCTGGTTAACTTTAACTACTGGTTAATTTAACCATTGGTCAAAGTCAGTATCCAGTGGTCAAAGTTTTGTTGCTCAAAGTGAATTTAGCCGGTGGCTATCTAACCACCTGTTACTATTGTTTAACCAGTGGTTAGTATCCCATAATGCACTTACTTTGTCCGTCTGTCAATTATGGCTGAAAAATAAACTGACAACTCTTTGGACAGAGAACAAATAATTTATCATTAAACAAGTTAAAGACTTTATATCTGTCTATGCAACTATATAAAAATACAAGGAAGCTGATCCGCTTTTTTTTCAATTTGCATTAGGCCATTGCTATTTATCAATGCAATGTAAAAGAAATCAGAAGAATTTCATGAAGTGTACAAAACAATCCTTATGAAGACCCCAGGGATAGCTAAAATTGCACACAAGTGTAGATTCAGAGGGGGGGGGGGGGGGGGGGTAAATCAATTTTTAAAATTATATATTGAACTCGCTAAAACCCCACATTGTTTTAATAAAATGCTTAAGGAAACATACACTTTACACATAAATTTACCTCTACCCTCACAGAATGATGACCCCCCCCCCCCCCACTTCTTTTCTTTGGAAAATTAAGAAAATTTAATTTAATTAAGGTTGATTTTATGGTATAAGGATTCATAATAAGTCCATACAGCTAGAGATCACATGGGTCATAACCATGAAAAGCAATCATCACTGCACTCTGCATTGTATTAGTATGGAACTTGCATACCCAAAAGTATGTAACAGTAATTGTGTGTGTGTGTGTGTGGGGGGGGGGGGGGGGGTAATTGGATTGTTATTAAAAGCAATAGAAAATATAATAATATAATATTGAAAATAATAATAAATGAAAATGTATTATATATATCAGATTATTCAAAACAATATGTAGTGACAGGAGGGGAAACCACCGAATATAGTTTTATCACAGTACCAATATATAAGGAGTAATTTTTTTTAAAAGCTGCAGGGCCGAAAGGGCAAATGTTCTCTTTAAAAAGCTAAAAAAAATTGTATTAGACCATCAGGCCATCAGTTATTTTGAGACCAGATTCCCAGATTGAGGGGAAAATAGTAGAAATAAATTTGTATTACATGTACAGTAATAAATGTTATACATGTAAAACACTTTTCATTTATATATATCTCCTATTGACTATGCATATCATAAATATATACTTCTGTTTCAAGATTGCATGGTTTTGGTAATAGTTTCTTAACTCATTTTCTCAAATCATGTCCATTTTACTCAACCTGTGCAAGCACAGGTTAATGTTTGGTATTAATTATTCAATCAAAACAAACAAATCGGATAACAAAAAAGGGTTACAATTATTTTCCACAACACTTACTCCTGTCACTGAGCAATTCTCTGTTAGCATTAATTCTTACCTTTAACAACCCCACCAAACTTACTTAAAAAAATTTCGATTTTGGAAGTAATAGTATATTACAATATATTTTTGTCCCCCTTTACCCTTTTTTCAGATTTTTTATTTTTATCTTTCGGGAGAATCTATAACCCCCTTAAAAACAGTATAAAACTGCACTGTTTCATTTACTAGTATCATCTGTTAGAGAATACATTTTTTGCATTGCTATGATAGACACTAATAGTAATATTTAACTTGCATGCTCAAGCTAGTAAATAATTCATCTGATAGAGTTCAGAGATAATTTGTATTTTGCATTTCATTTATTTTTCAGATGCAATATACAGTGGAGCCTTAGTTATCAGAACGTTTTTGTTCCCAAGTCCAGTCATCCGGATAGACGAGACGTCCGGATAGACGAGGCGTCCGGATATCTGAAATGTGTCTATTGTAGTCATAAGAAATTCGCAAGACACTTCATTTAAAATAACTTTTTTTGAATATAAACAACACAAAGCTATGTAAAAATTTCCCGATTTATTAAGCACATTCTTCCTTTGAAATAGAGGGGTATTTTAAAAAGTAACTGGACTTAATTGAGAGGTGCAAAGTGTAAAGATATCTAGGTGAAGTGATGCATGACTAATCCTGTCTAACCAGGACTGTGGTAATATTTGAAAGTGAAAGTGATTTAGGAAATCGGCGAGCTTCTCATGGGGTCTAGCTGGTGAAAAGGGTGTTAAACTCAACTGATAAGCATAATCTTTCAATTGTATTAAGCGGCATATTCATTAGATTTTACCGTCCAGTTAAATGAAGCAAAGTTTATAGTTAAACAGATTTTTGGGTAAAAATAGACTGTCCTGATCTGAAATGGGAATTGAGACAAAATAACTTATAAGAAATCTGTTCCCAAATAAAATAGTTTGTAAACTGAAGCGTTCGGATATCTAAAGCCCCACTGTGTTTGGATATGCATCCATAAAAGTCATATATATTACAATTAAAATTTTAAAAATATGTCTTATTCATTAACTGTATACGTTGTGTCGAAAATTATGACAAAAATATATATTAACTCAATTATTCTTGTGTATTCTACCAAACTTGACATCAACAACAAGCGAGAATCTATATATATATATATATATATATATATATATGTTTAACCACTGGTTAAAAGACTTAACCCAGCTCTGCAGAATGGTTAACTTTAGCCAAAAGTTAACCACTGGTTAAGCATTTTAACCAGTGGTTAACTTTTGAGCAACAGAGTTTAACCACTGGTCAAAATTTAACCACTGGATAAGGGATTTAACCAGTGGTTAAAGTTAATCAGTGTTTTGAGCAACCCGGTCCAGAAGGAAGACAGAAAGAAAGCTAAAGTTCATGTCATACAAAAATTAATATATATTGCACATGCATCACTCCATAAAAAAAATTTGTGCATGTTTTTAAGTTTTTTAATCATCCAAAAGAAGGCTGTCAAACTTTATTTGAATTTATGTATCGGTACAAGTTGATACAATGTATGTATTTGTGAATTGTTCTGATGGAGTATTTATGGTATAATAAAATGGAACCTTATCTAAATCTTGTTATCTTTAGTTCCTTGTCATGTGAATAAACACTTCAGTAAACTTCATACATCGAAAAAGTATTTAAATTCACTTTGAATTGCTGTTATATATTTCTTGCAATTGTTTTATTTCCTTGAAATAGATAAGTTTTAAACTTCTTTATTTATTCATGTCTTTGACTTAAAATCCTCTAGCCACATAACAAAGGTAGTGGCAACTCGCATAATAATAATTTAGGTTATATTTTCAAATGATATATAATGTCAAGTTTTTCCTATGGCTGCCAGAATGAGCTAAAACAGCTATAGCAGTGCTGATACCAACAGCTCGGAGGCTTGCAGACAATTTGATCAATTTTTGTCAATTATCTCAGCAAAACCAAAACCTTGCACCGTACTTCAAATGAAGTCTGCAATGTCAGTGGTTCATTCTGGAACAGAGAATAACTGATCTCTTGCTGTTATTATCCCATCAACACACAGCCCAGACAAAACTTAAGTAAATTGTAACATAAAATATCAAATGCAACATAAACGCAGGTAAAAGAAGGAGTTTGCACATTGTATTTCTTCTATTAATGTTTTCATTAATGCCTTTTTTATTACAATTCCTCCAGTATTAATAGACAAAGAACATGACCTACTTGATGTGACACAATAACCGAGGAATGTTGACTATATAATTCTAATCAATACATAGTCTACCTTGAGCTGACAGTAAAATTACTAAAATTCATGAACAAAAAGCTTTACATTATCTTCTATAAACCATTAAAGTCATTATCGGATAATTTAATTGCAAATAATACAATTCTGCAAATTCAATTTCTAATTTAATTTAAATTCAAAATTACTTCCTTCATGTAAAATTGCCAACAATTTTTGATGGTAAATTTCACTCCCTTTCCACAGTATTTACTGTAATCATCAGATACATAAAATTTTCATCAATTTCAAACAAATATAGATCCTGCAATTGGTTTGGGTAATAGCGTTTCCAAAGCAATAAAACTGATTCTCCATCCCAGGAATCAGGAATATTAGAAAGAAATGTCAGCATTCAGATTTATTCTTTCAATCAATCTGATAGAAGGCCCTAAACAAATGCTATATGGTCTACGTATTACCAAGGGGATTACGAGGGCTGTTGATTTTGTTTTCAGATTTCCAGACAACTTTGCATGTTATTGGTTAATGTGGACCAACTTTTCATTGATTTTTTCTTTTCATTTTGCATAGCATCTCATCAGACAGGAGTTGAACTTGTGTCAAATTCATCGTGAAATACATTGCGCCTTAATTTTTCTGTCAATAAAATATCTCAAACGTATCCAATGACAAATGCAAATGACACTACGGAAATTTTCATTTCAATTTTATATAAACATGTATACTATTGGTATTTAACACAACCCTTTGATAATTATTAGTCTGCTTTTGCAATAAGAATAAAGAAACATCAGGTAAAAGTTTAAAAATATTCAATACAGAGATGAAACTTCCCGAATTCTAGATCTATAGTTCTAGTACACCGTGCATGGTCAACTGATCTGTCACCAATGCAACAAATATTTAACCTAGTATATATTCAAGATTGGTTCTATCTTCAGGTAATAATTTAGTCAATCGGTTTTTTATTGCTCTTCTGCATTAACCCTCACTTTAATGATTCTGAAAAATCTGAGAAAATTAACGTTAATATACCAACTTCCATTTAAGGTACAATAAGGTCTTGATCAAAAACAAGGCTTTAATGACCTCAAATTGTTTTGTACCCAAACAGGAAGTGTATATGGATGTCAGCCTAACGACCTCAAAGCTTGTGTGGCTGCCGTGTTCTGATGCTGCCATGTCACGATAGCTAATGGGACTTATAACCAAAGCAAGATGCAGTCTCAGTATTTGGAATGAAAAATATAAAAGGACTACCAACAAAATTTATTTAGCAATTTAAAAAAAAGACAATAATGTCACCTATTGCTATCTTTTCACAATTTTTAACTTCTATTACACTGAACAAATATTAAATCATATAGATAACTATAGCAAGTCACATTGACTTTGAGGAAAAATAGAATGAACAAATCATTTTCTTACCGTCATTTTGATTAGAACTGCTCTGAAGACTACAATTTGCAAAATCAACGAAGATGAGCAATATGTGGTTTATATTCACCATTAATGGAACCAGAGTCAAAATGGGAGGCGTTTTCACAGATAATAATATCTGAGTTCTGAAATTTGACACCACGATAGTCACAGGACAGATAGAGAAGTATCTGCAGCATCCCCTGTGCCTAGCACATTGTCGATTACCAAGACGTGAAAGCTAAGCAACAAGTCCAAGCACTTTCACACCATATCCTAGCATGATGCTCTGCTCCCAAAGTGACAAATTAATCCTAGAGGCTTTTTACACTGCACGAGCTGCAATTAACACATTAATTTCATGCATTGCTTTTTAAAATCATATTTTGCTTTTCTCCAGCTATCCTATTGGGTCTATTGATTTTTGTTTCTGAAAAAGTTTCTGCCTCAAGATGACAAAATCGTGATTGAACATCAAGACCGGAATGGTCCCATTAATTTGTATCTTGCATTTAACGACATCGACTTTTTAGCATGCAAGCCGCATTGTTTTATTCTGATTTTTGGTGAACTATTGATTGCATTCTATTGAGCAGATGGCACTCCATCAGATATTTGTCTATTATGTTTGAGAATGTGGTATTGACCCATATCTATCAGAACAATAAAAGCATTTCAGAGAACTGATGAACTTTTCATCGGAGACCTAGATATCTGTGTACTTTATGTTATAACACCCATACACACCCAATATAAACATCTATATGTATCAATAATAGCTTGGTGCTCCTCAGAACTTAGTTTATTTGGTGGCACACAGTATAATAAGAAGTGCTTTTTGTTATATCACTTTTAAGATCGAGAGAAGGACAATTTAGAGATTTAATGATTCTTCAAACAATTTTCACCATATCTAAGACATAAATTTTGGATAACATATACTCTAAAACTCAAGATTTTGGAGAAAAAAAATAATTTTCAACTGACCGGTTGCTGATTAGTTTCTTGGCCATTATTGATATCCGAGAAAATTTTCTTCCCATTTTCTTCAGCTGTAGATTTTGACATTTTATCTCAAATGTGTAAAATAAACTTTTCTTTCTGCAACAACTCCACCAAAAAAGCAGAAGATAGTTTTCAGTATTTGAGACAACTTTTTCTTGACCTTTCGTGAGGGGTTTTATTAGAATTGTTTGGTATCTTGACAACCAGGATATCTCTGTTGCTCTTGAACCAATATCAATGCAACCAATACCTGGTCTCCTAGATGACTGATAGCTTTAACCTACATCTGCACATATAAATCAAAACATACTGGCAATTTGAATAAGGACAGTCTTCAAAATCCTGGTCTGGATAGAAAGTTTATCTGACTAACTTGAAGATCTTCATCTTGTACAGCCATATTTTGAATATTGCAGGAGTATTTTCACAGATGTATGAGAAATGTATTTTCACATCTGCAATTTATATTTTTTAATTTCCATATCAAAACCATTCTTGGAAAAGATAGAAATCAAGGCATTCTGTAGTATACATATTCAAGTACTTTTTTGTGAGTACCACAAAGAGAGAAGTATATCAAAATCTTATATTACACTATTTACCCATTTGGTACAGTCAAATATTAATTTAATCAAGTTTTGGCTGACATGCTTTTCAAACTAACCAAAGAATGTTCCTCATTATGTGATGTATAACATGTATATGTATATCACACCTCTCTAGGGACATACAATAGAATGAAAATTGATCTGTTCAACCTGAAATATTGATAAGCCTGGAATAAATTGCAGTACTGTCTAATAAATTTATATACTAACTTTATTAAGCCATATTGTTGATCCTTGCTTTTGCAGGATTTTGGGTGACAAAATAAATATCCATTTCAAGAAAAATAACCTAACATTTACACTTGCCTTTTGTTTCATTACAATATATTTGTGAATTTATCTGAATTATCCATATGGTAAACCGAATATGGTAAATAAAGTCATATAGCACTCTCTTTTTAACAAAGTTTATTAGAAGAATTGAAGATATCAATTACACTTCATGAAAAACTATGAGAGAGAGAGAGAGAGAGAGAGAGAGAGAGAGAGAGAGAGAGAGAGAGAGAGAGAGAGAGAGGGGAGAGAGATTCAAAAGATCATTTATCTTATGAATAATAACGATTTTCAAGACAAATCAGTTTGATTGTACTCACAATCTCCACATCATCTGGGGGATTTTGTTTCACCGACACCTCACTTTTCGTAATCAAACGCTTTCCAGCCTCGTCCATTATTTTTTTTTCAAATTTTCATTAATATCGACTTGTTTGATACATATGTGTTAGTTCTGGCAATCAATAAAGCGAGGCCTGAAGCAAGGGATGGTGTTCAAACAGTCAATTAGCTTTCATCGGATATTTCACACTATATTACACTCGCTCTAAATTCCGTATCCAAGAAAATGATGCTGATGATTGCTTGAACAATGTATATAATATATGTATTATCTTTGCAATCGAGAACAGCAGAAACTAATACATTGTATATGTGTATTGCATTCATACCAGAGCAGACTATAAAACCTCTCCATTCAATACATGTACGAGCTCATGTACGCATCAATAAGATAATTAGTGATTATAAACATGTGCAATGATTTGGAACGTGAAAAACTGCTATGCACAGAAGACTATGCCAGTTTTATTTCAAATTTGAATCGCAGCATCATTTAACAACGATATACGGGGATTAGAATTACAAATTAGATAATTAATGCTAACTGATAATCATGACATGCGTGATAAAGAATATGAGACAGTAGAGACCAGCTTTGACCAACACTTGTTACATATGTACCATGCCTGTTCGTGCGTTTTCCAGCTGTTTTCAACAAGGCTAGAAACATGGGTTACATAGTAATAAAGGCTCTCTTTCCGATCAAATTTAACACAGTGTAAAACCAATGAAACTGATGAAGCCGCTATTAGACAACAGTGTCTTGCAGTGTCGGGGGGGGGGGGGGGGGGGGGGGGGGAGGCAATGCAAGGTTATCTAGGTCGGGAAGTTAAAACAAAAATTTGCAACGTTAGCTATGTCGGGAAGTTAAAACAAAAAATATAAAATAAAATACTTATGTTCATACATGTGTTTCATTAAAGTTTTATAATTCAAAGAATTCAAAACTATCTATAACAATCTTTAATGTAACACATGCTTAGCAAGATGTTTACTATCGATACGTATAGGGAGCTAGAAACAAATATCAGACATTGATCTTTTTTTTTTTTTGATTAAGTTTCCAGGAATTATACCCCTTTTCTCCTCAACAATTTTACAGATCACATTATTCGCAATCTATACAATAAACTGTTTACATTTCCTTGAAAATAGGTATGCTATGTATCCGATGGCTATTACATGTATTTCAAATATTAATAAGGTAAGGCATCAGAAACAACAAGATTCAATGTAAACTTCCATCTGCCAGTCTTCAAACTAAGCAGACCCTGCATGTTGTGCCTACCACAGAGATTTTGTTCAGGTTTTGTTACGATGTTTCCAATCTTAAGATGCAGCAAACCTCTCCAAAAATATATATTTAGATAAGATTAATTCTATACAATACCACAGTGCGGTGAGCATGGTCTTCATGAAATTAAAATCTCAACATCCAAAGAGTTGAGGTTGTTTTTTTAAGAAATCGCTTTGCAATGCTGGTAGAATTTTATCGGCCTACCTTAGTGGGGCTTTTTATCCTCCGCATGACTACTCGCATTTTGTTTCCAAAAAAAAAAAAAAAATGTATCGCGGATTCTTCGTAAACTGTTTCTAAGTGCAGGCTAATACAGAAAATTTAAGATAATTCATTTTTGAGTGTTTCTATTCATAGACTAAATATACTCGGGCTGAATAGAACAACGTCGCACAATTTGCTTTGATACTCTGGTTCGTTTATGTGGGCAGGTGCTCCTGGTTTGTTTCATTACAGGTGTTTTATTGAGGCGGCAGAATTTCTCGTAAACTTTTAGCGCAAGTCGCTTTATACATTTCAGAGTTATCTCGCTTTGTCTGCAATCCCAAAATAATTAAAGCTGACATGAATTCATAAAAGTATTTGGTCGCCATATTATTTTCCATCGCTCCACAACTGCTACTGGGGTATATATACCAGTCAAGAAAGTTACGGTCGGTTGCTTTCCGATCGAGGCATTTGGGTTGCACGGACGTCTAAATGCATGAACTACATGTACACTTTGTAGTAATAAGTATGAAACAAGGAAATAATTAAGGAATCATTCTTTGAGTATTATGAGGTGATCAAATACGGTCGGGGTGATCAAATCAAATAAAGCCCGAAGGGCCTTATGATGAATTTGATCACCCCGCCGTATTTGATCACCTCATAATATTCAAAGAATGATTCCTTATTACTTATATTTATATAATTTTCAGCAATTGTACGATTAAATATTAAAATAGTCATTGGTGTATTGTATTGGTCTATACATTACAAAATCGATTCGTAGTATTATCACAAACAAAGACATTGGAAAATGTAAATATAAGAATTTACAATCATATAGAATAGATGAGGGCATATTCCTTGAAAGAATTACCTAGGCATTCGCATTAACTGATGATAATGTCAAGGACCGGTACGATAGTTTGTTGACATTTTTACATAATTAGAAATCATCATAGAATCGTCGTGGAGGCTCGATGTTCTTGGTTTTCATTGTAATATCAGCGGATATTTATATCCGAAACTAACAAATGAATCACCGTCTTAGTGAATTCATTTTACCATTTCTAGTCGTGTAAATTTCATCCACACGAATCTGAAAAAAAAATATCACCAAAACTGACTCTTTCCCGATTGATCCCAATTCCGCAGTTCATAGATACCACTCTCGGGTTCTAAGACCTTGACATTGGGCTGCTACTATCAGCATAACTTTAGGGGCAGTCCATATATTGTATGATATCAATTATATCGTATGCTGCCTTATCTTTAAGTATTGAACCTTGATAAGACTCTCATGATCACAAACTTTGTTAAGAAATCGGTGGATTCAAAGGAGCGACAGGAAAACCGAACCAATTGATCACGACAGAATAAAATTTACCTGTTCCATTCTTAAAGTGTCTGAGTGGTCAGCAAATTAACCATCAGATCTGCCTTAAACTTTGACATATGTTATTTTTTGTCAATATAGTATAAGTAAAGCAAAATTAAAGAGAAGATATATCCCTTAAAATGTGTTAAATCCAGAACGTTAAGAAAGTTAGAATCTTACATTTGTGTCCAGCAGCAGATCGGAAGTAGAGACCCTAACGTATTCACCGGACGAGTCGGACGGTCCTTTGGCCATTATAGAAATCACTGAGAGCAAAATCAAGACTTACACACCAACAGTGAATTCAATCGGAAAACACCAAACATCCTCAAAGAAATAGTAATGTACATATACTTCAGAAAAACATCCCAACGACCTGAATTTAGCTGTTCCATACCAACAGAAGACATGGCATTTTTTCTTTTACATATGTTTACAAATCAAGAAACACTTCCTTGTACGGAGATCATAGCGACTTTCTCAAGATATTAATAACCACAGCAAGGACAAACACATTAGTTTTTTTTCTTCATTTTTTATTCAGTTTTGTGTTTAACATACGAGATGACATTACTCAGGTATAATTCATACAGCGGAGTCCTTGCATCGCTATCACGAACCTAAATACGAACCTTAAGGCAAATGTCACGTAATACGTTTCTAAAATCATACTGATTTGTGTATCTGGACCTATATCTTGCAAAAAAGTAGTACTTTTAGACAACTTTTTCTTGTTTTATGATAAGTGCAAAAGGTTCATCTTGAGGTAAGCTAAGCTTCAAGATCTGATTTTTTCTTGCAGCCATTCCTACGACTGGAGTTTCCTTGAACATGTGAAGGAACCGATGCCTGTCGTAGTCCGAGAACACGCAAACCAGATGCGACATCTGTGACGTCGGTCAAGCGTCGATTCAAATACCCCTTGTTTAATGTTGCCGATAACCATCAATCAGTGAAATAATAAACCCTCTACATGTTAAAAAATCGGAGAGATCCAAGTCTATTATACCCTTTGTAGCACTGACTATTAAACTAGAAGCGAGGAAAACAGTCCAAAGACATGTATCATTGTTATTTCTGGCTCTTTCAATCAAAGAAAATTACTTCAAGCAATCATATGGCATTGGATTTGAAGATCTTCATCCCAAGAAAACGACACACATCTTGATATTATTCAGTATATAACTCTAGAAAGCTTTATATGTATACACCTATAATTTTGAGTCCTTCAATCAGAGGAAAATGGTTTTTGTGACGGACCACTGATCACGGCCTGTGTCTCAAATTCTGGCACGCATGTCTGTCCAACACTTGGCTGGAGAGAAGTTGCTCTAATCTGAACTTCCAAAGAACTAGAAAGCACATGGCCTTCCATCCGCTTAATAAGAATCATTATTGTAGAGAACTAAACCATTATAGGCTATTTAATCCAACCTCTACCAAATTTTAATTATTGTAAGGTAGATAAATGCTACATATATCATGAGATGGTTTTACCTAATATATTATGTATTGAAGGTTTTTCTGAGTATGAAAATTTCTTATACTTCTATGGTATAATCATGTATACATGTATATATTTCACCCCTCTAAAATAACAATATTTGTCTAGACTTTTTCTCACAAACAATTTTGCAATTAGTTTGACGATGCATAACAAATTGACTAGACTAATAATGCAGATTTAATAACGACAACCGTCGTAGACACGTCATTACTTTTTTGGTATTTTAACGACATAGTGACGGTTTATGTCATTTGTTATAAAGGTCACTGGGTTGATTGGAGTAAAATACAGTTTTTCAGGCTGTCCATTGCATAAGATGGGAATTAAACCTGTCAAAAGGAACTTCCATATTGTTAACATGTCTATTTCGAGTGTTGCTACACTGATTTGAATACAAGGGAAGCCCAGACGTTTAATTCCCTGGATAGATGGTAGACTTTCTCTATAAAGATCCCGTGCCCTTTTCACACACTGGAGTGCGCCAGACTCCTTGCGCCGTTGATGGCCTTGATTCACCGGTTTAAGAGAGATGAGATCCAAAATTGGGAACGATTTCGTTCGTTATGCCTCAAAAGCGAATGCCTTAATTCTAGATCAAGGTTATCCATATCATTGAAATGTACACTGTAAATATTAAAAAAAAAACCCAAAAAACCCAAACCTACACACACAAAGAGAGAAAATTTCAATAAAAACACAAAAAGAAGAATCAAACGAAAACTTATCAACCATAATCATAAAATGGTCCCAGTGTTTTTGTAATTTGAACACTGTTTTGCTGTTGTACTTCTTCGTTCCTGAGATGAAATTAGTCACTGTTAATTCTATAACAATATCAGAGATTCGGCCTTATCGATTGTATTTCAAACTTTATATAAACTACAACAAGGCACGGTCTTTTCATTTGCCACCAACGTAATACCGAATATCAAAGACAAGGTTAATGCAAGACATGTTGCTGTCTTTGCCATTATAACTCGTTAACAAGATTAAATCCGTTTCATCTTTGCCCAAGAGGCTGCAACACCTGTTCCAAATGTTTTTTATAACACAGATTGTTTTGAAAAGATTTAATCCCATTACATGTAAATTGCATGATTTTATCTCAAGGTATTACTTCATGCATTTATTACAAAGGGAAGCAGTAATTAAAAAAAAAAAAACTCAAGAAAATTTACGAAGTGTAGTGAACGAAAGGAAGGGGTTTATAAGAGCTTTAGATGTTTGGAAGCCACAATACGATATAACCTTAACAAAACCGGATTTTGTTCAATAAGACGAGATGTAAAATAATCGAACCAAAGCAACTGCAAACCTTACAATATAAAATACAATGATGAAAAGGAAAGATTAACTGTTAATAGTTTATGGATTCCGAAACACTGAAAGATAAAAGCCTTGGTCAAATCAACTAAGATTATAAATTATATCTTCTAAAACCTTTGAAAGTAATAATAACAGCTTAATGAAAGGACGTAGTCGATATTGGTATTAAATAAAACTTCACGGGGATCAAAGATTTGATTCAGATATAGAACCATTTTAACAAGACCTTGGACGGACTTTCAGTAGGACGTAGGTATCTATTTCTTGCGTCAAAACAAGTTAAAAATGACGCAGTTTCAAGCGAAACATACACCAATTGCGTAGTCTTAGCTCAAAAGTCAGACAAATCTTGTTAATTTTAAAGAGCCATGGCTGTATGGCCAACAATGAAATAGACACGCCTACGTCACATTGCTGTTTGACACAACTAACCAAAATCCAAGCTCTTGTTAAAATGGTTCTAATTTAGGATAGCAAAACACTATATAAAAGTGCATACGGAGAATTGGCCAAATACACGAGTTGCATAGGTACGACACCAAACAATGCGGACAACCAACACCTGATCAATAGTTTGAAAAAGAATCGAAACATCTTAAATTAACCAAAGTATACTAGACACGTGTGATATGTAAGAACAAAACGGCATCCCAATATAATATATAGTTGGAGAGATTTTGGGCTCACCAATAATACACGTTGGTACACATTATTTCAAAGATTGAAATATCAAATAACGAAACCCTGACATTGATATACAAATCCAAGGACAAAGAGTATTGTTTTCAAATGTGACCGTTATAAGTTAAGCTAGGCTATTTTTCCTAAAGAAGTAAGTCAAAATTCAAAGCTTTAAAACAACATTATTTTACCTGGACAGTAATGAAAGCGTTATTAATGCTATCTCCACTGCTGAATGCTCTTCGCTCGTATATAGCAGTCTTCTTCATCCTAATGGCCTTGATACTGTCCGCCACTCACATAAAAGGTAAGACACTGGTTTTTATTCATCCATTTTTACGCTGAGCAGATGTATAATAATACACTTCCATAAGATTCAAACCTCAATCTCCCTGTGCCCGTATCTTTGTGCTCCAAGAAAAGCGTTCATCAATCCGATTTGACAGAAATTTAATTCTTTAGGATAGGAAACAATTTTGAAACAGAAGATGAATTGGGCAAAAAAATGAGTTTGCGCTCACGAGCTGAGGCATCTTTTCCAGATTGATTGCGCTGGCATGTTTGTATTTTCAATCAACACACAAATTAAGACTTTAATTTTCAACTAATCCACGCCACTGTTTTCTTTCTCAATTCTTCTCTCCCCCACACAATCTCACAAAATCACTCCCATTCAGAAAAAATCGCACTCTCAAATGGACGCCTATTTACGGTAAGGAGTGACAGCAATTGTGTTAAATTTGGTTATTATCGGGTAGACCATGAAGTTAACAATGTTCCATACAAACGTCTGATTGAGGTAAAATGGGTGAAGGTTCTAGACGTACCGGGCCGTGGTTGATTTATTTTCTTGATACATCCATGCTCAATCAATTAGCCGAACACTGAGATACAGAGATTAATCTCGAATATTCCATCATAGGAACACGGATTAACCAGAGATCAAAACTGTCGCAACATTTCAAGACTTCCTGGTTTTACCTAAAAGCAAATTTCCACTACCAACAGTCGGAAAATTCGTTCAAGCACTCGAATTATCCTTTGTAAAATATAATAATATTTCACTCATATGCATTTTTCGTAAATGAATTTTTTTTCACTAGAACAAGATGTTTATCAATCTGTTAATTTACCATAACAACGGTATATTAATGAACTAATCATTCAGACAACACTCAAACGGTTTAAAATAGTAACATTTGGACAAGCAATTACCTCCATATTCTTGCTACGGTGAATAAAATAATATCATGAAAGCTTTCTTCGCGGGAAACGGGATTCTACAAACAGAAATTCGCTACTTTAATAAAACAAAGGAAATCCAGTAGCTGTATGGTAATTTAATAACAGAAAACCTTAATTATAAATCCAAGTATCACTCAAAATAAGATTAGATTTTGGTTGAATTGATTAGAGAAATAGATGAATTTGCTTACTTTTCGAGTGTCGAGATAATTTGATTGATACAGATGCAGTACCATATGCAGGGAAAATAAATGTGCTGTTTCATTAAAGATTCCCTGATTGAACCATTTCAACAAGAGCTTGGACTTTGTGTAGATGCGTCAAACAGCAATGTGACGTAGGCCTGTCTATTTCATTGTTGGCCACTCAGCCATGGCTCTTTGAAATCAACAAGATTTTTCTGGCTTTTGAGCTAAGACTTCTCAATCTGTGTATATTTCACATGAAACCAGCGTCATTTTAAAGTTGTTTGATGCAGGAAAAAGATAGTTGCATCCTACCGAAAGTCCAAGAGATGGTTCTAATAATTTCTTAAATCCCTTGCATGGCCAAGTTGAAATGGAATAATGATGGATCGAATCCTATCAGTGGGTCTATTTTCTTTCCTAGGTTTCCGTCATTTTGACGATTTTTAACAAAAATACACACACCCGTCAAAGAAGTACAAATGAAATCAGCATAGGGGGGAAATAAAATTGACATGTCATCCCTTTTTAACCCGGAAAAATTCGTCTAAGATGTACATATTAAATCAGTGTAGGGGAAAAATAAAATTGAAATGTTATCCCTTTTTTTACCCGGAAAAAACGAAAACAGATTTCTTACGGAGTTTATAGTTGGACTGTTTTTTACTTCGAAAGTTTTCAAAATACTTCTCATAATTTTTTAATGTTATCATCCGGGTACTTTCATGTCGTTTGTGTAATGCAAAATCTACCCAGACAATATATTTCAGTCACTTTCTCAACCTGACAAGAGGGGGAAAAATCTTGCGATGTGTTTCATTCTCATGAATGAATATTGTTTGAACCTTGAGGCATTTGTGAATTTCGAACAATGTGCGGCATAAAAATATTGGGACCGAGCATAGTTGTGGAAAGTAATCTGCGTTGATGCAGCCTTTTTACTTTTGTGTATATTGGTTTTACATTCAAGGATTGTCAATGAAGTCATGGCCATGAGCTCAGCACCACTAAAATATTGCTCATATGGCGTAATGCTTGTGTATGACTGAGCTTAAGCTTGTCCCGTAAGCAACTGGCAGAAATTTACAACCATGAACATTTTTACAGTAAAAGTTTAACCGAATGGTGTAGATTTTTAAACCGAACAGGCCAGAAAATAAAACCATTGTCAATTAGTTTTTAATTTTACAATCAAATGTCTTTGTCTTTTTTTTCATAGTTATATACTTCCAATATCCCAAAGTGTTAATTCGGCTCAAAGAAAACAAATGACCAGGAACGAGATCTTAATCATCTTAATTAATTCAATGCCGACATTCGTTTAGACATTCAGCAGAAATTCGAGTAATCAAATATTTAATTCTTTCCACTGCAAGAGCTCATCAATTAGGAAATGTAAACAAATATGTCTTTACAAATAGACCATCAATCAAACAGTCTAATTTCAGACCAGGACCATCATTTTACTATTTTTCAATTAAAAATGTGACATGAATCAATATCTGAAATGTTTGTTTTAAAGGGAATATGTCAAATTTCTAAATGTCAGAAAAATTATTAACAAAACGTTTTCCTGTGAAAGCCTCTTTAAGTCACTGACAAAGCTGACACAAGTGTTATACGCAATTGTGCATGCGCAGAAATTCATCACTTAAGGTTATGAAACGGAAGGGTATTGCATATCACTACACAGCATGCAATCCCTATGTTCAATCCCTGAGGTAGATAAGTGCCACAGTCATTAAAAACTTTTACTACAGCTAATCCCAAGGTTCTTTATCCTTGTTGATCGTTGCGCGGGAGGCTGGGTAAATTGTCGACGTTTGGCCCCTTGCTAGTTTCTAAAAGTGGTCTTAAATTGATATTTGGCGTCCTTTAATATTTAGCGACCATATTATGTTTTATTAATTTACGCTAATGCTGGTAATCTTCTAATGCTACTGAACGCGAATATTAGCAGAGTTTCCAAGTAAGCATATCAATATACCCTTGCGATAAGTAAAGTGGTCTAAAGTAGAATCAGGAAAAAGTTATTATCTTTAAATGAATGTAAAAAAAACGATACTGTTTAAAACCAAGAAGTAAAATTTCAAGACCCCATAGACTAAGAAGTGAAGCAATTCCTTTTGTTCGGAAGATCTTTTGCCACCTAAAGTAAAACGAGATATTCCTTTTTTCCATATTGGTTTTCAGATGTGTGATTTTTAAAGACATTAATAAATATCATTGAATCCACTAAATTCCGCTAAAACGTAACTTTGATCGTTCAAAAATTCAGCTTCAAGCGTATTCTTTGAACACAAGGTTTTGATTTGGTAGTGTGATATGATAAGTAGAAAGTACTGTATAAAAATAGTTAAGAAATAAATAGAAACACTAACTGTTAATGTACATTGTCCTAACACTAATGTACCCTAACGACTTGCAATTTTTTGATATCAGTTTATAGCTAACAACCACCGCAATATCCTGATTTTATGCAAGGGAAGTTATTAGGTTGGGGTCTTTTTTTTAATGCAAACTCATCCGTCTTAATTTAAAATCGCTTAAATACCCTTGTGACTTTATTTTGTAAATAAAAAGTCCCAGTAACATTAATGATTTCTCTATATTGACTTAAATTCGGTTTTATTGGTTTTGAGAACGACATAAATTTCAATGGAACATATCTGAAATGCAGATGGGTTAATTCAAGGCATTTCCAAAGTAGTCACACACTTGACAGAGACGAAAATCCATTTCATAGGATATTAAAACATTGAAAGGAGCCACTGGCCAATTAATGAACATTATGAAGTCCACTAAAAATAAAGAATTGCATTTATCATTGAATCAAGAAACCCGAAAGCAATTAAAGAACAATTTCCCCTTTTTTCTTATAGATGCAAAAGGAAAATGTAGTGCATAATGAGAGACAGGGCTAAAAGAGCACACCTTACATTCAATGCAAAAAACTAATTTTGCTAATTGAAAATACAATATGTAGCTCAATGGTCAATGCCTCTACGTTTCTTAGCGTCATATAATTATCACATTAGAGGCTCTAGCTCTACGACAATGATAATGACAACGAGGACAATGGTAAAGATAGTCATTATTTTTTTTCCAATCAAACGTACATGTAATCCATAATAATACTCGAGCATGTACCTCATATATATTTATACATATAAGGTTTACGGTTACATATATAACTATTAACTACAACAGCAATACATAATTAGATTAAGTTCTGTTATGTCCAAAAACTAACACTAGCAAAATATGGTTTTCAACGTCCTCTTATTTTACAGTACCATTTAATATACGATATTATTGTTTCTGACTAATAAAAAATAATTCATTTTATGCAGCTTATTCATTTTTTGATAATCGATATTTGATTGTCATTGCACTCATGGGCTAAACCAATCTACACTAAATGCTGATGGTAATTAAGACTCCCCCCCCCCCCCCCCCCCCCGAGAAACAATTCAGTAATTATGAATTACGCGGATTAACCAATTAATATAAAACTTTTCATCATTCAAAATGGCGACTACAGCTAATACAGTATCACTTCCCGTGGCAAATACTGTCTAATAAATAAATCAAGGATTAAAACATTATATTGCAATTGTTGAAAGCTATCAAATAAGGTAAAAATACAAAACAATGATAACACAGTAGTGAAACGACGATTGATTGTTTACCTCAGCATATAAGAATGGTTCATTGACGTGGTCCCGACTAGGCTGCCGGGTTAAATCACACCTTGGTCTGTCAAATGAGGAGTAAAGGCTATCCTTACCCCCTTGAAAACGGACCCCGATACTCATTGCTCCAAATGATGGGATCCTCCCACACTATACACAAAACTACTGTTCCGACATAACCGTAGGACCGTATCTCGTGTCACGCACTTGCTAACGAACTTCCAGGAAAGAAACCCGATCTCTCTACTGATGACGAAACCCCTTTATCCGGGCACATAGTAATTACCCTTAATACACTTCTTCATAATTACACAAATGTTTATTTTTTGAAAGGTCCGCATGTTAATGTCCTGCAATTTGGAACAGGCCAAGTGAATCAATATGAAAAGGAGAATGCCCATATAGAAAAAGATGTTGCACGCAAACGTCTGGTTCTTAAAATATCATGTGTCCAACACTATATAACCGGCGCTGGGATTCACGCAACTGACGCCGATTTTGATAGGGAAACTCGCATGTGGTCTTTTACCGCGCCTTATTCATTTTGTTCAAACCGGAAGTCTGCATCTAAATGCGAACTGTTCCAAAAGCAAGCTGATTTTTTCCGGGAGGTCTTTTTGTTGAATTATTCAAAGTAAATCTGCAATCTTGCCTGTTTTTAGACTCCTGTTAGTCCAGACAAAAATACGACAAAAACAATTTCTGTTCTTGAAATATCTTTTCGACCCCACTGACAGGAATTCTGATCGGCGAAGAATGGTGCGTTAAATCGCGTTTGACGTGCGAATATGTTTGACAACAACAAACACCACTTTCCATAACAATTAACGATGCCAATTTGAATCCAATTTATCAAACATTGCTCTATTACCAATTGGATTTCCGTCGGATGCACCCATTGATAATATTGGTGACTACAGTGTCCTTGTGTCACTTGCTGTTCCATAAATATCGCGCGTAAACTGTATTATCTGATTTCATTAATTAGCTATTAAGTAAGTTTCATACAAGGAGGCCACTCGGCTCGATGGTAATTAATTATCGACCACAGACCTGTTTGATTAATTGGGAAGAGAAAAGTCCGAGAAATGACATTTCAGACATGTTATCGAAAGGAAAATAAGCTGATGTCTATTAAATGCCTTATTAAGAATATTTTTATGCTTGCGATATTCATTTTTCATTTTTCAATACTAATTTTTTTAATCAATCAATGAACTTTAAGTGAATCAATTTTTTTGAAAAGGACATAATTTATTTCAACAGTTGCCAAGCAAACTAAGATTATCATCTCCTTGTCTTACCGTCGAATCTAGTAGATACAATAATGTTCCATTAGGAAGACACTTATGTCCTTTACGTACTTTGGAAATTAAAGATGGATATCATTTTATGCTAAAATTTCCGTTTTATTGTCATTTAAGAAAAAAATTCTTCAAGAAGTTTTAATATCAATTCAACTTTTGTCATCACAAAATGTAAAAGAATTGCGCAATATAGGTAGATTTATTCACAATGCTTTTGTCACCAGAAAACTTCATGGGTAATCTTGCTTTCTTCACATCTAACCTGTTTATATTAATGATGATATCAATTGTCTTGTAAGTCTATGAGCTGTTTAGCTGTTGACTAATAAACAATAAATTACGATCCATGGGATATGATAAAGTGGGCATTTGTGAACCCTGCTTTGGAGCAAATTTGGTTCAAATATACTTCTGTGGGTTTGAGGAAAATGAAGTGTTTAAGATTCACAGACGGCCAGACACACAGTCGAAGGATCAGAGCAACATTGGTGTTCAATTCTGGTGAGTTAGAACCATTTTAACAGGAGCTTGGATTTTGGGTAGTTGTGTCAAACAGCATTATGACGTAGGCCTGTCTATTTCATTGTTGGCCACTCAGCCATGGCTCTTTGAAATCAACAAGATTTGTCTGGCTTTTGAGCTTAGACTACGCAATCTGTGTATATTTCACTTGAAACCAGCGTCATTTTTAATTTGTTTTGACGCAAGAAAAAGATAGTTATATCCTAACAAAAGTCCAAGGTCTTGTTAAAATGGTTCTAAGTACCCGTGAAGAAGTTTAATTTGAATACGAACTTTGAAATTGGAACCACTATCTCCACAATTATTTTATGAAAAATTACTTTACTGCATATCTACATTTATATAAATTTTTACATTGTTTTTCAAAGCAATAAAAGCACAGACACATTGCATCAAAGATATTTTTATCTCTAAATGTAAAGTACGTTTTTCTAGAAAAAATATCATTTATTTGAAGTTTCGATTATTTTGTGGGTTTTAAAAAAAATATTTATCATATTTAAGCTCCTCTGTTAAGATCACTTTGTGGACTGTTGGTTAACACTACACTGAATATCTATCATATATGAAACATTACAAGCTTGCGTGACACTTTGAATCAATTTCCAAAATATCCATGTCTTATCCAAAACCAACAGAGATTTAACAAACAATGAATTAAATCGCGATAAATGGGAAAACTCAGCAAGTATAATATGTTCGTTTGGAAGAAGATTAGCAATCAAAATCCATAAATAACAGAGAATCCTACTCAAAACTATCCACCGCCGTGTTAATGCAAACCGATGTTACGTACATTTACGCATGCTGCGGCAACTCACAATCTACAGCGAATACAAATCGCCCGTTTAAGAAGCATAAATCTATTGGTTTGTCCCTTAGAGAAAAACGGCTTTCATTTTCATCATCTACATGACCATTACTAACGCAGGGGTCTGATTACACGTAATACAACACCCCCTCCCCAGACGTCGCCTGCTTCATCTTATGGTTTACTTACACTGTACATGCAGATTTAAAATCGATTTGATTTTTTGCAAGATGCATGTAGTTTGCCAACAAACAGCTCTTTGTATTAAAAGATAGTTCTTTGGAAAATTTGTCATCGGTGATGTGTTTCCGCACGCCGTCGACTCATTAGTCTACGGGGGACAAACATAAAGGCGAAAATCTGGTCACAATACAACAACAATAATCCTTCATTATTGTAAAGAAACCAGACAAAAATGGAAATACAATCCGTAAGAAATTCATGATACAATTTCTGACGACTGAAAAATCAGACAAAAAGGATAGAGGAGAGAAAGTCTAGCTCTCTGCTGAATCAGGGATGAAAAGACACGAGGTATCAATGATCAACCAATGATTTACTAGTATCAACACCGAAGCAAGAATCAAATCACGGAAGCAAATTTGAAGCCAAGTTCTAACAAAGTGTTGGACAAAAACTAGCCTTCAAGACTTCTAATTAAAATTTCGAAACTTTGAAACTATGTTTGAAGCCAAACGTCAGATTTATGACCTACTTAAATCTATTCACAGCTTTGTCAACACACTTCGAAGTCTAAATATATTTTTATGACATCACCACTCTCCTCATAAGGTCATTAAATACGTTGTTTGGGAGAGTTATATTTGGAGAGAGAATCCCCATAAAGACATGCATTTTAGCAAGTAAGGCAATTAGCACATCGCATCCATTTACTCTAAGACTTTATTTTGTCGAGTCAACCAAAGTTCACCAGACGAGGAAAGAACCAATCCGTCGAAAATCCTTACTGCTTAATGCAATATATGACGATAAAGACTCTTTGGGGGGTAAGTACCTTTGACAATGTGCAATTACACTCCAATAACGCAAGATTACTGGCTATAAATTTCTTCCCAATATATCTCTTTATGTCTTTTGCATGTACACTAAAATAACCTGATGGAGGGAAAAAGTAAGCCATTAACATGTCCGTATTATCATCAGCTAACTATTACTGAATAAATTTGTACAGTGATTTAACTTTATATGATTTCTAAAATGTAATGCTTACGATCAAACGGTCTAGGCCTGACCATTCTTATATACTAGAGCGTTATAGTACATGCATATGACCTTGGAGTTTTGGACTGAACAATGTGTCTAGTACTGAACCCGTACTCTGCATGATGACTGGGGTGAGGAGATTTAAGAGGGCTTGATGGTCGTGGCCATTTTTAGACTGTATTGATCTTCTTTAGCAGGAGAGCTCTGTATAAAATTATAGGAAAATACCCTTTAAAAGGTAAAATATGTGGAGTTTTTCTTTACTAAATAATAGTTTATAGATAGCTAAACAAATCATATCTTAAAATTTTAAGCATATCTGATGGTTAATTTGTTGACCACCCAGTCTCCTTAAAGTGCCAGGAATAAAAGATCTTTAATCATACGATTTTCAACGAAGGCAACAGTTGATATTGATCAACCACGGCATTTTGTGTCAATGTGGCAAGTAGTGGCAAACTCATCTTGCGCTGAGTCGGATGTGGTCGAGTTTAACCATATTTAAATGCACTGAATTATTGAAAATAGAACCATTTTAACAAGACCTTCGACTTTCGGTAGGATGTAACTATCTTTTTCTTGTGTCAAAACAAGTTAAAAATGACGCTGGTTTCAAGAGAAATATACACCGATTACTAGTCTTAGCTCAAAAGCCAGACAAATCTTGTTGATTTCAAAGAGCCATGGCTGAGTGGCCAACAATGAAATAGACAGGCCTACGTCACATTGCTATTTGATACAACTACCCAAAGTCCAAGCTCTTATCAAAATGGTTCTACTAGGTACTGGTTATTCACCAAATAAAAAAACAACAGATCATTACCACAGTAACGTTCGTAGTGCCATAAAAATATACTGTTGCGCATACCTTACATTTGTTAAGTCATATTATGAATACTAGCTATGGTATGTTATAAGTTGAGTCAAATGTACTTTTACCGAATTGATCCCTACCTAACCAGTGAGCAGGCAGCAAACCGACTGAGATATTTTATACCTCAATTAGCGGTTCAGATAACTTGTGGATTCTCTATACCACAACGAGATTGGAACATATCATTTAAAGTGATAGTGTAACAATCTGCATCTCTCATGGTAATTAAGATTGTTAGACCACAAACTACTCCCTCTCACAATTTCAAAGTCGTCTAAAATAATTTTAGAATGTTAACTACCCACCTCAACAGTTATAAATGGGCTGTTTATTGCATCCTTGCTACTGATGGTTGCACGTCGGTATATTCTTGAACTGGAGTTATGGCCTTTGGACATTATAATCCTCCCAATAACTAGATCATCAAGTTCTCGTCAAGAACTGATCGTCCTTCTCCCAGTCATTCTCCTCTTTTATGAACGTTTGCTTATTCTCAGGTGCAAATTAGCCATTTTTCGTAAAATGTCAAATGGGAATTCATTATGAAGCGTTGCATGCTGGCTGTAAAGACATTAAATTAATATCTCGTTCGAACACTAGCATTTCAGAACGCCTTCATATCACTCAGACGAAAGTAAAACACAGCGGTTCATTAAATTTCAAAGTGAAAATTTTGTACAGACCATCGTTTTTAGCGATGTGCACCTCAATAAAATACGATGTTTTCTTCCAATATTTGTCCCGTTTCCAAACGCAGATGATTATCTGGCAAAAAGTATACAATTTAATCTGTTCGCTTGACAAATAGTCTGGGCTTGAGGAAGCTCTTCAAGAACGGTTCCTGATCAGATGACCAAAGGCATCAGCAGACGTCAAATTTGATCCCCTTATGCCATCGTCCGGCCAGTACTAGAAGAGCAGCGATGTGTTTAACAAACAATGGTCTGTTTCTGTGAATAACTTCTTGTCCCTGCTGTCAACTTCTTTTGCTTCAGCTGCACACTTGATCACGACATAAAAATATGCTAAATTGTGAAAATAATTTCAACCTTATCAATCACGGCCAAGTCAAGCACGTCATCGCTGTATTATTGATAGTTATGACCGGTGGGCGAGCGCGTGTCATATCTGTCTTCTATGAGTTTTTTTAAAGAAAAAATTTGTCTCTCTCGTACATATTCTCCCGCAAGAATATCAGCAGACGATAATTAATGATCACGTGGAGATAGTCAATCTGTTGCGGTCAGGCCCGACTCCTTGCCCACGGGTGGATAAACTTGATTCATAGTAATCCTAAACGCTGTGAAGACGTCAGGGATTACTGCTTTGTACAGTGATGACGACCTTCTTCTGACTAGTCCAGCTTCTTTAGCGTTTTACTGTGGCCGTATTGTTTATTGCCTTCCATGAAATATCGTAAATCTGAAATAACTCGGTCTCATAGCAACCTTTTCTAAAAACCAGTGTCTCCATTTAAGACTCCGTTGTTTGAAAAGCGATTGTATTTCTGCGTCTGTGATAGTAAATTGAGAAATCCGAGTCTGCTTGCGAGCAGAAAACCGACAAGTTCAGACGCAAGCTGTTTTGCACATTCTCTTTTTACACGGACTATTTCGATCATTTAAGATTGTTCTCAGAGATCACAACATTCTGAACAAACGTCAACCGGTAGCAATTTCTTTTTATCACAACGCGGCTTATTTTGTTAAACAAAATCACACTGGTAACGGTATACACGGTGCATCATATATGTATAATCGGGACTTTTATTGGAAGTATAGATAAGATTACTGATGAAATAAAAAGACCTTGTTAAACTAAGCTAACCAGATTCTTTTTGACACAACAAGTAATCTCCGAATAAATTCAAATGACATCCCAATAAAAACACATCTTTTGGGTGTCATTTGAGTTAAAACTGCTAGATAGCAATATTGGAACTACTCTCTCAAAATTCAGATTAATAACAGAGCAAGTTGTCCAATGCCTTTCATCTGCATAGCAAAGTCAACTATTTACAAACATGCATTATGTTGCAAATTCTGTGTCTAAAAAGGAACGTTCCGAAACGTCATTTCCACATGAAAATAGCTGCGAGCGTATTAACGGAGTTCAGAAATAGGTTTCTTGAAAAGAAAAATTACTAGTCTTTGAAAAGTCCCTTCCTTACTACGATAATTGCAAACATAAAAACATAGGCATCACTCGAGGAAAGGGCCAAGTTGTCCCATTCACTTACTTTAAGTGGCGTAACACAGGTAAAGATTACCTCTTACTGATGCATAGATTCTAAGTAACGGGCCAATTAATGAATTTGTGTTTGCTTAATAAAATGCAAAATTAGCTCAAAAAGGAAGAACACAAATTTACTGATAACAAAAACCAATCAATAAAATGCCTAGGAGAGATCGGGCTACTGTGTTTATCTCTCTCCCCCTGCTGCTGCTGCTGATCATTACGGTACCAGTGAGTACTCGGGTAGGATGGTCGCCTAGTGGCGGGTTACAAATACCCACGAACAGCAATCTTGTTACAGTGCCAATCAATGCTTACATCCTCTAAATGACTTCCTAAACAGTTTTGTACAATTGCATACAAGCTTTGAAAAATGTTGTTTGTTTTACTTTCCATTTATAACAGATTGTTTTGGTTTTGTTCATTGATTGAACCTACCCCCTTTCATCTACATGTGCAGATAATTTGACTTAAAACCACGTGATGCAAAATCAAAGAAAAAAACCGCATGATAACTCATAATTAGAAACTACATATGTAGGCTCTCTCATAAAGTATATGAATTTTACTATTATTAATTCATTAGTATTTTTGCGTGGATTTGTCGTATATATTGACAGATCCCCGCTACTGTCTCATCATGAAAAATTAATCAAAAATCATTTCCTGGTCATAATACCAGATTTTTATCAACAAGGCAGCAATTTGAAGAAGAAGGTTTATAATAAAGTTTTCAAATCACTGCATCAGTTGTACATCTGTTCTTCGATACATGTCTAGTCCAATCTATGACGTACAACAATGACGTATACTGAACGCATCTTCACAGAAATCACAAATAGATCGACTAGAATCACAAGAACGATCATAAAATAACTAAGAAATTTTTTAAAACGATTTTGACTTATATTCAATTATTATTTATAGTTACATTATTTATAGTTACACTGATTTTTTTCATCCTTTTATATACAGTTACGGTTAACCCTTTGCACGAAAACTGCGGAACTGCTATTTTGCAGGACATGAACAATCGCTGCTACATGTATGTTTGTTTCACCAAAACTATGTCATTTTGTCCAACAAAAGAGTAGTACCGCAGTTATCGGAAAAGTATTAATTTCAATCGAAAACAACTCTACTCATATTTTTTACTAAATTCAAAGATGTATCATTTCTTTATGTTGTCACAAAATAAAAAGACAAACAAAACTTTTAAATCATCATAATATTTGTCACTTGAGATATTTGCATATAAAAATAAATAAATAAAAATTGTAATGTGAAATCGTGGCAGTTGTATTTACATCTCGATCAACAAGATGTACATTACGTCACCATGTCGTCATCAATGATGTAGCCATCAGACGGAGCTAAAAGGGTCATACCACGATGCTTTTAATTTTATGTTTGTCAATTAGATGCTTTAACAACCCTCGTAAATGCACTCTACAAGCAACTTCACTCAGTGTAGATTAACGCAATGGGATCGTTAACAAATCGCGGCAATTCTAATGTGTGCATCATAAAATGATTTCATAAAACTGTCCCTATCACGACAAGGAAAAAATCAATAACAGACATCTGCATAAAAAAGTGACACTTTGCAAAGAACGACAAAACCCTCATCTATTTGTTAGAATCATGACCCTGTTGGTAGCTAATCATCTTGTTAATTATACCTATCTTTATTTTTCAAACAACCAAGATTGAAACTACGTGAATTTGATAATTGCCAATTACCAAACGAACTTTTTCCCTATGACTGTTCTTTACTAATATACAGTGAAATTGACATTCTTTAATCTCCACAGCAAGTATTGTTCACAGGAACAAAAGCTCAATAGCCGCATCATGTAGTCATTTGCTTACATTACGATAATGATTCCCGCCAAATTTACCTCTAGGGTAATGAAGGCACCATTGATGTTGTCCCTGCTACTGATGGTACGCCTGTCCACACCTTTGCCATGGTCCGATCTCGAGTCTGCCCAACCCATGCCCAGTCTTTATAATCTCTATTAGTCACAAGTACGATGGAAAAAAAATCCACCATGCAATATTTTCCTTGTGTTCTTAAGAATTTGCACGATTTTTTCAATTGATAAACACAAATCGACGCACATCTGCCATCTGCTTGGCGTGTCTTTTTAATCCCTAGATTAGAACCCTAATGCGAGCCATGAGATGTCACTGTGTTCTAAGGGTCGTCACTTTGCCTCTAAACGTGCTCGTTTTTGCAAAATTATAAATTTCTGTCGATTTATCAACAAACTACACTCGCTGCTGCATTTTATGTTTGTTGTTATTTTGAACACATTATTAAAAAGGGATGGGACAGAGACTTTCGTTTGCATATTGCATTATCTTTTGATTAGAAAACGGTTTTGTCATTTGTTATTGATTGAGACGACAGTGCATGGCTCCGCGTGTGACATGTTACCGGTATCCATGGATTCTGATCTCAAAGTATCAATGCAACAAATGATTGTATAAGCAACTATGGTCATTATCTAGTCGACAAATTGCGGATAAAGTACATATCCTCCAGGATTTTTATCATTTCAAATAATTAACTTCTATCTCATTATATCTGTTCTTATACTATAGCACAGTCGGAAAAAGAAGAGTGTGACTTAGGGAACTTACTTATTTCACCTCAAGTTGAATAATTTACTGTAAGAAAGCCTAACCTGTCCTCAAGCTCTTTCTTTCACAGCCAAAATTGAGGCAGTAAATCGACTTCTTAAATTGGAGGTAATTTCGTGTATCATGGTTTCGAGGGGAAAACTGTTATAACATATGAAAAATATCCTAAATCAATACTGTCCGCCGAGAAACACTTTTCAATTCGACATTTCAACATCAATTTAAAAAAGGCAGCAAGATTGGAACTCTTGAGGGCTCGATGGTCGTTGCAATTTTTAAACTTCTTTAATCTCATTGAGAATAAAGAATTCTGTTTAAAGATATAGGTAAACATTCAAATTCTAAAGCTTACACTCGCGTGCCAAAAGTATGTCAATTTTTTTTCGTTTTCCCTATATATTTTATTGAAAACAAGACTTATTTTAAAACGGTTTCCTATTGTTATTTTTTTATCAGATTTTGAAGAAATTTATAATGATTAAAGTACATTTAATTTGCATTTTTTGACATACATTGAAAGTGTTTTGACAACTCATTTGTAAAAATTGATATTTCAAACACAACACAAAAATATTTTATAAGAGCTCTTCTATATAATCATCTATTGCAATATGCAAGCCCAAAAATCTTCCTTTGGATTGTGAATATCAAATCTCAGGAACTGGAGGTTGGAAAAATATTTAAATATGATGCAAAAAAGCTAGAAAAATTCTGAATTTATCAATCCAAGTCTTTTAAAAACTGGTCCTTGGGTTACTTTTTAACGATTCTTTGAAAAAAGATGGTTTTCAATGAAATATATAGTGAAAAGAAAAACAATTGACATACTTTTGGCACCTGAGTGTATATGTGAGGATTTTTCTTACCTAAATAATTATAGTTTATAAGAATAATAACTATAAAACACATATTTAAAAAACTACGGTAGATCTGATGGTCCACGTGTTGACCATTCTGTCTCCTTAATGTTATGTATGTTTCATTGTAATTTTAAACCCCTTTTTCCCTGTTCTTATTTTGGCTGAATTACTAGAAAAGTATCATTTACCGTTTTAACGAACAGCATCAAATTGGGCGTTTTAACACAAAAAATTAAATTTGTACGTCAATTGAAAGTGAAAGTGTATTGGGTTGGAAACACTATTATGTACAAAGTAGCTAATGGTAGGGTGTTGAACCTCTAATGGCTAAAACCCTGATCGAGATCATCCGCCATTGATTTCATTACTAACACTCCGTATACTTGATGGCAGTACTAATGATGTTTTTCGCTTCAAATTCCACAAAGATTAGGAACAGAAGAAATCAGTGGCAACTACTTTTATTGATATAAAAATCGCAAATTATAGCTCAAAGAGTTTGTAAATTGAAAGAAAATCCAGCCGATGTTTCTAATCCAGCAAATAAAAACCATCTTCATTAATATACACATTGTACTGTATCCGTAACTATATGAATCATAGGACACTTAATGCTAAAATCGAGAAGACATTTCTTCCTGAAATAAGAGCATCATATCCCTATGAAAAAGGTGTATTTTTCAGGCTATTTACAAGTAGATGTCCAAGGTAAATATCATAATTTTTTATGAAAATAATTTACTTTTTGTTTTAAAATAGATGAAGTGGAAGACGAGTGTTACTTTTTATTATTATTATTTAATATTCAATTATCGCTTGTCTTATATGCAAAATATATCAATAGTATATCACTCTGTAAATTGGTAATACCATACTATCCAGATTATTTTATAACACCACTACTTGACTTTGTATTTTGGAGAGGGTTTACATAGGCTTTGCCTGTTACCCAATCCATTTGATTTTTCAATAAAATATGTTTACATTACGAGTGTTACTTTTTCTGAAATGTACCCTTCAAGGGTTTTTTTGCCCAAGGACCAAGGTGGGTTGAACAACAAAGCTACTGCATGTTTCACTTGATTAAGATACTTCTGTAATATTGTTACAGATTGTTTCTTAATTTTCCATCAATGGAAATTTTTGTATACATATTTCTCAATTTTTATAAATTCAGCACCCTACTGTGGCCTCATCCTGACCCAAGGGGCCACCATTTGTATAAAATTGAATTAATGCTTTCATATACATTTGAAAAATTGTTTACTTACTGTTCTTGAGAAAAATACTGTTTAAAGATATGACTCTATCTAAACCTATGATAAACTTTAAGCCCCTGGTCGGGGGGAGGGGGGGGCAATTGTTTGAACAAAATTGAACATAACATATACTTTATAAGATACGTTCACACTTGTTTTGTTTTGTTGTTTTGTTGTGTTGTGTTATTTTTGTTTTTTTGGTGTTGTTTTGTATGTCTGTTTTGTTTTTTTGGGTTTTTTTTTTGGGGGGGGGGGGGGCTCGGTGGTTCTTGAGAGGAAGATTTTAATGACATTTCCAAAAAGTTCAATATTTTTCAATTATTCCCCCCCGTAAGAATCTGGCCCTTCATTTGAGCAAACTTAATTTCCCATCACTTAGGTATACTTTGTGCCAAGTTTGGTTGAAATTGGCTCATTGGTTCTGAAGAACAAGATGAAAAATATTTAATGGGAAAACGTTTTTGAAGACGACAGACAAAACACAACTAGTAGTATGTGTTAAATAAGTTAAAATCGAAAGTTATTGGGGTTTTTTTATTACACGTATTTTTAAGATCCTAGTGATCGCTGACATGCTTTTACACGGATGTCTGAATGCAACACACAACGATGGACAACTCCGGAGTGTAGAGAGTCTAACTGTTAAACTACGAACGGCTAAATCAATTTAAACATACATATGGCGTAGTTCTAAGGCTAAGCGGCCCCTTTTATTAACGATAGCTTCTATTAAGAAATTTGTGCTATTGCTGAGAACATACATAGTTGTAGATTTCATGCATGAAAAAACTCGCAGTCATATATATCTATACTTATAAATTAAGACTTTGTGCAAATAAACTAAAAAATGCCTGAATCAGAGTAACTGCTTACACCTTCTGTATTTCAGCACGCTTGAGATGATGCCCGTAAGCTATAGATGAATTTTAACTGATAGGTAATTGTTGTGAAATTAATTAAAAACCTTTCATTTTCGATAAACAAGCCCTAATTAGCAAAAATGAGAGTAAGGTGGTGGACACGCTTTGGCGGATCCGAGTCAGAGGGAGTTAGCATCAAAATATATGCTTGCAATGAAATAAAATTGAATGATTATAAACAATGAATACATTTATAAGAACTTACTTGGATTATACATAGAAATTAAGATTTGACAAACGTTGAATAAATGAAATAAGGCAATTCGTTTCTGGAATGCGCGAGTTTAGTTATGATAGATAGAAGCTAGCGAAGCGCGACCTCTCGCGAGCGAATTGAATAGAACTTTCCAGAAGGGGGTAACCAAGATGCGGTTTAACTAATAAACGTCATGGCGAAAAGTGTAGGACGGGTTCATCATGCATCGCGGGCAGATAGTCATACCGTGGATGGGACTCTTTGGTTAATAAAAAAAGGTATTAAATAAAATGGAACAATCTGATGCGATTTTAGTTTTAATGGAAATAATTCTTTTCTAGAACGGTTTGCCCAGGAACGCGGTTTGACTAATTTACATCATGGCGGAAAGTGTAGGGCGAGTTAACCATCGAGAAGATACTTTGGATCTGACAACTTTGGTTTAAAATATGCAAATAAATAAGCATGCCTAGTATCTAAATGAATAAATGATGTATGCATTAAACAGGGAAATTAAATTGGCGGGGGGGGGGGGGGGGACCACATTCCTCAAATTGTTTTTTTTTTTTTCAAAACAGTCTATCTGAAATTCTCATTTGGGACCGTTATAATAAAAATTATTGTGAAATTTGATTTAAAGAACAAAATTTAGAGACGTCCTAAATACCCACTCACTGGTTTAAAAAAACCATTGTTATCATTTTCCACTCAGCTGCAACAAAAATAATTAAGGCCACGTACATGTATATCATAAGATTCAGTTTAGATTTTTCATCCGTCATCTAAATATCCGGCCAATCAGTTGGTTTTTTTTCAAAAAATTCGGACACAGATAATACGAAAATGAAAAAAAAAATATGGTTCAACAGTTTAGCATTGTGTCATTAATTTGTTAAGTGTTAATTCCCGCGCTTGCGCGCGATATCATCCAGTATATTTACATCTTTATATAATGTAGATCAATGCACTTCAACTTCTTTTCAGAAACGATATATTAGAAAAGGCAAATTTTCATATACATTATTGCACATAGGCAAATATTCATATACAACTTTGAACCTGTTGATGTTGAGCTCCACAACCTTCAAAATAGATATCTACATGACTTACAACAATCGTGATAAATATCTACACGAGTTACAACAATCCTGATAGATATTAGCCTGTGCTACAACAATCTTGATAGATATCACCCTGTGTTACAACAATCAGGATATATATCGCCCTGTGTTACAACAATCAGTGCTGGTGATCCCGCGCTCTTCTGATTCAATCCAAACTGCTGTCAATCAAACACGTCACAATTATCTTGTGTTCTTTCCAGTGACATTCCTCTGAGTTCACTCACATGGGAAAAGAGAAATGAGGCTAATGATAGTAATCGATAGTAAGAAATTGGTTAAGTGGTGTAATTATCTAATGAAAGAAATCAGTCAACAGCAATGTCAAGGCTGCTGGTTTCATGATTAATCTCATGCAATGCACAATCACTGCCTCGCATTTATTATTACTTTTTTGGCCTTTATGACAGAGTTTGGAAAACAAGAGGGTTTATTCCCTGTTGAATGGACAAAGAATTTGCGATTGGAGTGCTGAGGTCTGGGTCTCCCTGTACCGTTAGTGCTGCAAAGTAGCAGTGCAAGAACGGTAACTGTTTCGGCATTATACCAATTCAATCTTCATTTTGCCATCAAGAAATTTTGATATACATGTATTCAACATGACACGATCAACAATTCAAGGTTCTATTGTACTTTATCTTACTTGATCACTAATAATAACAACTAGTACCAAAGTCTTAATGAAAATACCGGTAGAATCTTAAGGCAATATAAGCTATATTGATGAAGACAAATGTCAATATGAAGAAAAGAAGCATACAATAAGTTTTATAAACGCTCTAATCAGAGAGGGAAAGAAATAAACTTTTCAGTACGAAATCACGATGGCTACATGTGTTACATGGACATCTTATTTATTTACTGACAGGAAAGGCATTTGGAAACCACCGTAACATTGCATATCTCAGAGTGTATTCACAGGTAAGGCTACATACACCTGTATATGGAAGCTCCACGGTGCAGGAGTTACTGTACTCTTGGATATAGTCACAACAGGTTTTTTTAATATCTGTCGTACAAATTGGTGATTTTAACACGAGGAGCAAATATAGCACCAACAACCTCGTTAAATTCCAGATGATGGTCCAATAAAGGGGACGCACGATTGTTGTATTGGAAACAAATATTGAGAGGTCGCTACCCAAGGGAAATTAGGCCGTTATGATCTTTGTACTTCTAAGAACAAGCAACGAAAGAAGCATGTGAAGAGAATACTGAGGTTAATGCTGCCATCACGGGATTCCAAAACTATCATACCACAGAACAATTATTGTTCTATAAGTGCATGTTCAATTCGAACCATATCACATTATCATTGGTTGCCGAGCCAAAATATTTTTTCTGTCGACATTAAGTAAGAAATACTGGAAGCCCCTTTCCAAACAGTGGAAGAAATACTCGTTGGTAAAGTAACAATATCATATAGGTTTTCGTTCGGTGTCAGTAAGTTTTTGTATGGTGTCAATTCATTGTGCTATAACTTTTCAATGATGGTACATGAATAATTCAGCAGTAACTGGCTGTATCTGTATCATTCCTTGTAGGTGTTACACTATGATGTCCAGTAGACGGTTATTCAGTAAACGTAAACACACTGCCAAATTACTCACCAACTAGGGCATTATTCAAAACAAATCAAGCGTTTTAATGTTTTTCACTATCTCTTTTCTTAGTTTAATTTTCAGTTATACATTTTTTTTATCACTGTCGTTT
Organism: Magallana nippona; assembly: GCA_033439105.1. NCBI lineage: Eukaryota > Metazoa > Mollusca > Bivalvia > Ostreida > Ostreidae > Magallana > Magallana nippona. The sequence continues at coordinate 12,306,709 of CM065918.1, read as the reverse complement.
TCATCTAATTCCCCACTCCCAAATAAAAAATAATAAAAATATAAATAATAATAGTAGTAGTAGCAATAATATTAACAGAACCACAAAATAATAGTAAAAAAACATACAAAATATAAAACGACATTCTACCGGGGTACCACTTTGTACGACCTTGTTATACTACAATGTATCTAGCAATGGTATAGAAGCAGGGTCTAGTAGCATTATTATTAAGAAGCATTATATTCGATACACACAAGAAAAACGGCCAACTCAGTCAATACAGTAAAACACTGGACCAAGGGGGAATGAGAGTTGGGGCAATGGGACCAAATTAGTCATTGAAAACGTCCCAGTATAACAATAAAGAGGGTATCGTGATATTTAATCATTTACACCCACCAACCTAGTTTTAAGCTCGCACACGCACTTTCTCCAGCCTTGTGTTCTGCGTATGATTCGATTTTTGTGAGAGGTATTTGATATCAAATTTAACCCAATAATCCAATTATATTATTAATGGAAAAATGCAATAAATCAATAGAGGGAGAAATTGGCATAATAAACCGACCGTGTACAAATTGAGATCAGTGTAGTGTTTTTATATCATTGACATAAAAAATACAGAGTCACAAAAATGTCTTTCTAAATTCTAATTTTCTTGAAATGCTAAAGAGTTTGCAGACTATGACCACATAAGTTTAAAATATCGTAAGCTGTAGATATATTTATTATGTGCAGCATATGGGATGCTGTATACGCATATATTGTAGTGATATTCTTCTGTATTTATCAGTAGTAAGGCTACTTTAGCTTCCTATGAAAATCAGCCTTCTCTTGAACAACTGTTTATTGCGATGGGAGCTCGAGCAGTCCTTTAGACTGACTAGGTTTATTACGGGTTGGCAAATATGCATGACATACAAAGAACTCATCCAGCTTGTGGCACAGTGGTTTCCAAGAAAAGGGCCGATAACTCTGAAAAGACCGTACACGCCTCTACGTGTATCTACCAGTGTTCAATTTATTCGTGTGTCAAAACAGATAATTCTGTTTTCAGAGAGATCTTCTTAGGAAAATCCTGACAGGAAGATCCCCAAATCGTGCGATATGTCAGTTTTGATATAAAACTGACATCACTAGAGGGAAATTTTACGACAGAATGATCCATGCTTGAAACATGATGCAACGAAAATAAATGGTCACTATTAAAAATCAATGATTACTTCTTTCTCGATGGAAGGAATTTGAAACAGCGTCATAAATTTCATTTAAGATTGAAGAAAAATCACTATAAGTTACAGTTGTTTTAGAGTCATTGCAGACAGCACGTTATCGCAATCAACACATTGTCAAAACCATAAGACACTATTAACATGTACAGGATTAGCCAAATTTTGAGAAGCAATTGCTTAGTTTGCTCGAATAAACCTAATATATATTTTGTTCTATTCCAAGATTTCAAAACAAAATATATCATTTTACAGTGCAAAAAACTACCTCGGTATCGTAACCTAAAAGCTCTCATCTCCCTTCACATTATAATTGCAATATCCACACAAATATTTGAAAAATCGGAATTCGAAAGCAGATCAATTTTGAGAAAAAGATCCTTAATGCCAGGTCTTTCTTCGGAAAGTCTCATGGTGCCTTTAAAATTTTAGAAGTTAAACATTTATTTGGTGCCGTGTTCCGTATAACAAACAGCCGATTTAAACCATTTGATTAAGATAAAAATGGGTTACAAATGTCTGTAATATATCACCTTCATAAAAAAGGTTACAAATAATAGAAACTTCTTTATGGTTTAAATCTCTTTTATCACGAGAAAAAAACAACTACAGAACCTTTAATCCATGTAGCCAGGATTTGCAATGTACTATTACAATGTTACGTTTTTATTAATGCAAGCTCTCGCTTCAAAAATCCAAAGACAATACCCTTGGCGACAATTTAATACCAATGACTCTGATGATAGAAGATGTGTAAACATAAACTGAGCTCACAAAATCTTGATTATAAAAACTTCTGTTGTTGAGAACTGTTATAACTTACAAAGTGTAGGCGAGGGAGCAGTAAAAACAGTAATTTGCACGTTTAACAAGCAATGCATACTGCTGTACTCGCGATCGCATACACTGCATGGTCTTTTTCTTGCTTGCCTGAATAATCCGAAGGATGAAAATTGATATAACAGTACACATGGGATACTATCTCATATCAAACGATGCACTAATGAAAAGACAAGATTAAAAATTTGGAAGAAAAACTTTTTAGAATTACATAGGACATAACAGGTTGAATTGATATAGTACTTTAGTCACTAGTTCATTGGTGGTATTGATTTTACGTGTACTTATTACATTTGTCATCTTTGAGTTATCAAGTGCTGTAGTTTTCCATCTCGATGAAATGAATAGACACAGATCAATATAGGCGATATCGACATTTCAATCCATTGTTACTATAAATGATGGACTATAATCCTTCCAAAGACTATACATGTCATTTAAAACCAATGATTTTTAGGGGGGATGGAATACTACTACATAAATTTCTTTTCATGCAGATAATCATTGAAAGAGCACAAGTTTATTTTCCATTTAGGCAATATCATATCAAAGAAAACCTATTCTTAGATGAAAGATTTCAAAGCAAAAGAGAACTTGTTTGAAACAATGCAACTGATTACGATAGAAAACAAAGGTACTATTTCCATCTAGAATAGTTGATTAATCTTTTATACATTGAGTCATTTACATATTTTAGTGGCTTATTGGCTTCGGGTGATGTGGTTAATTAATATAATATGATTTGCCTCGTCTAGAGAGTCAGTGTTTCCCCTGGTGGGGCTTTTTTTATCTTTTGAATGCTAAACGATGTAGAGGACAGACAACAAGAAGCCAGGCGAGGGGTAAAAGCTCTTTTGGCAAAATGTCTTTGGGGAGCATACTAAAAGCAACTGGTAAAAATATAGTTACACAAGTCGTTAGCCCTGAATTAATTAAAGCCCTTATAACTATTTCAGAAGTAGAATGTTTTTTCCTTATACCTTGTATAGTTTAAAAGTAACGTTTCGTCTTTAGTTGTTTGAACTTATGATGCATTGAAAAATAAGTTTAAAAGAAAGCATTTTGTTTCCTTTTACATCTTATGGGTTACTTTTATAATATTTACGTGTACATGAAACAGTTAAATGTTATATGAGAGACGATTATCATAACTAATACATTAACAAACATGCATTGACCGTTTGGAAAATACATGTATATATGTATGTAATTAACTACTGTAACAGCCATCATACTTATGAATGGAGATTAAAAGCAATGCTGTACAAATATACGAGGTATCTCACAAAGTTGGGGGATGGTTTTCGTTATGTATTCATCGGTGGTTGTACTGACCGGCGTGCATGTATAGTGACGTAAAAACAAGAAATGCCTACCTCCAAATCTACACTGGTGGCCCGCTCGGCTCTGGCCGAAGAAACAGCTCCAGCCGTGGATATAGTCATTGTTTTGCTGCTCAAAGTTAAACCTATATGAGCTAACAAATTGAAGTTCTTGCTTCCTTAAAGGTAGTAAATCTTATAGTTTTCCTTGTCGACTTTTCCAAAATGCAAAAGCGTTGTAGGAAAACTCCAAAGGAAAGCGCTCTTTTAAAAGGGCAAATATCGAAAGCAAAAATTAAACCAAACCCGACAAATCTAAAAAGATCCAAGTCAGTTTGGAGAGCAAAAATTCTTCGAAATCAAACAAAGCCTCTCACATTGTGTAATTCACTTGTGATTAAAAATTCCAGGACTGGCTTCGTGTCCAACAATAACTTAGGTACACCTGCGGTGCATTCTTTCTTTTGTTTACAAAAATTCCAAAGTCAATCAAGAAAGCGAATAAAATTGCAGGAGTTTTGTATAAGTACCAGCAGGTGACAATGCAAACACTCTCGCCAATACTAATGATTTTTTTTCTCAATACACACTCGTTACAAGTATTTCCATTGATACAGTGCTTGGGTATTCAGTTGTAATGCTGACACAGACGGTTACATTAATTGTTTGTCCCGTTCAATCGCTATTTACTGTCCCTTTCTATGCAAATTTCGAGTTAATCAGAGTAACTGGCCAATGGACTTATAGTCCGCTCTGCGAATCTTTTTCTCTTGGGTCCCCTAATGCTTTATCCAACCTTTCAGAGAGGCATACATCGGCTTGACGTGAATGTCATAAAACCTTTACGGGTAGTATGCTCCTAGATCCAATCATAAATATACATTCACACGTATTATTCCCTCACTGATTAGCCACAGTTCCTTTTTTTAATCCGTTTTAAAAAGTAAGTATAATCCGAAATGTGCAAGATATGTATCGCAACAATTTCAGCATCGCATAGTCATCGTTTCTCGTCCGAATAGGTAATTGTGTCTACTGGGTTTCACAGATAGGAATAGTGTAAACAGTAAGGATATAAAGAGATGTCGTTAATTAGTGTGCCCTATGATAACCCATTTCGAATACATCTAAGTACTCACTAACTAGGTCCAGCTGCACTGTTTCGTACTTTTCTATGGCGTGATTCTTGTCAAGAACAGAGGTGGAATATATATACACAGTAATTAATGAAATTGATAATGATAAAAGACAAAAACATTTCGCCAGGAGTGAGAGAATTTTCATTCATGTTGCATGGACATTTGTTGAAATATTTATTATTCCTCGCATAACACCATTACAGGCTTCGGATAACAACCATCTATACTGTATTTCTATGAAGCATAGTTACGTTCGCAGTGTAAAGACTTTGAATGCAAACAGCAAGGTTTATTTATTATCGAAATGTAAATTCGAGGTTCTGTTAGCTAAAAACAATGGGTTCAACGAACCAGCCAAAGCTTCAGCAATATGCAATAGTTTGCTGTGTTATTGGACAAATTGTAGAATCCTTCTTGCTCAAGAGAGCATAAACCCTAGTTTTGCAAAGACTTCGGAAAGACCGATATTTCATTTAACATATCAGAGAGGCCTCTAGTGAATTAGGAGGTATCGATTCCAGCAGGGGTCTCCAATTAAATTTCGGTTTTATTAGCGCTTGTCTATGAATACATATATAATGCATTCCTTTGCTATTGTAAAATATTTACTGATTGGCACATTGTTCTTACAATATATATAGACTTTTATATATAGACTGATATACATGTGTTCAATACGAGGTAAAATCAATGCAGTTTCACGTCGTTAAATGATCGTAGTTGGAGGTGTGTCAAAAAGCTATGCTACAGAGAGTCGTTACTCTATCGCCTCTTTTTTAATACTGAATAATCGAAAAATCAATCGTACTTAATTGTTGAATATATACAATATCACAATGTGTCAAGAAAATACAAGTCTTCATAAATTTATTAATGGAAATTCATTAAGTGGTCAATTAGACAGTTTAATACAGTAATTATCATTGGTAATACAAAGTTGATTATTACCATCGAGGAAACATCTATCAGATATATTCTATCAATTATGTTGCTGCTTTATAATCTAAATTTAAAAAAAGATTGGTTAAACAAGAGGCCCACAAGTCTTGACGGTCACATGACTACCAAAGCCCTTAGTTTGACATGTCCGAGTCTCGTGTTTGTATTTTAAGCTTCATAATGAAGTCTAAACCCTAATCCAAGACTCCTCTGACTGTTACCACACTTTCATTATTTGATGTTTGAAAAACATTAATTCATGAAAATGTGTGTGTGTGTGTGGGGGGGGGGGGGGGGGGGGGGGTCGGAGGAATCTCGGATTATCTATTCCTTAGCTCCAGGGGCCACATATTGGTGTGGGGGTGGTCGGAGGAATCTCGGATTATCTATTCCTTTGCTCCAGGGGCCAAAAATTGTAAACTTTTGGTAATAAATGACCTGCAGGTCTTTAAAGGAGCATGGTCACAATTTTGATCAAAATTTATTTTTCCATTTTTAATTTTTACAATGCTTCAGAGAGGTATTTCTAAGAGTCAACCAAAATTTAAGCGTCAGTTGTCAAGTTATAAGTGAGATACAGAGCTAACAATTCTTTGTTATGTAAACAAAGCTCAGGCCATATTTTTTTACATTTTGAATGTTCAGGTTTAGACCTAAAATAAATGTGACAAATGCTAGGAACTGTTTATTTATGTTCAAAACTAAGCAGAGTTCAACTCAAGCTTCAGCAGATAGAAAAATAGCTTGAAAAAGAACTTTTTACGGTATAGTGAACCAATTTAAACAAAACATGGCATGAGCTCTGTATCTTGCTTATAACTCTACAACTGACATTCAAATTTTGGTTGATCATTAATAATGCCTTACTAAATTACTAAAGCATTATAAACAATAAAAATAGAAAAATCAAATTTGACCAAAATCGTGACCATGCCCCTTTTATAGTCAATCTTTAATAATATTCACAGTTTCATTTATAATGCAAGAATATTTCCTAGAATAGAACACGTATCTAATTCAACATTGCCGAGTGACAATTTGCCATGAATTTTTAAGATGAAGTTAATTTTTTTATGGATGACCAACAACAATTACCCTAAGTAAATATACATGTTCAATCTAAGGTCATATTTATCATCCACGCCTCCTCCCCCGATACCCGATAAAAAGCCTCAACATCAGTCCCATGTCCTTGGCAGTGAATTTCACAATTTGACATCAAGACAGTATGAACATAATAACAATGCATGACAATACATATCTCATGAGACTGTGATAGTACACAAAAAATATTGAATCAATACATTTCAATTCATCTGAACCCTTGAATCAAGGACCATGAATTTCACAATTTAGGTAGAGGTCTTCATGGACATCATAACCATCCATTTAGTTTTTCTCAAATATATACATGTATGGGAGTATAAAAAGGACGATTTTCTAAGATTTAATACATTTTTACTAGATGGCCATATTTGCCACACCCTAGGGCCTGAACACCTGATCATGAGGCCATGAATTTCACAATTTTGGTAGAGGGCTACATGGACATAGGTCTGAGTGACTTAAGTGACCTAAAAGTATGTATTGCAGGGTCTATTTCATTACCCACGTCAACATAATATCGTTGTTCTGCAATGATCGAAGCCGTTTTAAACCCCATATATGAAATCAAAATCTAGTATTTCATTGTTTATATTTAATCTTTCTTTAGATTGGTCATATAAATTTGTTAAAAGTATACAATATTTCGAATCGTTGCATTGATGGAAAAACCAGCACACATTTGACCATTGACAATTTTCCTTGTTTTTTGGTCATTTTTTGTCATTAGCTTTTCACCCGCTCATCACAAGTCAAAATATGATCAATCTTAAATACTCTATTAATTATAATAAATATTGTGGTTCGTCTTGTTTTGTTTTAAATTTTAAATCAAAAGATTATTTAAGAGTGTATATTACATGATATATACACCCTTAAAAATATATATCATAAAATATTTCAAACATCTAAAAAATTCTTCCACAGGACGTTCGCATTTATTTATTTACTTGACGATAACAGCGGTATTATACACCATAGCCAACCAGAAACCAATAAGCTCTAAACAGTTTTAATTGTTTTAGGATTAAAACAGTAAGCTCTGCGGGTCATAACCCACCCCTTGCAATGAAAAGTAACTGCTGTTTCGACAAGGTAGTAACAAATCATCACACTGTCCTGCAGACATAAAACCAGATATATTTCAAACATGTCGTCGGATAAACGCATCTCCGACGCCGCTTTATCTTCATCCTCTCTAAGGCGCTTAACTGATGGCGACATGTACAAAAAATCTAACAACTTAGCCAATCAGACACGTACTCATGCGGGCTGTTACTGATACATATTAAGTAACACGTCGTATGAGCTAATATGATTATCAACTGACCTTGGACCAGGCTAATGACCCACCCTCAGGTTAGGAACAATCTTTGTGCCAAGAATAAGTTACCGATGCTTTTCCACAGCACATGAATTTGATCATATAGTTATATGTCCTTGACCTTCATCAAATTACCTTTGTTCTTACGCTATCTATAGGGTATAAACATATATATACGTAACATTGTGAAGCAAAAAATCCCATGAATTTGATTTGAATTTGAATTTGAATTTTACAGAAGTTCATTACAAACTTTCGAGTGAAATTAACGTGTTTTTTATTTTATAAAAAAACACATCAAGCACAATTTGTTCTGTGAACTTCATCTTGGTATCTTATGATACTACATCGTTCGTTTTGTTTCTTTTATGCATATGTTAAATTTTCAAACTACTTATCTTTTAAAAATATCAAATTAAATTGATCTTGGGAAACACAATGACAAGCCTTGTACTGGACACGAAAGTTGCACAGGTGGACGACAGACGGACGGACAAAACAATCAAAAGCGAATTGGTAGTTTGAAAAATGTTTTTTTTTTATGGTACACGTATATGAATATAGATAGTTGAATGTTTTCATACCGGAGCTTGCTTACCATTGTCCTGTTGACTTCATTGCTGACTTCGAGTAACCTGTGTTCCAGTGTAAACGTAATGCCGAGATTAGTTTCAGAGAGTAAAGTAATCGTCTATAGAAAGAAAGAGAACCTATAAAACCAGTCTTCAATATACTGATTATATGTCGCTGCTCAGTGTTCTTAGAACTAAAAAAAAATAGATTAATTCTGTTGAAGGGAAAATTAATGAAGACCAAGCCACCGACGTTCATTACAGGCTGGTGTGGAAGACGTCAATTGGGAATAATACAGTTTGACAGTAATACTATATATATAACCGTAAAGAGGTCCCAGTGATATAATTGCCGGTATCGTGCCTCCAGGGTTTACATGGAACTGGTTTCCCCCCTTTGCTCACTTCTGGGACAGCGACAGTATTCGTTTTTGGACATTGGGCACTTCTGAACAAATATTTTCTTGGGGTTGAGGAAGGATAGTTTATCAATGCGTATAATAAACCTACAGGTACATGTTCAACCGTACATAAAAGAATCATCAACATTCTGCCTTTATTGACAGTAAAACTAGTATCTAATTGTAATGATTATTTTTTCTACAAGTGTACTATGAATATTTATCGTATTACCCAAGAGCATTGAGTTCACTAATTTTGTAGATGCTCTCTAATATATCATCACCATAGTCTTTATATTTGTCTGTAATACTCCCAAGAATAGATACCTTTTAAATATTCAATGCATTTCACTGCACGATCAATAGCTATAGATAGAACGCTGCCTAAGCACTACATCACCTGACCTAGGATCAATGAAGTCCAGTGTTGTATAGATCTTCCTTTTTACCCAATTTGTCGGCTAAATACCCAGGAGTAAAATCATGTAGGAAAGATCTTTTTCGAGTTTCATCCGTAGAACCAGGGGTAGGTTGATTAATGATAAATTTAGTGCAAAAATGACCTATTAACAATGAGTTTATTGCAATGTCTCAGAATAGCATACATTTTTAAAGTATGAAAAGCTTCGAACTTAGCAAAATCATATGAATTTTACCAAACTAAACAAAATATAAAGTATTAAAAAAACTCGAATCCCAACAAGGCCTATAACTCCCGCAACTTGTGTCTGTTTAGATATTCCGAGCGGAGGTCGTCAAACTTTGATCTTGCTCCTATAAGTATGTTTATAAAAAATATAATTGTAAAGTTTTACACTTTAGTTACTTCTGGCCAAGGTCAGGGACCTACAATGGCGGCCAATCGCTGGCCTGCTTGAACACAGCTGGATAGTATTTGCCATGAGAAAGGGCGTACGTACTTTTTTCATTAAGGCAGTGTTGTAAAAGGTGTGTGTAAAAATGAGAGCTTATTTGATAAAAACTATCATTAAATGCTATACTTTCCATCAAATATTGCACTGGACCATAAATTAAATTAATAAACACCCTTGATTCCAAAACACTTGTTAGCTTCATAGGGAGGGTTATTTTCCTTTGTCTTATCCTCCGAGACCAAACAGAAAAAAAATTCAGTATGTAACCACGCTGTCCAACTGATAAGGCACCAAAGGGAGTCATCACTGTAAGCAAACTCAACAAATTAGGATAGATTGATTACATTTTTCTTGTCCCACCTGATTTTTTTTGCTCAAACACAGATAGAAATCCTCTTTATGATGACATTAATTATACTATTGCACAAGTTGTACTATATCAGACATGGGTACACAGCTTCAGCTTCAAATGATTTATATCTCTTTACAAACATTGCAACTTCCATTTGTTATCAATAGGAATATTCCCTGACAAAAGAAAGAACAAATATTGATCAGCCTGGGGATTGAGGTGATTATAAAAATATTTATATTCCTGGCGACTAATAAAGCTGGCTCGCTTAAGTCATTTGATACTGGGATAATTAATAGTTTCCTTCAAATGAACTTGGACTTTGACCTAAAAATACTACAAACAAAACTCGCTCTTGGGATATGATTTTGTGTTTTTATTTCTACAGAGGAACATGGGACTTCAAAATACAACTGACATTTAATTGAATGTGTACATATAGTGCAAGAGAGGCAAAGCTTTTCTACCTATTTAAACCTCAAGTATACATATACTCCAACGACCATAAACCTTTAAGAAGGTTTCACAGTGCATCAAGTTTTATATTACAATCATGATCCTTTGCATTTTATTGGTACATTGTACATCAGTTACCAATTGTTAAAGAAAATATAAACCAAGAAAGATCAGCTACACCCGATCCATCACTTTATATCCCATTTGGGCATAAATTTTCCCATTTACATGTTAAATCGACGGCGACTTTACCCAATGCCTGTAGTCCACCTCGTTTGCCATCTAAAGAGGACGATTGTGAAACACTGCTAAAATCAGGGATGGGGGTATTTGTCAGTTATAATTTTTCTTTGACATTTTGTCTTCTATAAAAAGACAAATAAATTCTATCAAAGGCAGTATATGGTCGCTATATACTTTTCTTGCAAAATAGAATTCTTATTGAACCAGAACTTAAAAAACAAAAACATTGTTTTAGTAAATGAGTCATGATTCAGTTTCACCTTTTTTACTTTTTTGTGGGCATTAGCTTGCATGATATACGATTACACGAAAAGCCTCGCACAAACCTGTCAATATTTTTATGTTACAATCTATACCCTTCAGATCTTATCTTACGATTCAGCGATAAGCACTTTTGCAAATTGAATAAAGACTGACTAAGGCCAATTTTCGAACGATCCGTCATCAAAGATTCTTAAGTCATTAGCAATACAATTTGCTGGAGAGAAAAATAAATCTATAGTGAGATCATGCAGGAACAGTGACCAAAGTATTTCATCATGAGCGAATTCGAACATATTGCTGGGCTTTTGAAACTTTCTAATATCATGTAAATCACATGAAAACGGCACAAGAAAATGCTAATAACATTGTAAACGAACTGGTATCAAATGTACATAAACGTATTTTGAGTACAAAAATTTTAAAACTAGTTTTAAAAAATACATTACAGCATCTATTCAGAAAGGAAGCAAAACTGAATCAACAACATATCATCATAGTCAAAAATGAGGACCTGGGTCGATCCATTTCCTGTTTTTGGATGGCTTTATCCTTTAGAGATGCTAATTTGTTTACACTTTCCTAACGTTTCAGAGAGATGTCCAACGATTTCCTCTCATACCAGAGGCACCATAGATATCGTGTTTCAATCAACCAAGCGTTAGAATTGGGTTTTCAAAAATCAAAGAAAAATCTCGACCTAGAAGTGCTAGTCATTTTGAAAATGAATGAAACGGCAGCCATGCGTTATTTAAAGCGGAAATATGTTGTATTCTTCATCCGTTCTACTCAGTAAAATGCGGTGTTTTGGTGGCAAACAGAATTTTCTATGATGCCGTTAACAAGAAAAATATGTTTCACCCACAGTCTTCTATATTTTACCCTCTACAAAGTCCAATCTATTTTTCTTACAGGATATGTTTCTGCCCGGGGTTTCTTTTAATTGTATGATATGCAAGTATGTAAAAGCAGTAGATCATGAAGTTTTCTTAAATCGAATAAGTAATTTCTTTAATATTCAACCTTGTATTTTAATTCACACTTGTCATTTAGGTTTGAAAATCAAGACCTGTTCATACAATGTCAAAAACCATAGCGACACAGTACTTTTCAAAAGTTCTTCAGATTAAAAGTATATCAAGAATCAAGTTTTGTCGCATGCAAAATTTTAAATTAACGTATTTTTATCTCAGACGAAAGTTGTTTTTTCTGGTGACTAAAAATGAACGGATATGATGTAAAATGTCGTTTCCATTTAATACTAAGTTCCGCTATATCTATTTAACATGCGTTTTCTCGTGTATAGATATTTAATTGTGCAGACATGTAGATTATTTTGCAGATATTAACATGTATTATGCAACATATTCATGATGACATGTTATATTCTATAGATTGTTTTTCATTTTAATGACAAATATTGTCAAAAATATCAACAGTTTAATAGCAAGTCACCATTAATTGTTTATACGTTAAAGGCAGTGTCAATACTGTGCAACAGTAGAAAAGGTTTACAATTTGCCTATAAACTTATGAACGACCACATTACTGAAAACAAAACATGTTCCCTTACCTGAATATCTATTTTCCTCAGACGCACTACCCTCGGACGTTTAGCTAAACCGCTAGTACTAGTCGATGCATTCATAACTGGTTATTTTTTTAAAACCAAATTAAAACGTCTTTGCAAACCACAGAGGAAGTTGATTGTTTCCTTCAATATTCAACCAGTCTACTGCACCAGATCATGTTTGCATACCAATGTCACATACAAATCCAAAAAGAGTGATTTAGATCGGTCGAAAAAACTGGGTAATCATATTTTCAATAAAATTTCGAGCCTTGTCGCAGCTGAATTTCACAATTGCCTGACCATTTGTATTACAAGTAGTCCATGGGCTGAGAAATAGGTCTCCAAATAAAACAGAAGCTATGGTACCATTGCCGTACTGCTCGAAAGAACACTTTGCTACAAATTCTACACAGCAACAGGAAAGGCTTACAGCATTCAACGAAAATACATTGTACATTAAACTTGTATCATTTCTTCTCATGGAAACAATTTAATGGCAATAATTATTGACAAACAATCTTATCCAATCTCAGCCAAAAATCTATAGCAATTCAGACATTAATGGTTTCGACAGAATATGACGACAGAATTGTTGGGCTACATGAAAATAAGCCCATTTCATGACGACTTTCTCTGTCAACACCTCTAGATCAACCGTTATTGACACATGTAATAATAAGGTCGCTCAATATTGAGAACAAAACAAATCACGATTTTATTGATTGACTAAATTAGCAAAGGTCAAAATGGATCAGAAATCCGAGAGCGGTTTCTTTGGAAGCATTGGAAGTCACGTGAACAAGACGATAACTGACCCATCAACGCTTAATAAGGAGGAGAGAGCACCTGCCCATGGGAATAGAGGTGGGTGTCCAATCATTTCGGACAATTAGATTTCAGATGAGTTGTTATATAACGGACACCTTTTGGACTACTATTATCGAATTCATAAAAATACAAAACACCTTTAACCAGATATATGGGCCATTGGTTTATTTATCGTAATGGTTAAGTTGCCTTAATCGACTGGCCAAATATCCGGCTCTTCGCTCGTGTTGTATGTAAAAAGGTCAAGGAAAAAATTCAGACGATCTTAGGGGTTTATAGTTTGGTTCTATGGGCGAAATCAGGGGAAAATTGATTAAAAACGGCAAATTTTTATATACATGAATTAAATTATGAAAAAAAATTTGCTCATATGGAAAGCTTATATTGAAAGCTCTTTAAAATTTACTGTTGTTAAAATTATGAATAAGACGTCGATTACAATTATAAAGTCTTTTCTATATATATAAACTCTCGATATTAAATACTTCTACATCATTTCATTATTAAAACATCAATAGTATCCCATTCAATAGATGCAAAGATCCTATGAAATGATATAAACACTTGATCCGTCAACAGTGTATATACATGTATGTATATCCATGTACTAGCACATTTTAGACGTCGCTGTTAAACTTATGGCTTCGAACAAGCAAATATACTAGCCATGCAATATTTTTTTCGATCATTTAAAAAAATCATTTTTCTATGCCTATACACTGATAGTTTCACACAATACAAGAACAAATAACTGGAAAGGAATTCACGAATATTCCAAGATATAACGGTCGAGATCGTCGTCTTACATTTATCCCGATTGTGGGACACTTACAACTTTTATCTCCGTAAAGTTGACTTTGGTGTTCGCATGACGTGAATATTAAGCTTTTTCAAGGTATATTCCGTACTGACGGTGTATGGAATATGCATGGTATTCACATGACTGCTGTTAGCCAAGGATTTCTTTACAATTTAGCAGGAGGTAAGATATACATCCATCCAAGCAATTTGAGAACGAAAAGCTTGGATTTTTTCTGCCTATAATTCCATTGCACAAACTAGTATCTACTCTGAATTTTTTGTTTTACCAAACATAAAATACATTTTCAATAACTTAGAAATTGATGTCTTAATCTGAATCAATGCCGATTCCAGGGCGTGATTTGGTTAAAGTTTTCAGCTTTATAGTACAGCTGGTTTTTAAGTTGGTTCAAGTTTTTAACTTTATACAATGTAGTAAAGCTGGTTTTTAAAGGGGCATGGTCACGATTTTGGTCAAAAATTATTTTTCCGATTTTAATCTTGACAATGCTTTAGTAAAGCATTTTTAATAGCCAACTAAAAGAGAGTCATTCGTCGAGCTATAAGCGAGTTACAGAGCTTACGATTCTTCGGTATGTAAACAAAGCTTTTGTTTACATTTTGAATGTTGAAGTGAAAATTCAAGTTTAAGACCTAAAATGAATGTGTTAAACATTAGGAACTGTTTATTTATGTTTAAAGTGAGTAAGAAGATTGACAAATCAGCTTGAAAAAGATTTTTTACTGGTATATTGAACCTATGACAGTATGTAAACAAAAACAGGGCAAAATGAATTATGAGCCCTGTATTTGGCTTAAAACTATACGACTGACTCTCAAATTTCATTTGATCGTTAGAAATGCACTTTTAAGGCATTGTAAATAATAAAATTAGAAAAAGAGAATTTTACCAAAATCGTAACCAAGCGTCAATCTCTAAATCCACAAAAAATAATAATAGACAATAAATCTTTGACTTGCAATAACGATGGTTTAAACGATTTTTTGTTTGATACTTCAATGCCTGAGCAGATTTTATCACAAACCAATACTTGTTTCTCAACTTGATGCTGATCTCAAAATTTAATCATTTTTGACGAAAGAATTTTTTATGTACACCTCTACATCAACTTTTGCCAGAGGATATCACAGGCAAAGTATGAAGTACCTCTTCGGTATCATTTCGACATTTATCTCATTCATAATAACCCATTTTTAGAATTAAAAATAATTTATGGGAAATTCAGTTACACAGATCGTTTCCCCTTCATAATCATCGCAATAAAACCGAATAGAAATGCAAGGAACATAGTGGAAAGCAGACCACGCTAGCTGTTGCCCTTCTCTTAAAATCAGAATACTTTCGAACAATAATTTAAAAATAATGAACTACCAAACGCATAACTAGTAAGTGTAAAGGCTAATTGTAAGCTACGAATTAAACAGAATTTCTGCCGTAAAACCACACATTCTTTGTTTTTCGCTCGGAGGTTTGAAATCAATAATTCAGTTTGCATCAATCATCAAGGCAAAGTAATAGTTGCTCTGAAACAATACTGGTTAAATATTTATCGAATTGACTCCACTATCCCTGTAACCTCGTTTGCCAAGTATGCAAAAGTGTGGGTCTAAACTCAGTCAATTTTCTAATATCGAGGTTTTTTGAAATGTTAGAAAAGTAAAAAAAAAATGATTTCGAGAAATAAATTAAACTCTTTACTAACCTATACAAAATAAACATTTTCAATGAGTAAATGTCCTTACACGAAACTTCAGGATGTTTGTAAAACACTGCAAAGAAATATTGCATTGCTATCCTAGTTCTACAGAGAAAATAATCACGAAAGAGTGAAAGATAAAGCAATTTGTTAAAAACATTAAGCTGGGGAATATATGTTGCTCTAGTCTATATCCCATGCATGATTATCCTAGAAAACCTTACAATTTACATTGCTCTATCCAATGCGAAGCTGTACAAATGAATTCTTTGGAGAGGATAACTTGGTATGGTGTTTTTATGCCATTGGCATCCGTCCGTGCTGGTTCCATAAAAAGAAATTAAGGTTTAACTAGTATGGTTTGCCTTCAGAGCGACAGTCAACAAAGGATCATATGTCGAGAGTGCGGATTATAAAGTTCACTTTCGGTTTTAAGGGGAACAGTCTTTATTGGCAAAAACCAGTGATGGTCACGTGACATAATCAGGCTGGTCAAAGAACTGGTTATTGCAAAGACAAGATGTCCTAATCGCGTATTAGATTGAACGGTATCGATTTGCTGCCGCTTGCCTTTATATTTCAGGAATTTTTACTTTCATATCACTACGTATCACACTCCACCGCACGGCGTTTTATTACTTTCAAATGTCAACTTAGTGGATCTTTGTTGTAGGGTAAAAATATTGCTCATCTTCTCATGCGTGTTTTAGGTTTTTTTTGCTTTGTTACAATTTTGATATCCATTACTTGTATTTTTGACAAGGCTCTGTTTTCACTAAATTTCAACCCACGTTTCTTTGGATTCTCCTTTAATAATTTCGGTTTCATGGGGAAATCAAAAATCTCATAAATCTGATTATTTGTTTGTTATCTTTTCTCTCTCCTAAATTAAAATCTAACATTGATTGAGAAAAATCCGGTATATCTACGATCAATACATAAAAAGAAATAAGACAATATGCCTTTTGAGTGTGAAATTGTAAATTTGTAGCTAGGATAAGGTAACAGAGGGTGTAAGATTCGTGATATGGCCCTGATTTGTTAACGTTAGGCATCTAAAGATGCTAAGGTAAGATATCTACACGGCACCAGAAAAGGATACACTGAATTGATAAGATTAGGCTTCAGGGGATGTTAGCGTAATGAATAATTGTCAGGATTAGGCACTTGGGCTTGAAGAGAGTGAAGATGTTAGTTTTAGCATCAGGAGATGTTAAAAAAAAACAGAACTAAGATGAACCAAATATGTCTATATGTAAAGGAGAAACTAAATTGCCAGGGCGACTGTTGAAGGTAAGGCAAGAAGGGAATGCGACACCAAAGAAACGGATTCACAACATGAGTATGTTTCTCATCAAGATTATATCAGCCTTATTAGCTTCTAACTAAGAAATAAGTTGTAAGTTAGCGCTTGGGTGGGGCTCGATCAAAGTCACAATATAACTACTTGTATAAATTGGGGATGAGAGGGCATGACTTCGATTCAGAAAAAGATTACTTATAAGTGTATCAGGCCGGTATCCCAGGCAATAACAGGCTAGGGCTTTCGGTTTGACTTGAAGTTTAGTTCATTGTACAGATTTGAAGATAAAAATAACACGATTCATAAAATAGTAATCAGGATGATTCAAATTATTTCATCTTTTTTTTGTGAAATTTTGATTTATTATTACCAGAGACATATATAACATGTTATTTATGTCTCTGTTATTACTCATTAATTTGACACAAAATGGCCATCTAATGAATTTATCTTCTTATTACCAGGATTTTCTTTCAGTTTTACATTTATGCCGATTTTGCAAAATTTAATGCATTTCTGTTGTGAACAAAATTTAATTTTTTTCTTGTAGCGGACACCTGCACCTTATAAATCATGCATTCGCAATACCAACAATTGGCAACATCAGTTGTTCAATAGAAATTAATAATCACATTATCAATATTTCCGCTCGTATCACTGTTTGTTGGCCGATATCGGTCGTAAAATGGCGAATCTTCCGTTTTAATACACACCAGTGCTCATTTTGCCCTCTAAGGATTCGTTGTCTGAACAAAATGATCTATATCAATGTATTTACTTAAAGGAACTTCATTGATGTATCGCACAATTAATATCAATGCTCACGCAGGGTCAACATTACAAAACCAGAACAGGTTAGGAGGTACATGTAAAATTAATCCAATCAATATCGCTTGGTAATTTTTAAAGAAAGAAACAATAAATAACGATGTTCAAAGATGCATTCGATATCCTTTGATTCTTTTTCGATTCAACGAAAACATAACTTATCAATTTGTTCATTTTCATTTTTTTTTATTATAAAGAGGATAATTATCCGGAATCTTTTTTTCGCAAACTGAAGAAAACATTTATGTGCTTTTCTTTTCATTTCCAATATTGATTAAATCATTAACTTTGCGCGTTCATCGGTGTTTTGGAATGTAAATGACAACATTTTTTCTTGAATAATGCAAAGAAGTAAGAAGATATTTCTCTTTAACTTTGATGAAATGAAATCCATGGAAATAGTTGCTCTACAAAAACTGACAAATCTTGAGTAATCCGCAAACATCCAAACGCAAGCAAAGTCAACTAGTATTGGGTATGCCTCATTTAAACTGTTTTTATTTTGAACAGACTGAGAAATACCCAAACCCCTTCCCCTTAATACCAGCTATCCATTAGTTGCAGATACTCATAAGATGGCCGCGGCTATATAGTTCTGTTCATTATGCAACAGACAATTGTCAGCAACTATAATTACATTCACTTGCGTAATTTTCGTTTTAAGTAGAAATTAAGGCAACAATTTCATTAATGGTTTGATATGCTTAAGTCAACAGAAATGCAAATATGCATGCGTGATTTCTATTACTTAAGCGGATGTCCCATTGTACATTCCAAAGCAGTTTATTGACTTTAATGCCATTTCAAAATGGCCACTTGATTAATACATGTTCGTGTCTTTCTGTAAATATTACTTTTAAAGTATTGATAAATGATTTCAAGCCATCGATTATTAAAGCAGATGAACCTCAAGTGATTTAAGCTATGAATATTTAAAAGGCAGCATTATGATGTAAGTTTCCAAATTTGTTTGTACTGTCAGTATCAAACCTAAGGTGAAACATTTAAAATTAGTTGATGGGCAAATGCATTTTAATTCAATTCATACATGTACCCTCTTCTTTATGTGTTTTATTTGGACATATTTTGTAACACAATGACAGAAAATCAATCGTGTTACATTTTTAACTTTAATATACGATAACAAAGAACTTCATACGTACAATATGTTTAGATATACTAAGTAAACTTTTAAACAAGTCTGGAAACATTTTTTTCTAAATAGCCGCATTTTTAGATTGGTCTTTATGCCCAACATTATTGAATAAAGCTAAAAGGTTTGGTGTTTTTGTTACATTTTACATTTGGATAATCTGATAGAACATCAATTGCAGCATTTGTTTGGTCTTGATTTACCGGTGAAAACAGCGGGAAAGCATTTTAAAGTTGTTTATAACTTGTTACTTCAACCAAAGGAACAGATTTTTAAAAAGAAAACAACTATTTTTAGTAAAGAAGATTTCATTTTAAATTGCTTCTTACAGATTCTCGAGTATTATTTTCTTTAAATAAGGTACATATCATAGAATATCCGAGTATATAAAACCCTACAAAAATGTAAAACTTGGAGAGGGAGGGGCCGGTTCTACCTACCTCCAAATCTACGGGCTGTCCTCCTTTGGCCTTGCTTTTCTTTGTTTTTCCGGAGGTAGATCTTACAGTGACTGACGTTGAAGCGTTCATCGCTTCCACACACGACTATCGCGGCGAGGTCTTTGTGATACCAAACGAATCTCGTTAGTTTTGACGCTCTCTTGGGTGACATCAATTAAGTGATGCAATTGTGACGGAAAGGAAATTAAAACTATCAATAAATGAAACGGGAGAAAATGCACTGATATATTCCAGACCAACTAGTCTTGCATAATTACAAAAGACCAATTGGGCACCAGAAAACGCTTTCACAAACGTTTCGTCCCGTTGCGACGATTTTATATTTTGGCTTTAGTTTAACGACGCTCTAGAGAAACACAGAGGAAATGATTCCGTAACCTTGTAATACGTTTAGGCAGCTGCCAGGACGTTAAAGTTACAGGCTCTGTCCCTTTAGGTTTCCCTCCAAAAATCATCACTCATTGTCACTATGAAAATTCCCTAATTCGATGTCTTTACCAGATCTAGAGAGATGGCGAGCTTAAGGTCCATGAAAATATTCAATTTTCCACGTCTGGCTACGACTCCACCACAAAGGAAGAAACAAATTCTGTTTTGGGAAATAATGCAAGTGATGACCGTCAGAAAATCCGATCCAGGGCTGGCTTCCAGTCAGTGCCTAGTGTCAATTTTTCTACGTAAATCACACCGCTCGGTGCTATTAGAAAGTAATCTATATGTAGAAGAAGAGAGACAGGTAAGCGGTAGTTATTAAGTGTTTTCTATCACTATCAACAGAGTATTGTCTTCCAATTTCAAGACCAATTAAATCCCTGTTTCCGACGGAGGCATCTCAATTCACAATCGATCTTTTAACCGTGATCCGATATATGTATGAAAAAAAAATCATCTATAATTCACAAAAAGCCGAAATTCTAACAACAATCTGAAGATCATGTTTCGTTGGGCAAAATGTGATTTGACTCTTGTCCAGAAAGGGCGAAGAAAGATCGAAAAAATTACGTGGGACATAAAAAACACAAAGCAAGCGAACACCGATGCCTTCGTCGGCCAGAACCTGACTGTTGTTGGCGCAATAAATGATTAAAATACGATACTATGTAGAGAGTGTGCTCCAGATCCGTAATTGATGAAAAACGACATCATAATGAGATGAGGAGGGGAATCTTCAAAGAGGTGAACTCTCGGCATCCCTCGGAACAATTAATTTAATTATAAGTGAAATATACACGGGAACTGAGGGATACTCCGAGACCTGGTGTTGATACTAATACCTAATTGGTGCCTAAACGCGAGATTTTGTTAATTCGTTTGAAAAGAGTTCGGGTATATACATTGATTTCCATTGATATCTCATAAACGATGTTGGCGAGGAGTAAAGCATTTTGGGAGCAGTTTACGAATTCTCTTGGATCAATAGAACACATTTCTCTCTATACTTCAAACAGGATGTTTCTTTATTTGCTTTTTATGTCGGGCACTAATTGCATTGAATATTTGATTTCCTCTTTGTATTTAAACATTCGTAACCTCTTCAACTCTAAGAGAGAGAGAGAGAGAGAGAGAGAGAGAGAGAGAGAGAGAGAGAGAGAGTGTGTGTGTGTGTGTGTGTGTGTGTGTGTGCCCTCACTTCGGAGATAACTGAAATATATTCATTAATGGTCTTAAAAAATGAATACAGAATTAACATTATATGCAACGATGCTAAATTTAATTTTGATGGAAGGTAATTGGAAGAACCACGGGCAACAAAGTGAAGTCCTTTGCAATGCTTTTGATTGAAACATTCCAAATTTAGATCGCCATTGATAATTTTTTTTATAAAGGACAGTTATTATTTATGACAGAATAAATCAATATCTGGGTTGTTTTCTTTTTTCTATTCGATAAGGTTTTCGTAGATAAAGATAATATCCAATTCGCTTAAATTTGATATATCCAGAAAATTATAACAGTTTAATGATTACCAATTCTTACTACGAAGTTAAAACAAATGGTATTTACTGCAATCAGTTCAAAATAACGAATAAACCATAGTTACTTGAATTTTTAGTTTTGCTTAAAATGAAATGCATGTACTAGTATATTACTCACGTGTTTTAAGGTACGAAAACCACAAAGAATAACAGTTGTGCTTCTTAAGAAATAAGGTATAATTTTTGGATGTGTATAAGGATATAAATACGGATTGGTCACGTGATCAAAGATTTGATCACGTATTTCTTACATTTACATTTGTTGCAAATTATGACAATAACATTGCTCCATACTTTCTTTTTTTGTGTTCACCTAGAAAGCCGCTTCGATTAACATGACATAACAAAATATAGTTCAACAAAGTATTTGATTAACATATAAATAAATAAATCACTACATCTGACAAAACACTTTTTATTATAATAAAAGGAAACAGAAAGAAAAATTCACTCGTAGAACTGAAAAAAACCGATTGAAGCTCGACGGAATATAAATATTACTACTTCCGTTGAAGTGAAAGTCACAGAGCGGGTGTGAATTTGAAAACAAACCGATTGAAAACAGAGTAACAAAGAAATTTTAAGAGGAAATCGTATCGCAGAATTAGATTCAAGAGCATAATGTAATTCCTGGGACATTTTTAGAGACAAACTTTTTAAATTTGTTTACGGAACAAAACTGGCAGAGAACAAAAGGAGTTAATTTTGACGTCGTCAAAAGACAAAACACAAAAGATCGGTGATTTTTGATCGGGATTTTTTGGAAAAGTCAGACATGAACTGTAACTGAGTTTTTACTACTTTGACAAATTGTGAATGTAATTTTCAGTGAAAATTTGTTACGATGTCGACCCATAAACATGATCTTGATTGAATCCTAAGATGTGATCATTTTTCCTCGTAATTGGTGTTATATTGTGAAAAAAAATGAATTGATAAAATTTTGTATTACAAAATATATATATGTTTTATCAGAGCTTGTCTTTATGCCTAATATACGTGTTTTTATCACAACACCACGTGTGTTTAAACGTAAGTCGGTTAGTTTATGTAGATATCTACATAGAAAAAGTAGAGACCCACATTATTCATGCGCTACTTTGACCTCTTGACCCAGTTTGATGTTATGCAGGAATAACAGCGAATTGCTCAAAGAGTTCTATACAAGGGAAAACATTTGCAAATGTAAATATACTAAATTAGATCTTGTACCCGACTATAATTCCGTTAGATTAAATAGAAATCAGTAAACTATAGAGTTGATACGATAAATGTGAATAATTCACAATAACTTTATCGTTACCCAACTTCTCGTTGAAAAAAAAAATCGAATGTTGAATCTGATAATTTAAGCCTATTTTTTTTTATATTTCCTCATAATGGGCGAGGATGAACGGATTTTGTCGTAGAGATTTAACGTTATCTTTTTATTTCAGGTTTTATTAATCACTTAAATCAGAGTAAAATTAAGAGAAAAATAACACGCAGTCCTGTAGGTATGGCACACGGTGACATCTGTCGATATTAATGTGGATAAAAGTACATTATAATTAGAATACTGAAAATACTGATTTGTCTATCTCCTTATTCATTTTAAGCTTAAATAAACAGTTCCTAACGTTTAACACTTTCATTTTAGGTCTCAAATTGGTTCAAAATGCAAACAAAAGTTTTGTTTAAATAGCAAAGAATTGTAAGCTCTGCATCTCGCATTTTACTCGACGAATGACACTCAAATTTTTCTGCCTATTAAAATGCCTTACTGAAGCATTGTAAACATTAAAATCGGAAAAATAATTTTTGACCAAAATCGTGACCATGCCCCTTTAACCAAAATATATGCTTCAAATATTTTTGGAAAGGTAAAAATTATAAAAGCCCTTGCGGGATTCGAACTCGTGACCAACAGAATCGTAGTTACCGCTCTACCCCATTGCGCTACGCTGTTGGGTACATATTTTTGGATTTTTAAAAAAAATGAAATTATACTTGATTTTACAAGTCACAATATGGAGGTGTCCAACACCACCTTAGGTCCTGTGCTGTACATATAACCGATAGTGTTTATTATTCCTTACTTGAATACTTGCTCAACTGTCATGTTGTGAATTTTGCATTTACACCCACTCAGTAAATTCAAAATTTACAACACCACATCCGTAAACTTTTTGAATCGTATCCTAGTGCTGATGCAGATAATCACCCTAACTGCACCCAGTCAACAGGATAGGATGAAGCCTGGTCAAGGGATTTCAATTACCAAATTAATTTTATGAAATGTAATCGAGTCTTAAACAACAATTCAAATGTCCATTGGATGCTAATAAATAGTCTTTGATGTTTTAAATTAACTGGCCCATGCACAATTTGCTATGAAGATGGACTTCATTGTAAATAAATTATCTGAAGATTGGTGCATGTTACTTAATTACTCACGTAGTCTTCAATCATGCGTAAACTGTTGCAAACAAACATTCGGCCCGATGATCTATTTCATCTATTTATTCACTTTGCACTAACAATGAGGCATACTCTAAAACCTGGCCTGGCCTCAAAATTGGCCTGGCCTCACTTTTGGTCTCAAATTTGGCCTGGCCCCAAATTTTGGCCTGGCCCCAAATTTGGCCTCTTCAAAAATTTTTGGCCTCGAATTAATAAAAATATTTCTCACATTTTCAAAGACTTTCATTGAATTTTTATTGATTTGTTAATGTTTAAGAGATAATCATATGGAAAAAAAATATATAACAAGTGACCTGGCTGATGATTGAGTTTTAATTGATTTTATTCAAGTTTACACACACAAATACATATGATATGCATGTGCAACACTGCTCTTTCTATTGCTATTGCCAAGTAATGGATTATGTCCAATACTAAAGCATTAAAATTAAGCGTTAAAATTCAGAGACGTAACCCCCTCCCCCAGTTCAAAAAGTAGACGAAATGTAGTATAAAGATGTCAGAATAATAAAGTGAAACATCATTCTTAAAAGAGACTGACCTGTTTGAAGGATCGGTAAATAACTCAAACATTGTAAACTGATTCATAACATCAAATCTCTATCCACATGCAATGCACTTTAAAAATGCCAGTTCGCTTACATTACCTTTCAACACCAATCAAACCCAAATTTCTCTCCCCAGCAGAAATTCGATATCAGTCACCTCTGTCGCTTTAGGCATACTCTAAAACCTGGCCTGGCCTGGCCTGGCCCCATTGGCCTGGCCTGGCCTCAAAGTTGGCATGGCCTCACTTTTGGCCTCAAAATTGGCTTGGCCCCAAATTTTGGCCTGGCCTCAAAAATTGGCCTGGCCTCAAATTTAGCATCTACTAAAATTTTTGGCCTCAATTTTATTTTTTTATTTTCTTTACACATATGTTAATTGTATTGATTTTTTTTATTGATTTATGTTTAATACACTTAAAACATCACACTAAGTGGCTTTTGGTGTCTTATAGTGATAGTTCTTTTGAAACATACCTATATATATGACTACAGGTATGAGTGATTGATTCTGATTTTTTTTTCAGATTTTGTTTTTAAATTCCAAAGTACTTTAAGAATGTAATACTGCCATTGTATTCCACCATGGCATGTTTTTTTTTTCAATGTACTTAATTAACTTAAACTGCTATCAGGATCGGACAATATCTATATCAAATACTTGTGTGAGAAAAAAATAATGGCAGAGACCATTTTTTTTATTCTAACCAACATTAAAGGTCACAACATGTTATGCTGTTTTCAAATTCTGATATCGAAGTTATCCTATAGGGGAAAAATTGTTTCCTAAATATACAAACAACACATGCATGAAACTAGGGGTGATGATTAATGATCATCACTGAATCAAGTTATCGGAGGATGCAATGTTGCAGTCATTCACAAATGACATTAATTAAATTAGACCGTGTGAAATGTTGAACGGCAGTGCAGGCAATTAATCTGACCCCAATAAAGCGACAGAGGTGGCTGATATCGAATTTCTACTGGGGAGGGAAATTTGGGTCTGATTGGTGTTGACAGGTAATGTAAGCGAACTGGCATTTTTAAAGTGCATTGCGTGTGGATAGAGATTTGATGTTATGAATCAGTTTACAAATGTTTGAGATATTTATTTATCC
Source organism: Magallana nippona (assembly GCA_033439105.1). NCBI lineage: Eukaryota > Metazoa > Mollusca > Bivalvia > Ostreida > Ostreidae > Magallana > Magallana nippona. The sequence goes on along the minus strand of CM065918.1, from coordinate 12,280,900 downwards.
TTCAAACAGGTAAGTCTCTTTTAAAATGATGTTTTACTTTATTATTCTGATATCTTTATTCTACATATTGTCTACTTTTTGAACTGGGGAAGGGGGTTGCGTCTCTGAATTTTAACGCCGATTACTTCAGTATTGGGCATAATCCATTCCTTGGCAATAAAAGAGCAGTGTTGCACATGCATATCATACGTATTTGTGTGTGCAAACTTGAATAAAATCAATTAAAACTCAATCAGCCAGGTCACTTTTTTTCTCTTAAACATTTAAAAATCAATAAAAATTCAATAAAAACTCATTGAAAATGTGAGAATTTTTTTTTTAATATGAGGCCAAAAATTTTTGAAGAGGCCAAATTTGGGGCCAGGCCAAAATTTGAGGCCAGGCCAAAATTTGGGGCCGGGCCAAATTTGAGGCCAAAAGTGAGGCCAGGCCAAATTTGAGGCCAGGCCAGGCCAATGGGGCCAGGCCAGGTTTTAGAGTATGCCGTCGCTTTATTGGGGTCAGATTCATTGCCTGCACTGCTGTTCAACATTTCACACAGTCTAATTTAATTAATGTCATGTGTGAATGACTGCAACATTGCATCCTCCGATAACTTGATTCAGTGATGGTCATTAATCATCACCCCTATATCAAAGTAGTTTCATGCATGTGTTGTTTGTATATTTAGGAAACAATTTTTCCCCTATAGGGGAACTTCGATATCAGAATTTGAAAACAGCATAACATGTTGTGACCTTTAATGTTGGTTAGAATAAACAAATTGGTCTCTGCCATTATTTTTTTCTCACACAAGTATTTGATATAGGTATTGTCCGATACTGAGAGCAGTTTAAGTTAATTAAGTACATGGGGAAATATGCCATGGTGTAATACAATGGCAGTATTACATTCTTAAAGTACTTTGGAATTTGAAAACCGACTGTATCAAAATCTACTAGAATCAATCACTCATACCAGTAGTCATATATACATGAATGTTAAATAGAACTATCACTATAATACACTAAAAGCCATTAATAGTGTGATGTTTCAAGTGTATCAACATAAATCAATAAAAAATCAATACAATCAACAAATGTGTAAAGAAAATCAAAAAAAAAAATTGAGGCCAAAAATTTTTGTAGAGGCCAAATTTGAGGCCAGGCCAAAATTTTGGGCCAAGCCAAATTTAAGGCCAAAAGAGAGGCCATGCCAACTTTGAGGCCAGGCCAGGCCAATGGGGCCAGGCCAGGTCAGGTTTTAGAGTATGCCTTAGCAATGAACCCTTTGACAATTCATCGCGTTTGCTGTTAATAAGGTGCGTCGTGTTCTAAATAGTACAATTTAGACCCATCTGCAGAATTTTACCATAAATTCTTCATATAATAAATCAATTTCGAAAATAACATTAATGTTTTACACTGTAAAAGAATTCAGTATCAATATACACATCTGCCCTTTGTGCAGAAGTATGTGGGTTCAATCATCGACTTCGCTAGAGACCTAGACAACATAAGTTGTATATAAACAAAAGCCGATGAAGAACCTTCATTAATCAGTAACCGTAACTAAGAGGGGTTAAAGTGTTTTAAATACATGAAAGAAAGTGTTTCACCGGTATCTGCATGATGGCATCTCAATATGACTGAAACAATCTCGACGGGATATAAATTGTTATAATGATTCTATCAAAATAATATGCACTTGAAATAGTACTCTGCGGTATGACAGTCGTTTCGTTAGAAACAGTCATTACGGTAGTGCCACTAGGGGAATTATATACATGTAGCTACAAAAAAAAAAAAAACAAGCCCCACCCCCCCCCCCCCCCAAAAAAAAAATGTTTATTATATTACAATCCATTCATATCAACAGCGAAAAAATCACAGTAAAATATCTCTTTCAGGATTTTGTCGTGTGGGAAACTTCAGAGGGAATGTCCCTCTGATTTACATGTACTAGTATTTAATTTCAACAATGAAAATATGCATTATTTAAGGAATAAGGAATCATTCTTTGGGTATTATGAGCTATAGCTAGGTGATCAAATAGGCTATACAAGGAAAGAAAATCGTATGATACAGCATTCTGAGATGAAAATTCCAATCAGAAATATCGCATTCCATCATAATTTGAACATTTCAACTTAGATTTTAAGGAAGACCTTAGAAGTGTGAAATATTTGATACATAAATATGAATAAGATTGGTTCTATCAAGAGTCCTTGCTTTGTGAATATTAGCTAACGAGAGCGGTATACAAGATTATACAAAGTCTGGGCAAATGCCGTGTCCGGAGTTTTATGCATAATTATGTCTAATGTTCATAGATTGGAAAACACAAATGCTAATCGATAAACGCATAGAAAACCCAAAATTGTTTGTTAGATATTCGATACACAACCAAATTCTTGTACACATGTTCATGAAATATTCATAATCTCAACAACCAGAGCAGAGCAAATTCTTTTAATTTTATGCGTCATAAAATAGGAAGATGCTCACCGCAGAAATGAAAAGCTGAGTAGAAAAGGGAGCACTATTATAACTGTATCAGCTACTCACTGACAGTGATAGTGCAGGTTCAGCTCTTTATGTGGCCACCAAGGCTAAAAGGTCAAGGTGAAAACTTGTGGTAACAACGCTTTTTACGCTGACAATCCATTGCAACAACTGTAAATGGCGGTCAAGGGTCAAGGTGACATATCTTGAAAATGGCTGTCAAGTTTATAGCATTGGTAGCTACATTATTGTTAAGAATAATAAATAGTTCAGAATAATTCAAAGTGCATTGACTGTCACCAGTAAAGAAAACAGTCTTCAAACTTAATTAAGGACAACACATTCATGACATATGGGAGTCAAGTTAAGCTTAAGATACATGTATGTAATTGGTAATGTTATTAATAAGTTTATTTTGCTGTAAGATAGTCTAATGGAAGTAGTTGAAGTAAATTGCAGTGTTTGTGCGGGCGGATCTAGAGGTCGGGTGGATCTAGGAGGTCGATCGATCGGAAAATTCAAACAAATAATTTACACTGTAAAATTACCGGAAATATGCCTTGGATTCGCGAATGCCCAGTGGCTTACTTTTGTAGATGAAAATATTTTTTTAGTTTGCGAATAAACACCTAAATCTCGCAATTGAACGCGAACTGATAAACAAATTAACACGTTATTATTGTACATAAATGCTTAAATTTTCACAAATAAACGCATAACTTTTGCGATCTAACGCAAAACCTACGCGATTAAACGCAAAACTTTCACGATATAGCGTATAAGTAAATTATATTTGATGAGGAAATGACTATGTTTTTGTTTGCTTGGGTTCGGCCAATGAAATTGGGTTCAGTATACTGAACACATACTTTTTCACATGCGCATGCAAGGTAGCCAAAAATTAGTTAGAAAAAAAAAATCTGCAAATTTGATTTTTTCTAGAAAAATCAGTTGACATGTAAAAATATTCAATTTTGAAAATCTCAAAATCAAAATTTTAGCACGCAGCTTTCCAGAAAAAAAATTAAACTACATAGAAAATGTAAATTTTAATACTATATGATGACCACAATATCAGTCATATTTAATTTTAAAAATAGAGCATGAGTCATTATATGATAAAAAGAAAGTGATTAAATGTAGACTTTGCCATAACGTACCAAACATACAAGTCTGAAAACTGCTGGTCAAACAGTGACCAATATTTGTTACTCCCCTGGGGAGATCGGTACAGGGCCGGTGAAATGTTATATCTCCCGGGAAAAGTCTGGCCAGACTGTTGATGAGATGACGAATACCGGGCTAGCAATGTCTAGAACCGTCCACCCCGACACTTCGTGACATTTAGAAAGTGTAGACGCATGTTATCACAATTTCTATTTTAAATATATTTTCCTTATATTGAGGATCTCTACTATGCTTATATTATAATTGAAAGTTTATGACGCATAAAATTCTGGCAACACAAGTTCAGAAACAATCGGCAAAAGCAGTTTTATGGTTATATGAAACACTTTGTACCTTCTGACGTAAAGTTCATAATAAATCAGGGTGATGCATCCTAAATAAAATACCTGAAAGAAGCGACTTAATTCCGATAAAACCCGTTCGACCTGCGTTAATGAATTATTTTTCCCATATGCTTTTCTTAAGGGGACGTTCGAAAGCTCTGCTGCATTAATTGTTAACAAAGAATTTATTTATGGCCTGATTTGATATGCAGACATTGGTAACAGTACATCGCTAAAAGCAAAGCGATTTGAGAAATAATTTTTGTATGTAACAAGTCTTCACCACCGCTAGATACGATAAGAATAAGTAACAAATCATGACACATTACATCTCTACTAACAGAACATAATTTCAATAATATGAAGGCTCTAATGCATTTTTAGCATGAAGTTTTGTGTTGGATTTCACGTACTGACTTTTATTTTTTTTAATTTAGATCACCGCCAACACTGTTGGTGTGTTTTTCCTGTTTATGCATATTAGATGTAGATGGTTATATTTACATTCTACTGTGTTTTTCCATTAAATTCTGTGATCTTTAAATGCCTCTAAATGCAACAACTAATCACTGCGTATGAATTTACGAGTAATTTACATAAGTAGTTCCAAAACATTGATATCTATGTTATCGGTTAAAAATATATTTCATACATGTTGTCAAAACACAATATTTTACAATTATTAAACAAAAAAATGGATTTTATTGTTAAAAGCAAAATTCAAGAATTGTTTTTCATGGATAATATTTTCATGCTCATCGATCTCAACTCTACAGTCTATGTGATAACCAGTTTAAACCGGTTTGTATAAAAGAGCTGTTCTTGCTGTTACTAATTCACTCCCTCAGTGATCTGCAATTTGTATCGATTTATTTAAGTAAATAATTGATTTCATCAATAAGGGAATGTAAATATAAGCATTAAATGATTTATTTTTGACGTCGTCGTGTCAATAACTGCCGTCAGTTGAGCAGACAAATTATCATAACGCGCTAACGCGTTCATTCAATGCTATAGTGAATTGAAAAAAAAATACAACAACAAAATATTTAAACCACAATTTTAAGCGTAATTCAGTTTTACGTTATGGGAAAATCAGTATTACATAAGAAACACTTTTTAATGTTCTTCTTATAGTTAAAAACCTTTGCGTAAATAGAAAACACAAAGGTATTATATCTGAATGTACATATATGTATGCATAGAATTTAGATATCTGGTAAATTTTAAGTTTTAACACTGTTCAATATGATAATTGACCGTACTGGAATGCATGTACATAAGGAAGGATTTTGTTCGAACAAATATCTAAAATATCAAAATCTGTGCATGAACATTTTAAAAGAATTGCAGAAAGGAACAACATCGTGTCATTTGAAGCCAGATTAGGTCTTTAAATAAGTGTTATAAAAAAGAATATACAGAGTGATCTATAAATTCTGATAACATTTTAAAACTTCATAAAATCCTTACCAGATGAGATAAACTTTTTAATAAGGTATTATTCTAATCTCCAGTGGCTATATCATTTGTAATGTATGGAAAAAATATAATTGAAAAAGAAGCAAAGCCGTCATATAATTAGTGTTGGGGTTTTCATAGTTCCCCATCTTTACTAAATGGCTACAAAATCCAGCTACTCTACTTTGAGACTCCTTCATGCACCTTAAACTTTAATCCATTTTATGATGAATTGGTTTTTGCCGACATAAAAAATACTTTTTAGAGTAGTAGGGTAGTAAAGAATTAAAGATCGAAGAAAAATGAGTTCACCATACAGGTTAATATAGCGAAAGAAGAACTAAGGAAACTATGGACAACAAGGAAAACCAAGATCTCTGTTTTGTCCATGGCAGGTTCTCTGACCAATCATCTGAAAAAAGGCTGAATATGTTAGCAAGAAGTGTATTCAATGATATCCAAAATAACATAATTGTGAATAAAAGTTGATCAAAGCATGAAAAATGTACCCTAAACACATCAAGAATGGTTGTATGGTTTGAAACAAAATTGAGGAAAGTTTCATTCCTTTTACAACTTAGCCCAGATGGTGACTTACTGCTGCGTGACTCATAACCCTGGTGTAAACCTGGGGTGGGGATATTTCATTTGATGTTATCAAATGATCAAGTTGATAAATAAAATCTTAAATATTAAAGCTGTTAATTGATAGAAATGTGGAGAGCAACCAAACAGAAGTGTAAAACAGGGTGCGATGGCAATTTGTCATAAAAACTATTATTTTTGTACATGCAAAGCGAAAAACGTCAAATAATCCATAGGACTTAATTTTGCTATTTTGATGTTAATATTTAATTTCCCTGCTCTGTTATAAAAGGCACGCAAACAACACTTAATCTATATAGTATAAACTGTATTCATTGTTTATTCATACGATATGTTTCACTGAACACAAAGTTCTTTTAAACTGTAATGGACATTCAAAACAGTATCAGAATTTATGGATCTTCCTGTAAGTAAAAATCATGAACAGAAAAACCAGAAGGAATTTAATAATCCACAGTACTTCTTCACCACAAGTCACAACGTAAGCGCGAAAAAAAGAACCCTCGAATGTATTGTCATTATCGAATGTTAGAATGTTGTACAAAATGGAGTCGCTTCGCTACATGTTTTGGCAAGACTGAATTTTTCTTTTATCATATGTTTCATAGCATATCGTTGCATACAATCAAGTTTTTATCTGGAAAAGTTTCTCTATTTTATTTCTGTGCCGATGAAAAGGGGGTTTACTTAAATACCTGCGTACAACATATTGTAGTTTACGAAGGCCGAAAAATCCTGATCATTTGCGATTGTCTGGATCTTTTTGTTTGTTTGTAGCCTCTTTGATGCGTGGATGGGAACAGTCAATGATTTTTGTAATCAGCAGCCGCATGTTCCAAATTTATACCCGATTTCATGATCATTAAATATAAAATTGAATCGCTTATTATTTTGTTATTTATTTGACACATTGTACAAATATCATAATACAGTGCATCTGAAGAAAATCAAAGCAAAACCTTTATATGCTCTACTGTCAATACTGGGGTAATTTTAAGGATTGATTTCATATCTCTTATCATTTTGTAATGCTTCTAACTGTGTGTTTGCAAAAAATGTTATGCGCCAAATTAAGATAATCAATTTGTAAAAGCAAATTTTTTTGATAATTGAAACCCAGTTTACCATCTACAGTGCTTCGATAATTGCTCAGCCTCGGCGATTTGTTTCATTATTTACATATAAATCTTTAAGAGGAACGGTTTTCACAATTTGGTCGGACGTGTGCAGACATTTTTGGCTGCTCCGATACTATATAGATGTACACATTTCACACCAAGCTGAACGATCGATGCTGTGTAATTTGTTTGTGTCACCTCTCACAAGTCGGAAACTGCAAAGTTGAATATCAAATTATCAAGTAAATGACACAAGCCCTGCACTATATAACGTGGGTCTATATATCGGTATCTATCTGTGAATGAGTGATTACAGAAACGAAAAGCTTTATTGCTTTTTGTACTGGCAACATTGATTTTTTTTTTGGAAAAGAAAAAAAAAAATGACACAAGGACACTTATAACTTAATGGTTATGATAGTATTTACTACTAATATTCGTATTTTCTCCTCTAAACATTGTTTTCTGTTTTTTCAAATATCAATTATTTGTATTTTTTTCTTTGAATATTATTTAAAGGTGTTGAGAACGAAGGGAGACAATTCTTACTTTGTATTATACACGCACATGAACGTGTAAATTATTCTCAAATATTAGGGCGATCTGCATTTATAAAATTATCGTATATTAATAAAAGATTATGGTTCTAATCTGTTAGAAGTTGTTAAGCGAAGCATATTTGTTAGTTATCGATAGATAAAAATAACAAAGAAATAAGTAAAGTAAAAACTAAAATTACGATTGATCCAATATCGATTCCATAATTTATCAGGAATTGTTACCTTGCTGCAGATTTACAGTAATTGCATGATTCTAATCTTTATTGTGCAAGACTTCAACATGCACATAAGTGTATGTCTCACGAATGTTCCAAAACTGTAAATCTGCTTCCGTCCACTGGGAATACTCAATTTCGAAACACACATATTCATTGGTTTTGCAAAGAAGCATAATACTGAGATCCAGTTTTTTGGAGATATTTTGAATGAACGATAATTTTCCTAGTGAACAGATTTTTAAATTACAATGTCAATTTTGCAAGATGCAAACATTTATACATAAAAACTAAAATCACGGCCGCAGATATACGTTAACGAAGTCTGATTAAATTTTATCCTTTTCTTGGTTTGTACTCGAATATTTAACAACTTTAAACGCACTCAAAGAAGTAAGAAATGTAAATAGAAACTTCGTACATGTATTTTCTATAATGTTTCCTATAATGCACTAGAAAAATTACGCTGACTAACAACAAATGAAAGAGGAAAATACAAACTAAATTCGACTAACCTCATTTGATTGTTTTTTATTTTTAATTTCTATATCAAACATTTATTGATAAATTTTCCTCATCCATGCCAACTATTGCTACTTCCCTGATAACAGATGTTAAATGTTTAATCCGACTTGAAATAAAGGCTTTAAATATTTATAACGTTTGACTAAATGTGAACAATATTTGAACAAATTAATAATCTTAAACAATGATACACTTGTAAATATCTTTAACACTGCCTGTATGAAAAACCAACATTTAATTTCCACATCACGTTAGTAAATTTTTGAAAACAAACTCAATTCCACTTTCAAGAATTCAACAATACAAGTCATATTCCTGTGAAAAAATTATTCAATATTAATACTGGTCCCAAAAGAGTTTTACAGGAAGAATCAAAGTGCCACGTCCAGCAGATATCTTCACATTCTTGCTTAATTATTCAGTATATCTAGGAGTCTATTTTTACCACATATTGGAGTGCCATGAACGTGATGGTCGCGAACGCCTTCCAAAATAAACACGAAGGCTATTTTTGACGTCCGCCATAGATTTATTGAACGAAAATAATGTCGTTGATTAATTACAAAAAATAAAAAATAAAAACTTGAACCCCCCCCCAACAAAACAACAACTTTATTTATTATTTAAAAGAATGATTAAAACAACAACAACAAAAAAATATGAAAATACCTTTCTGATCTTTTAATTCAATTATGTATAATGTTGTTAGTTTTTTTTTTAATAAAAAAGATTAAGATGATGATTCAACTTTGTTTCATCTAGTCACAAGAAATCAATGAAGATAAAACTATTACATGTTTCGTAGGCGCCTTCATGTGTTGTGTGATTTCGTTAAAAGGCGTACAGCGATAAATTGTTGATATTAGATATAATTAGATAACAACCAGTATGTCCTTCTATCTTTATTGACCCTAACTGCATTGCCAACATAGACAATTGTTATCCTTGCTAATTAGATCTGTTTGTCTATCTACCTACCTCTAGGTCAGGTGCCGTTTGCCTCCCTCGGACAGATCCTCCTGTCTGTTTAACTGTGACGGAAGTGGACGCAGAGTTCATCCTCACAACAACAGGTAAATCCAACAAATTAAAATGAGTTTTTCGTGCAAAAGTTTGGAAGTTTGGTATATACCAAAAAATAAAAATGTCTACAGATCCAAGATGTTTCAATTAAGAAATTGGCCTTTTTGTGTTGATTTGAGGAATTTTGATTGGCCAATCAAGAAATGTCATGATTTGATCCGAAACCCTTAATGCCTGCACGACACGACCCTTTCATTAATTATCTGGTTTATTTACAAGTAAGTCACTCTCCAACACCAACATACGTACAATAGAATTAGTGGGCATAAAAATAAATACGAACACATGGATTTGCCTTTGGTTGAACCTCGACCTCCTCGTTGTATTCCAGCCAAAGAAACATGTGGTTCTTATAGCTTGCATAGATAATGCAATATTGAAGCGAATGTACTAACCAAAAAAAAGATCAAACGTTTCAATTTTTTCGTTAAAAATCGTTACTCCTCACCATTAATTAACCATGTTCACTCACCAATATATTGCATGTCGGCTCACATTTTTTGTATAAATCGTACTTTTGTTGTGTTACAGTACACTTGCAACGGTATCTATATTGAACACTGTTGACAAAGGTAGAAATGAATTTGTACCGCCAGTGTTTGCAACGTACATCCAAAGCGACCGACCGACGCTTGTTACAAACTTCTCTACTGGATGGCTAAGCAGTCATTTAGAAATAATAAGAAAGATATTTTTTTCTGACCCGGATGCCTATCTCTGTGGGGATAACTAAGAGAAACCATCGGACACTAATAGAAAAAGCCGGAGCAAAAAATTACTGTCATCGCCTGAGAGAGAATGGTTTTAGACGCTGCAAAAATAACAAACCACTAGCCACAATTTGAATCCGAGACAATACATTACTTTCTTTATCTCGTGTATCATCTAGCAGGTTTCTGAAGAGCTTGAGCTAACGATTGATGGGCTTTACGACTCAGATGACATCATATTATTTGGCCCAGACTGCGTTAGAGGGACAGTCTCGCAGGAAATGCCAATGCACGAATATAAAACACCAGAAAGAAAAATGTCAACCCATTAGAAATAATTGAAATATTTTTCCTCACAAAACAAACTCAAAACTAGAAATTAGAATCAAATGCCCCGTGCTCCTGGAGAAGCAATACTCAAGAGCAAGTCAAAATGTTCGTATTAAAAGGACGTCTTTTAAAATCTTTAACATCGAAAGCCACATTAATGGGTTCCACAAAATTCGTGAAACGTTAAACTAAAGATGCTGAGTAACTCGAGGAAGCGGCAGTATGAGCGTTGCGTTAGTACCGGATGATATAATACACATGTCGGAGAAAGTGGCAGTATCAATAATTCACCGTGACTTAACAATGAGATCAACACGATTTTATTCATATCTTGGTGCTCTCCTTATCAAATACACGTTACAAATGCTTGAAAGAATTTGTGCATTTAGCAGTAGGCACGGTTTCCTCTGCTATCGGAACTGCGGCTATGTATTGAAACGACACGGGAGCCACGACCCCTAAAATCTTGTTCTCTAGGACTGTAGGGATTAATCTGTATCACATTCAAAGTTAATGCCTACTGAAAAACAACACTGGATGCAGTGGATGTTGTGATAGTCCAGAGAGTACTGTTGAGGACTTGTAATGTGATGAAAAAAGTGTATGAAGAGGGGGACAGGTTTACCTGTAAAAAGTTGATCTGTACTCCAATCAGGACCTCTTTATACAGAATCAAGAGAATGGAAGCATCTTGTTATCAAAACAGGATTTTTCACCTCTTCATCAACAGCACCCCTTCCCCCCAGAAATAAAGATTTTACAGGAATCACTTTTTTTTTTTTTTTTTACACTTGATGCCTAAAATTTGTGGCATCATGGGTAGACAACATGTCACAGTTTAATACACAAGGTATTTCCCATTGGATGTTTCGCCCTTAATTTGGTAAGAATATTCTAAGGAAACAGATAGTGACTAAGGTGACCTAAAGTGGCAGGTATAGAAGGAGTACAGCAGGTGTTTTTTTTTTATTTACTTACATTTACCTTTTAGGTAGGTTTCTGTTAATACATATTTAAAACTATACATGCTATGCATTTTAGAAGTAAAAACACACAGACACCCAACAAGGTAACAAGTTGTTATTTGTTTTCATCTAAGTAAAACATGTGCATGAACATTAAATCAAGGACCTTTCCACCTCCCTCCCCTGTAACAACAAATACATGTATCAAAATTCACACTTATTATAACAAAAGGAGGGAAGACAGACAGCTTACATATTGATTTTCATTTCAGAAAAAAGAACCAGCCTCTGCCACAAACAGAAAAACCAAATTTCAAAGACATTTTTGCCTCAGCCATGTTTTGACTTTAACCTTTGGGGAAATGCTAAGATGACACCAAATAAATCAATTTTGTGCTAGGTTCTGACTTCTTGTGAAACGTAAAATTCTAAAACGATGAAAGTATTTTGATTATAATGTACTTTTATCCACATCAATATCGACAGGTGTCCCATAACACCGTAATGTAAGTTATAAACCTGCTCTGCCACGGGTTTAACAAACATCTTGATAAAACATAATTTTTCGTAAAACAGCTTTAATAGGTAATGGATGTATTGTTAAAAAACGGCGAAAAAGAAACAGAAAAATCTATTTTTTTTAAGGATTATGTTTCTTTTGAAGAATAAAATAAGGATTATCAATGTTTTAACTCCTACAAAGCGTGTGTTTGTCTTCCATGCAATGTTCAATTATTAATTACGTATATAATTGACAATGTGATAATCAGTCAAAGAAAATCGTAATTTCGTCGCATACAAATGGAAGGTATACAATTCCCGAAAGTGTGTAGATCCATGATCCCTCCTCAATGGCCATTTATCATAGGAGTGGGCGGGGCGCTTGATAAGCTTGGCGCTGAGACCAAAGAAATGACGTCAGCAAGTACACATTATCTTGGATATGATTAATTACTTAAAGGCAAGAAATTGTATTGTATTGTTACATCTATCACCACAAAAATTCTTGTATTTATTTCAGTCAGCATGAGTTGCATATGTAGGTTGAATCTTATTACAGAAAGTATGTGGAACGATATTTTCTCTGCAAGTATATTGCACATGTAATCTTGTTGGAACCTATTCAATAACCAATGAAGATAAATCCAGTATGTTAATAAAAAGCAATGAATAATGGTCAAATTGACTTCATACAACAGTCAAACAATTAAATGATCATTTATACATCTAATATTTGCATTTTAGTCATCATCAGTGCAAAAATGTTCTCTCTTTTTTTAATCGCCACAGAAAAAAATTGCTTTCAAGGAATCAAAATCCTTCCATGGCATATTTGGCACTTTCTACGATAAATAAATAAACACACTTTGTGTTACTAGTATTCATCACGAAACCGATGTAACCCTTCAATTCTTTTACTTGAAATATAAGATTTCTTTACATAAACAGAGCATTGTTGCATTCAAAAATATATTTTTATTCATCAACTTAACAAAGTAGATCTTAAAATAAAATTCTTTCCATTTCCAAAAATCTCAATTTCCAACAACTTGTATGTATATATCTATAACCTTGTAGGATTTATTCCGCTTGCATGGTTGGTTTTTGGCACTACATGCACACACATAGGCCGAAGAACCTTAGATCTAGCTCTTAAGCTAATTAAGGGTGTTAAATCAATCAATAGATTACAAAAGCGTACGCTGATTTTTTTACTCCTTCCTTTTATGTATTGGGACATTTTACTACTATAAATGTTCTCAATTTGTTTGCCGAGTTGGCATAGTCTACTAAATATAATGTATGTTGTTAAATTACCGATTTTGCGTTCTTGAATTTTACTGCCGATTTGGCTATATGTTTGTCAAAATGCGGCCGCTGATTTGGTGGTTGAATTTGTATGGAAATCCTTTTGGCACAATTATGACAGTTAACCATTGGTGGTCGGATACTGTTATTTCCATTTTCATTACATAACGAGGTGATATAGACAGTAAGCTGAGCATGCAGGTTCTAGCTTCATGTATTCACCAACATTTTCCATCAAAACCGGTAAGTTAACTAGCATAAATTCAGAATATTGAATGCCTCAAATGAATGCATTTTTCTGTCGGGTACATATCGTACATATTTTAAGGTGGATCACTACACCCTGAAATAGCTTCTCAAATCACCAAAAAATTACTTGATATCATAATGGTAGATATCATAATGGATAAGAAGTATTCATGTGAAAAAGGCAAACAAAAATGTGCAATTTTGGAATAAAAAAAAATATTTTCAAAAATTTAATTCAGTAAACATGAACAAAAGGGGGATTCGAACTCATGATCTGCGGTTCCCAAGCCCAATACTTTAACCTCTAAGCTAAAATGATATATAACCAAAGCGATTGATACAAACAGTTTAACAAAACATTTAAATCGCCATCTTGTGCCGTAGTGTCTTAAAAAGTATATGTCTCGGTGAAGTGAGGTACCTTAAAGGGCCTCACTTACACCACCAGCTCCCACTCCAGTTTACCAAACCTTTCAAATCAAATCTTTCTGTTCAAGTTTTTAATTTTGGACCACCATGACTGCGAGTTGATTATTTTTGTATAAATACATGAAGACGTAAAAACGTTTAAAGGGTCATGGTTACGATTTTGGTCAAAAATTATATATCCGACTTTAATGTTTACAATGCTTTCTTAAAGCATTTTTAATAGGCAACCAAAATTTGAGTGTTTTTCGTTGAGTTATAAGCGATTTACTTAGCCTACAATCCTTTGCTACGTAAACACAGCGCTTGTTAACATTTTGAATGTTAAAGTGAAAATTCCAGTATAAGACCTAAAATGAATGTGTTAAACGTTAGGAACTGTTTATTTATGCGTAAAATTAATAAGAAGAGAGACAAATTAGCTTGAAAATGATTCTTCACTGGTATATTGAACCTATGTAAACAAAACAAGTGCACGAGCCTTGTTTACATGACAAAGAATTGTGAGCTTTGTATCTTGCTTATAACTCTACGATTGACTATCTAATTTCATTTGATCATTAGAAATGCATTCCTACAGCATTGTAAATAATAAAAACTGAAAAATAGAATTTGACCAAAATCGTGACCATGTCCCTTTTAGTACGATTGTATCAGAATATTTGATGATAAAATTTGACATTTATTTATTATGTTCTTATTACTTCTCAAAGCAATATAAATACCATTCGTGCGGAGATGTAGTAATATTAAAGGATGCATCTACTTTCTTATTGATAGCTTACAGAAAAACAAACACATGCAGGGCTTTGCCCTTGTGTTTTACAACACTACAGATAGGTATCTTAATATCAGACTATCATCATTCTTCTGCTAAAATTTACACGACATCCAAAAACTATTGAAAACGGTTATAGAAATATCTTTACCCTTCTTACCTCTACTTTAAGATCGCTCGCGGGGTCGTCAGGAAGTCGCCAGGGCTTAATTTGCTTCAGCGCTGCCATTGACCAAAATTCTAACATTACGATATAACCAATAAGTCAAAATGGTACATTCGATGCATGTAGTTGACACAGTTGTGTTTTTCTTGATGATTTTAACTGACAAAGTTAATATTTAACTAGTAGTTCCCTGCAAAAGTACTCATTTCTATCAGTGTGTAGTATTTCTCTCTTTTACAAGTATCATGCATAGTAGCAGTTTCTGTCAGATTTGTGGAAATAAATTATACGTCATCCTTGCACAACCATTCATTTTCTCAACCAGAGGAGTCGTTTTAATGGGTCTTAAGGATTTTTGTTTGAGAATCAAGTTCAGTATCAATAGCGGGAAGTGGATATTTATTACTCCGATATGGATTAGCCCAAATTTTCGAACCGCTTTTCAGACGTGTAAAACAATGGCATTTGTTACGGTTTAATAGTAAATTTTGTTTGAATTATTTTATCATTGTAATTTACACGTAGGTGTTGTCATAACCAATTGTACGTTATCTATATGAACCACCGATGGGAAAGGTTATTGCATTTTCGCAACTATTTTGGTTATAAGATTAAAACCCAACAACTCTTAACCAATCAAATGAATAAGTAACACTTACACGTCCAGAGAGTGGCGTCTCTCTTGACGCTCGATGTGTAAGTAATGGGGAGACGAGTCTTGGAGCATGAGACGTACATCTCTAAGTGTTGCGACTGTACCCGTGGTATGATATCAATGCTTTGTACTTTGGCATGTTGATGGCGTTATAACGTGTATGAAACACTACAGGAGAAAAACTATTTAATTTGTCTGCATTTCTTGCTATATCATCAAAACGACCTTCCCCGGGGACATGGTATTCAGACAGTTCTGAGAACTCCACGATTAAGAGGGCGATGAACAGAGAGTTATGTAATAAGCCTTTTTTTGCAATTCAATATCTCTTACGAACAAGTTGATATATTACGCAATTGCAAAAAATAAATCACTTCCTTGTAAAGTAAAACATTTAAATCGGTTTGATTTCACGATCCAAATGCTGCACTGTATCATTTCAGTGTTTTTCTCCATCGGTTATACTGACGTGTGTAGTGAAGAGAACTAAAGAGGCATTGTACAATCAAGACTTTAATATCAGGAAAACAGCACCAGCACCAATACGTATCAAATTTTCTGATCTTTGAGTAACTTATCTTTTTTTTTATCAAGCAAAAATGAAATATCTTCTTTTACATTTGGAATTAAACTGATGGTAAGCAATTGCAAAGAAGGAAAATCAGTAGAGACCAAACCTGTAAATCCTCTATTAAACTCATAACGCGCTATCTACATGCGTACCTTTTGGTATTACAATTACATATGTAGGAAAATGACAACAAACTTGGGATGTATTGAGATTTAAAGCCATTTAAGTAACACAAACAAAACTGCATAATTTATCCTTTATTAGACTCGTAACGTACCAACTATATGTGTGCACGTACATCTAATGTTAATAACATAGGAAAGTTGGAATAAACTAGTAATGTATGAAATAGAGCTAATGAAATGTAACCCCTTACCTTCTGACCGGTCACTGGGTCCGCGACGATCAGGGTGTCGTCGGGTGGGGTCCGCCACGATCCTCCTCCTCCCGCACCCCCAGAATTCATTTCACACTTTACCTGACAGACAGAGTAAGTGCTGATCTCCTTCTTCCGGTCTTGCGTGACGTGATGTTAAATAAATCATCATCTGATGTGCTATTAGTTTCCATTACCAGTTCGATTTTCGATTGAAAGAAATAAACTTTGTCTGGATCTTAGATGGAGAAAAACAGCTAAACTAACCTACAATTCAAGACTTGGTGCCAGGTTTGTAAAGTTGCCAACACAAAATTATTTTATTTTAATCCTTTAACCGTAAAGTTCTTAAAAGATTGAAATGGACTCTGAATACATTACCTATTCTTCCTGTATTCTATGTAAATTATATTTGTTAAAACTGTCCGAAATGAAGAAGCACATTATTTACAATTAAGAAAGTATTCAATACAAAAAATAGCATGGGATTTGGTTAATGATTATTATACATTGGGTACCGTGTTTAATGAACCTGCAACCTCTTTGTCAGCAAAACAAAGTCGAACACTTTCTGTGTATTGAACAAGCCTTGCAGGTTTATTCCTCGAAATGGTATTTTGATTGTATTAATTTTGAAATGTTTACCACCTATTCAGCTTTTGTTTCCTACATGTATTTGTTTCAAATTAACATTTGGACGTTGGTTTTATTATCTGTATCAACTAAAACGTCACTCGTTTAATGTTTCTGGGCAAGTATTGACTTCTTCTGCGCATTTGTGTGCAGATTACATTTTGTACATCCGGTCAGTTCGGTGTATGATTACTAAGATCGCAAGTGAATACTAAAATAGGTTACAATTCTTAGGTTCATATGAATTATGAAAGAAGGGTAAAACACTTAAAATATACAAAAAAACTATATACTAAAAAAATACAGTGGCGTAGCTACATTAATGCATTGTAAGCACGTGCTTACAAATTTTTTTCTGAATATCAATTTTTTTTAAAAACATTGTTATTTTTTCATTGCAAATCGCGACAACTTTCTGCGTTTATGCCGATACTTTTCCTGAAGCATCCCGAACTTGTTCTTATACATGTAGTAAATTACAAGTAATACACTTCTCGAAATAATGACTGAGTCATAAGATCAAAATTTAAATCCATATGGTACAAATTAACAAATGTTCATTTCATTACAATCAACTGATCAGCGCTTTAAATAATCCGTGTCAAAATGCAAAGAAGCAACACTGGGGGTTTTTAGAGCACAGTTTGGGTTAGCATTTATCCTCAAATTTTGGAAGGAAAATATCTAACCTCCAAAAACGGAGGTTGCCTAGACCTGGAAAAGGGGAAAGTAAATTGCCATAGTAATATAAAGTTGCAAAACAATCAAGAAATACGTTTGCATCATATAAATGGTAACCGTCAATTACAACTTTTTCCCCCTTATTAGACAATTATACCAGGTATAAAATTCGATAGTGTTAAAATAAAATCTAGTCGAAAGTCCCATTTCACCTTTTTGTAAGTCGTAGTTGCCTCATATAAAAACTTTGATTTATTTTTTTATATGTATTTTCATGATTTTTTTTTGTGTCTGTTGAAGTGTGTTTTTGTTTTGTTACGTTTTTGAATATCTTTGATTTTTTTCTTCCAATTTATTTGATTTTAGGTGGACAATATAAATAAAATAAAAAAGTGTATATTTAATACAGCTTTTTCTGTAAGTACAATTACAATATCATGGATGAGGTATTAAATCTAGTACATTATACTATATTAAAATTACTGCCGCCATAATTAAAAATGCGCTCAGCTTCTGGGGGGGGGGGGGGGGGGGTGCCGCCCCCCAGACCCACTGCTTACAAATATTTTGTCCCTAGCTACGCCACTAATATAGTGATTATTTAGACATCTTTACGATATTTTTCTTTGAAATCAAGCATGTAACAGAAGGTGCTTCGAGTGACAAAACGTCTTGAGTGTCTGAACACAAATACTGTTTTACAACAATACAGAAATCTGCACACATCGTGATACCATTATACTCTATATATATGAAAATATTCTGTGTGTCCGTGTATATTCAACTGATTTAATGATGGGGCTTGCAGAATACATTCCTGACCACTTTCCTATTTATCTAATCAATTACCAGCATCTAACAGGTTATGTATCTAAAAACTCGATTTTTCCATAAGAAGAGCTAGTAATGCATTTTTTTTTTTTTTTTTAAAAATCGTTTATAAATTCTGCAACAAAGATCCTAGGCTCTTTGATTCAATAGATGTTTTGGTTTTCT
This sequence comes from Magallana nippona, assembly GCA_033439105.1. NCBI lineage: Eukaryota > Metazoa > Mollusca > Bivalvia > Ostreida > Ostreidae > Magallana > Magallana nippona. Next base: position 12,261,993 of record CM065918.1, on the reverse strand, counting down.
ATAAAAAGTGTTTTTCAAACGTGTGTTCCTAATTGCTAGATACAGTGACTATGAAGAGAAATATAACTAAGAAATTATTAAACTCTACATCCACCGTCGTAGCTACCGTTTTACTCTGTTAAGTTAAATGTTCTTATGATACTCAATGGTGCTCAATGACAACAGGATCACCCTCCCCCTTTCTCCGTAGACCCTTTGGTCATTACATGGTCCTTTATTCAAAAAACTTGCTTTCAGGACAAATATCGGATCTAGATTAATTTAATCTATACATATGGGAATGATTTTTGTTCAGATTGTTAAAGGCAATTTTTCAAACTGGTGGTATATGACGTACAAATATATCTCACAAATGTCTGTTTTATGAAAAAGAGTCTGAATTGGGCGTTTGGTTGGGGTCCTGTCCTCAAGCACGTGCTAAAAGTTCTTTCCATCTGATACTTCCTTTTAAAGAAAGGTTAACATTTTGATAAAGGATTACTCAGCTGGATCATTTTATCAAAATATCGTTTTGAGGAGATACAAATGTTAGTATCTTGCATCCTAATTCAAAGGTCTCGAGAAAAGAAATGATCTTATTCAACTGCACATACAATTGAGTCAATCAAAAGCTAATTAATGATTGATTTTCTGCAAACGGTTTAATACAATAATTAAGATTCTCCACAGACCAAAGTTGACACATTGAAAATAATTCAATGTAAAAAGTGTGCTGTAGATGAAAATTATCCTAATTGAATTAATTCCTACTGTTATTAATTTTTAAAAGTTTTTACTTTCAGATCTATTATTTACTGTACATAATTGATAGATAACTCGCCTTCATTATACATAGTTCATAAGAATATTTTTGGTATTTTTATTGCACAAAATATGTATTAATTTATAATTCTTTTTATGAATGATTTGCTTTCTCTCGAGAGTGTTATCTCCCTTTCATTGACCATTTTTTTTACCATGTACAAGACTAAAAACCTCCTTCAAATGTAAGTATTCACTGATACACCACAAACTTCCATCTAAAAGCTATCAGCCTAACTTGTTAGGAAATTCACAGATGATTAAAAGATGACAGGAATCAACCATATCATATACTAACAAAATTACTTCTGAACTTGGAAAAATCCTACAGAAAGTTCGTCAGTGAAATTCTATATCAAGCTTCATTATGATTTCATTCGCGTTTTTAAAAGGCTTTTTTATTGGATTCGGTGATATTCATCGATAATCAAAATTTTGGAAGATTAATAAAGGTACACGCCATTTACTTTGGGTTAAAACCCAAGTGGATAACGTAAAAATCACTGACTCTTTAATGAGTTTTTTTTTTCGCTCGTACTTGCATTTAATTATATTCGTGCCAAAAAATAACCTTTCATTCATTTTAGTGATATATATATATATATATATATATATATATATATATATATATATATATATATATATATATAGTCACTCGCCCGCTTGGACACGTGGGTCTTCTCCGGGCATTCCGGCTTCCTCCCACATCAATGACCGCCGCTCGCTGACATCCGTGACAACGAAAGATATTAATAACTATAAGTTGAATAACTTGTTTGTTAATCGTTGTAAAATAAATAAAGTTCAGGGCATTCTCTCTCTCTCAATTCCAATAAATCAAAATCATTTGATTTTATTCATTCAGTTGTAAGGTTTTAAGGTACCCTCTGTAACGATGCCCTTTTAATGCCCTTAAGATCAAATGACGACAAAGCTTTAAATGTCGAACTGAAATGGTGGACAATAAGAAAGAAACGTTTATTATAATTTGTTTAGAGTTCAGTATTATTTCGTAAATCTGAAAGAGTGCTACTAGCCAGCTTGTTTGTAAAACTGTTTGGATAAGACATAAAAGGGGCGATTTTTTATAAACATGTATTCTACTCCATTTGAAGTTTGTAGTGATATTAGTCAAAGAACGGTTCTCTTACAATAATTATGGTAATTCTTAACCATACTCATATATATGTATAAAACAGGTAGAATCCAGAGAGTTAATACACTTATCAAGATATAAGACCTTTTGTTTTTAGCGTATAAAACCGAAAAAAGAAATTCGACAAGGAAACGCAAACTGCGTATGATCTATATAGCTGACCTGTCAAAAGTCATGTACATGTATATTTGATGACATTGACCGTCAGGTGTACAAAGTAGTCGCCATAGAAACACTTTTCTATATAATCTCCGGAGAATTAATGATTATCATGAAATGAAGTCGGTGGCAAAAATCAATTACATGTAATTAATTTTCAACTATCCATTATCAATGAAGTTTTTGTGTTCAGAGAAACAAAGAATTGTCTAAATAAATACGAGTCAAGTGTTTGTTTAAGTAATTAACGAAATCATTCCTATTGATTATTCCAACAATCGAAGAAGAACCAACGGTACCCAATCACAAATTAAAAGAATTTTTGTGCACTAATAAGTTTCAGTGGACCTACTGACAAGCAGGATTTTCGAATTCGGCTAACATTACTTCTTGTCATTTTAACCATTGTAACTGACGGTTTAAAGTGACAGGTTCATTTACCCACGGACGTTAAACTAGACTGGATTTAACATTAAACTCAGTACCTGTGCTGAGTTTATTCTTTTTTTCTGGATATTTTCTCCCGTGTTTACGAGTTCGCTTCAGTTAAGAATTGCTGACACCTTTTAGAAGACTTAACGTCAAATGTTTCCAATTTAAGTTACATTAATAACGGAGGATAAATTATCAAACGACCATGAATTCACTGGTTCAGACATTTTTTTTATTATCATCAGGTAAGTACATATGTATTATCTGTGCAAATTCATTAAATTTAATGAACAAACGATACCTGAATTCAACTTTATTGAACAGATGATACTTGAATAACAAAGAAGTTTGACGGACATGTCGTTTCCATGAAAGATGGTATAGCGACCTGCTTAGAGCTGTGAATAATTGATTTTATTCATTAACGTTCAACAACTGATCTTGATTAGAAATTTATGAAATTCTCCATATGATCGAGTATCCCCGGTGTTTGGAAATAGTACTAATTCGCCTGCTGTTAAATAATATGTGGAAAAGATCTTAATTCCATGTACTGAATGACAGAGGTAGAATAAATAATTAACTTCCGGTCTTTGAAAATCGCGGGTTCAAATCATATGGGGGGGGGGGGGGGGGGACGCGCTTTTTTTGCTCCCTGTTGAGAAAATTGTGACACTATAGAGATTGCTGGATATTTTGTCTGACGAACTCGCCTGTTAATAATGGTTTTCAGAAACATTTATCTATAGTAAAACAATTATATGTCAAATATCATTTGTCGACAACGATAATTTACGAACTCAATGGTAATTGTTAAAATTTTAATTTGGGCCTTACTCTGCAGGAACCTTATAGTGATCAGTATATATATACGTCTGTCCGTCCAACAACGGTTGTCAGGAGCATATTTTCTCTCCCCATGTGCCTACTTTACACTTCACCAACCGTTTTTTTTTTTTCGGGGGGGGGGGGGGGGGATAAAGACATAGTAGAATAAAATTAAACTAAGCAAGCCAACAAAAACTATAATTCTTAAATTATATTATATTGTTTCATTAATCAATACTTTTATACCAGGAATTCGAAGTTTTGCCTCAGTTTCGCATTTAATGGAAACGTTAATCCGTTGATGGTACACTCCAGGACTGTCCGATAGGCAATTAACAAAACAATAGACTGTTAATCGTGATTTAAAATGTTTTTAAACAAAACACTATGTATATTTTGTTGCTATTCGCATTAATGTGGTCACGTGTCTACTGTATTGATGTTTTTCAACAAATCAAAAGCATAACCCTCTATCATTCCCTCCACACATTATATAACATTACGTCATAAACAAAAACCAGATACTTGAAAATCTCGTGTAATCTTTATTTTTCATTAATGACGGGCTGCTTATCCATTTCGTATACAGTACTGGTGTATAAATCTACTTCGGGAATACACAATCAGCTTTCATTTTTAGGGGAGATTGACTATGTCCCGAAACGAACACTTGTGTATACAGAAGTTATAACTTCATTTAACCTTTAAAACAAGCTATTTGTCAAGATACGTCACTGAAAGTTAAATCCAGAAAATATTGTTATTGCTAAATCGGAAAAACAATATTTGTCCAAAAAATAAAAAAATGTACGAGTCTTCGAACAAAAATCACATATTGACGATACGCATAAAACATCTTTATTACTTAAATCCCTCGTTTATAATAGCAAGTGAAAACTCTTTAGGACTTTTCTCTCCGTAAAAGTTTAAATCCCTTTTAACAATTACAGGTTGAAGCACACAATTAAATCACGATGTAGGACCCCGCACTCACGAAATCGTGCTTTTAAAAATGCTTTGGTCCGAAAATGTGATAGTCTGTTGCTTTAGTGTCTGGAACAATCAAAGATCGATCGCTTTTTCAAAGATAACTATTTTGGCAGTAAATTTAAAGGTAATAATTAGATATATATATACTGTGAAGAACTTGACAGTGCATGTATTTTAAAAATATTCTTCCACCTTCAAATATTTTGAATATTAGAAAAAAACTGTTATTCTCAACCTTTTGTTCGTCACCCGTGTGTAAGTATATATAAATATTTCTAAAGCAGAACGTGATTTTCTCTTTGCATGGTGCTTTGAAAAGATAGAGATATTTTGACAATTATCCAAAATGTTGACACATGTTATTTTCTTTATGTACCGACAATAGCAGTTATTATCTACCATTGCACTATGAAGAGTACAAGATAAAGTTGACAAAAATATGAAAGTAATGAATACTGTATTTTCAGACTTATTTGAATTGGCAAAAAGAACTTGCTATTATAATTATAAAACGATAAAATTTATCATTAATAATATTCAAAAGACCCACAATCTTTTCATGTACTTCTTTATGGCGGGTAGTCGCCTAAAAGGCAGCACTGAAATGAGTCCTTCTAAAGATCAAAAGACGGATGCACCCCCCTCCCCCAAATGTACCTGTACATGTACACACACCATGAAAGGGCACTGACACATGTTCAGGCGGGCGTTATGCAATGCAAAAATTCAAATTCAAAATCAAATGCGTTAATAAGTTACACGTATAAAATTGTCACTAAGATCGACTTCAAATTAAAAAAATATTTGAACACAATATACTTTTATATTGATAAAAGATATATGCAGTATTAAATATAATTTTGGGATGTTGAAAACTAGACCCAAATTTTGTCAGAATCATAACTGTATACGAGAACTTTCTGACCAATAGGTCGAATTCTTTTGACTAACTGAGCACTGTGTCCATTCAATGTAAGGTTAAACAGCGATTTCTAATACGTACATGTATTTACAAACGATTGAAATTTTTCTGCCTATGTGCCTTAACCTATCCCCAACAGAGTTCGGATCGAGAACTTGTTTATTATCCGAAACGGAGAACACGTAGCTCAGCTGTAGTAAAGATTTTTCTTAAATTTACATATTAATAAATAAGTGAACTATCATAAAGTTGCCCCCCCCCCCCGCTACCTTTTTGGGACCATGTAAAAAAAAAATAAAAAAATGAATACTAGCGAAAAATGAATTTATAAGTAAAATACCCCCCCCCCCCCCCCCATGATTTGGGGAAGTTACTTTATTTATATTTTGTTGTTGTTGTTGCTTGTCAAAATTTTTTGGATGAGTTTGCCCACTCCCCACTTTCAAAATAATGTCTAACGACACACATAGCTTTAAATTCAATATAATACTTTTTCTTCACGCAGTGTTTTCGGGGTAGCAATGCAGCATTTTCATATAGCCTGGAGAACAACCTTAGAACCCTCATTTTCACGACCAACAGTTACAACCGGTTCACCAGACCGGAATTACAAGTTGCCGTCATTGCTGAACTGAATTTGTTGACTCTTACGTCACTGGTAGGTCGACTCGAGTTCTTCTTCTTCTGATAGTACTTTTTCAAATCTACATCTGCATTTCATTTACACAATTACGTGTATTTAAGAGTTGAGTCGATTAACTGTGTTTTTCCTTCCATAGAGCATCAAAGATCAGATGATGTCTGTCGCCGGTTATTTTACATTGGTAAGTACAAAAATATGTCTGAGAATTTTCTTTCCGTGCCTGGTAGTGTTTTTGTGGCTTTAAAGTGTTTTAAGGAAGAAAATATTAAAATGGATGTATTAATGGTAATAATATCATCAGTAATTTTGCATGAATATAATGTTGACACTGTGTAATTGGAATCGATATCAAAATTTAAAAAATTAAACACGTAGTTTAACCCATGATTTATGAATTTTCTGTTATTTGACACTAGTACGCGTAACAGCTCTATAGAAGTTTATTCATCGATGTTAGGAATAACTTGTATTGATGTGCTTCAAAATCTACAGAGGTGGTCAGATGCTCGCTTGAATTGGACAGGAAATCCAACGTACAGTGCAGATATTCCTGCATTTTACACCACTCAGGATTACGTGTGGGTTCCATCGCTTTCTGTCACTAACTCGTAAGTCTGTATAGAATCCTCCCAACATCATACCCCCCCCCCCCCCAAAAAAAAAAAAAAAACCCGCAACGAAAGAAGACAAGCAAAAGAAGCTGTGTATGGCCAATTATCTTCAAAACTATTTATTAAATAAATTTTGTTTTCAAGTATTCATCGAGCGATCAACCATTTTTTATGCAAATCAAGAATTTTTTTTTGATTTGGTGTACTATGATCCCTGGGGACTGTTTTTATAAATATTGTACATGTTTTATGATGCACGCCACCGTTTCATATACGTCCACCATTGTTACAGAGTGAGTGACATCGCCGTTATCAGTGATAACACTGTCGTAATACGGGTGGCCAAGGATGGAAGCCTGGAATGGACCCCGGGGGGTGTGTACAACACTCAGTGTACTACAGACGTCACCTACTACCCTTTTGACTCCCAGACCTGCAGCGTAACGCTGGCCACCTGGGGATACACCAGCATAGAACTCAGTCTGAGGGGAAGTACAGTGGATACTACTTACTACGAACCAAATGGGGAGTGGGAATTTTCCACTTACAGCATTTCGTCATCTACCCGTGCGTTCGGCAGCAATAGTTTACCTCAGATAAGCTTCCACTTGAAATTTAAGCGGCGGCCATACTTCCAGGTGATGAATACAATAATTCCCATGATTCTCCTGGCTTCCTTGAGTGTCTTCGTTTTTCAACTTCCGCCGGATTCGGGCGAGAAGATGGGCTACTCCCTCACCACACTTTTGGCGTTTGCCGTTTATCTTACCTTGGTGTCTGCCAATATTCCAACCACTTCCATTAATACGCCTTGTCTTTGTAAGTACTGGTCACATACGTAGAAAGAATTTAAAGTTAATATATGACAATTTATTTTTATATTTTCTTATAACTTTGAATTTGACATTGAGATTCTAGATACCTATTGTTATTGCGTAATAATTGATTCGCGAAGGCGATGTATATACATGTATATACATGTATATATTCAATCTGCATTATGGTTCCATCATTTGTAAATTATGCATTGATAATAATTAGAGAAAATCAGAATGCAGATTAGAAATCATGTTAAGTGTTAAGATTTATTTGATTCAAGATATGTCGTCCGTTTATGCCTTTCAGCTGTGTATTTGATTATCATGTTGTCAATGGGAGTTACTTCTGTGCTTCTGACGATCTACATTCTCAAATGCCACCATAGTCCTGAGGACAAACCGATCCCAAATTATCTAAAAAGGTTTTGTGAATTAGTGAAGAAAATGCCATGTATTTGTTGCAAGAAAAAGAATGTCGTAGACGGACACAATATTGAAGAGAAGGTTAAGGCACCTGTTGAAAACAAAGAACCGGAACTGACGTGGCAGGAAGTGACGAAAATTCTGGACAATTTCTTTTTCAGATTATATGCTGTTATTTTATTTTTATTAACCTTTTCTGTGATTCTTGCGCTAATAATTAATTATAGTGCTGCTTAATATATCGAAAATACATTATACAATAAACAACATTACAGCTGGACACCATTTTTTTAATGTAGTGTCAAAAATACTGCATAACACGAACATTTAAGTCTACATAACATCTGTTTTGCCATTTTCCCCATTTTCTATTTTATTAGAGCATAATAATAAACACATTTTTTAAATTTCAATGTTCATTTTTTTCAATTATACGTAATTTTTACATACATTGTTTGTTAAAGGAATGCAAACTCGTAAATGTAGTATCTACATGTATATTCAACAGTATACACTCATTGACGGGTTCTACGTGAGAGGAAGTTATGTTAGTTTAGGTAACAATACCTATAGTTATTTTGTTTTCCGTTAATTGGTTAACGAGGTCATCATCAATTTAGAACAATTTGTTACCGTGTTGATGAAACCTCTTTAAACGAAACATATTAATGCATTTCTACATAAAACATCCCCTGAAATTGTTAAAATGCCTATTGTTTTTTGGTTTTTGTATCCAATATTTACTAAAATAGGAGTACTCTGTAATATTTGCTTTGTTTGGTTCATCAATTAGGTAAAATTGCGAACGGGATAGTGCTACATATTGATTTCGAATTATTATACAATGCACATAACCGAACATAATTAATCGGAGAGTAAAAATGTAAATGTATTCCATTTAAATTTTGAATTACGATTATGATGATTGTTAATTAGTTAATGCTGCAATATTAATATTGATCTGAACCTTGATGTGCAATTGTAAGTCAATGAATTGGCATCTATAGTATGGACTTGACTTCGCCAACAGAATTTACTCCATAAAAAAGACAAAGGGATCTTGTTTGTATGAAGCGGCCGTGGCTGATAAATACCTGAACAAAGGATACCCTCTAGTCGTCGGCCAACTATCGATTAAGAAACGACAAAATGAGTATTTAACTTTGATTCTTCCTTTTATGAATCGAAAGGTACTTGTAACATGTAGAACAAGTGAAAACAAGCAAAAATAAATAAAGAAAGAAAACAATATATGTAACAGAGTTGGGAGCTTCAAGCCGAAAAAATTACATTTGTTCTTTCTGTGAGCCACTTGATTGCTCTGGTATCGTTCCTTATGTTTAGTTCGGGAATCACAAATTGCTCCACCATGTTGTAATAATCTTTTAACCAAGACACCTGTTTACAAATATAAAATTACAAGTAAAGGTATATGATTTTTTTTTTTTTTTTTTTTTTTTTTTTTTTTTTTTTTTTTTTTATATAAATTATGTTATTCAATTGTACATTATTGAAGGTTTTTGTGTAATGAATGGGTTTTCCCCTAAATTGATTGCCAAAAGACAACCTTTAAAATCATTTCAATATTAAAACTACAAGCAACTATAATCGCTGCATTCAATAAATAGTAAGGAAGATTACATTTTTGTTTGTTGTTGTTGTTTTGTGTCTATGTTTTGTTTTGTTTTTTAAGAGCTTTTTACACGTGCATTATTAAATTAAAAGCGAATCTTCAAAAAGTACACTTTGTGTCTACAGTACTGTATTTACTCAATCCTCCCTGCAAATGAAATTTGGACATTGTGAATTACGATGGACTTCTTTTAAAGCCAGTTGTTTAGTACAGTAGATAATTATACCTGTTCTTCTGTTAACATTTCGTGTTTTATAAGTTTGGACTCGTATGGTATATATACCAGTTGTTCAAACGCATAGCAATGTTTATCACAATTATCCTAAAAGAAAAAGAACAACGCACTTAAAATGTGCTATAATTTGCCTAGAATTCAATAAATTTAAACTGTGCAGCAATTCTGGGTAAAATAAGATTACAGTAAACCATATTACAGTAAACCATGAGTGAATAAGCAATGATACATGTACCTGTCGAATAAACATCGTGTTTTCTATACGCATTCCAAACTCGTCTTTACCATAAAAACTCGGCTCTGGAACATGAAAACAATGAACATAACCTAATGTATTTTATGTATTTTTTAAATAGATAATTTATTAATTGAAGTTCATCCTGAATACCATCTTCGCCAGCTAAGGGTTTCGTATCCGCTCCGCTTGTAGAGGAACGGAAACCATTGGCTAGCAAAGATGACTGAATACTCAACTTAAACTCAATTAAAACTTTAAACAAGAGACCAACAGGCCTTAATAGTCACCTTAGAAGCATAGCCCACAAACAGACCTGTCGAGGAATCTCATATATGCATTTAATTTAACTTAATCCTGGAGTAAAAAAAAAAACCCAAAAATATGGTAATGACCACTACCCCCCCCCCCCCTTCCTGAAATTTTGCAATCCGTGTTTTATAGGGAATGCGACAAAGGAGTAATAATGACACTAACCATTGAGTGCCTAATCTAAACATATCTTATTGATGATTCAAAAAGATTGGGCAACAGTCTAAGCCTATATAAAACCTCTCCGATCAGTCTGTATGACTGATTTTGGCCACATTCTGCGGTAAGAATCCCTACCCTGGAGGTCATGGTATAACCAATTTTGGTAGAGGGCTTTATAGTCTTTCTAAATATGCAGTAAGTTCAATTCAGTTTCAGTATTTTAAAGAAGAAGAAATTAAAACATTATATATATTAACACTATATGACCATTTTGGCCCCACCCTACAGCCAAAATCCCTACCACAGGGGATATAAAAGTTACTATCTTGGTAGAGGGTTTATAATCTTTCTAAATATGCAGTTAGTTTCTATTCAGTGCCAGTAAAAGTAAAGAAAAAGATTTTCAAACATTATGTATACATTTACACTATATGACTGCATTGGTCCGTAACCAAGGTCAGAACCCCTACCTTGGGAGATCTGAAATCTACCATTTTGGTAAAGGGCTCTATGGTTTTTCTTAATACGCAGTCAGTTTCTATTCCAGAAGCAGAGAAGAAGATTTTTAAACAGTATATATGCATAAACACTGCATGACCATTTTGGCCCCGCCCTAGTCAAAACCCCTACCGCCGGAGGGGGGGGGGGGGCAAGAAATTTAAAATCTTGGTAGAGGGCTATATAGTCTAACTAAATATGCAGTACGTTTCTATTCAATGGTAATAAAAGTAAAGAAGATTTTCAAACAATATATACATTTACACTATATGACCATTTCGGCCCCGTCCTAGAATCAAAACCCCTACCCAGGGGGGACATTAAATTTGCAATGTTGGTAGAGGGCTTCCTGGTATATATAACTATGAATTCAGTTTTTCTTTCAGATATGCAGAAGTAGAGAAAAAGATTTTTGAAAAATGATAAAATTTTTATCATTTTTGTCCTGCTCCTATGGTCCCTGTTGGGCAAGAGTCATGAAATTTACAATTACCACAAAGATGCATCATACCAAATTTGAAAAGAATTGACCATGTAGTTTTCAAGAAGAAGTTAAAAATGGCCAATTATTTACACACAACGCAAGATGACAGATAGCGACGGACGGAAAAATTGCAAGAATGTTAAGCAAGCATTACCATTTGAGAAAACCATGCCTTCTTCTAAAATGTAATCTCGCCAATCAGGGAAGGACTTTACATCCTGGGGCTGATTACAAGTTTCTGAAAATTCGAGAAAAGTATCTTTGTACCATCAACAGTCAGACGCAGAGCTTATAAGTATATCAAATCCCTTGAGGTGAAGTGTATCCGCACAATTAAAGTAAAGGAGGTGAATTTAATAGTTTCTACATGTATGTCTCCAATCATGGGAAACCCGAGGCAAGTCTCGCATATGCGTACTCACTGTCAACTCACTGAATTATTAATAATACCTATTTCAATTGGTTCGTTAGCACTTTCAGAAGGAAGTAATGAACGCATGCGCATGCTTCTATCAACAAACGTATTTCATATTTTTTCCAAGCCTTCAACGACTTGAAAATAGTAAATATCCATGAAAAAATCATCGAGTTAGCGGCCCATGGTCAGTTAGCGTATGGCGAGACTGACCGAGGGTTTCCGAAAATGCCAGACCTCCTAGAAGACCTCTTAATCCAATTTATCAAAATTTGTTTATTTGTATCATAAAAATCCGCCGTATTTTTACCATATTTGAAAATCAGACATACTGAAATTTATTATCAGTGATTTAAATGTTTTTTTGGAGTGCAATTGTAATATGACTGTTTAAGCGAGAAAGTAATTGGATGCCAGTTTTCGTAACGGTAAAATACGAAAGGTCCATTACTTTCAAGAGCTGAAAAGACTCCTTCAGATTACAGGATACCATCTGATTGGATTTTTATTACTTTATTAAATAAAAATTGAAGTGTACATTTTAGATAATTAAAATCAGACCTGTCCTGTTTACATGTACTAACCACAATCAAATATATGCTTCTCCAATGATTCATCACTCTCCCAGTTCCTGGACGCGTTAGATATAGAAGCTGGGCCTTCAATAGAAGGTGATCATTCATAGATCTGTTAATTTTAATACATTTCTATACGAATCATCTACTTATTATACACTTTGTATAAGTTTGGTTTGAATAAGAATACGGATAATTGAAGCTATGAAGCGTTATAACAACTGAACTTTACAACGTTATGACAAAATGATTTTTACCTTCCACTATCGCTCCATAAGCTGCGACCATGTGTCCAATTTCGTGTGGAAAATCTGTTCCTATTTCCCGGAGCGGTGTTCGAACATCTTCTGAGTCTAAATCCCGCCCTACGTTGTTTAAAAATATGATGCTGGAATCAAAATATTCTTAGATTTCTAGTGTATAGCCCTCATTAAAAACTCGTTACAAGTTGAATTTACCTGAGCTACCTACAGCAAATTTCTTCCTTGCTAGATTGATATGTGTCATCAGTAAACGCGTGTAAACGTCCTGGAACGAAAAACCCGATCTTCAATGTCAAAACACGAATCGCCAGATTTTTTTAAAATATAAAAAAAATGCATGACGAATTAAATTGTGAAAACAGGCGTTTCTCTTAAACATCATTTTGATACATTAGGCAGTGTTTATCCCGGTATTTTGATTTGATTACCCAATTAAGTTCCTTCAAGTCCTAAAAACTGACGTCAGAATTGAGAAGTCAACGATCTTAATTTGTGATAGTTAAAAATATCCGCCAATGTGATTAAAAATTATTTCAGGAAGGTCGACATGGATATTGAACACACTTTTCATTTGGTCATACTTTGTTCGGTAGATTTGCTTTTTACTAGATTAAGATATTTTGTATAACTTAAAGCATGATGAAAACGTAATAATCTCATAAGAATTAACAATTAATGTAAAAGCATTTGAAATACTTTTTGTCTTTCAGTTGGAGATCCGTACACGAATGATCGCGCTATGTCTGTGGTACCATCGCTGCAAAAAGTCAAATCAATGAACTTTGATTACTGGCACTTGATTGACAAAAAGAGAAGCAAACAATTGTAAACCCGAAACTTACAAATATTGAGATCCCATATCGCAAAGGAAAACGCCATTTCCTGTAATTACGTCATCAGTTATTTTGGGAACCATTACTTCAGCTGTTGGACCGATGCCAATCAAAGATATACCACTGGGACCAGTGTAAAATAGTTCTTTCCTATGGTAATGATGATAATAACGTGATTAAACTTAATAATTTGGTGTTGCAAATGTATTTTATCGTGCTGGACAATATATCAAGCACATGGTTCATTTCATATGCAAAAACATGCGTTACACAAAAATCATGAAATTCGCACAACGTAAACAAATCCATTTTAACAGCATCAAGCTGGCAGATAGGGAAAAAGTTAGAAGTGGTATGTAGCGCTTTGTTTTCAGTCAATAAACTTGCTTTTTTAAATTCTTTATTTCAGCTTCTACATCCTGAACAAGAAGAACTTCATCTTTCATCTAAAACAGAAAGTTAAACATGCATTTGCAACAAATTTGAATTGGCTTCGGATGAAGTTTTTTAAATTGTAAATGTTTTAATTTATGTGTCTAAAATATCTATTTATTATCTTTGATGTTTGTAACTAATATAAAATGTTTAAAATATGACTTCACAATGAAAAGATCGAAAAAATATTGTGATAATTTTAAATTTTATATATTTTTTTCAGAGATGTTAGATAAGAATGTGAGGCTACAAATAAGATATTTTCTAATAATTTTGGGATACCTTTTGATCAATTAAATAATATAATACGCGGTTGTTCATTCACTTAATTTCATTCAATTTAACAAAAATTAATACACCGCATGTACGGTACACATCTTCCTTACCCTATCCTCCAATTCGGCGAAATATCTGGTTAAAAACACGGAATCCCGAAGCTAGAAAAAGAAATTGGTCCACTTTTAATGAACCTCCTTTTCATCAATTTAATCAAATTCATAATCTTGAAAGTTTCAAAATAAAATTGAATTAAATCTTAATAGGGCTGGATGGTCGTTGTAATTTTTAGCAGGGCTTATTGCGTAAGCAATAACCAGGCTATATCTACTTGTACGGTGAACAGTTTACCGGATGTTGACTGAACAACAGTGAAATCATTCTTCGCACAAAAATGTAGTTCCAACTTAAAATAGAACGTAGAATGGATAGCATGTCAGTTGGTCAGTGTAAGCTTACATCTCATATATTTAAAAATCACATGGTCAACTTGTTCTTTGTAACATTCTAAATACTTCGAGTTTGCAATGAAAATATGCTGAGTGGCGGAACACTTAGTTCATTGTTTACCCTAATTATAATACTTAGATCCTTCATAATTAAAGAATCCATTATCAAGCTGAGAGTACAAATTGTTGCGGAAAATGATTAAAGAGCGTGTACAACAGTCAATCTTTGTTGGGGTGTTAAATATCTGACCCTCCTACGATTCTACGTGTCTATTTAATCTTTTAACACATCAAATGAGCCTGGCTATCTGTACTTTGAGTACTCTGATTAGACTAAGTATATTAATATCCGTTAGAGTGAAAACTTTATATAAAGTATAGAAAAATATTCAAATAAAGCTAAAGTGTTAGGATATTTCATTTACAAAATAATAGTTGATGGATATATATAAAAAAGTATCTATAATTTTAAGGTAGATCTGATGGGTAGTTTGTTGACCATCTATTCTCTTTAAAACTAAAAATTCTAAACATACCGTACTGATTTTCATCCCAGCGATCTCCACATTATTCTTAGCTGCTTTAAATGTCATTGGAGGAGTGTATTTCATTATCAGTTTTTCCTTGAATGAAACATCAAACTAGATATAATACGATGCAAGCTATGCTATCCTTATGGCATTATTGTTAACTAGTATGTTTACTATAGTTGACTTTGTTTACTAGTATCAATACCTGTGGTATGTCCTCTACAAAAGCCTGACTAGATTTCCAGGGCACCCAAACTTTTCGAACGCTCGCCTCACGTGACAGTTTGCCAATGTGATCTTTTAATCTTCTGGCACTGTATTCTCTTACGTCAACACAATACTTAGAGTTATCGTCCTTGATTGTGTATTCATTTTGCCAGTAATACATTTTTGAATTTTCTCGTGGTAGTGACAAATACCTATTTTGAACGCAGCAACCAGTGGGTGAAGTATTTAAATATTCGTGGATTTTTAAGTTTGCAAAGCTGTTGTTGTTATTGTTTAATTTTGTTTCGTGGGCTACGATGTACAGACTGCAAAAAATCAAGTCGAGTTTTTATAAAATAGACAAACCTCAATCAATGGACACATTAACTTTTTATGATATGATGATATTGCTCTTCAATGGCAATGTTACAGGAATAAATAAAAAAAAAAACTATTTTATATGATACTGACAGTGTAACATAAATTTCCCCGAATTGTTTCACCTTATATCCGTCTCTCTGGCATCGATGACACAAAAAGATATAAAGTAAGGATCAAATGGAAAGTCTTTTGCTCGAAGATTAAACAGCCCTGTAAAAAAATATAAGGGTAATATTCCATTCAAATGTAGCGATGATACATGTACAAGAAATCATAAGGGTTGTCACAGATAAATTAATTGCATAACTACTTGTCATCTGAATAGCCAAGTAAGTTTCAAGTAGATAATATGGTTTCTTACATCCAATTTTAAATTAGTTTTGTTAACCGACCACGACTTTTTTTAGCCGGTGCCATTAAATCGGATAGTGTTCATACTGTGTCCAAATACAATTTTAATGTTTCATTGATTTTAGCTTGCAATAATTATCTAAGATCAGCTGGAAAATAATTAACTAAGCAGGAATAAAATATCCATATCAATTTCAAGATCTTTAAGAAAGAAAGTTAAAGTCTGGAAAAAGAAAGAGGAATTGGATAAACTTTAGTTCTTAAAAGCTAAAAAAAATTTCACCATTTTACTCGTATCATTACTTGCATTATTAACTTTTAACTGTATAATACATATATTTTGCTGTGTAACTGAAATATATATATCATATTTAGAGAGGGCATTAATATCTCATTCATAGTGTTTGTTGTGAAAGTTTTAACAATTTGGATTTTTAAAAAATCCAACACAGTATAAGGTATTTTGTGGTTGCAATTATTTTTTAAGGTTTGCAGAGAGATTAAACATTAAGAAATAATTCTACATTTTTTCTTCAAATTGATTTGTTTTAAAATTATGAGTAAGTAAATATCTTTTGTTTTTGGTTTTTAAAAATATGGTTCATAATGTATTTTGGTGCAAAAGGAGGAACAATCTATGCTTCTTTTATTAAAATTTGTTGATTTTTGGAAGCATAAAACACTGTGCCGGATAATTATACAGTGCCAAGGTGGCATTTTTGCACCCGTCTAAGCAGCATGTATCGAAAAATTCACATATGCCATATGATGGACCATTGCTTAAAGAGTTTACAACCACCTTTTGTATCTCAACTGTCAGGTGAGATATTTACTTTTAACAAATAAATTCCTACAGGAAAATAATTTTTCCCATAGGAAAACAATTTTCCTATAGGATATTTGGAATTTCCTACCGGAATAAAAGAACTTTATGTAGGAATTTTCGATTGGATTTGAACAAAACTCCGATAGGATATTGAAATCCGACAGAAAGGAAACTAATCAAATTCCTACAGGAAATACTTTTCTCCTATAGGAAATATATTTCCTATAGAATGTTTAGAAAATACTATAGGATTTTGAATATTTCCTTTATGAAAATTAATTCTAATCAGATATAATTTTTTCATTGTAAATATCTCACCTGTCAGGTAAGACACACGAAAAACAAAAGGGGTTATTTTCTTACTTATGTAGCAATATACCTTCATCACCTGCATATGGTGTTTTTGTCTCTCAGTTAATTTGATACGCAAGGGCATGCTCTTCGTATGAACAGTTTCTCAGGCGAGGCAAGCTACTGAAAAACAAGTTGATAAAACAGGACTATCAGCAGTCTCGTTTGAAGTCATCTTTTCGTAAGTTCTACTTTTCCGGTTTTTTTCCCGATTACAACAAAGAGCACACCCGCCGTGTGACAGATCAGCAGAGGATGCTCACTCCTCCATGGCACCTAATCCTACTTCTATTTTTTTAGAGGTCCGTGTTTATTCTGCTCCTATTTTGTAATTTTCCTTTGGACTTTTGAATTTGAACACTGCTGTTCGTTATCACCACATGTCATCTTTTATATATTCTGTAGAAAATGGTTTATCCTTTGGTTAATATGGATTTTTACGAAAATGCATCTTAAACGGGTGAAAAATACCACCTTGGCACTGGCATCGTCATCCGGCACAGTGTTATATACATGAACATGTAATCCGAAATTTATTTGATTTACTTACATTTTTTAAGGTTGGTTCTATTTCAAAGGATTTGAAAATAAAATTCAGACGCTTATGTTCAAATATCATATTACGGTGGTTTTGTTCTCTAGACTTACAAGCGATCTCATCCAAATTGGTTATCAGTAAAACATCTGTAGCATGGTCCTCCATCATTTGCAAAGTTCTTTTTATTTTGCTTTGCCAAGTTACGCCTGCAATCATAATCAATATCATGAAGCCAAAAACAATTTTTTTATATATGTGGTTTGACGACTTCCGTATCCGTCAGTGTAAGGAGAATTGAATCCGTTTTATTGTTCTCTTTGGAATTTATTTTTACTACCGTCACTGAGCAGAAAGCTAGGGCTTAAATTTGTCAATGCTCATTTTTTGCATAAAACGTTAATGCTATATATTATCTATATACATATAATATGCCGTTAGTACTATATTTTTTCTGCAAATTATACAATTTAACCTAAATCAAATACATGTACCATTTAAAGAAATTACGGTAATTTCACTTTATTTATTTTCCGTGTCGGATAGTAATTCGCCTTCACGTGATCTTGTTTTAAACGCCACATATACTTTTTATTTTAATAAGGTATTTTATTTAAACATGGAAGTTTTTAAAGACTACGTTCTGTAAGGGTAATCGCAACGTACCAGCAAATTGTACAGGGTGGATGTGAATGGGGGAGGACGGTCGTTGTGGTCTATTGTCTGTCCACACTGAATCTACGATATCCTGGTACAGGGGAACAAATCTCGTGTTTTTCTCCTCAAAAATCCTCTGGAAATTATTCCACCAAACTAAACGAGGAAAGTATATTAATCAATTCCTTTACTTGCAAATAATGTATCATAATCCTTAAGTTATTAGAAGTTACACTATTTTAATTCCAACTCGGAATTTCAATGGCCTTTTCCGAAAGTCATAAGTAATTGCAGGACAAAGATGCATGTCTCTTTTGTTGTATAGTTATGGTTTTATCGTTAAAGTAAATAAAGTAAAGATTTTGCTCCAATCTTAAGGAGGCTTGGTGGTCAAAAAATTACCCATTATATTTACCTTAAAATTTTAGATATGATATGTAAAGTTATCAACTATCATTTAGTGAAGAAATATTCCATAAATTTAAGCTTTAACATTTGAGTATTTTTCGATATCTTTATACAGAGCTCTTCTTCTAAAGTAGGTCAATACAGTCTTAAAATGAACACGACCATCCGACACTCTAAACAGGCAATAGATAGCTTATTTTTTTACTTTGATGTTTATGAAGGGGAGTAAAAGTGTTATGGGCGCCTATTCAACCCTACATATTTGAGGTTGTTTTTCTGTTTGTCGAAAAGTTCTGAGTAGCTGTACTTGTCTGATTGTTTGAGTACCTGAGCTCATCAGAAATGGGCATGCTCCAACGGACGTGACATATTTGACGTTTTCATAAATCCAGTCGATCAAAGAAATGGTGTCTTTGCCCCCTTTTATGACAATTGAAATAAGACAGAATTACTTTTGCAACTGTGAAGATTATACTATATACCAATCCACACTTTAAAAAAGTTAAGTCCCTTGGCCGCCGTCTTTGGGGGAATAAACCATAGATGATTTTTGACTGTAGCCTTTAAAGTCTAGAGGTTTGTAACTTTGTCATTTGACATTAAAAATCCGTTTCCATCATGTATTTTGATTGCTTCTGGATAAGGCAGCTCATACATCGAAGGAACAAATCAAATTCAACGAGATTTCATCACAGGACGCCCAATAATGTGGTAGCACAAAGTAGGAGAAATTTTCCCCCTTTGAGCTTTGGGTTGACCCCGCAAAGGGAAACAACTCAATCCACTTTTTGCAAAGTGTGGATTGGTCTACTTTTTATCATATACTATTGTTTATTAAATACTAAGATCATGTATATATATTACAAAAATTTAATTTCAATTTAAATTAATTTTTTACTCTTGTTCTGATATTTATACACTCAAATATTTACATAGAACTTACACATGTTTCTGTCTGTTTAGAATAACCAATTAAAAAAACTATCTGCTTTTCAAAATAAGTTGCTGTAAAAACGCAATTATGATACCTTAATTGTAATGTTTTGTTGTAAGTTTTGGTGGGATGTTTGAAAAGTTGAGTCGGTAACCCTATTTCTCTACCTTTTCTGTAAATAGTCCAACCACAATCGACGTCATCAATGGCTGACTGGAATGTTCTTCCATCTGTCCATAGAGCTGCTTTATCTAGTGTTATCACCGCTGTACCTAAAAAGGACTTTGACTTGAAATCTTAAGTCAATTGTAGTTCGCTGTAAAACTACATTTTTGTACATTTCTTGTACTTCAAATAAATTTCAGGACGAATACAGTAAAGTTGCTTGACAATGGCTACATTCGAGTATTTTTAAAGGAAGGAAAGTCTTTCATTTTATTTTACAATGTCGATGATTACCTATTGTCCCAGAAAATCCAGAAATAGACTCCAGTCTTTTATCACTAGGTGTCAATACACCCTGTAATTGAAATTCAATTTGTCACATGTATACTGATTATAACTGAATCAAACCAAGATATAAAGAAGTCAATACAAATTTATTTATTCTATCAGTTAAACCATAGTATATATGTACTCGTGGGTGAGTTGTAATAAGACAAAATCTGAAAGACAGCACTGGAATCAAGAAGCCAAAACTAAGATTAACTTTTCTGATAATTTATCTGTCATCGTCGTCCTCGGCATTAAATTTTCTTGAACCGGATAGTCGTCCTCGGCATTAAATTTTCTTGAACCGGTGAGCCAGTTACATCCAAATTTGGCATAAAGTACTTTTGTGTAAAGGGATTTAAAGTTTGCTGAAGCTTCAGTAAAGAATCAAACACAACCTCCTCTTAAGAACTTTCCAAGGGGAGATAATCACAAAATGGAAGAATATACATGTATGATAATTTGTTTTAAATACATTCTCTTAAAGAACCAAAAACCAAGTTAATTTACATCTTTAGCATTGGCTTCCCTTTAAAATGCTTCATTCAAGTTTGCTAGGTTCATCTGTTAGCAACATTGGGGTCAGAGAAGGGTCCTGTGGGCGGAGGGGAGGGGGTCAACGTTCAGAATAGCAATAGAGACAGAACATTTTAAATTATTCCTCTGAGGAACAAGGAGGCTACAACAAAGTTGAAAATGTAAAAATTATAGTAGCACTAAGCTTACTGATGACACGTGGTGATAACAAACATTGTTCAAATTCAAAAGTCCAAAGGAAAATTACAAAACAGGCTAGGAGAGCAAACATGGACCTCTTCAAAAAAATAGAGGTAGGATCAGGTGACATGGAGGAGTGAGCATCCTCTGCTGACCGGTCACACCCGCCATGTGCTCTTTGTCGTAATCGGGAAAAACGGAAAAGTCCGTAGTCAATTAGATGATTAATTATGGTCTAACAATTAGTATGAAAATCGTCTGTCAGCATGCGACCCAGTGGAAGATTGTATTTGCTGACAAGGTCGTTGTATCGACCATAGAACTTACGAAAATATGACTTCAAACGAGACTGTTGATAGTCCTGTTTTATCAAATTGTTTGTCAGTAGCTTGCCTCGCCTTAGAAACTGTTCGTACGAAGAGCATGCTCTTGCGTATCGAATTAACTGAGAGACAAAAACACCATATGCAGGTGATGAAGGTATACATGTATTGCTATATAAGTAAGGAAAGTTGACTATAGAAAAATTGAAGTCGTCACGTTTATCATAAAGTTTTGTTGTTAGGTTGTTGATATAGCTATTTTAGATTTATTGCTGTTGTTGCTTATACCATGAACCTATGGGTAAAGAATGGTCTCAATCGAAGACTGGGTCTAATTTCGCCCCCAAAATATTTTCTGAAGTAAATTATGACAGTAAATTGGGAACTATTATATAGAGCAAATGAATATTTGAAACAATAGTTTAGTTGGTTTTTTTTTTTAATCCAAACCGTTAATAAAGAGACCAGGTGTAATACTTTACACAAGAGAGAAAAACTCTTTTGAAGGAATAAGAGTCTTTAATTGCAAAATTCAAATAGAAGCTAACTGGTTTGAAAAAATTTCATGTCAATTTTACATCGCGATTGCTGGGCGTCATAGAAAGGTCAGATATGGGAGTATCATTTTATATAAATTTTACAAAGAATATATAAAGAGAACACTTTTGAAATAAATAGATGCTATCATCTTTGAAGAAATCTTCAAGTTCATACCATCATATATCCCCCCATCTGGAGTCAGGGCGAGGTCGCTATTGCAGGAAGAGATAGTTTTTTCCTCAATGTTCTTGGTTTAATAAAAGCAGTAAGTCATTTATATAAGTTGGACGTTGTCTCTATGAATATTTGGGAAAATTACCGCTGAGCGAAAAACAAGAGTCATCAATTTTGCATTTATAAAGATTATGAAGTCAGAAAGAAGACAAAAGGAGGAGGATGGGCAATTCTAACCTACTAGAATGCCCTTCTGTCCATGGCTTATGTATTCCTTCTTACCAAGTTCTCATTTTCATTGCATATGATGTAGGCATCGATGTGGTTTTGTGACATCAGCTTTCTGACTTCTCTCAGACGATCTATTTTTACCTAAATACAAATGTCAGTAAAACGATTTTGACAATATGCATCATTTTGTATTTTTAAGGTAGCCCGTGAATAAGTATCCCATATCAAATCTAATAAATATTAAGTTTAGTCAGTATTTACCCTATTATGATTTCCAATGGTTGATCAAAAGATATTGATTCACCTTTGAAATTCAAAATAAAAATCATTGATGCCAAAATGATCGCCTCCTGAAGTTAACATTATAGTTTAAAAGAAAATTATTTTTCTTAACCATATTTGTTTAAAACATGTAATATTCTTACAGATCTTTTGATAAAAAGGTAAATCACCTTTCTTTTTCTGAAAATATGCAAAAACATTCATAACTTACCGTAGTACATACATTTTGAGAAATGAAAAATTAATGTTTCCTGGCAAAAAGTTCAATTGAGTTACAACCAACAATCTCATGAATTATGAATATCTTGAGAAAGTAAAGTATAAAGTATATTTACCGTATCGTTGTTAAAATTACATGTATTCACATTTATATGAATGCTCTCCTTAGGGAAAAAATCTTCAGCATACTTTCCATCTTCAAAAAAGTAAGTAAAACTTTCAGCATTAGAAATATTATTGCTAAATTGTCACAGCATACAATTTGTCAATGGTGATGATTGTATTAGACAATCAAATGCTCATGTGTATTTAGGACTTCACTTTCAGGCTGATGTTACTTGATACAACCATATAACAAATAAACATGAAAAGGCTTGTAAGAGGTTAAATATAATTAGATTATTGAATCACTTCATAGATAGAAAATCCCGAATACAATGTATTTTGCTTTTAACCGACCTTTTTTTTTTTTTAGAGTATGCTGACATAGTTTCGTATAATTGTACAGAAGCAAATGCAGAATTGCTTGAAAAGGATCAGGTAGAAGCCGCAAGATTTATTACATGTACTGGGCTCAGAGTTAGTTCCTATAGAACTTGTTTGTATGGTGAACCTTTACATTTTAGAATAGCAAAACATAAACTACATTTAATGTATAAGATAATTAATGGTACAGCACCTGATAATTTATCCCAGTTCAGCATTTAAGATGAGGATTTTAAAATCTGTGTTTACTAATATGTAAAACTGTGTCATATTATTACATTTTTTTTCAATTCAACTTTTAAACTTTGGAGTAATCTTAGTGAAGATGTAATAAACTCTCCTTTATTTTCAATTTTTAAAACAAAGCTTAAAAGCTTTGGAGTAAACAAACTTTTGTAAATATTTCAATGTTAATAGCAGAAAAGAAAAGCCAATATTCTTATCAAATAAATTGTGAAATTTTCCCCATTGTACATAAATTTATTTAATCTACAAGGAGGTTTTAGTACTTACTCTACGTTATATTATCTTTGATTTTGAGGGTTTTATTCTTATTTTTATTAAAGCTAGAAAATTTGTTAATTAATTTATTGACTGTTTTTAATGTTTATATTGTTGTTTACTTCTTAGGACGCGCACACCATCTAGTTGTATCTAATCATAAATCAGAAAGATACTTATAGCTTTATAATTTATACTTATATTATTATCAATTACATATGTATATTATAATATGTAACTTGACCTGCTAATACACGGAGAGGATATGCATAGGTTGTGCCTATTTACCAATCCTTATAGAATTTATTCAATAAAATATGTTTAAATTAACGAGCAACCATCCCATACGTCAGAAGCTTATTCTCAATTTTTTGTCATCAGAATTAATTATAAAACCAAAATTTCAAAAAATTATTAGACCATGATTGAGTATTTGAATATTTTGCATATGAAATGTTATTGCATGTTGCATTAAATTGTAATCTGCAAATAATCTACAAAAAGAGGACATAGTTTGTACCAC
This sequence comes from Magallana nippona, assembly GCA_033439105.1. Taxonomy (NCBI): domain Eukaryota; kingdom Metazoa; phylum Mollusca; class Bivalvia; order Ostreida; family Ostreidae; genus Magallana; species Magallana nippona. The sequence continues at coordinate 12,237,737 of CM065918.1, read as the reverse complement.
ATCATTGATGTAAATCAAAATTAATACAAAAGCAATAACAAATCTAAATCTTGAGACACCCCAGCAATAATGCTCATGAAATATATCGAGCTTGTTTACACACAGTCTGACTAAAGTAACCGTGATTAGAAATCAGAAACTTCCAGAGCTATTTAGACTTAGACAGGTTTTTTTTTCACTCTCATTTATCCAACGAGCACAGCATCATCTTGTCTTGTAACGTATCTTTCCGGAGATTTTAAAGCAGTGTATCTAACATATTGAAACTAACAAAAGATTGCGACTCTGCGATCTTTTTGTTTTGAATCTTTCTTTTCAAAAGTTGATAAGAACTTTTTTTGTGTTGCAAGCGAGATGAAAGTACCCGGATGATAACGTTGAAAAATTTTGCGAGTGTAACGGATTGAGCTTTCCCCTGAATTCACCAAATGGATTTAAAGAACTTTTACATGACAATTAACAGTTACAATACAAATTAAATACAATATACGTTCGTGAAAGTTGGGTAGTATTTTAGAAGAAAGCCGTGTCGCAGCCTACCGGGCTTACACAACTTCACGTGCGTTCTTATACTCTGATAAGAAAAGTAAAAGAAAGGAGAAAGTTGTGCAAAGAGGATTCAATGTACTGTCCTAACTGCGTTCTCAAAAAAAAGTTTTTATAATGCGCATAATAAAATAAACCTTTTAAAGAGTTAACGGGGCGTAGAAAGAAATGTTTTATCCCCCTCCCCCAAAAATACACATAAGGGTAATCTATGTCGCATACATAACAATTATATATACAAATACAATATACAAATTAATTATAAACTTAATTGCTGCAAAGATGAAATGAAATCAGAACTTACCTGGAAAACAAATGGCGTTCTAATACATTAATAAGAAAAGTAAAAGAAACGAGAAAATTATATAATCAGAACTTACCTGCAAAACAAACTGCGTTCTTATACAATGATAAGAAAAGTAAAAGGAACGAGAAGGTTGTGCAAACAGGATTCATCGCACTGCTCTAACTGTTTTCTCGAAAAACGGGTGTTTATATACTACATGTACGAACATTGTCCTATCTCCACCAATCGTTACGACGGCGAATACGTGATATTTCAATTTTTCAAATTAATTTATTCATACTGGTTTGAACTTGTGAAAAAAATTCCGTATCTGTATGATTTAGAAAACTGTTTGTTCGATTTACCGAATACTAGAACTGAGTAATTCATTTGTAATCGTTTGTATAATTTAGTTTATATAAACGATTAAAAATCGAGTGTAAATCGTACAAACGATACATTTCGCTCATTCTGCAAAAATGAAATGAGACGTATACATCGTTGAAATTAAATGACAATCTCTGTTATTTTACCTATTTACGAGCAGAGCAATTAAAGAAAAAGGGACAAAAGGACGGTGCAAAGCATTTCATCAGTAAAAAATGGCGTTGCACGGTTGGCAAAAAAGCGGGAAATACTCGTATTATCTAGGACGGCAGGAAATACTTGGGTGGGGGAGGGGTGCAGCTACATGCCTTGTAATTTTAATCCGGGATTGATTGTTGTTTGATCAATAATGATCATTAAAGGAATAGCTGTGTGCTTTGCATGATGAAATCTGTAAAAAAAAAAAAAAAATCTTGGAATGAAAAAAATTGAAAACTTGAGTTCTGTTATACATTTATGGTGCTATAATTTATAAGAAAAAGAGGATCTGAAGTGGTGAATTCGCAATGCAAAATACTGACACTAGTACTGAACTGGCATTCTGATAGTGTATTTATGCTCTCTATGTTTTAATTACTAAACACGTTATTCAAACAAAACATATTTTCCCAGCATCCCCACCTCTGGTATTTTCCGGCAAACTTTACGACGTAGTGTAAAAAACATTTGTATTCTGGTTTGCTGAATATAAAGAAATGTAATGTAATTCTGTGTCTTCGGTTCAATCGAGTTGAATTTCTTTTAACCACAGAATCTATAAATCTACAAATATGCATAACCATGATAATAAAAATCCCTGCGAAAATTTAAAACGAATACAACGATCACCCTATCTTTGATCACAATCTGTAACAAAGTTCATTCTAAATTTCTTACTCCTTTTAGCAGAATTCGCTATTTGAATAAATTTCTTAACCGATTTATTCAACTTCAAAAATAATTATAAATTATTGCGTATTTTAAGAAACACAAACGACGTTATTTAATTAATTCTACTTAAAGGTACTTATGGTCAAATTTTTAATTTTTAAAAATGAACATTTGCAGTTATATCTATGGTTCTTAAGCAAAATTAAACAGAAACCACTCGTATTCTTGTATCATATAAACAAAGAAAACGTAGATATACAATGCAGATACAAAAAGTTCCAAAATAAGACCTGTATTTTTGTGTTTGTGAGAAGCCGAGTCCCTATCATGTGACTGTGAAATTTGCATACAGAAGAAAAAATGGCGGATAAAATTAAAAATGTGAAAAAGAGAAACAGTGGAACGATGGAGGGCGCTGAAACATAAGACCAACGCTGAAAAAGACGAAGAAACGGCAGACATGTTGATGGACGGTGAGTACAGTTATTTGATCAATTCCTAATTGGATACAGAATCTGCGGTGCTACAATGCATATATGTACTCGGGTGTTATTTTGAGATCTAATTCTTGTCAAAGTACACCATCTATAGTCGAAGGTCCTAAAATCAACAGTGTCCAATTTTTTTTTTACGGTGTTCGTCTGTTCGTTTTATTTTTATGTTTTTTCGTTCTCGTAGGAACACGAACAATTTTTATGCATATGAACTATGGTTAACTAACAATGAACTGGCCAAGTATAAAAATGCATTTCAAACAAGTAAGAAATTAATTCTTGAAGTTTCCAATTCAAAAAAGAGAATGATTTGTTAATCCACCTTTAACATGATTTTGAATCGTCATACTACAACAGGTTGACACCCATCTCCCAAATGGATATAATAGCCTCATTGGGATATAATATTCAAAATGGTTTATAAATTTGAAGTGCAAAATTTTTTATTTTTTTTTTAAATAACTCAAATTCGCATTTATGTAACAACTTTTGGTAAACAATTTTTGGACCCCCGCTGTTGCAGAGATTGATCCCTCAGTATATCCAAAACTTCTTTGGGATCATTCTGATAGGTAAATCTATAGGATTTTAGAAAAAGTTTTCTAACCAAAAACTGTTGCTTTTGATTGAATTTATGCAGATTTATTTTAAAAATTACAAAATCAAAAATCTTAATTTTTTGCACTTCAAATTTACATTTATTCCTTTTGCCAGTGAACAAGAGTGATAAACTACTTTGTTATTTAATACGATTATACAGGAAAAGGTTGAAAAGGGAAATACTTAACAAGATGAAAGGTTAATAAGTTACTATTTACAATAGGTATACCATACTCTGTCCCAAGTTCTGCTTCCACCACTTTTTGCTCAATCTCGATTATTATATATACCTTTGTGCCCGAACTACGTTTATCCAATAGAACGAATAAAATTTTGAAAGGACCCTCTCTACCGCTTCGTGTTTCAATACACAACCCAAAAAACAAAGTCAACGGGAATTTTGCATTGCAAACAAATGAAAAGGACCAAAATGATAAAGCTGAAAAATTGTGCAAGGTGTAATGAATGTTTCCGAACGGGGAAAAGATGTAACGTTAAGCTACCCAATTATAAATCTCCGTAAAAAATTTGTTTCGTTCATGTTAATTTTTTCGGGTAAAAATAGATGAAATGTCAATGAACAAACCTTGGATATTTTCCCTTACATCGATTCCAATTCTACTTCATTGACTATGGAAGGGAATTACCGCCAAAAGTCTATGTATCTTGCTTTTATTCTTATTATGCTTACTTCTTATTCTTCAGTACATTTACACTTGCATGTTACTTTATTGTTTTCATATTCATGCTTATCCAATTTCACTTTGATTCTCTTTTATTCATTATGGTTTGCTTAATTCTATGTTGCAATATTCTCTTCTTATTCGTGTAAATTCTTACTTTTATCTCTGTTACAAAAGTGAATTCAATCACGCAAACCATAAAGCACTTGCAATAAAGACGAATACAAGTTGTATGAATTGAATGCTGCATTATGACGCCAGGCGGCGGTGTGTGTGCATTACAATTGCTGCTCCCCTATATGAAGCAACAACGCAGCTAGCTTAATAGAAATGCGGGATGTTTCGCACCAGGACATTTCGCTCTAATAATTATATGTTCAGATCATTTTTTTCAAGATGGGGAGGGGGGAGAGGTACACAACTGAGGGATAATTTATAACTTTGTTTGCCAGGGGAAAGGGATCCCGAGTCCGAGGCCTATTTTCAGTAAGTTTACTATGTGATTTTAAAAAAAGTTTGAATTTTCAAGGGTGGTGAGGTGACTGAATTCCCCTCCCCCTCCAACTTCTAAGTCCGCGCATCAGTTATATATGAGACGCTGCATTCCCACAGTTCTCATAATTAGCAGCCGTATCATAATTATCATCATCGCAAGCTTGATATGGAAGTACTAGTTGGTCAATTCATTTCTTCATTCAATCAAGACCAGTTCACTGGTAGACATGTATGAGGTTCATGTCTCGAAAATTTGTGTGAATAACAAAAATAAAAAAAATTATGTTTTGTATTTTGGAAGAAAAAATATCTTATTTAGAACTTAATATATGAATTTTTCATAAGATTTGATTTAAATTCAAGATTAAAACGAATATTTATCCATATCACATACCGTATTTTAATCTCTTTAGCCTGGTTTATTTTTGTTTACTTTGTAATGTGTAACTCAAAATGTAACGTCACTGATACTTTAGATTCATTAAATTTACTGAGTATATTTAATTCTGCGATTCCGCCGTTTTGTTCCAAATCGCAAGAATATAAAGTCCCGAGCAGCAAACTTTGTTTTAATTTTACAAGTTCACGTACAACTTTCAGAAAAATAAGTGAGATTTTAAAACATTCAACGAACACTGAGTCCCAAATCAGGATGATAATAAAGATGTTTTTATTGGTCAGGTTAAAGCTATGACAGCCGCACTCTCAGTGGCCCTATCCTCTGTGATAACTACTTTAGAAGGAGATGCTAGAAAATTTATACAATGGATAAAAGAAGTTGAAAATTACAGTGTTATGTCTGGGAAACAAGGTCATGAGATCCCCATGCTTGCATACATAACGAGTAAGGGTTCACTGGGAGATTATCTTAAAAGGTATTTAGATGAAACAGATGCGTCTGAAGAAAGTCCGTCTTAAAACGATCTGAAGGAATCCCTTAAAAATAGATTTGCAGAAATAACAGACCCCCAACACGCGTTAGCAGTAATGCGTAGGACTCGACAAAATTCAAAGTGTTCAGTTTTTCGCTGAAAAACAATTACAAATCGCGGAAGTCATTTGGTACCATAACTTTTAATGGTCAATTACATGAAGAAAAGATTGTTTCAATATCTCTTGAAATAAAAAAGCTGTCCCTGGAAAAAACAGAGAAGAAAAAAAATAAAAACATAAAGAATACAAAAGGTCTTTCACCTGAAAGGTTGAAAGACCTAACAAACCCGTAAATAATATAGAGCAGAGTCCCCGTTCACCTGTGGAATGTTGGAAATGTGGTTAAGTAGGTAATGTGCATGCAAATTGTTGGAGCTCGCGTATGTATCAGAGAGCGCAGCAAAATCGGGGTAGACCATCAAATCGTCAAGGCCGAACATATGATTTTAGAAACCAAGTAAATGAGGGACCATCTCAAAATTTCAAACCTCGCTCTTTTTTTGATAAACAAAAACAGGAAAACTAAGACGTTCTTCCTTTGTTGAAGCCCGAAGAAAGAACTTTAAACAATTTAAGACCTACATATGAAATTAATTTTACTAACAACCCCAGTAGCTGTTTATTAAAAATAGGTAAAAAAAATTTTAGGGCTTTGGTAGATACAGGTGCAGCCGTATCTCTAATTAGTAAGAAAATGTATGATAATCTATTACCCGCCCCAAATTGTTAAATAACGACATCCCCTCTCTACAAGCAGCAAATGGTAATTCTTTAATTGCGATAGGGTAGGTAAATATTTCCTTTAAGATTTCAGGAATAACTTTAGACCACAAACTTTATGTGACAAAGGGGACTCAACCGAAACATGATTCTCGGTCGTGATTGGCTAAAAAAAAACAATGTTCGTTTATACAGTTCGAATAGACATGAATGTTCCAATGATCTTCGTTAACCAAACTAACAAAAACTATAAAATTCCTAGAGGCTACATCGTAGGACGTGTTACCGCATTAAAACAGAAGGAAATCTCAGAAATACAGACTACTTAAGACACAAAAGAAAAAAATTGATGTACCTAAAAGATTCGAACACTCAATCAAAAGACTTATGAGCAAAAACAATGATTTATTTGCAAAGAAAGACAGTGATCTTGGAGTGACTGATGAAGATGAAGATAGAAACTGGAGAACATCACCCGATAAAGAATAGACCATACCTTGTACCCCTAAATAAAAGACGGATAATCGACAAGGCCATACCGGAAATGATGGACGCAAAGATTATTGAAAGATCACAATCGCCTTAGGCCTTTCCCTTAGTAGTGGTGAAGAAAAAAGACGGATCAGACCGGATGTGCATGGACTTCAGAAGTTTAAATAAGATTGTGAAACCAGTATCATTCCCGCTACCGTTAATTGATGATATCCTCTGTTTACTAGTTAAAGCAAAATATTTCACGGCACTAGATTTAAAGAGTGGATATTGGCAAGTAAAATTAGAAGATTCAAGTAAAGAAAAACGGCCTTTGCATGTCACAAAGGATTATTTCAATTCAACCGGATGGCATTTGGGTTGAGCTGATGAACATAGTTCTTCAAGGACAGGAGGAGTTTGCCAACGCATACCTGGATGACATTCTTATATTCTCAGAGACACCGGAAGATCATTTTCGTCATATTCAAGATGTTTTTAATCGCCTAAGAAAACATGGACTAAAATTAAAACTAAAGAATAGTTTCTTCAAGGAACAGACAGAATATCTTGGTTTCATCATTAATGAACATGGCGTTACACCTGATCCAAAGAAAGTCGAAGCTATAAGAAAGTTACCTGCGCCCACTACAGTCCGAGAAGTTCGTGGCTTTATAGGTATGTGTAGTTATTATAGGAGATTCATACCAAAATTCTCTAAGATTGCACAACCATTGATTAGCTTAACAAGAAAGTATGCAAGGTTTCAATGGACACCATGTTGCCAAAAAGCGTTTGACTTTGTTAAAGAAAGTTTAACAGTAGAGCCTTTGCTAGCATATCCAGATACTAATACGCCGTACATCTTGTACACCGATGCCAGCGACAATTGTATTGGAGCTTGCCTCACCCAAAGAACAGATGAAGGAGAATATAAGCCAATATATTACTTATCCCACAAGCTGAGTAAAACTCAAGAAAAATGGTCAACGATAGAAAAAGGAGGCACTACGCCCTTTAAAAGTTAGACCATTACTTACACGGTGCTCAGTTTACTATAAGAACGGACCATAAGCCGCTGAAATATATCTCAGACTCTCCAATGCAGAATAAGAAAATTCAACTATGGGCATTAAGTATCGCTGGATATAACTGTAAGGTGGAATATATAGAAGGAAGATTCCACTGCTGTGCAGATCTTTTATCCAGATTACCAACAGTCAATCTTGAGTGTGATGAGGAAGAACAATCTGAACATGATGAACCAGACGTTAAGGACAATTTCTTTGAGGTGAATGTACTGAGTTCAAACATCTTCTCGCCTAAGAGATTGGCCAAATGTGAAGTTAAGAAACACGACGAACTAATCAAACCATTTATCGATCTACCAGAAGAAATCAACATCAAAGAAAGTCAACAAAACGATGAGCAGATCAAGAAACTGAAAAATCGTCTAAACAAAGGAACTGCAACGACAACCAAAGAAAACAAGTTTCTGGAAATTGATGGTTTAAATAACTATCTTTCCGATGGAGACTCAAAAGGCCCAAGACTCCGCCTGTGTTTATCAAGTGATTTAGAACTTTTAGTAGTGCAGCAGTATCATGACAGACTTGGACATATGGGAGTAGACAAAACATATGACATAATCAGACAAAAGTACTACATACCAAATTTATACAAAAGGTTATATTCCTATGCAGAAGGATGTGTAGTATGCCAAACGAGGAGCAATAAGAACAATCAACCTCCACTCCAAGAGACAGACATTCGACCTTTTCCAATGACTAAGGTAGGACTGGATCTATCAGGACCATATCCAACATCCTTGTCGGGAAACAAGTACATAGTCTCTTTTATTGACATTTACTCTGGTTGGCCAGAAGCCTGCCCTGTTCTCGATAAGTCAGCTGACAACATAGTACATCTTATCTTACAAGAAATATATCCAAAATATGGTTATCCTCTTCAAATCCTCACAGACAATGGAACATAAAATGTGAAGGTGGAAAAAACCTTAATAGAATTGAACATCAACTACATCAAAACATCTTATTACAGTCCTCAAGGTAATGGCAAAGTGGAAAGATTTCATCGAACTCTTCATGATGTAATGGCTAAGAAAATAACAGACAACGCTCAAAGGTGGGATATTTATCTTAATCAGACGTTGGCAGCCGTTCGTTTCCATCCCAACGATTCGTCAAAGTTTTCTCCATATTACCTTATGTACAACAGAGATGTTGTATTACCTCTTGATAGCTATACAGTCCAAACAATGGGAAAGAGAAGGGTCTTCAGACGAAGAGGATATTCCCCTAGCAGAACTTCAAAGACGAATAAGAGCTAAGCATATCATGGATGATCAACAGTATAAAAACGAGAGTGATCAGACCGTAGAGTCGGAATCGGATAAGACCCTTAAGTAGGAACAATGTGTTAAAAATAGTGGTCAAGACTATGAAATATCCTTAGATAACCCAATTGTACCCTTAGATGAAGATATGCAAATAGATGAAATAGTCCCTAAAGTAGGTCTAGGTTTCAAACCAACCCCTAAACCGCGTAAACAAATCCCTAAACCCCGTAAGGAAAATAGCAAACAAAAGTATGCTGAAGATTGTTTGGATTTTGAAGCAATTAGCCAAGGTAGTGGGATAAATAAGTTACTTTATTGTAGATGTAAATAATCCTGAATAAGCTTAGCTTTATATATATTGCACGCTTTTAAAAAGGTATGACAGGATGACCCCTGTGACATTAAAACAGATAACGAGATACGCCGACTAGCAAACGCGGACATAGCACCTCGGTTATATGTATATGCGGAGTTGAAGAGATTTAACATATACTCGAAATACATGGAACAGCGACTAAGTAAAGAAACAATAAGACTGATTTTTGTAAGTGATTTAAAATTATTGGTAAAAATAATCAAATATTGCGATCGACATCTTGAGTATGAGACAAGGTTGTTCGGGTTTTCATGGTTCATTGTCCTTACCCCATATTATAATCAAGAAAGTAATTACTATCTTTCAGAATTTCATTTACAAAATAGACATATGCACTCCTTGAAATCCTCTTAATGAGAAATACCCAGAAATTAGACATATTAAAATCCCGACAAACTAAAAAATATTTAAGTTCCCCTATGAATGCACTTATGGCGGAATTTCCAATAACTAATCTGCAACCCATGGAATCATTATCTTTGGTGGAAAGTCCTTGGTTTAATGTGGATTTGACTTTGGCAATAGCAGTAACGTTAGGACTTTGTATTAAGAAATGCGAAATTATTAAAAAGTGGGGAGGTATATGCTGTGTTGGTTGCTGATCAGATTTTCGAATAAGGGGTAGCGACGGAGATAAGAAAGGTTCTTCCAAAGACCCTGCATTTTGTTGTGTGAATCCAGAGAAACGGACCTATAGTGACACCATTGAACTTAAACCAATCCCGAAAAACATTAAAATCCAAGAGAAACCCCGACGGAGCTGAAGAATCGAAAATTGCAAAGTGATCAATAGTACGGGGACAATTTCGACCAAACTAGCACGAGAATTACTTGGAGAGAAGAAAGATGAAGAATCTCCATGGGCCAAATATTATAGACCGGGTCCAGAGCTGGCACGTAAATATATGGAGAAAAGGCCGCGTTGTCTTGCGACAGAGGAACGCAGAAGATGTTCCGCGAGAAGTCGTCTCGCCATCCGCACCAACCCTCTATCCACAAGTGCCGATGATGTACGAAAAATTGAGCCGCAAAGCAGTTGTGTTTTCCTCGTGAGAAAACAATGTGAATTGTGTAAAAAGTGCTAAAGTAGAAATTTGTGTTATCTTGTAATCTTGTGCTAATATAAATCTTGTATTCTGTGATTCACTCTGGTGAACTACAGAAAGAAACCGATGGACTCCGAACATATGAAGCTAGTACATTAACTCCACTCCTTAGAAGAAAGAGCTATTTTGTGAACTTGCAAGCATGCCTTGACTTTGTATATATATGTGACATTAAGCCTAACCATACTTCTTATTACTTTGATGATGAAGTACGATTATCTTCAATTTTGATTATTTCATCCTGGTCATCTGTTGTCATACTTTATTCATTATTGTTTTCATGATTGTAATGCGATATAATCAAACTATTTGATTTTATGTATACATCCTGGTTACAGATTTGCTCTTGTATGTGACTGATGTTCCAAGCTGGAGGTGGAAACATGTCACTTGATACTACCTCTTAACATAGGTGTTCTGACTGGTATGTCACTAGGAAGTTCATCTGACCAAGGGGAGATCAAGGACGCTTTCCTATTCCGGGCGCCAGACATGAGAAATCTCCCTTCGGGATATTTCTTTTGTTTGGGGGTTGTATGTAACCAGATAGCCATGCTATGACCTTGATTGTTAGTATTACAAATTGGTCACTATGATACTTATGTATACCTAGATACTGCGCAATGACTTTTGGTAATGATAACTAACAGAATGAACTCTGTGACTCTGTAGCACTGCGCAGCATTCCTAAATGATGTTATGCAACCAGGTGTAGAATGCAGGCACAAATATCCAAATTGGGAGTTTATTAACAAGTTGTCATATGTGTCTGCATCGATAGCTCTGGTACTCTATACGGAGTCATGTATTGCATATTTTATATAACCTCTATAACCTTTTAAACCACAAACTCATGTATATACTTATATATATATGTGTGATATTTTAATATTGTGCGCAAGCGATGCGTCATACTAAGGCGGTAGACTCAAAGCCTCCATCCCAATAATCTTAGTCCTAAATGACGTTAATTAATCAGGTACGGAATTCGGGCACAGTAAAATCCAAACTGAAAATATATAAACAAGTTATCAACAAATTGTAATATTTGGCGATCCTGTGTCTGCATTGAAGGCCCTGATACTGCAAGCTAGTCATGTAATACTTGTTCTATCTATTTAACCTTTGTAACCTTAAAGCCATGTATGATTGAATGTATTATGAGTAAGCAATGAATCATACCCAGGTGGGGCACTCAGACACTCGGGACTCGGAGACTCAAAACCTGCATCCATACTCTTTGATAGACAGTTCTGACAGTTTTGTTGCTTTATTTAGAAATAAAATATAACTCTGGAATTTGAACACTAAATGTTCACTCATGGTCATCGTAGATGGGCCGAACTAGTAAGGACTGTCAATCGTAAGTAAAATGTTATATAGTCCCATGTAAAATGATGTTAGATCTTTGATTTGGGCTGCTTTTAATTGATGTTGTAACTTTGACTATACGATCACGCTTGTTAATAAACTGCTTGATAACCAACAATTGGACTTGGTGATTCCTAAGTTTGAGTTGAACTTAAGTAGCTCAAGAAGACGGAAGGCTTACACACTTCTAAGCATTACGTACTCTGACCATTTATTGTTTTTAAAAACATCTTTAAATTTAATTACTTTTATTTCTATTTCATCTACATGTTCCACAGGTAATTCTGGACAGAACCGTGCACCATCCCACCTCCACGTCTTTTTCCCCTCAATTGAAAAAAAGCAATTTTCATTTCTTGTCTCTAACCACCATATATTAATGGCTCAAATCGATAATTACAGAAATTAATGACTCGGTGGCATTTCTATTCACAATCGTTTCCATTGTATATACAGTGTATATATTTTTTTCTATTGAGGAAAAAATGGAGTGCACGGTCCTCGATTCAAAATTAACGCCCATGCGAATAATTATTTGTTACCGCTTACATGATATATATACGGTACATTGCGGATATAGAAAGGAGGTCAGATCCACATCCCCTGGAAAGTTCACACTTATTTAATCAACCAATAAAATAATTAATACAAAATTATCTCTCAGACCCCCCCCCCCCCCCCGCATATGCATTGTTCATTTATATAAAAGAAAGCGTATCTTTCTGAGCCTACGTATATCATTGATTGTTAAAAAGTTGATTACGTCTATTTCATACTGAGCCCTTTCACCAATTCATGATATTTAGCGCACACCCTCCCGCCTGGCGTCATAATGCAGCATTCAATTCATACAACTTGTATACGTAAAAAAATGACAATAACAAGCCGTCAACCATCTCAAAAATCGATGAAACGAAATACAAATTCAAGCAGAGCAACACGAAACTCCAAAAAGACAGAGGTAGGATCAGGTGCCTAGGAGGAGTGAGCATCCTCTGCTGACCGGTCACGCCTGCCGTGCGCTCTTTGTCGTAATCGGGAAAAAACGGAAAAGTCCGTAGACAAATAGGTGATAAATTATGGTCTAACAATTAGTATGAAAAACGTCAGTCAGCATGCGACCCAGTGGATGATTGTATTTGCTGTCAAGATCGTTGTGTCGATCGACCATAGAACTTACGAAAATATGACTTCACACGAGCCTGTCGATAGTCTTTATTGCAAGTGCTTTATGGTTTGCGTGATTGAATTCACTTTTGTAACAGAGATAGAAGTAAAAAATTTACACGAAAAAGAAGAGAATATTGCAACATAGAATTAAGCAAACCATAAAGAATAAAAGAGAATCAAAGTGAAATTGGATAAGCATGAATATGAAAACAATAAAGTGACATGCAAGTGTAAATGTACTGAAGAATAAAGAAGAAAGCATGATAAGAATAAAAGCAAGATACATATACTTTTGGCGGTAATTCCCTTCCATAATTGACAGGTATGTGTATTTTCGTTTAAACTCATAAAAAAAAGACGGGAAGAGTAACCTGGGCCCTTAGAAAAACTATAAACAAACAAGCGTGCATGCACATGGAGATCACATTGACATCGTTTTCATACATTCGCATTTACTTGATATCAGAATATTTATATTTTCATAAAAATATATGCCTATGTTACACAATCATGAAATAAATCCATGTAAGAATACGATAATGACGAGAATGAAATGGTAAACTGCACAACTTACCGGCGACATTTTCTCGATGCGCGCGCATTACTTCCAAAGATGACCGCGAATTAAATGGGTAGTGTAAATTGGTAATGATTATTGGGAATTTTTGTCAATTTTTGATTAGCACAGTAAAACATTACATGTTATATGGTCTTTTCATAGCATTCTCAGTAATTTTATTGTATGAACACAGACACTGAAAAATATGCTGAAGCGGTTAGTATGTATCTTTAAACTATTTGAACTCACGGAAGCATAAATGTACTAAAAACATTTCATTTATTTCAGCCATTCAATCAGTCCCTGGCGGGCATTATTAGAGGTGCAACTTTTCAAAAAGCATGATATAACATATAAAATAATAATTTTGATTTTAGAAAATTATTTTGACAAATATCCTATCATTGAGTATTCCAGGCTATTTTATATCAAAACTTATAGTACATACAAAATCTGACATCTAGAAATTGACACCATTTCTAGTAGTCCTGATGTTACAGGTAATATTGTTCCGCATTTTCATACATTTTGTAACTAAGAGTATTTATTTCGGTTTCAACGAAAGGAGATACAAAACAAAATGTCTGAATTCATGATTTGTTTAAGGTGAAATCTTATGCGTATTTAACATACAATTATATATTCATATAAACATAAAAAATTAATTTAAATTCAAACTTTTTTTTGGGGGGGGGGGGGGGGGGGGGTTAACATTGAATTTTGATTTCTACATTATACACAGGCAACTTCGCCACATATGATTCACATATGATTCACATATGTGGATCATATGATTTTTTTCATATGAGATCATAAAAAAAGGGCATCATATGTGAATCATATGTGACAAATCATATGATCCACATATGTGAATCATATGATTCACATATGATTTACATATGATACCCCTTTCATATGATTAACATATGAAAATCTTATGTGTGTTTGAAGTTATTTTCATGTGAGAATCATATGAAAGGGGCATCATATGTAAATCATATGAAACATATATATGTGATTTTTTTTATCAAAAGGAAAACATGCACTTGTGCACACAGAAAATAAGGTATTTCTGCTTTAGATAAAATTTGTCAATATATTTCTAAAGTTTGTAGATACATGCATATATATAGTTCTACAGATCCATCCCCAAAATGTCTTGTTTTCAAGACAAAGAAATAGCTTATTTTACACAGTGCACATAATCTAATTATTCAAAGAATATAGAAAAACAAGTTATCATTTGTCGATACATATATTCTACTTAAGAATACAAATTATTGGACATTTGATTTCATAAATGTACAAGTGCAGTCACGTATACCAATGAAAGTCATATCATGAGTAAATATACCAAAAAACAAAGTGTACATTACAAAACTGAAATTTGAGTAAATGCAATGTCCAGCGCTTGTTTAGAAATCTCTGAACTAAACTGGAGAATTTCATGTTTTTAGTCCTGTTCTCTTGTTTTTCTGCTTGCTGTCCATGGTCATGAAATGGAATAATGGCCAGAATCTTCTTAGAATAAATATCTCTTTAATTCTTCAGTATCTCCTTTGTTGAAGACTACATTTTCTTTGGAAATATATGGTCCCTTCAAAATGATGAAAAAAGTGTAATTTATAATGTACAATATTCACATCTTTAAATCAACTTCATTATAAATGAGAATAAAGCAATTTGCCTGAAAGATAGTAGACTTCATTAGTTTCTTTTTAATGACCTTTGCATGTGCTCATGATCTTGAATCTCTCAATAACTCTTGAATTTATTTGGAACTGAATGAAAACAAAATTAAATTTTTGATAGCAGCCATATAATACTTACCTTAAGCAAAAGTCTGGACCAATGAATCCCTCAGAATAAGTCACTTTTAGGCTTAAGAATGTAGTGCATATGATCCTTTTTGGCAATTTACTAAAATAAATAATTGAACAATTACTCAACATAGTGGTACATATAGGCATAACTATTCTTCATTTAAAAGTAAATTTTAAAAATCAACACACATAATATTTTCAAAACATCTCAAAGTATTCACTTTAAAAATAATACAATGTGACTGGTTCTTTAAAATACAAGTAGTGCTTTAAATTACGATGAATGAAATGTTATGAACTTGTAATGCAATTTACAGTTATCATAAAGTTGCCAAATATGCTGCCTTTGAAATCCTTTGATACCCAGAATTTGTGTATATATTTTTGTGTGCAGTTTTACTCAGTTGAAACATGCTTTCTGGTGAGTACTCAGCAATTAAAAACCCTAAAAAATAACCTTTCATTAAGCCAAACAATAAGTATATCTTATAGATAAATAGTAAAATCGTGGTCAATTTTAACTATATAAATGTATAATTATATATATTGAAATGCGGATGCACTACTGAACATTTTTACTGACACCGTTTGAATGTTTTGCATTATTCAGAAATGCAAGTTAAAAATAAGATGTATAAATTCATAAAGGAAAGGAAAAATATCAATCAATAAATTTACTTGCAATACATATTATATTTACATAGCAGAATATTTACCTGACTATACAATATCTGCATGAGTTAGGATGATTTCTGTTGATCAATCATTTCATCCTACACGTACATTATGATTGATATCATTTAATCCTGCGAGGTTTGCTTTTTTTCCTGTCCATAACAATCGTCTTTCGTGTTGTGTCCGTCTTCAATTGGGATTTGTTACTGCCGATTTTCTCTGCTTTGTTTTCTTTTAAAACAAACATAAAGTGTTAAGCACAAACAATTCTATAATTGTCTGTAGCTAAACGGGAAAATTCGGACTGACATTTATTTAACATGCAACAATTACAGTATTTCAGAGAAGGTGTGAGGCAATTGAAGCAACGACATGAATAAAAATTTTCTTGAAGAATGTTATAGTATTATATGTACATGTAGCTCTGCGTCATTTTAACTCGAATTTTCCCTTAGGTAGTTGATCGTTTTTTCTCTACTTTCACTTTAGATGTTTTGTTTATTAAACGAAGTTTAACAGATAAACTGATAAATGTAACATATATCTATCAAAGATATGAATTGCACATCAGATTAATCATCTTAATAATGTTTTTGCTACAATATTACGCTAGTATAATATAGGCCTACTGGTATGGCCCAACGTGTGTACCGATATTCTCACATACATATATAACTATCAGTACGGTGAGTGAATGGAAAATTTATGACAACCAGATTAAATAAATCTATTGTGCAAAATAAACTTTAAGTTAATGAATTGGGATAGGATAATGACAATCTTACCTACTTTAAAATCGCTCTCATCCTATCTTCTGCTTTTGGTGACGTAAAATGTGACGTATGTGACAAAACGAATTTAAAACCGATTCCGGTTCAATTCCCGGAATGAGATTCTAATATTTTTTTTTAGATAAATTAAATTTTTCTCATGGTTACTTATTCGTTTCAAAACGGATGTGTATACCTAAACATATATTTTAAAATTAATTCTTCTAACACGCATGTCTGCCAACACACATGTACAGTGGTAGCAACGTTATTGTTGACAAACGACACGCACGATTCTGATACACGAACGATCACGCACGATACACGAACGATTACGCACGATACACGGACGATCACTAACTTACTGAAATTTCACGATACACGAACGATAACGATAAAACACGCAAACAAACGATTCTACACCATTTAAAACGCAAAATCAAAATTAATCTTTAAGATTAGAATTAAGAAAACGTATTGCTTTAATTTGTATTAAAATAAGCTTGTGTTTTATTGAAAAGCGACATGAACAGTGGCCATGCACTGTTATAGTTTTACGAGTAAACGATATGATAGGATCCATACACTAATTAAATTGTTTTGTTTCTATAACGAATATTAACTTATATCATAAGTTAAAGAAATGTAAGTGTAAAATAAATGAAGATAATGCATAGACCACGCAAAATTATTTACATACGAGTTGATGTTTATTTAATCCGATTCCATTGGGTACGATTTAATTGTGCGATATACAAATAAATTTGTTACCTTATTCCAAAGTATTTCGACTTAGCTCATTCCATATTTCCATAATTTAAGGTACAGAATTGATTGAATTCTATTTATTCTAAATTTTAAAGCGTCTAAATAAATTTTAATTCTAATGAATGTTTATACAATGTAACAGAGAGGAATGCACATCGTAATTTCATTTGAAAGAAAACTCAGTATTTAATTGTTCAGTTTTAAAAGGGAAATGGGTAAGCATGACCGCTTTCAATCAACGTGTCTCTCTTGCTAATATGATAAGAATTGTGTTAAGATACGATAGATGCTTGATATAGACTGATTACAAAATCATGTGAAGCTAACTCGACCGATCAAAGGATAAAATCAGTTGTTGAATATACTTACTATTTAACGACGAAAGATAGAATATTTTTTTAAAATAGCGCTGACATGATACATGAATGTAAACAATTGTCAATATTCTTCTATAAAAAAAGTTTTAAATTCACATTGTTGTGTTGGTTTAAAAACTACTCTTGATTGTTTTAGAATAAATCCTGGCATTCCGTAAAAAAAGTTACAAAACGAAAAAACCGCACGATCACGAACGATCACGCACGGTAAAAAACGCAAACCAATTTTTCTGATACACGCACGATCCCGCACGTTACACGAACGATCACCCACGGTAGACGAACTATTTAACACGATTGGCTTGTCAACAATAACGTTGTTTCCACTGTACTCAAGCATTAGCTGTGCCATCATTGACCTAAATACGACGTATACAATGTTACAGGATTTGTAAACATTAAATCATGTTGTTCAAATTTGATTATATTAATAATATGCAAATTAAATATTTTTTTTATAAACACTAAAAAATTATTTTGAAATTACTTACACAGATTTCTTTCATATGATTCTCATATGATTACGGTTGTGTTATACATATGATCTTCATATGAAGGAATTTTCATATGTGAATCATATGTATATTGCTTCATATGATCCGCATATGAGTGTTCATATGATTCTCATATGATCAGCCACATATGATACTCATATGATTTGATATGCATATGATACACATATGATTATCATATGATTCTCATATGAAAGGCAATACATATGAGAATCATATGTGGCGAAATTGCCTATGTAGAGAGGAAATATATGACTTTAAATTTCAAAATTTGACCAATCCCAATTAAAAAACAAACTGATCCCGATCTAATTTGCAAAATAATTAAATATCAACAATATTTCTTCATTTGTAGCCTAGAAATCAATTGAATTTCGTTGCTCAGTTAATTTACAAACAATATTATACATGTAACAAAACATCCTAGTTTTCGGATAAAATTGTTATATATTTAAATCTTCCATTGTTAGAGTCGGAATCAGCAAATTACAATTATAGTAAGTTGATAGTATTTCAATTTACATTCGATAGCCAAAAATTGAGGACAATTTAAAAAGCAGCTGGAATACGGCCCCAGTCATTAGGTCAACATGTACGTTTAATATGAAAGATATGCCGTAATCGGTGCTGTCATGCATTTAATGATCAAAATATACATTTTATTACATATTTTTTGTATGTATTGAAACATAGAACGGTAGACATAATGTAAGATTATAATGCAACTACACGTAAAGTTTATGCACTACAATGTACAAAAAGCTCACCTTTAGGAATAACAAAATTTGCTTAGTTAACCTCTTTTCATATTACTTTTATCTTTAACCAAAGTTTCCTCTGAAATAAAGTAATTCAAATGCTAGACATGATCCATCAAATATGCAGGTTAATATACGTCAAATGTTTTGATGATTTTCAATATTGTCGTACATACTATTATCTGATTGAAACGTATATAGTTTCATGCACACCGCTATTCTTATTTAATGTCTTCTTATAAAATTAAGGAATAATTTAATGATTATGGAATTTACCGAAAACCATGCAGTTCGTCTGTTTGTAAAAACAAATAAACAAATAAATAAATAAATAAATAAATAATAGTAATCTTTATACTAGTATATCTGTGAATTGCCTCTATTTAGATGATTTATATATAAAAATGATCTTTTGGGAAAGCTAGTAGTTGTACAGAATATACAACATGTAGACAAGATGTATAATGTAGAAATCAAAATTCAATGTTAACATTATATAAGACACGTCTCTATACAATATTTCTTCCATAGGTTTGAAAAACATGAACAAAAGATGTTTTTATTTTCATAAATAATTTCTTTATGAAAAAAAGCAAAACTTCTTACTGACATTACCGGACATAATTAATTAGATTATAATATCACGCATTTATTCACACCAAATTTAAACTCTACAGTGTTTCTTGCAACCAAAACAGATTTTTCACTTAATCATAAAAATACCCCCAAAAATCGTATAAAATAATTGAGAGCATATATCCTTCCTTGAACAACGATATTATATTTCAGAAACGATCAATAAAACAAAAGTTTGATGTAGCATTCTTTTTTAATTTTGTAAATATATCAATATTTGGGTGAGAAATAGTGGCAATGCAATAATGAGTATTTGTCAACAGTCAATTAATCGAAAATATGTGTACGAGACGTGCATGTGATGATTAAGTGGACATTTCTACACTATAGTTTCGCGATAGCGACGCTTTTGTTTTCAAACCATTTGAGTATCTGTTATGTTCTACATAAATGCTTGTCCATATCCTTCTCTCTTTTTTTTTTTTTAAATTTGATTACAAATTGATGGTTTAATAGGTAAATCAGTCATGTTTCAAAATTGTAAATGATGTAAATTTATTCTGACGTCTATAGCAAACTTTTTCTATATGTTTTAACTTTGAACTTTGCATCTTTAGGACCCAATATTTAGTCCGCAGGTCACAATTTTAATGAATTTAAATCTGCATTATTTCATGATTCCTGCATAGTAATATCACAAATTTTACCATTGTACATGTAGTTTGCGAGATTTTTTCAAAAAAATCACATATATTCTTTTGTATGCAACCTTCCTACATTGTATGGCTACATTGTTGTATTCAACGTCTCAAATTCCACCAAACTGAATTTTCAGCATATAAACTTTCATCGAATATCAAATTTGTATTTGTATGGACAGATTATAATAAAATGAAACTCATCTTCAATCTGTGATAGTGAACATAATTTACAAACTCTCTTGTTTCGAGGGATATTATAAAATCTGACAGTAACAATGAAGCAGTGGAAATGTAGTTATTGATTGAATGGCAATTGGTTAAGGTCACTGTATATTTAAGAACGTTTTGTATGTGAACCTGCATCATGGCAAATTACTGGTTTTACAGCATTGCAATTTAACAATTGTGAAGATGAAGTGCATGTAGAGCTTACCATTCGAAAACACCATGCCTTCTTCTAATACATAATCTGACCAGTTTGGGGTCTTCGTTATATTTTGGGGTTTCTTGCATGTTCCTATAACAAATTTCAACACATATACGTCAAAATCTGTGAGGCAGTAAATATATATAAATGTTCGGCAAATACCCCCTCCCTCTCATTAACACACACAAAAAATATTTTTTTCTTAATATGTTTTCATAATTCGAGGGTTATTTTGTCCACAGTGGTGGGTTATTCTTTTCTTTACTAACTACAATCGAAGATGTGTCTGTCCCTGGATTCGTCACTCAGCCAATCCTCAGTAATGTTGGAGATCAATGCTGGATCTGGTAGAAAACCAACATTAAAGCACAGTAAACAGATACTCAAATATAAATACCCCCATTTTATTTTAGAGAGTCCAGTGCCTTGAAATCTAACTTTTATTACTTTTGGACATGGATGCATTTTGATCTGTCTCTTTTGAAAAGCATGAAATTTAAATGGAGATGATTTTACCTTCTACTATTGCACCGTGTGCAGCCAGCATATGGCCTATTTCATGAAAAAATGAACCCCTATTTCACGTAGGGGTTCTCGTACATCATCTGAATCCAAATCTCGACCTGTACAACATGAAGCAAGATGGTGATCATTAATAAGTTTCATACCAGGTAGAAAACTCTTCGATCAATGAATTCTGTTTTAATCTCCTTTTGATGATGTTTCATCTCACCAGTTGTAACCGCTTTGAATGTCTTCATGGCCAAGTTGATTTGAGTCCTCAATAGACGTGTATAGATATCCTGTAACATTCAGGGGTCAATGTAACGGTTAAACATACTGATTATATTAATTAACTTCCGGTCTTTGAAAATCGCGGGTTCAAATCATATGGGGGGGGGGGGGGGGGAGGGGGGGGGGGGGGACGTGCTTATATTGCTCCCTGTTGAGAAAATTGTGACACTATAGAGATTGCTGGATATTTTGTCTGACGAACTCACCTGTTAATAATGGTTTTCAGAAACATTTATCTATAGTAAAACAATCATATGTCAAATATCATTTGTCGACAACGATAATTTACGAACTCATTGGTAATTGTTAAAATTTTAATTTGGGCCCTATTCTGCAGGAACCCTATAGTGATCAGTATATATACGTCTGTCCGTCCAACAATGGTTGTCAGGAGCATATTTTCTCTCCCCTGTGCCTACTTTATACTTCACCAACCGATTTTTTTTGGGGGGGGGGGCGGTAAAGACATAGTAGAATAAAATTAAAATAAGCAAGCTAACAAAAGGAAACAGCAAAAACTATAATTCTTAAACATAAAAAAGACTGTTGAAGTATAACTACATGTATTATATAGTTACATTAATCCGTACTTTTACACCAGGAATTCGAAGTTTTTGCCTCAGTTTCGCTTTCAATGGAAACGTTAATCCGTTGATGGTACACTCCAGGACTGTCCGATAGGCAATTAACAAAACAATAGACTGTTAATCGTGATTTAAAATGTTTTAAACAAAAGAGTATGTATATTTTGTTGCTATTCGCATTAATGTGGTCACGTATCTACTGTATTGATGTTTTTCAACAATTCAAAAGCATAACCCTCTATCATTCCCTCCACACATTATATAACATTGCGTCATATACATTATCCATATACTTGAAAATCTCGTGTAATCTTTATTTTTCATTAATGACGGGCTGCTTATCCATTTCGTATATAGTACTGGTGTATAAATCTATTTCGGGAATACAAAATCAGCTTTCATTTTTTTGGGCGATTGACTATGTCCCGAATCAAACACTTGTGTATACAGAGGTTATAACTTCATTTAACCTTTAAAACAAAAACAAGCAATTGGTCAAGATACATCACTGAAAGTTAATTCCAGAAAATATTGTTATTGCTAAATCGGAAAAACAATATTTGTCCAAGAAATAAAAAAAATGAACGAGTCTCTGAATAAAAATCACATATTGACGATACGCATATAACATCTACTTTACTTAAATCCCTCGTTTATAATAGCAAGTGAAAACTCTATAGGACTTTTATCTTGTTTGTATGAAGCGGCCGTGGCTGATAAATACCTGAACAAACGATACCCTCTAGTCGTCGGCCAACTATCGATTAAGAAACAACAAAATGAGTATTTAACTTTGATTCTTCCTTTTATGAATCTAAAGGTACTTGTAACATGTAGAACAAGTGAAAACAAGCAAAAATAAAGAAAGAAAACAATATATGTAACAGAATTGGGAGCTTCAAGCCGAACAAATTACATTTGTTCTGTCTGTGAGCCACTTGATTGCTCTGGTATCGTTCCTTACGTTTAGTTCGGGAATCACAAATTGCTCCACCATGTTGTAATAATCTTTTAACCAAGACACCTGTTTAAATAAGAAAAAAAAAACTTCTCTAAAAAATCTGTTTTTCCCCATTTGATATAAATTATTTACAAATATAAAATTACAAGTAAAGGTATATGATTTTTTTTTTTTTTTTTTTTTATAAATCATGTTATTCAATTGTACATTATTGAAGGTTTTTGTGTAATGAATGGGTTTTCCCCTAAATTGATTGCCAAAAGACAAGACAACCTTTAAAATCATTTCAATATTAAAATTACAAGAAACTACAATCGCTGCATTCAATAAATATTAAGGAAGATTACTTTTTTGTTTGTTGTTGTTGTTTTGTGTGTATGTTTTGTTTTGTTTTTTAAGAGCTTTTTACACGTGCATTATTAAATTAAAAGCGAATCTTCAAAAAATACACTGTATTTACTCAATCCTCCCTGCAAATAAAATTTGGACATGGTGAATTACGATGGACTTCTTTTAAAGCCAGTTGTTTAGTACAGTAGATAATTATACCTGTTCTTCTGTTAACATTTCGTGTTTTATAAGTTTGGACTCGTATGGTATATATACCAGTTGTTCAAACGCATAGCAAGGTTTGTCACAATTATCCTAAAAGAAAACAAAAAGAACAACGCACTTAAAATGTGCTATAATTTGCCTAGAATTCAATAAATTTAAACTGTGCAACCATTCTGGGTAAAATAAAATTACAGTAAACCATGAGTGAATAAGCAATGATACATGTACCTGTCGAATAAACATCGTGTTTTCTATACGCATTCCAAACTCGTCTTTACCATAAAAACTCGGCTCTGGAACATGAAAACAATGAACATAACCTAATGTATTTTATGTATTTTTTAAATATATAGTTTATTAATTGAAGTTCATCCTGAATACCATCTTCGCCAGCTAAGGGTTTCGTATCCGCTCCGCTTGTAGAGGAATGGAAACCATTGGCTAGCAAAGGTGACTGAATACTCAACTTAAACTCAATTAAAACTTTAAACAAGAGACCAACAGGCCTTAATAGTCACCTTAGTAGCATAGCCCACAAACAGACCTGTCGAGGAATCTCATATATGCATTTAATTTAACTTAATCCTGGAGTAAAAAAAAACCAAAAATATGGTAATGACCACCACCCCCCCCCCCCCCTTCCTGAAATTTTGCAATCCGTGTTTTATAGGGAATGCGACAAAGGAGTAATAATGGCACTAACCATTGAGTGCCTAATCTAAACATATCTTATTGATGATTCAAAAAGATTGGGCAACAGTCTAAGCCTATATAAAACCTCTCCGATCAGTCTGTATGACTGATTTTGGCCACATTCTGCGGTAAGAATCCCTACCCTGGAGGTCATGGTATTACCAATTTTGGTAGAGGGCTTTATAGTCTTTCTAAATATGCAGTAAGTTCAATTCAGTTTTTAGTATTTTAAAGAAGAAGAAATTTAAACATTATATATATTAACACTATATGACCATTTTGGCCCCACCCTACAGCCAAAATTCCTACCACAGGGGATATAAAAGTTACTAACTTGGTAGAGGGTTTATAATCTTTCTAAATATGCAGTTAGTTTCTATTCAGTGCCAATAAAAGTAAAGAAAAAGATTTTCAAACATTATTTATACATTTACACTATATGACTGCATTGGTCCGTAACCAAGGTCAGAACCCCTACCTTGGGAAATCTGAAATCTACCATTTTGGTAAAGGGCTCTATGGTTTTTCTTAATACGCAGTCAGTTTCTATTCCAGAAGCAGAGAAGAAGATTTTTAAACAGTATATATGCATAAACACTGCATGACCATTTTGGCCCCGCCCTAGTCAAAACCCCTACCGCCAGAGGGGGGGGGGGGGGCAAGAAATTTAAAATCTTGGTAGAGGGCTATATAGTCTATCTAAATATGCAGTACGTTTCTATTCAATGTAATAAAAGTAAAGAAGATTTTCAAACAATATATACATTTACACTATATGACCATTTCGGCCCCGTCCTAGAATCAAAACCCCTACCCAGGGGGGACATTAAATTTGCAATGTTGGTAGAGGGCTTCCTGGTATATATAACTATGAATTCAGTTTTTCTTTCAGATATGCAGAAGTAGAGAAAAAGATTTTTGAAAAATGATAAAATTTTTATCATTTTTGTCCTGTTCCTATGGTCCCTGTTGGGCAAGAGTCATGAAATTTACAATTACCACAAAGATGCATCATACCAAATTTGAAAAGAATTGACCATGTAGTTTTCAAGAAGAAGTTAAAAATGGCCAATTGTTTACACACGACGCAAGATGACAGATAGCGACGGACGGAAAAATTGCAAGAATGTTAAGCAAGCATTACCATTTGAGAAAACCATGCCATCTTCTAAAATGTAATCTCGCCAATCAGGGAAGGACTTTACATCCTGGGGCTGATTACAAGTTTCTGAAAATTCGAGAAAAGTATCTTTGTACCATCAACAGCAGAGCTTATAAGTATATCAAATCCCTTGAGGTGAAGTGTATCCGCGCAATTAAAGTAAAGGAGGTGAATTTAATAGTTTCTACATGTATGTTTCCAATCATTGGAAACCCGAGGCAAGTCTCGCATATGCGTACTCACTGTCAACTCACTGAATTATTAATAATACCTATTTCAATTGGTTCGTTAGCACTTTCAGAAGGAAGTAATGAACGCATGCGCATGCTTCTATCAACAAATGTATTTCATATTTTTTCCAAGCCTTCAACGACTTGAAAATAGTAAATATCCATGAAAAAATCATCGAGTTAGCGGCCCACGGTCAGTTAGCGTATGGCGAGACTGACCGAGGGTTTCCGAAGATGCCAGACCTCCTAGAAGACCTCTTAATCCAATTTATCAAAATTTGTTTATTTGTATCATAAAAATCCGCCGTATTTTTACCGTATTTGAAAATCAGACATACTGAATTTATTATCAGTGATTTAAATGTTTTTTTGGAGTGCAATTGTAATATGACTGTTTAAGCGAGAAAGTAATTGGATGCCAGTTTTCGTAACGGTAATATACGAAAGGTCCATTACTTTCAAGAGCTGAAAAGACTCCTTCAGATTACAGGATACCATCTGATTGGATTTTAATTACTTTATTAAATAAAGATTGAAGTGTACATTTTAGATAATTAAAATCAGACCTGTCCTGTTTACATGTACTAACCACAATCAAATATATGCTTCTCCAATGATTCATCACTCTCCCAGTTCCTGGACGCGTTAGATATAGAAGCTGGGCCTTCAATAGAAGGTGATCATTCATAGATCTGTTAATTTTAATACATTTCTATACGAATCATCTACTTATTATACACTTTGTATAAGTTTGGTTTGAATAAGAATACGGATAATTGAAGCTATGAAGCGTTATAACAACTGAACTTTACAACGTTATGACAAAATGATTTTTACCTTCCACTATCGCTCCATAAGCTGCGACCATGTGTCCAATTTCGTGTGGAAAATCTGTTCCTATTTCCCGGAGCGGTGTTCGAACATCTTCTGAGTCTAAATCCCGCCCTACGTTGTTTAAAAATATGATGCTGGAATCAAAATATTCTTAGATTTCTAGTGTATAGCCCTCATTAAAAACTCGTTACAAGTTGAATTTACCTGAGCTACCTACAGCAAATTTCTTCCTTGCTAGATTGATATGTGTCATCAGTAAACGCGTGTAAACGTCCTGGAACGAAAAACCCGATCTTCAATGTCAAAACACGAATCCGCCAGATTTTTTTAAAATATAAAAAAAATGCATGACGAATTAAATTGTGAAAACAGGCGTTTCTCTTAAACATCATTTTGATACATTAGGCAGTGTTTATCCCGGTATTTTGATTTGATTACCCAATTAAGTTCCTTCAAGTCCTAAAAACTGACGTCAGAATTGAGAAGTCAACGATCTTAATTTGTGATAGTTAAAAATATCCGCCAATGTGATTAAAAATTATTTCAGGAAGGTCGACATGGATATTGAACACACTTTTCATTTGGTCATACTTTGTTCGGTAGATTTGCTTTTTACTAGATTAAGATATTTTGTATAACTTAAAGCATGATGAAAACGTAATAATCTCATAAGAATTAGCAATTAATGTAAAAGCATTTGAAATACTTTTTGTCTTTCAGTTGGAGATCCGTACACGAATGATCGCGCTATGTCTGTGGTACCATCGCTGCAAAAAGTCAAATCAATGAACTTTGATTACTGGCACTTGATTGACAAAAAGAGAAGCAAACAATTGTAAACCCGAAACTTACAAATATTGAGATCCCATATCGCAAAGAAAAACGCCATTTCCTGTAATTACGTCATCAGTTATTTTGGGAACCATTACTTCAGCTGTTGGACCGATGCCAATCAAAGATATACCACTGGGACCAGTGTAAAATAGTTCTTTCCTATGGTAATAATGATAATAACGTGATTAAACTTAATAATTTGGTGTTGCAAATGTATTTTATCGTGCTGGACAATATATCAAGCACATGGTTCATTTCATATGCAAAAACATGCGTTACACAAAAATCATGAAATTCGCACAATGTAAACAAATCCATTTTAACAGCATCAAGTTGGTAGATAGGGAAAAAGTTAGAAGTGGTATGTAACGCTTTGTTTTCAGTCAATAAACTTGCTTTTTTAAATTCTTTATTTCAGCTTCTACATCCTGAACAAGAAGAACTTCATCTTTCATCTAAAACAGAAAGTTAAACATGCATTTGCAACAAATTTGAATTGGCTTCGGATGAAGTTTTTTAAATTGTAAATGTTTTAATTTATGTGTCTAAAATATCTATTTGTTATCTTTGATGTTTGTAACTAATATAAAATGTTTAAAATATGGCTTCACAATGAAAAGATCGAAAAAATATTGTGATAATTTTAAATTTTATATATTTTTTTCAGAGATGTTAGATAAGAATGTGAGGCTACAAATAAAATATTTTCTAATAATTTTGGGATACCTTTTGATCAATTAAATAATATAACACGAGGTTGTTCATTCACTTAATTTCATTCAATTTAACAAAAATTAACACACCGCATGTACGGTACACATCTTCCTTACCCTATCCTCCAATTCGGCGAAATATCTGGTTAAAAACACGGAATCTCGAAGCTAGAAAAAGAAATTGGTCCACTTTTAATGAACCTCCTTTTCATCAATTTAATCAAATTCATAATCTTGAAAGTTTAAAAAAAAATTGAATTAAATCTTAATAGGGCTGGATGGTCGTTGTAATTTTTAGCAGGGCTTATTGCGTAAGCAATAACCAGGCTATATCTACTTGTACGGTGAACAGTTTACCGGATGTTGACTGAACAACAGTGAAATCATTCTTCGCACAAAAATGTAGTTCCAACTTAAAATAGAACGTAGAATGGATAGCATGTCAGTTGGTCAGTGTAAGCTTACATCTCATATATTTAAAAATCACATGGTCAACTTGTTCTTTGTAACATTCTAAATACTTCGAGTTTGCAATGAAAATATGCTGAGTGGCGGAATACTTAGTTCATTGTTTACCCTAATTATAATACTTAGATCCTTCATAATTAAAGAATCCATTATCAAGTTGAGAGTACAAATTGTTGCGGAAAATGATTAAAGAGCGTGTACAACAGTCAATCTTTGTTGGGGTGTTAAATATCTGACCCTCCTACGATTCTACGTGTCTATTTAATCTTTTAACACATCAAATGAGCCAGGCTATCTGTACTTTGAGTACTCTGATTAGACTAAGTATATTAATATCCGTTAGAGTGAAAACTTTATATAAAGTATAGAAAAATATTCAAATAAAGCTAAAGTGTTAGGATATTTCATTTACAAAATAATAGTTGATGGATATATATAAAAAAGTATCTATAATTTTAAGGTAGATCTGATGGGTAGTTTGTTGACCATCTATTCTCTTTAAAACTAAAAATTCTAAACATACCGTACTGATTTTCATCCCAGCGATCTCCACATTATTCTTAGCTGCTTTAAATGTCATTGGAGGAGTGTATTTCATTATCAGTTTTTCCTTGAATGAAACATCAAACTAGATATAATACGATGCAAGCTATGCTATCCTTATGGCATTATTGTTAACTAGTATGTTTACTATAGTTGACTTTGTTTACTAGTATCAATACCTGTGGTATGTCCTCTACAAAAGCCTGACTAGATTTCCAGGGCACCCAAACTTTTCGAACGCTCGCCTCACGTGACAGTTTGCCAATGTGATCTTTTAATCTTCTGGCACTGTATTCTCTTACGTCAACACAATACTTAGAGTTATCGTCCTTGATTGTGTATTCATTTTGCCAGTAATACATTTTTGAATTTTCTCGTGGTAGTGACAAATACCTATTTTGAACGCAGCAACCAGTGGGTGAAGTATTTAAATATTCGTGGATTTTAAAGTTTGCAAAGCTGTTGTTGTTATTGTTTAATTTTGTTTCGTGGGCTACGATGTACAGACTGCAAAAAATCAAGTTGAGTTTTTATAAAATAGACAAACCTCAATCAATGGACACATTAACTTTTTATGATATGACGATATTGCTCTTCAATGGCAATGTTACAGGAATAAATTTAAAAAAAAACAATTTTATATGATACTGACAGTGTAACATAAATTTCCCCGAATTGTTTCACCTTATATCCGTCTCTCTGGCATCGATGACACAGAAAGATATAAAGTAAGGATCAAATGGAAAGTCTTTTGCTCGAAGATTAAACAGCCCTTTAAAAAAATATAAGGGTAATATTCCCATCAAATGTAGCGATGATACATGTACAAGAAATCATAAGGGCTGTCACAGATAAATTAATTGCATAACTACTTGTCATCTGAATAGCCAAGTAAGTTTCAAGTAGATGATATGGTTTCTTACATCCAATTTTAAATAAGTTTTGTTAACCGATCACGACTTTTTTTTAGCCGGTGCCATTAAATCGGATAGTGTTCAAACTGTGTCCAAATACAATTTTAATGTTTCATTGATTTTAGCTTGCAATAATTATCTAAGATCAGCAGGAACATAATTAACTAAGCAGGAATAAAATATCCATATCAATTTTAATTTAAGATCTTTAAGAAAGAAAGTTAAAGTCTGGAAAAAGAAAGAGGAATTGGATAAACTTTAGTTCTTAAAAGCTAAAATAAATTTCACCATTTTACTCGTATCATTACTTGCATTATTAACTTTTAACTGTATAATACATATATTTAGCTGTGTAACTAAAATATATATATAATATTTAGAGAGGGCATTAATATCTCATTCGTAGTGTTTGTTGTGAAAGTTTTAACAATTTAAATTTTTTAAAAATCCAACATTGTATAAGGTATTTTGTAGTTGCAATTATATTTTAAGGTTTGCAGAGAGATTAAACATAGAAACAAGAAATAATTCTACATTTTTTCTTCAAATTGATTTTTTTTTTACATTATGAGTAAGTAAATATCTTTTGTTTTTGGTTTTAAAAATATGGTTCATAATGTATATTGGTGCAAACGGAGGAACAATCTATGCTTCTTTTATTAAAATTTGTTGATTTTTGGAAGCATAAAACACTGTGCCGGATAATTATACAGTGCCAAGGTGGCATTTTTGCACCCGTCTAAGCAGCATGTATCGAAAAATTCACATATGCCATATGATGGACCATTGCTTAAAGAGTTTACAACCACCTTTTGTATCTCAACTGTCAGGTGAGGTATTTACTTTTAACAAATAAATTGCTACAGGAAAATAATTTTTCCCATAGGAAAACAATTTTCATATAGGATATTTGGAATTTCCTACCGGAATAAAAGAACTTTATATAGGAATTTTCGATTGGATTTGAACAAAACTCCGATAGGATATTGAAATCCGACAGAAAGGAAACTAATCAAATTCCTACAGGAAATACTTTTCTCCTATAGGAGATATATTTCCTATAGAATGTTTAGAAAATGCTATAGGATTTTGAATATTTCCTTTAGGAAAATTAATTCTAATCAGATATAAATTTTTCATTGTAAATATCTCACCTGTCGGGAAAGACACACGAAAAACAAAAGGGGTTATTTTCTTACTTATGTAGCAATATACCTTCATCACCTGCATATGGTGTTTTTGTCTCTCAGTTAATTCGATACGCAAGGGCATGCTCTTCGTATGAACAGTTTCTCAGGCGAGGCAAGTTACTGAAAAACAAGTTGATAAAACAGGACTATCAACAGTCTCGTTTGAAGTTATCTTTTCGTAAGTTCTATTGTCGATACAACGACCTTGTCAGCAAATACAATCTTCCACTGGGTCGCATGCTGACTAACGTTTTTCATACTAATTGTTAGGCAATAACTAATCACCTAATTGTCTACGGACTTTTCCGGGTTTTTTCCCGATTACAACAAAGGGCACACCCGCCGTGTGACAGGTCAGCAGAGGATGCTCACTCCTCCATGGCACCGAATCCTACTTCTATTTTTTTAGAGGTCCGTGTTCATTCTGCTCCTATTTTGTAATTTTCCTTTGGACTTTTGAATTTGAACACTGTTCGTTATCACCACATGTCATCTTTTATATATTCTGTAGAAAATGGTATATCCTTTGTTTAATATGGATTTTTACGAAAATGCATCTTAAACGGGTGAAAAAATACCACCTTGGCACTGGCATCGTCATCCGGCACAGTGTTATATACATGTACATGTAATCCGAAATTTATTTGATTTACTTACATTTTTTTAAGGTTGGCTCTATTTTAAAGGATTTGAAAATAAAATTCAGACGCTTATGTTCAAATATCATATTACGGTGGTTTTGTTCTCTAGACTTACAAGCGATCTCATCCAAATTGGTTATCAGTAAAACATCTGTAGCATGGTCTTCCATCATTTGCAAAGTTCTTTTTATTTTGCTTTGCCAAGTTTCGCCTGCAATCATAATCAATATCATAAAGACAAAAACAATTTTTTTATATATGTGGTTTGACGACTTCCGTATCCGTCAGTGTAAGGAGAATTGAATCCGTTTTATTGTTCTCTTTGGAATTTATTTTTACTACCGTCACTGAGCAGAAAGCTAGGGCTTAAATTTGTCAATGCTCATTTTTTGCATAAAACGTTAATGCTATATATTATCTATATACATATAATATGCCGTTAGTACTATATTTTTTCTGCAAATTATACAATTTAACCTAAATCAAATACATGTACCATTTAAAGAAATTACGGAAATTTCACTTTATTTATTTTCCGTGTCGGATAGTAATTCGCCTTCACGTGATATTGTTTTAAACGGCACATATACTTTTTATTTTAATAAGGTATTTTATTTAAACATGGTAGTTTTTAAAGACTACGTTCTGTAAGGGTAATCGCAACGTACCAGCAAATTGTAGAGGGTGGATGTGAATGGGGGAGGACGGTCGTTGTGGTCTATTGTCTGTCCACACTGAATCTACGATATCCTGGTACAGGGGAACAAATCTCGTGTTTTTCTCCTCAAAAATCCTCTGGAAATTATTCCACCAAACTAAACGAGGAAAGTATATTCATCAATTCCTTTACTTGCAAATAATGTATCATAATCCTTAAGTTATCAGAAGTTACACTATTTTAATTCCAACTCGGAATTTCAATGGCCTTTCCCGAAAGTCATAAGTAATTGCAGGACAAAGATGCATGTCTCTTTTGTTGTATAGTTATGGTTTTATCGTTAAAGTAAATAAAGTAAAGATTTTGCTCCAATCTTAAGGAGGCTTGGTGGTCAACAAATTACCCATTAGATTTACCTTAAAATTTTAGATATGATATGTAAAGTTATCAACTATCATTTAGTGAAGAAATATTCCATAAATTTAAGCTTTAACATTTGAGTATTTTTCGATATCTTTATACAGAGCTCTTCTTCTAAAGTAGGTCAATACAGTCTTAAAATGAACACGACCATCCGACACTCTAAACAGGCAATAGATAGCTTATTTTTTTATTTTGATGTTTATGAAGGGGAGTAAAAGTGTTATGGGCGCCTATTCAACCCTAAATATTTGAGGTTGTTTTTCTGTTTGTTGAAAAGTTCTGAGAAGTTGTACTTGTCTGATTGTTTGAGTACCTGAGCTCATCAGAAATGGGCATGCTCCAACGGACGTGACATATTTGACGTTTTCATAAATCCAGTCGATCAAAGAAATGGTGTCTTTGCCTCCTTTTATGACAATTGAAATAAGACAGAATTACTTTTGCAACTCTGAAGATTATATTATATACCAATCCACACTTTACAAAAGTTAAGTCCCTTGGCCGCCGTCTTTGGGGAATAAACCATAGATGATTTCTGACTGTAGTCTTTAAAGTTTAGAGGTTTGTAACTTTGTCATTTGACATTAAAAATCCGTTTCCATCATGTATTTTAATTGCTTCTGGATAAGGCAGCTCATACATCGAAGGAACAAATCAAATTCAACGAGATTTCATCACAGGACGTCCAATAATGTGGTAGCACAAAGTAGGAGAAATTTTCCCCCTTTGACCTTTGGGTTGACCCCGCAAAGGGAAACAACTCAATCCACTTTTTGCAAAGTGTGGATTGGTCTACTTTTTATCATATACTATTGTTTATTAAATACTAAGATCATGTATATATATATTACAAAAATTTAATTTCAAATTAAATTAATTTTTTACTCTTGTTCTGATATTTATACACTCAAATATTTACATAGAACTTACACATGTTTCTGTCTGTTTAGAATAACCAATTAAAAAAACTATCTGCTTTTCAAAATAAGTTGCTGTAAAAACGCAATTATGATACCTTAATCGTAATATTTTGTTGTAAGTTTTGGTGGAATTTTTGAAAAGTTGAGTCGGTAACCCTATTTCTCTACCTTTTCTGTAAATAGTCCAACCACAATCGACGTCATCAATGGCTGACTGGAATGTTCTTCCATCTGTCCATAGAGCTGCTTTATCTAGTGTTATCACCGCTGTACCTAAAGAGGACTTTGACTTGAAATCTTAAGTCAACTGTAGTTCGCTGTAAAACTACATTTTTGTACATTTCTCGTACTTCAAATAAAATTCAGGACGAATACAGTAAAGTTGCTTGACAATGGCTACATTCGAGTATTTTTAAAGGAAGGAAAGTCTTTCATTTTATTTTACAATGTCGATGATTACCTAATGTCCCAGAAAATCCAGAAATAGACTCCAGTCTTTTATCACTAGGTGTCAATACACCCTGTAATTGAAATTCAATTTGTCACATGTATACTGATTATAACTAAATCAAACCAAGATATAAAGAAGTCAATACAAATTTATTTATTCTATTAATTAAGCCATAGTATATATGTAGTTGTGGGTGAGTTGTAATAAGACAAAATTTGATAGACAGCACTGGAATCAAGAAGCCAAAACTAAGATTAACTTTTCTGATAATTTATCTGTCATCGTCGTCCTCGGCATTAAAGTTTCTTGAACCGGATAGTCGTCCTCGGCATTAAATTTTCTTGAACCGGTGAGTCAGTTACATCCAAATTTGGCATAAAGTACTTTTGTGTAAAGGGCTTTAAAGTTTGCTGAAGCTCCAGTAAAGAATCAAACACAACCTCCTCTTAAGAACTTTCCAAGGGGAGATAATCACAAAATGGAAGAATATACATATATGATAATTTGTTTTAAATACATTCTCTTAAAGAACTAAAAACCAAGTTAATTTACATCTTTAGCATTGGCTTCCCTTTAAAATGCTTCATTCAAGTTTGCTAGGTTCATCTGTTAGCAACATTGGGGTCAGAGAAGGGTCCTGTGGGCGGAGGGGAGGGGGTCAACGTTCAGAATAGCAATAGAGACAGAACATTTTAAATTATTCCTCTAAGGAACAAGGAGGCTACAACAAAGTTGAAAATGTAAAAATTATAGTAGCACTAGAAAATCGTCTGTCAGCATGCAACCCAGTGGAAAATTGTATTTGCTGACAAGGTCGTTGTATCGACCATAGAACTTACGAACAGATGACTTTAAACGAGACTGTTGATAGTCCTGTTTTATCAAATTGTTTTTCAGTAGCTTGCCTCGCCTTAAAAACTGTTCGTACGAAGAGCATGCTCTTGCGTATCGAATTAACTGAGAGACAAAAACACCATATGCAGGTGATGAAGGTATACATGTATTGCTATATAAGTAAGGAAAGTTGACTATAGAAAAATTGAAGTGATCACGTTTATCAAAAAGTTTTGTTGTTAAGTTGTTGATATAGCTATTTTAGATTTATTGCTGTTGTTGCTTATACCATGAACTTATGGGTGAAGAATGGTCTCAATCGAAGACTGGATCTAATTTTGCCCCCAAAATATTTTCTGAAGTAAATTATGCCAGTAAATTGGGAACTATTATATAGAGCAAATGAATATTTGAAACAATAGTTAAGTTGTTTTTTTTTTAATCCAAAACGTTAATAAAGAGACCAGGTGTAATACTTCACACAAGAGAGAAAAACTCTTTTGAAGGAATTAGAGTCTTTTATTGCAAAATTCAAATAGAAGCAAACTGGTTTGAAAAATTTTGATGTCAATTTTACATCGCGATTGCTGGGCGTCATAGAAAGGTCAGGTATGGGAGTATCATTTTATCTAAATTTTACAAAGAATATATATAGAGAACGCTTTTGAAATAAATAGATGCTATCATCTTTGAAGAAATCTTTAAGTTCATACCATCATATATCCCCCCTATCTGGAGTCAGGGCGAGGTCGCTATTGCAGGAAGAGATAGTTTTTCCCTCAATGTTCTTGGTTTAATAAACGCGGTAAGCCATTTATATAAGTTGGACGTTGTCTATATGAATATTTGGAAAAATTACCGCTGAGCTAAAAACAAGAGTCATCATTTTGCATTTATAAAGATTATGAAGTCAGAAAGAAGCCAAAAGGAGGAGGATGGGCAATTCTAACCTACTAGAATACCCTTCTGTCCATGGCTTATTATTCCTTCTTACCAAATTCTCATTCTCATTGCATATGATGTAGGCATCGATGTGGTTTTGTGACATCAGCTTTCTGACTTCTCTCAGACGATCTATTTTTACCTAAATACAAATGTCAGTAAAACGATTCTGACAATACGCATCATTTTGTATTTTTGAGGTAGCCCGTGTATAAGTATCCCATATCAAATCTAATAAATATTAAGTTTAGTCAGTATTTACCCTATTATGATTTTCAATGGTTGATCAAAAGATATTGATTCACCTTTGAATTTCAAAATAAAAATCACTGATGCCAAAATGATCGCCTCCTGAAGTTAACATTATAGTCTAAAGAAAATTATTTTTCTTAACCATATTTGTTTAAAACATGTAATATTCTTACAGATCTTTCGATAAAAAGGTAAATCACCTTTCTTTTTCTGAAAATATGCAAAAACATTCATAACTTACCGTAATACATACATTTTGAAAAATGAAAAATTAATGTTTCCTGGCAAAAAGTTCAATTGAGTTACAACCAACAATCTCATGAATTATGAATATCTTGAGAAAGTAAAGTATAAAGTATATTTACCGTATCGTTGTTGAAATTACACGTATTCACATTTATATGAATGCTATCCTTAGGGACAAAATCTTCAGCATACTTTCCATCTTCAAAAAAGTAAGTAAACTGTTAGTTTGCCAGATTTTAAACAGCTTTTATTTGGTTTGCTTATCGCGAGAATCGTTTTGTCGATTGATTGTGATTTGAGTTCATCAAAATGATAAGCATCATCGTGTTATCAACTCAAAAATAAAATAGGTGTAGCTGCAATATTTCTTACAAATAAAATGATTAAGCAAACAATTAGGCTTTAACTTTTTGGGTATCTTATTTACTACATGTTTAACACTTAGGCCTACTTTCAGCATTATAAATATTGTTGCTAAATTGTCACAGCATACAATTTGTCAATGGTGATGATTGTATTAGACAATCAAATGCTCATGTATATTTAGGGCTTCACTTTCAGGCTGATGGTACTTGATACAACCATATAACAAATAAACATGAAAAGGCTTGTAAGAGGTTAAATATAAATCGATTATTGAATCACTTCATAGATAGAAAATCCCTCATACAATGTATTTTGCTTTTAACCGACCTCTTT
Source organism: Magallana nippona (assembly GCA_033439105.1). Lineage (NCBI taxonomy): Eukaryota > Metazoa > Mollusca > Bivalvia > Ostreida > Ostreidae > Magallana > Magallana nippona. Next base: position 12,200,382 of record CM065918.1, on the reverse strand, counting down.
TTAGAGTATGATGACATAGTTTCGTATAATTGTACAGAAGCAAATACAGAATTGCTTGAAAAGGATCAGGTAGAAGCCGCAAGATTTATTACATGTACTGGGCTCAGAGTTAGTTCCTATAGAACTTGTTTGTATGGTGAACCTTTACATTTTAGAATATCAAAACATAAACTACATTTAATGTATAAGATAATTAATGGTACAGCACCTGATAATTTATCCCAGTTCAGCATTTAAGATCAGGATTTTAAAATATTTGTTTACTAATATGTAAAACTGTGTCATATTATTACATTTTTTTTTCACTTCAACTTTTAAACTTTGGAGTAATCTTAGTGAAGATGTAATAAACTCTCCTTTATTTTCAATTTTTAAAACAAAGCTTATAAGCTTTGGAGTAAACAAACTTTTGTAAATATTTCAATGTTAATAGCAGAAAAGAAAAGCCAATATTCTTATCAAATAAATTGTGAAATTTTCCCCATTGTACATAAATTTATTTAATCTGCAAGGAGGTTTTAGTACTTAGTCTACGTTATATTATCTTTGATTTTGGGGGTTTTATTCTTATTTTTATTAAAGCTAGAAAATTTGTTAATTAATTTATTGACTGTTTTCAATGTTTATATTGTTGTTTACTTCTTAGGACGCGCACACCATCTAGTTGTATCTAATCATAAATCAGAAAAATACTTATAGCTTTATAATTAATACTTATATTATTATCAATTACATATGTATATTATAATATGTAACTTGACCTGTTAATACACGGAGAGGATATGCATAGGCTGTGCCTATTTACCATTCCTTATAGAATTTATTCAATAAAATATGTTTAAATTAACGAGCAACCATCCCATACGTCAGAAGCTTATTCTCAAATTAAAATTTTGTGTCATCAGAATTAATTATAAAACCAAAATTTCAAAAAATTATGAGACCATGATTGAGTATTTGAATATTTTGCATATGAAATGTTATTGCATGTTGCATTAAATTGTAATCTGCAAATAATCTACAAAAAGAGGACATAGTTTGTACCACATCATTGATGTAAATCAAAATTAATACAAAAGCAATAACAAATCTAAATCTTGAGACACCCCAGCAATAATGCTCATGAAATATATCGAGCTTGTTTACACACAGTCTGATTAAACTAACCGTGATTAGAAATCAGAAACTTCCAGAGCCATTTAGACAGGGGTTTTTTTCACTCTCATTTATCCAACGAGCACAGCATCATCTTGTCTTGTAACGTATCTTTCCGGAGATTTTCAAGCAGTGTATCCAACATATTGAAATTAACAAAAGATTGCGACTCCGCGATCTTTTTGTTTTGAATTTTTCTTTTCAAAAGTTGATAAGAACTTTTTTGTGTTGCAAGTGAGATGAAAGTACCCGGATGATAACGTTGGAAAATTGTGCGAGTGTAACGGATTGAGCTTTCCCCTGAATTCACCATATGGATTTTAAGAACTTATACATTGTAATTTACAGTTACAATACAAATCAAATACAAGATACGTTCGTTAAAGTTGGGTAGTATTTTAGTAGAAAGCCGTGTCGCAGTCTACCGGGCTTACACAACTTCACGTGAAATTCACGGATGAAAAAACCTGAATGCATTTATTTCTCTCTGCATATTTGGTATGTTTCAACCTTTTATCCTTGATCAGCAATGAACTCGTCCTTTCAGTGCTTAGTACTCTATTTCAATCGTTACATAATATAATAGTGCGCATGAATAAAAGACGAAAATACCTTTCACGCATAATACACATGATAAAATAAACCTTTTAAAGAATTAACGGAACGTTGAAAAAAATGTTTTATCCACCCCCCTCCCCCCCCCCCAAAAAAAAATACACATAAGGGTAATATATGTCGCATACATAACAATTATATGTACAAATACAAGATACAAATTTATTATAAACTTGTTGCAAAGATGAAATAAAATCAGAACACACCTGGAAAACAAACTGCGTTCTTATACAATGAAAAGAAAAGTAAAAAAAAAAAACGAGGTTAGATATTCAGAACTTATCTGCAAAACAAACTGCGTTCTTATACTATGATAAGAAAAGTAAAAGAAAGGAGAAAGTTGTGCAAAGAGGATTCATTGTACTGCCCTAACTGCGTTCTCAAAAAAAAAGTTTTTATAATGCGCATCATAAAATAAACCTTTTAAAGAATTAACGGAGCGTAGAAAGAAATGTTTATCCCCCTCCCCCAAATGTACACATAAGGGTAATCTATGTCGCATATATAACAATTATATATACAAATACAATATACAAATTTATTATAAACTTGCTGCAAATATGAAATGAAATCGGAACACACCTGGAAAACAAACTGCGTTCTTATACAATGAAACGAAAAGTAAAAAAAACGAGGTTAGATATTCAGAACTTACCTGCAAAACAAACGGCGTTCTTATACTATGATAAGAAAAGTAACAGAAAGGAGAAAGTTGTGCAAAGAGGATTCATTGTACTGCCCTAAATGCGTTCTCCAAAAAAAAGTTTTTATAATGCGCATAATAACATAAACCTTTTAAAGAATTAACGGAGCGTAGAAAGAAATGTTTTATCCCCCTCCCCCAAAAATACACATAAGGGTAATCTATGTCGCATACATAACAATTATATATACAAATGCAATATACAAATTAATTATAAACTTAATTGCTGCAAAGATGAAATAAAATCAGAACTTACTTGGTAAACAAATGGCGTTCTAATACATTAATAAGAAAAGTAAAAGACACGAGAAGATTATATAATCAGAACTTACCTGCAAAACAAACTGCGTTCTTATACAATGATAGGAAAAGTAAAAGAAACGAGAAGGTTATATTATCGTAACTTACCTCGAAAACAAACTGTGTTCTTATACAATGATAAGAAAAGTAAAAGGAACGAGAAGGTTGTGCAAACAGGATTCATCGCACTGCTCTAACTGTTTTCTCGAAAAACGGGTGTTTATATACTACATGTACGAACATTGTCCTATCTCTACCAATCGTTACGACGGCGAATACGTGATATTTTAATTTTTCAAATTATTCTATCCATACTGGTTTGAACTTGTGAAAAAAAAAATCCGTATCTGTATGATTAAGAGCATTGTTTGTTCGATTTACCAAATACTAGTACTCAGTAATTCATTTGTAATCGTTTGTATAATTTAGCTTATACAAACGATTAAAAATCGAGTGTAAATCGTACAAACGATACATTTCGCTCATTCTGCAAAAATGAAATGAGACGTATACATCGTTGCAATTAAATGACAACCTCTGTTATTTTACCTATCTACGAGCAGAGAAATTAAAGAAAAGGGAAAAAAGGACGGTGCAAAGCATTTCATCAGTAAAAATGGCGTTGTACGGTTGGCAAAAAAGCGGGAAATACTCGTATTTTTTAGGACGGCAGGAAATACTGGGGTGGGGTGGGGGTGCAGCTACATGACTTGTAATTTTAATCCGGGATTGATTGTTGTTTGTAACATCAATAATGATCATTAAAGGAATAGTTGTGTGCTTTGCATGATGAAATCTGTAAGAAAACAAAAAAATCTTGGAATGAAAAAAATTGAAAACTTGAGTTCTGTTATACATTTATGATGCTATAATTTATAAGAAAAAGAGGATCTGGAGTGGTGAATTCGCAATGCAAAATACTGACACTAGTACTGAACTGGCATTCTGAATAGTGTATTTATGCTGTCTATATTTTAATTACTAAACACGTTATTCAAACAAAACATATTTTCCCAGCATCTCCACCTCTGGTATTTTCCGGCAAACTTTACGACGTAGTGTAAAAACGTTTATATCCTGGTTTGCTGAATATAAAGAAATGTAATGTAATTCTGTGTCTTCGGTTCAATCGAGTTGAAATTTTTTAAACCGCAGAATCTATAAATCTACAAATATGCATAACCATGATAATAAAAATCCCTGCGAAAACTTAAAAAGAATACAACGATCACCCAATCTTTGCTTTATATGATCACAATCTGTAACAACGTTCATTCTAAATTTCTTACTCCTTTTAGCAGAATTCGCTATTTGAATAAATTTCTTAGCCGATTTATTCAACTTCAAAAATAATTATAAATTATTGCGTATTTTAAGAAACACAAACGACGTTATTTTATTAATTCTACTTAAAGGTACTTATGGTCAAATTTTTAATTTTTAAAAATGAACATTTGCAGTTATATCTATGTTTCTTAAACAAATTAAACAGAAACCACTCGTACACTTGTATCATATAAGCAAAGAAAACGTAGATATACAATGCAGATACAAAAAGTTCAAAAATAAGACCTGTATTTTTGTGTTCTGAGAGAAGCCGGGTCCCTATCACGTGACTGTGAAATTTGCATACAGAAGAAAAAATGGCGGAGAAAATTAAAAATGTGAAGAAGAGAAACAGTGGAACGATGGAGGGCGCTAAAACATAAGACCAACGCTAAAAAAGACGAAGAAACGGCAGACATGTTGATGGACGGTGAGTACAGTTATTTGATCAATTCCTAATTGGATACAGAATCTGCGGTGCTACAATGCATATATGTACTCGGGTGTTATTTTGAGATCTAATTCTTGTCAAAGTACACCATCTATAGTCGAAGGTCCTAAAATCAACAGTGTCCAAATTCTTTTACGGTGTTCGTCTGTTCGTTTTATTTTTATGTTTTTCTCGTTCTCGTAGGAACACGAACAATTTTTATGCATGTGAACAATGGTTGACTAACAATGAACTGGCCAAGTATAAAAATGCATTTCAAACAAGTAAGAAATTAATTCTTGAAGTTTCCAATTCAAAAAAGAGAATGATTTGTTAATCCACCTTTAACATGATTTTGAATCGTCATACTACAACAGGTTGACACCCATCTCCCAAATGGATATAATAGCTTCATTGGGATATAATATCCAAAATGGTTTATAAATTTGAAGTGCGAAATTTTTTATTTTTTTTTAAAATAACTCAAATTCGCATTTATGTAACAACTTTTGGTAAACAATTTTTGGACCCCCGCTGTTGCAGAGATTGATCCCTCAGTATATCCAAAACTTCTTTGGGATCATTCTGATAGGTAAATCTATAGGATTTTAGAAAAAGCTTTCTAACCAAAAACTGTTGCTTTTGATTGAATTTATGCAGATTTATTTTAAAAATTACAAAATCAAAAATCTTTTTTTTTTTGCACTTCAAATTTATATTTATTCCTTTTGCCAGTGAACGAGAGTGATAAACTACTTTGTTATTTCATACGATTATACAGGAAAAGGTTGAAAAGGGAAATACTTAACAAGATGAAAGGTTAATGAGTTACTATTTACAATAGGTATACCATACTCTGTCCCAAGTTCTGCTTCCACCACTTTCTGCTCAATCTCGATTATTATATATACCTTTGTACCCGAACTACGTTTATCCAATAGAACGAATAAAATTTTGAAAGAGCCCTCTCTACCACTTCGTGTTTCAATACACAACCCAAAAAACAAATTTTGCATTGCAAACAAATGAAAAGTACCAAAATGATAAAGTTGAAAAATTGTGCAAGGTGTAATGAATATTTCTGAACGGGGAAAAGATGAAACTTTAGGCTACCCAATTATAAATCTTCGTAAAAAAATTGATTTCGTTCATGTTAATTTTTTCGGGTAAAAATCGATGAAATGTCAATGAACAAACCTTGGATATTTTCCCTTACATCGATTACAATTCTACTTCATGGACTATGGAAGGGAATTACCGCCAAAAGTCTATGTATCTTGCTTTTATTCTTATTATGCTTACTTCTTATTCTTCAGTACATTTACACTTGCATGTCACTTTATTGTTTTCATATTCATGCTTATCCAATTTCACTTTGATTCTCTTTTATTCTTTATGGTTTGCATCATTCTATGTTGCAATATTCTCTTCTTATTCGTGTAAATTCTTACTTCTATCTCTGTTACAAAAGTGAATTCAATCAAAACCATAAAACCACTTGCAATAATGACGAATACAAGTTGTATGAATTGAATGCTGCATTATGACGCCAGGCGGCGGTGTGTGCATTACAATTGCTGCTCCACTTTATGAAGCAACAACGCAGCTAGCTTAATAGAAATGCGGGATGTTTCGCACCAGGACATTTCGCTCCAATAATTATATGTACAGATCATTTTTTTTCAAGATGGGGAGGGGGGAGAGGTACACGAACTGAGAGATAATTTAGAATTTTGTTTGCCAGGGGGAAAGGGATCCGGAGTCCGAGGCCTATTTTCAGTAAGTTTACTCTGTGATTTTAAAAAAGTTTGAATTTTCAAGGGTGCTGAGGTGACTGGACCCCCCCCCCCCCCAACTTTTAAGTCCGCGAATCAGTTATATATGAGACGCTGCATTCGCAAGCTTGATATGGAAGTTGGTCAATTCATTTCTTCATTCAATCAAGACCAGTTCACTGGTAGACATGTATGAGGTTCATGTCTCGAAAATTTGTGTGAATAACAAAAATTTAAAAAAAAATATGTTTTGTATTTTGGAAGAAAAAAATATTAGTAGTTTAATCTCTTTAGCCTGGTTTATTTTTGTTTACTTTGTAATGTGTAACTCAATATGTAACGTCATTGATACTTTAGATTCGTTAATTTTAGTATATTTAATTCTGCGATTCCGCCGTTTTGTTCCAAATCGCAAGAATATAAAGTCCCGAGCAGCAAACTTTGTTTTAATTTCACAAGTTCACGTACAACTTTCAGAAAAATAAGTGAGATTTTAAAACATGCAAGGTATGCTTACTGGAATTTTACGCGGATATTAATTCCTCGCGTTTATTTAGAGTATATAGAGAATATACAATACTGTAGCCTAATGAAAGTCAGATAATGATTAATGCACGTAATAGTTTTCTAACGTACTAGTGTACATGACAATCCACTTGTAACCAGATAGCCATGCTATAACCTTGAATTGTTAGAATTACAAATTGATACTTATGTGTGCCTAGAAACTGCGCAATGAATTGTGGTAATGATAACTAACAAAATGAACTCTGTGACTCTGTAGCACTGCGCAGTATTCCTAAATGATGTTATGCAACCAGATGTAGAATGCAGGCACAAATATCCAAATTGGGAGGTTATTAACAAGTTGTCATATGTGTCTGCATCGAGAGCTATGGTACTCTATACTGAATGAAGTATTGCATATTCTATATAACCTCTATAACCTTTTAAACCATGAACTCATGTATACTTTATGACATTTTAATATTGTGCGCAAGCGATGCGTCATACTAAGGCGGGAGACTCAAAGCCTGCATCTAATAATCTTAGTCCTAAATGTCGTTAATTAATCAGGTACGGAATTCGGGCACAGTAAAATCCAAACTGAAAATATATAAACAAGTTATCAACAAATTGTCATATTTGGCGATCCTGTGTCTGCAATGAAGGCCCTGATATTGCAAGCTAGTCATGTAATACTTGTTCCATCTATTTAACCTTTGTAACCTTAAAGCCATGTATGAATGAATGTAATACATTATGAGTAAGCGATGAATCATACCCAGGTGGGGCACTCAGAGACTCGGGACTCGGAGACTCAAAACCTGCATCCATACTCTTTGATAGATAGTTCTGACAGTTTTGTTGCTTCATTTAGAAATAAAATAAAACACTAAATGTTCACTCATGGTCATCGTAGATGGGCCGAACTAGTCAGGACTGTCAATCGTAGGTAAAATGTTATATAGTCCCATGTAAAATGATGTTAAGCAGATCTTTGATTTGGGCTGCTTTTAATTGCTTTTAATTGATGTTGTAACTTTGACTATACGATCACGCTTGTTAATAAACTGTTTGATAACCAACAATTGGACTTGGTGATTCCTAAGTTTGAGTTTAACTCAAGTAGCTCAAGAAGACGGAAGGCACACTTCTAAGCATTGCGTACCCTGGCCATTTATTGTTTTTAAAAACATTTTTAAATTTAAATTACTTTTATTCCTATTTCATCTACATGTTCCACATGTAATTCTGGACAGAACCGTGCACCATCCCACCTCCACGTCTTTTCCCCCTCAATTGAAAAAAAAGCAATTTTCATTTCTTGTCTCTAACCACCACATATTAATGGCTCATATCGATAATTACAGAAACTAACGACTCGGTGGCATTTCTATTAACGACCGTTTCCATTGTATATACAGTGTATATATTTTTTTCTATTGAGGAAAAAATGGAGTGCACGGTCCTGTCCACAAGTACCTATGACATGTTCCTCGATTCAAAATTAACCGCCCATGTGAATAATAATTTGTTACCGCTTACATGATATATATACGGTACATTGCATTGCGGATCTAGAATGGGGGTCAGATCCACATCCCCTGGAAAGTTTATTTAATCAACCAATAAAATAATTAATACAAAATTATCTCTCAAACCCCCATCCCCTGCGCATATGCATTGTACATTTATATAAAAGAAAGCGTATCTTTCTGAGCCTACGTATATCATTGATTGTTAAAAAGTTGATTACGTCTATTTCATACTGAGCCCTTTCACCAATTCATGATATTTAGCGCACACCCTCCCGCCTGGCGTCATAATGCAGCATTCAATTCATACAACTTTTATTCGTCATTATTGCAAGTGCTTTATGGTTTGCGTGATTGAATTCACTTTTGTAACAGAGATAGAAGTAAGAATTTACACGAATAAGAAGAGAATATGCAACATAGAATTAAGCAAACCATAATGAATAAAAGAGAATCAAAGTGAAATTGGATAAGCATGAATATGAAAACAATAAAGTGACATGCAAGTGTAAATGTACTGAAGAATAAAGAAGTAAGCATAATAAGAATAAAAGCAAGATACATAGACTTTTGGCGGTAATTCCCTTCCATAATTGACAGCTTTGTGTATTTTCGTTAAAACTCATCAAAAAGAGACGGGAAGAGTAACCTGGAAAGACTATAAACAAACAAGCGTGCATGCACATGGAGATCACATTGACATCGTTTTCATACATTCGCATTTACTTGATATCAGAATATTTATATTTTCATAAAAATATATGCTATGTTACACAATCATGAAATAAATCCATGTAAAAATACAATAATGACGAGAATGAAATGGTAAACTGCACAACTTACCGACGACATTTTCTCTTCCTGTCACAAAGATGCGCGCGCATTACTTCCAAAGATGACCGAGAATTAAATGGGTAGTGTAAATTAGTAATGATTATGGGGAATTTTTGTCAATTTTTGATTAGCACAGTAAAACAATACATGTTATATGGTCTTTTCATAGCATTCTCAGTAATTTTATTGTATGAACACAGACACTGAAAAATATGCTGAAGCGGTTAGTATGTATCTTTAAACTATTTGAACTCGCGGAAGCATAAATGTACTAAAAACATTTCATTTATTACACAGCCAATGGCGGGCATTAATAAAGGTGAAACTTTTCAAAAATTATGATATAACATATAAAATAATTTTAATTTTAGAAAATTATTTTGACAAATATCCCTATCATTGAGTATTCCAGGCTATTTTATATCAAAACTTATAGTACATACAAAATCTGACTTATCTAGAAATTGACACCATTTCGTAACTAAGAGTATTTATTTCGGTTTCAACGAAAGGAGATATAAACAAAATGTCTGAATTCATGATTTGTTTCAGGTGAAATCTTATGCGTATTTAACTTACAATTATATATTCATATAAACAATTATATATTCATATAAACATAAAAAATTAATTTAAATTCAAACTTTTTTGGGGGGGGGGGGGTTAACATTGAATTTTGATTTCTATATGATACATATTGTCTGCATGCTGTATACTCTGTACAACTACTAGCTTTCCCAAAAGATCATTTATATATAAATCATCTAAATAGAGGCAATTCACAGATATACTAGTATAAAGATTCCTATTATTTATTTATTTATTTATTTATTTGTTTATTTGTTTTTACAAACAGACGAACTGCATGGTTTTTGGTAAATTCCATAATCATGAAATTATTCCGTAATTTTACAAGAATACATTAAATAAGAATAGCGGTGTGCATGAAACTATATACGTTTCAATCAGATAATAGTATGTACGACAATATTGAAAATCATCAAAACATTTGACGTATATATATATTAACCTGCATATTTGATGGATCATGTGTAGCATTTGAATTACTTTGTTTCAGAGGAAACTTTGGTTAAAGATAAAAGTAATATGAAAAGAGGTTAACTAAGCAAATTTTATTATTCCTCATGGTGAGCTTTTTGTACATTGTAGTGCATAAACTTTACGTGTAGTTGCATTATAATCTTACATTATGTCTACCGTTCTATGTTTCAATACATACAAATATATGTAATGAAATGTATATTTTGATCATTAAATGCATGACAGCACCGATTACGGCATATCTTTCATATTAAACGTACATGTTGACCTAATGACTGGGGCCGTATTCCAGCTGCTTTTTTAAATTGTCCTCAATTTTTTGGCTATTGAATGTAAATTAAAATACTATCAACTTACTAAATTGTAATTTGCTTATATTTTAATCTCAAAGGCAGTTTGGGAAAGCAGCAAATTCCTTGATATCTGCTTTTTTCCCCTCCCAAACATATTAAAAATGCTACACCAAAAATATTACTTTATAAATCATTAAAGTCTCATTCTGAAACATGATTTCGTTGTTCAAAATTAGGAAATACGCTCTCAATTATTTTATACGATATTTATTTTTATTTTTATGAGTAAGTGAAAATCTGTTTTGGTTGCAAGTAACACACTGTCACACTGTAGAGTTTAAAATTTGGTGTGAATAATAATTAATAAATCATGTCCGGTAATGTCAATAAGGAGTTTTAATTCTTTTGATAAAAAATCATTTATGAAAATAAAAACCATTTTTTATCATATTTTTGAAATCTATGGATAAAATCTTTTAAAAACACCTGTCTTATAGAAAGGAAATGTATTTTAGCAATCATTATTAAAACAGAAATTGAATCAAATTGGCGAAATTTAAGAAATATTGCTTATTTATAAAATTGAACAACACACTATCGAAATCAAACTGATTCCGACTCTAAGAATGGAAAATTTAAATATATAACAATTTAATCCGAAAACTAGGATGTTTTGTTGTAATATTGTTTGTAAATTAACTGGGCAACCAAATTCAATTGATTTCTAGGCTACAAATGAAGAAATATTGTTGATATTTAATTATTCTGCAAATAAGATCGGGATCAGTTTGTTTTTTAATTGGTATCGGCCAAAATTTGAAATTTAAAGTCATATATTTCCTCTCTATAAGACACGTCTCTATACAATATTTCTTCCATAGGTTTGAAAAACATGAACAAAAATGTTTTTATTTTCATAAATAATTTCTTTATGAAAAAAAAAGCAAAACTTCTTACTGACATTACCAGACGTATTTAATTATATTATAATACACATTTATTCACACCAAATTTAAACTCTACAGTGTTTTTTGCAACCAAAACAGATTTTTCACTTTATCATAAAAATACTTTATCATAAAAAATCGTATAAAATAATTGAGAGCATTTATCCTTCCTTGAACAACGATAGTATATTTCAGAAACGATCCATAAAACAAAATTTTGATGTAGCATTCTTTTTTAATTTTGTAAATATATCAATATTTGTGAGAGAAATAGTGGCAATGCAATAAGGAGTATTTGTCAACAGTCAAAAATAGAAAATATGTGTACGAGACGTGCATGTGATGATTAAGTGGACATTTCTACACTATAGTTTCGCGATAACGACGCTTTTGTTTTCAAACCATTTGAGTATCTGTTATGTTCTACGTAAATGCCTGTCCATGTCCTTCTCTTCTTTTAAAATTTGATTTCCAATTGATTGTTTAATAGGTAAATCAGTCATGTTTCAAAATTATAAATGATTTAAATTTATTATGACGTCTAAAGTAAATTTTTCTATGTTTTAACTTTGAACTTTGCATCTTTAGGACCCAATATTTAGTCCGCAGGTCGCAATTTTAATTAATTTAACTCTGCATTATTTCATGATTCCTGCATATTAATATCACAAATTTTACCATTTTACATGTAGTTCGTGAGATTGTTTTAAAAAAATCACATATATTCTTTTGTTGAAGTATGCAACCTTCCTACATTGTATGGCTACATTATTGTATTCAACGTCTCAAATTCCACCAAACTGAATTTTCAGTATAAAGAGAAACTTTCATCTAATATCAAATTTGTATTTGAATTGCAAAGTTTCTTGAAATGTTTTTAAGACAAAAATCTTATTTTCAGTAACCTATTTTCAGTTTGTTTTTACAATAAGCTCCCATTTACATAGGTCATATGCATTTATTTACATTTCAGTTATAAGACTGAAATGAATTCCCATACTCAAGAATGGTGTGTACGAAATTTAGTTGAAATTGGCTCAGTTGATCCTAAAAAGGAGAACGAAGAAAATATCGAAAGACGTCGGATCAATTTTGATACCAAAAAAAGAATTGGTTGAACATTTTGTTACGGTGAGATAAAACCAAATTAAGAATTCCTTTTTATTATCTTTATTCATAAATAATAAAATCGACATTTGTTCTGTCCAGGAGCCACGCAATAGCTGTAGAATCGTTCCTGGCTTGCAGTTGAGGAATGACGAGTTGTTTGATCGTTTTATAATAGTCCTTTAACCACGACTTCTATGAAAAATGAGTTACCGTTTAAAAAATTATTTTATCAAAATAAAGTATTTTTTTTATTTCATGGATCAATAGCAAGTACCTGATCTTCCGAAAGAAATTCTGGTTTTATCAGACTGCGCTCATATGGCAAAAATACTAACTGTCTGAAAGCAAAACAAGGCCTCTCACAGTGCCCCTGGAATCAAATACAGATGATAGAAAACAATTTCAATTTCACCAATTTTTTCTAAAAATGTTAATATGTGGCAGCACAAGAAAACGTACCGTGGTTATAAACATTGTGTTCTCGAGTCTCATGCCGAATTCTCCTTTACCGTAGAAACTTGGTTCTAGAATCATAATTTTCTTGCAATTAAGTTTTTATTTGAGTAAGAAAATTAGGTTAAAGTATTGTATTATTACCAAGAACCATACGATTCATAGGTTTAACACATATACATGAATAATTTGTGCAAACATATGTAGACATCTTTAAAAATCACAATCTTAAATTAGTCCGGGGGTATACATAGCAGCGTATATAGCAGTGTTCATAGCAGTGTACATATGTATTACAATGACAAAATGAAGATAATAAAATTAATATAAAAGTAAACAGGATAATGAAGAGTATGTTCTCAAAACGAAAACAAGATATTTTATCTTAATTTTGAGATTTACAAAGGTATTTGCCCAAATTACACAACTCTTTGATATTCTTTATCGGTAGTAGTTGAACAAGTTAAAAGACAGAAGGCTTTTCATAACAATATTTTTTTTTTACATATATCTTTCTTATTTCTTTATAAAATGGACAGATTAGAATGAAATGAAACTCATCTTCAATCTGTGATAGTGAACATAATTTACAAACTCTCTTTTTTCGAGAGATATTATAAAATCTGACAGTAACAATGAAGCAGTGGAAATGTAGTTATTGATTGATTGGCAATTGGTTAAGGTCTCTGTATATTTAAGAACGTTTTGTATGTGAACCTGCATCATAGCAAATTACTGGTTTTACAGCATTTCAATTTAACAATTGCGAAGATTAAGTACATGTAGAGCTTACCATTCGAAAACACCATGCCTTCTTCTAATACATAATCTGACCAGTTTGGGGTCTTCGTTATATTTTGGGGTTTCTTGCATGTTCCTATAACAAATTTCAACACATATACGTCAAAATCTGTGAGGCAGTAAATATATATAAATGTTCGGCAAATACCCCCTCCCTCTCATTAACACACACAAAAAATATTATTTTCTTAATATGTTTTCATAATTCGAGGGTTATTTTGTCCACAGTGGTGGGTTATTATTTCCTTTACTTACTACAATCGAAGATGTGTCTGTCTCTGGATACGTCACTCCGCCAATCCTCAGTAATGTTGGAGATCAAGGCCGGACCTGGTAGAAAACCAACATTAAAGCACGGTAAATTCAAATATAAATACCCCATTTTATTTTAGAGAGTCTAGTGCCTTGAAATCTAACTTTTATTACTTTTGGACATGGATGCCTTTTAATTTGTCTCTTTTGAAAAGCATGAAAATTAAATGGAGATGATTTTACCTTCTACTATTGCGCCGTGTGCAGCCAGCATATGGCCTATTTCATGAGGAAAATGAACCCCTATTTCACGTAGGGGTTCTCGTACATCATCTGAATCCAAATCTCGACCTGTAAAACATGAAGCAAGATGGTGATCATTAATAAGTTTCATACCAGGTAGAAAACTCTTCGATCAATGAATTCTGTTTTAATCTCCTTTTGATGATGTTTCATCTCACCAGTTGTACCCGCTTCGAATGTCTTCATTGCCAAGTTGATTTGAGTCATCAATAGACGTGTATAGATGTCCTGTAACATTCAGGGGGTCAATGTAGCGGTTAAACATAATGCTATCAGATTAAAGATACCTTGGAAATTATATTTAAGACATTTTAACTTTATTTGAATATGTATAATCGATGCATAATGTATATAAAACAGGCTCCTGTCCAGAATCATGAGGAAATGTGTTCTTAGGTCACTCAACATGTCAATCACTCACGTATTTAAAAGTAAACCCTGACACTTAGAATGTGTAACAATCCCCGGAATGACAGGGGAACAAATCTTGTCAACAAAATAATTTTTCATTTGTGTTGAAATAATAAAAGTCTCAGACTGCTCCATGAATCTGGGACCGGAGAACGTTAAAAAGATAGCCTAACCTTTTGTCTCTCAGTGGGTGTTCCAAACACAAAACAACGCGCTATGTCCGTTGTACCATCACTATTTTCAAACAATCATATAAATCCCCAAACGAAAGATGATAATCATAATGATACAAGACCGATGTTCATAAAATTGTGCAACTTTCTGTCAGCTTACAGATATTGTGATCCCATGTCAAAGAGGAACACCTCGTTTTCTGTGACGACATCGTCAGTGATTTTAGGGAATAGATGCTGGGTCATCGGTCCAAATCCAAGCAGGGACACACCACTGGGTCCATTGTTATATAATTCTTTTCTAGAATGTGTACAAAGTTTTTTTTAAAGTAATTATAAAGTATCATAGATCTATCAAACAAAGCTTAAATATGAGTACAGCAGTAATGAATTGCATGATTTACATTTTATATTTCTAATGACTGAAAATTTCAAAGTGGTTTACACAGTTCATTTTCAATTAAGACAGTATCATATTTAAAATGCTAGTGGGACTATGACTTTAATAATGCATTGTATCATAATAACTTTAGTTACCAGAGTTTAAAAAACCAAAATTAGTGATAAAAACAACATGTAAATATCAATCACCCACTGTCTAAGTTTCTTGATCTCCACCTCCAGACCTTTTATGATCAAAGTTTCGCCATTTTTCATCTAGATATAAATATATATATTTAACTTAATATGCAAAATAAATAAGATCACCCCCCCCCCCCCCCGCCACATCTAAACAGATAAACTTGCAATTAATTACATTCTTACCTTTTTCTCTAACCCAGCAAAAAACGTTGCCAAAAATACCGAGTCCCGTAACTAAAAAAGTGCAAAAATTGTAACTTACACAATTCATTTTCAATTTGATTACCAGTTCCATTTGTCCTTCGTTAATCTGGATAATCTGGATGTTTGTGAATAAACTCATTAGTCGTAACGTCTTGATGATCAAGATCGTCGCAATTATCTGAAATCATACCGTACAATTTTTTATTCCTTCAAGCTCTGCTTCGTTCTTTGCTGCTTTGAGTGTCATAGGAGGTGTGTGGTGCAAAATCAGTTTTTCCTGTAATAAAATATTTGATTTTTCTAAACTTTGATGATGAAATATATTTTTATGTGAAAATTAAGAAGAGAATTTGGTTATTTATTAAATTTCTTGAATTGAAATTGAAGTATTTTTTAAAATTTGAATTGCAATCATTTTACCGGTGGAATTCCTTCTGCAAATGCTTGACTGCAGCTCCAAGATACCCATACTTTACGAACATGGTTGTCACGTGACGCTCTACTAACGTCATCATTGAACGTACTCGGGTTGTATTCTCGAACTTCTACGCAAAGAGTCTTATAAACTGCTTTCGTTGCAATGTTGTCTGTTTTTTCACAACTCTCAATATTATCGTTTGTGTAAATTCCAGTGTTCTTTGTGCATGTAGGACGAATACATGTGCCAGTTACAGATGTGTTCAAAAACTCATACAATCTCAAGCCTGAGGGATCAGCAGTGCTTGCTAGCCTTTCTTCGGCGTTTACAAGATAGAGACTAAAAATGTAAGATAAAAATGTTTAAGCACGTCATTGGTCAAAAAGGGATTACTCAAGTAAGATTGTATGAACAGTCTTTACAAACAGTTTAGAAGATGTTGGTACGTTACCTTACAACTCCATTCTTAGCATTTACAATGCAAAGGGAAACAAAATAAGGATCAAAAGGAAAATCTCTCGCTCTAAGGTTAAAAAGCCCTGTAAAGACAACAACAACCTGCATCTCAGATAATCAACATGTCTAGTCAATATCCGATTTCTAAACCAAAAAGGGGCATCATGAATCGAATTTATCTAAAATTTACAAACATAATCACATGCAATTTCGTCCAAGTTTGTGAGTACAAGAACATCGGCATCTCTTTCTCCCATCTTTTGTATCGTCCGATGTATTTTAGTTTGCCAAATTTCACCTATAATGGTTACACGAATCTTTAATGTAAAAAACACACTTTTCAACTTTTAAGTGTTTATTTTGTTAGCAATTTGACCAAAATCTAACTAGCTACAAAATTGGTGATTTTCGAATGTCAATGTTATTACTTTCGAAACCGAATCAATTTTAATGCAAGTATATATCGTTTATTAAAAATTCAAACATAACGCATTGCATATGTACAGAATATACCTGCGAATTGCAATGGTTGAATGTATATTGGCGAAGTTGGCAGTGGTACTCTATTATCTGTCCACACCAAATCAATAAAATCCTCATAAATAGGAATCAAATTCATGCTCATTTCTTTGAAAATAGTTTGAAAATTCTCCCACCAAACTGGAAAAGATCAAATCATTAAACTTATATAACATTATAATCGGACACATTTTTTTTTTTACAAAAATCTATCATTTTTATGAATTGTAAAGAAACCTAAGCTCGTCAGATATGGGCATGCTCCAACGGAAGAACTGCGTATTGTGTTATCATAAATCCAGTCAACCAATGCAGTTGAATTGCTGCCACCTATAATTGATTTAAAGAAATAGATGTACAGTCACTTTTCAAACTGTTCAAACTATATTCTATCTAATTTTTACGTATTTGTATTCATTGCTTTGCCAATCAAAAATTGCAAATAGTTTATTAGAATATTACTGTATAATTATGTGATTTTTTTGTAAGCCAGCATGTTTAAAGCCGTGAAATGTTGCTGTTTATACTTCATTTGAACATTAAAAAAACTAACGTGATATTCTTCTTAAATCCAGGAATTGAAAAACCAAGACTTAAAAAAAAATGAAAACAAGGTGTCATTTTATTTATGACTTGTTTGCGACGTTTATCGTTTACCCTGGTGCACGAACAGCAAGCTACATGCACATGTAGTTAGCCTCTTTGTTTTTGTACCTTTTCTGTAAATAGTCCAACCACAATCGACATCATCAATGGCTGACTGGAATGTTCTTCCGTCTGTCCATAGAGCTGCTTTATCTAGTGTTACCACGGCTGTACCTTAAAATGAAAAAAAAAACAAAAACAAAAAAGAAAATTTAAAAATAGTCAAGTTGTAAATGCTTAAAAATTAAATAAATTTCAAAACATATATACCTATTCTTCCAGAAAAGCCAGAAATTGATTCCAGTCTTCTGTCATATGCTTTCAGTTTACCCTTGGAAACAAAATTATGTAACTATAATTTTTTTAATAAAAGACAGTTAACTGCTCTTGATGTAAAACTTGCATTCAATCATACCCTTTAGGCAGAAAATTGTCAATTTAAATCATGTACAAAAAGTCAAACCTAGTACTAATAAATTATTTGCTTTCGCTCATACCAGATTTTCGTTGACATTGCATACTATGTAAGCGTCAAGTTTCTTTTCATGCATCAATCTCCGAACATCTTCTAGACGTTTCAGTTTCGTCTAAATTTTGAAAAGAGACCATTATATCACAATTAAGTTTATATTTTGATGGACATTTGAGAAAAAAATGATAAAATTTTAACAGTTACAAAAGTATTCTATAATTTTATTATAAATAAGTGAATAACTTTTGATAATCATAATATATGATAAACTACTTTTTAATGTAATGAAAGTAAGACATAAATTATCCTTTTTGAGGTAAAAACTTTTGAACATACCTGATCACCGTGGCAGTGACCTTCCTTCACATGGACACTTTCTCTGGGGATGAAATCTCTACTATACTGATTGTCTGGGGGAGAAAATAGAACCATTTTAACAGGAGCTTGGACTTTGGGTAGTTGTGTCAAACAGCATTGTGACGTAGTCCTGTCTATTTCATTGTTGGCCACTCAGCCATGGCTCTTTGAAATCAACAAGATTTGTCTGGCTTTTGAGCTAAGACTAGTAATCGGTGTATATTTCTCTTGAAACCAGCGTCATTTTTAACTGTTTTGACGCAAGAAAAAGATAGTTACATCCTACCGAAAGTCCAAGGTCTTGTTAAAATGGTTCTAATGTAGAATATGGGCTTTCTCTTTCCTCTAAAATATTTCTCATCTGCACATTAGTTTGTGTTATATTCGTTTCAGTGTTAGTTGTTAAAGATTCCATCAATCACAATCACTTATCATATTTAAATTAAATGAGAAGCCGCCACTGCCGATGATATGCATATAATTAGTATACAATACCAGGGACTTACATGTATGTTGTATATACGTTCCAGACAATACAATGTATCAGTACTATCACTACTATGCTCATCATAGTGATGATCTTACTGTTGGACAGAATATGTACTGAACAATTTAAATCGGTGTGATTCCTGCATGACGTTTTAAATGAACTGATTAGATCGATCTTTTATCTCTTCAGAACTTTCTCGATTTTTTTTTTATATTTATAGTTATGTTTTTTTCACCTTCCGAATGAGTTTTTTACGCACAGTTTGTTTATAAAGTATTGTTCTTTCTGATATAATTTATTTTAACAAATATATACAATATGGTTATATCAGGAAGGACAGTAGGCTACACATCCCATCATTACACAAAGTGAAGATGTCTATCATACCACATAATTATACTTACGATGTTTTGCTTTAAATAGGAGGGAACATATCTACTGGGGGGGGGGGGGGGGGGGGGGAGAGAGAGAGAGAGAGAGAGAGAGAGAGAGAGAGAGGGAGGGGGGTACATGAATGGAAGATGGGGTGCATTTATCAGTGAGAGGCCAATGAGAGGTCAAAGTGAACAATTAGGGTTGACAATTTAGATAAACAGTATTTAGGATCTTTATTTACTAGATTTTTCTTTTTCGTTTGTCCTTATTCAAGTGTTTAAGGTTTTGTCTCCCCTCACATCTATGTTGAGTTGGTGTGCACGATTCGTTCTTTACTACGCCGTAATTTTACACAGGATGACAATGTTGACATTTCATGCTTACGATGTTTACATTTGTTCGCCGAGGACAGGTGTTTATAATACATGTAAAGGCTGATTAATAACAAGAAACCTTGACATTTCATTAACAGCTCCTTACCTGCACTTGTCGCCCCATTAACCAGCAGGCCAGAAATCAGCACGAACAGTTTGAGTCCATTTTGTAAACACTGCATTTTATGCACTCTCTAAGTCTGTGTAATCAATACCTGGGTACACGGTGTCAGGTATCAGCCGAGTCAGAACACAGATAATATATCTTCAGTTCAAATGCAAGTACACATCGCGCACTTCAATATATTTGTTTTTAAAGCCATTTCTGAAAAACCTTTTTAAACTTCAAAATCAAGAATGATTTATAGTTCAGAATTTTTTTTTGCAAGTACATGTATTAACCTCAATGGACAGGGGCCGCGATTATACATATATGTAATATTTGTTATAGGTTTGCTAAATTAGGAATTGAGATAGGAATGCATCCGAAAACTACCATGCAAATTTAAAAGATTATCAAACTGGAATTGGAAAAACTAAAATGTCAACTCGTGCATTAATTAATTGCGAATCAATTTTTTTCATTCTCTTCTAAAAAAAATGCCGAAAGCAATAATTAACATCCATATCTAGAATTTTATCCAGATTTGCCGCTTACGAGTCATGCATGGACATGGAAAATTCGTATAAATGCCATATTCCTGCTGGTCGAAACTGTTATATATGAAGTACACGGCTAGCTATTATACAAAGACTAAACCAGTTTATGTTTAATTTTTTAAATTATATATAATATTTATAATAGTTATATGTGGTTTTCTTCTTAATATCTGTCTTCTATATATTCATTGAAGCTACATGTAGTATTCATTGATGGTCTTATTTTATACAGGCCAAGGTTTTCATGATATGCAGCTATGTTGGACATTTTTTAAATTCAAGCATTAGGTCTTTAATTGCATTGCTTTGTAAAACACAATCCGAGGTAGTTTTAGAAATCATTGATCAATAAGGCAAGTATTATTTATTACCAAGGCTTCCCGAAAGCCGAAAAACGAAGAATTTAAAAGTCTGGTATACATTTTTATGATATTCGTGTTTCCAATCCTAACAAAAACGTACATTATCAAACATTTTAAAAATTGGAAACATTTTCAAACATAATTAACAGGACATAAACAAAAATTATTATCAGTTTATTTTTTAAGAATTGTTTTTCATGTACCGAGTATGGGGTCATTCATATTGGACGGTATTTGTCTTTTTCAGAAAGGTTGCCTATTATTTAAACGAGGATAATACATGTTTTATTTGACATCATACATTTTCTCTCATAGTCAGTTACGCCGTCAAATAAGTATCTGTTATAAGCGCGAGATAGTTCATCCTGAGTTGTCTTTCTTTATTCATAAAGTGTGTTTTGTTTGAGTGAATACATATTGAACGAAAGACCAGCTTACCTTTGTTATGTTTATTATCCTTGAATTTCAGTGAAAATGTTGCAGATATATAAAATTATAATCTGTCGCTGATAACGGTATAGAAAGTTTGATATTATCTACTCTCGTATAATTACCTACATGTTTATATCAATTCCGATGTGGTCTAGTGGTTAGGATTCCTGGTTTTCACCCAGGCGGCCCGGGTTCGATTCCCGGCATCGGAACGACTCTTTTGTTCCGTTTTAGGGAGGGATTAGGCACACATTTGTTGTGTAAATCCAAACATTACACGTTTTATCTGCACAGTTCTATTTTGTTATCACTTGGGTTTTTAATATCTTTACTATATTACGAAATTTTAGAATGCAATAAATGTCCACGTGTCATTTTGAATTTACTAGGTGGGTGTGAACACAAAATTTACAACATTACTCATGTTGTACATTTTGTATTTACACCCACCCAGTAAATTCAAAATTTACAATATGACACACAGATCTTTAGAAATTAGGAAACGGTAATTGTTTTTATGTCTAATATATGATATGAATTGTCATCAATCTTTATAATATTTCGAGGTGTATCATTTCGCCTTAACTTGATGAAATAAAGTGGGAACAAATCTACACATTTAAATTAAATTTAAACCATTTAAGAAAAGCCAAATTCGGGGTTCAATATGGAAAATATTCATCCACTTTCTCAGAGCAAATACTAACATTATAGAAATTCTTAGTTTCACCTTCACTGACTTTCAAAAAAGAACTATATGCATAAGTCAACGAAATAGAAAATAAACCGAACAGATTTATAAAATAGTATACATGAACATGTATGTACTTATGAATTTCTTCTTTGGTTTAAATAAATAGGGTAAACCGAATATTATCCATTTTTATTCTCTTATCATTTATTAAAAATGTAAAATCTGAAGTCAGTTATTAGCTCCTCTTGTAGCCAGAATCAACAAGAATGATGTAAACCGTGCTGGTTGGTTTATTCCGCGAGTCGACGTGACAAGTATTTAGCGCCTTAAATGCCTCCGTTTCCATGAATGCATCAGGTTACCGAATACATGGTAACAGATTGGGAAATTCCCTTTAAATTTGTTTTCCTTGTTTAATGATCTTTGATCAAAATATCAAGGAAATTGCAAAATTAATGTAAAGCAACATTTAATGGAAAGATATAAATTTCCTCAGAACGGTTAATGATGATGAGCTGAAACGAGTTCCGACCGAATGGATATTAAGCGATTACTCGGACAACATTTTCATATATGAATAGTTAGTATGATCACGTGTTCGGTAAAAATTAGGAATTTATCGTGATTAGTGCCACTTACGTCTATTCTTTGAAATTAGAATCCATGCTATCAATTTGGTCTCACAAATATAGTACAAATGCTCTATGGGAAAAACGAATATTAATCATGACTGTGGATACGATCTTGTTTTTAATCCTGACCGGTGTTTACATTCTTTTCGGCGGCCTTGGGAACGCCGTCATATTGACCGTTTACGCCCGGAGAAAGGACTCTTACAACCAGCATTTCTTCATAAGGACCCTGGCAGCTTTGGATCTATTCATCTGTGTGGTTGTCATTCCTTACACGATTGTGTACGAGCTTCATCGCGTGCACAATGACGTCATCTGCAGGTTGATGGAAACAATACGTCATATTGCTATTCTGACGGGGAATTCTGTTCTTTGTGCTATTGCATTTGAAAGATATATTGCCATCTGTCATCCAACGAGAAAACTCGACCGACACGCTGTGCGTAAAATCATGATATTTCTTACGATCGTGACTTGCGTATTTTCATCTCCTTCCCCGACAATATTCACTGTAACAGAAAGTTACGTTGACCCTTATGAAGAAGGTACCTATTGTCAATTCACTACTAAAATACTAGGAATATTGGGTACGAGTATCTACCAAGGCGCCTTGGCTTTACTGTGTATGTCTGGGATTCTGAGCATACTTGTACTTTACGCCCTCATATATAGAAGACTGTTACAGCGAGTTCTCCTTAGGAGGCGCAACATGTCCAGGCCCATCACACCCAGTAAATACATCGTTAGGAAAGTTAAGGAAGGGAAGGACTCGAGAGATGAACCCACGGATGAACAGTGTAGCAACGAAAATGAAGTTGTTTTATGCTTAGTGGAAAATGAAGCAATATTGGAGTCAAAAAGATCTCTACAACAGAAAGGTATGATTGAAAAAAAATCAACAGATTCTCGCAACGAGTACGAAGACATCGAATTCGAAGCCAGAAGTAAGGAAAACCCTTGTGAAACTTGCATACACATTGATGGAGACAGTAAATTGAGAAATACCGATTATCATTCGAAATCCATCAGCCATAAAAACCACTTTCCTAAAAATAAACGAAATATATCTCGTTCCAGAATGAAGCCAAACATCAGACGAAAAACGTCCATTATGTTGTTTGTGTGTTCAATCATTTACATACTTACTTGGACTCCTTTCTGGCTTGACGTCTTTAACGTCACCCAGAGCCTCGTTCTGCGTTATATGTTCTTCATTGGGCATGCTTGTAATCCGGTCGTGTATGGAATTATAAACAATCAAGTAAGATCTGACGTCATCAAACTTTTCAAAAGACGATGATGTCATTTTATGAAACAGTGCAAAGAACATCTGAGACTCGATCTTCATATTGTACTTCATACATTTATTTCTTGCTTGTAATTCCGTCAAGCATAGAATTGTAAACATACCAAGTAAGATCTGACGTCATCAAACTATACAAAAGAAAGTGAAAACGATTCACAAACCACCAGAGTTACAAAGAACCATTAACTTGATTAAGGTTCTTACATCTAATTTTTGTTCTTTGATTTTGATGGAAATAAGTATATAACTATATCACTTTATCAGTGCATTGTGCGTGACAAACATACAACTGAAAGCATGCTTACAATTCTTTTATCTTATAAATGACAGTTTAGGACATTTCTTTCTAGTCGTTTGTTTGCGTTGTTGATTAAAAGAAAAATCAGTGTGCAACCTTTTGTGCAAAAAGCGCATAATGAGCCGCATGCATTCGGATTTTAATATAAGAATACATGTACCAGTACCTATAATCAAGGCACTCTCATCTGTTATTTACTTCAGCATTATTGTATATATTTGTATGAAAAGATGATGCAATAACAACCTAATAAACTTTGGCTCTAAAAATGTATTTAGTTCATGAGGAATTCTGATAAAACACAAATGTTAACATTGATATGACGCGATAAAACTATCTAATTTGATTATTCGTGAACGCTGCAACACAACATCAATATTTCATAAGTGTAATGAAAATAGTCGTTGTATTTGCATCTCAAATCCATGGTTTGACATCAATTAGCAAATAGATTGATAATCGTGTCTTCTCGTGGGGACAAGTTAATGGCCACTAACAAGGATGCTCTGAGTACAACAGTGGGAACGGTAGCTAATCTTGTTTTCTTAGATACTATGTAAACAAGTTCTAAAGAGCCTATATACCTTTGGGAAAACATTTTAGAAATCAGCACAAACTGAGTTTATCTTCACAGGCAAAATAATTATCCATCAATATGAATTTGAAAACAAAAGAAATATATAAAAAGATTTTTAAAAACTAAAGATTTACACGAATGTGTATTTCAATTCAATTCATCAAATTCAAATGAGTTTCCGCCTTATTCGAACTCTGGATCTAAGTATCAGCTGTTTAGTACTTTTCTATAAATGTTCAAAACAAAACAAATTGGTCGATATATATTTTTCTAATTGCAAAGCTTCTAAATTTTTCTGTCGTTGAAAATATTACAGGTAGTTCAGGTACCTATGCCAAGCAACATAGCAACCAAGTTGTGCAGCGGGTAAGCAACATAGGGTTATATTAAAGAAAATCAGATAGTAACTAACAAAGTTTATGTTTACAATAACTTTCATTAATCATTCTTTATGATGGTGATAAACTGACGAAGTGAGAAATTTGTTGATTATCTTTTTCAACTTTTCACAAGACAAGTACTTTTTCATTTCAATGGTTGTAATAATTATATGTTCTTTATAATTTGTTTTATCTAAATTTTCCATTTATTTTGTATACTTCTTAATTGGAATTGTATACAAAACAAGCAGAAATTATTCATTGCATAAAAACAATAAAGCAGAAATGAATAAAATCAATTATTGTAGCGCTTGGCATTTTATTGTCTAATAATGTAATTTTTATATGCAAGAGTTGTTTGAATAAAAATTCCTTTATTTTCTGCCTTATCTTGAACAGAAGAATCGATAAAATTTTGATATTCTGAAATTCTTAAATTGTGGAACACACCCAAACAAGAATTTACGCGAATAGTGCTACTCTGTTTGCTGAATACATTTTCTAATCCGGTGAAAAAGAGATGTCAAATTATTATCCCCTGATACTGGTTTCTTCTTCTTATACACTACTTTCCTTAATAACAAATGAGTTGTGGTACCTGACAGGAGCTGATTAACGTGCACGAAAAAGAGCTTATTATGTAACCAACTCGTTGGGTCCTTCAGTCTTATTAAAGGTCTACTTTACATGTCGTGGCAGGCTGTGACGCAATACTGTTATCCTTGGAAGATTGTTATTGTATAATCAGGTGATCCAACAGAAAAAATTCACTCCTGGTAATTACTAGTATTCTACAAATGTATCTACTAGGGATAAGAAAAATACAGGGACATTATTAATAAAGACATTGTGCACCGTGTATTTGTATGAATTGCTCGAGCCCTTTTATACTACACGACTACTAGATTTTCTTAGCATAAAGGTCACATGTCTTACATGTAGAAGTCCCTCAATCAAGCAACATAGCAACCAATTGTGCAGTAGTAGAACAATAGGGGTTATATCAAAGTGAGACAGAGAGGGGCTCATTGTGTATGTATACAGTTACTGTGGACCGTGAAAAAATCCCTCATGGGAGACTACAATGACCTCGGAGTCAGGTACTGGTACCATTAAAGGTGCACGTGATAGCTTGAAGGGGCATGGTCACGATTTTGGTCAAAATTTATTTTTCCGTCTTTCATGTTTACAATGCTTTAGCAAGGCATTTCCAATAGTCAACCAAAATTTGAGTGTCAGTTGTCGAGTAATAAGCAAGATAAAGAGCTCACAATTCTTTGCTATGTAAACAAAGCTCAAGTCATGTTTTTGTTTATATTTTGAACGTTGAAAAGAAAATTTAAGGTTTAGACCTAAAATGAATGTGATAAATGATAGATACTGTTTATGTTCAAAACGAATTAGCAGATAGAAAAGTTAGCTTGAAAAAGAACTTTTACTGGTATATTAAACAAATGTATTATTATTATTAATAAACAAAAACATGGCACGAGCCTTGTTTACATAATAAAGAATAGCGAGCTCTGTATCCTGCTTACGACTGACACTCAAATTTTGGTTGATCAGTATAAATGCATTACTAAATGATTGTAAACAATAAAAACAATAAAAACAGATAAATAAAATTTGACCAGAATCGTGACCATGCCCCTTTAATAATGATCACCCCCCCCCCCCCCCCCCCCCTGAATTGCTTTGAACGTTTAATAAAGATCCAAGATGACCACTGTAATTCACTTTTGTATGAAATATCATAGTTTGATGCGTTTGCCATCTGTCTGATATTTGCCATGTACGAATAGTGTTGTATTTAGAGCACAGGCTTCGGATTTTATTTCAATAATTGTTGTTTGTTGATTAAATGGAAATAGTTCCACTTTTAATAATAATAGTACTTGGACGACAATACCAAACTGACACTTAGCTCACTTATGTTGAACTGCCAAATGTTAAGAACGAAATAATTACGTCAATTTGAAATAATGAATCTTTTTGAAAAACCAACAATGTTTAAATTGTTGCAATTGATTGAAAATTTCTCACAAATCAGTAATAATATTTTGTTATTGTTGGCTTGATTTTTTCCTGTAGAACACCATCTTCTGTATAATTATATTGATAACATTCAAAGTTTAAAGAAAAGAAAAACCTGAATGAATCTACATGAACATAATAAATGACGTTCATCTTTGGTGAATCAAACATCAACACTGAAATATGATGTTTCATTTACTTCCTTAACTCGATGGTAAAACTTTAAATAACATCTTTAACCTCAACATCAAATATTCTGCCTATTTACTAAATGATTGACTCGACTCGACATGGCGTTTTGAACATGGTCTTAATTTTCTTTAACCTGTGTTTGAGCTCTTAATGTGCATTAGTTTTATCTTTATGTAATTTTAAACAATGACTTAGTAATCGTTATCTTCTGTAGATTGATTGTTTTTAAGTTGAGTATCACCTTGTACAAATCTACCCACGTAATTGTCCTTTGACTTTGTAAATTAACTTGCTTAACGCAAGCAACAATTTCCCTGGATCGCTCTTTCAAGTCAACATCTTTGCAACTAGGGAACGGTGATCAATATTGTATTGTGAAGAGCAAGGTTTGGTGGGTTTTGATTCACCGATAAGAATACAAAGACACGATTCTCATCAGTTGATGGTTAAACGCTATTTGATATTTACCCCAAGAAAGTGTGCATAACATTTTGCCATTTATACCAAATGACAGACCATTACCTAGAGAGCACATGTATGTAACCACTTTTCTTTTTAATGTTTTCACCTGACAGGTGAGATATTTACCTTTAAAAAAATTATCCCATGGGAAAATAAAATTCCCATAGGAGAAATAATTTTCCTGATATTTAGGAAATCCTACAGGAATTATATTTTCCTCAGGAGAAATGTTTTTCTTTACAAGAAATAAATTCAGACAGGAAGTTTTTCTTTAGGAAATTAAGATTTCCTATCGGATTTTGAAATAAATCCTATGGGAGTTTTGTTCAAATCCTATCGGAATTTAAAATACTATAGGAACTTCTTTATTCCGGTTGGAAATTCTAGAGATCTAATAGAAAATTGTTTTTCCAATTGGAAATACTACCTGTAGGAATTTTATTTTTAAAGGTAAATAAATCACATGACAGATGAGATACTTCAATAACAAAAGTGGTTATAAACTCAAAGAAATATTCTATAATATGAAAAATATTTTAAACAAGCGCCTTGTGCAAAATGTCACCTTGGCACTGACACAATTATCCGACACAGTTTTAGAAATGCAATTATGTTACGTAACTTTGAAAAGATATACACTTTTTTATTCTGACCGTTTCTCTTCACTAAGTACAAATCTTTTTTACTTTATTCTACACTCCAGCTTTAGTACATTTCTTACGACATACAGACATGTTGCCATAAACCTTTTATACATATGTACATGTAGCTGTATACATACTAAAAAAATCGATGAAGAAAATACTAGTAAACAATCAACACTATGAGTTGGTGGGTTTGTTCAAGTTCTTTATTTCAAGAGACAAATAAATCTCTTAGGTTTTACACGTGGACAATGTGTATATATACATATTAAATACAGTAAGTTGGCGACATACAAAGTTACATATAATCAATTTTGATTATTCACATTAAAAGTTCGATGCTTGCTTGCATAATACCGGTATACATGTAACTATTTCCCTAAATTACACAGTTCTTTAGTATTTGAAGTAGATAGTAACTGATGTTAACTTTAGACTTAAACATAGTACATGCCAACATAATCATATTATCTATATTCTTTAAAATTTTGACAATTTATAAGTCTCTTATTGACGCGATATATAGATATCTAGTAGTAAATTAAAGCGCAGAATATACTCATGGGACTCTAATTTGAAGGAAAAGAAAAGAAATCAATAATAATATTCAAAGTACACGTAATAAAACAGGGATGATTAGGAAAGAAGCCATTTAAAGTCAAATAAAATACAGCAATGAAGCTTATTTTATTTTTTAACAACCAAACCTGACTTGAAAGAAAGGTGTGGTTTTCCAGTCATGTTGAAATTATATGACATAATGAAATACCATCTTATTAAAAGCACAGAAAATCAATTAGTAAATCTATTTTAATTGTACTCTCAGTGATTAGAAAATTCTAAGAAAGTTTTTTTTATGATATATGAATAATAGATCTGCGAATACGGTTTACTTCCAAGGCTTGTTAAATATTATCAGAACGGATTTGGTGAGGTTTTTTACCGATTGTGTCGCGTTCAAGTATGTCAGCTACGTCATGCTTAAAAAATACCCGCTCCTTAACCACAAACTTTCTTATTGGTGGATTCAGCTTACTGCTGATTGGTTGATGGTGCACACTAAATTATGCACGGACAAAACAACAACTTATCAGAGAATGAAAAATTCACCGGGATACTCGTGACTGTCGGAATTGGGGTATTTGTCGTATACTTATTACATAACATACATACGGTGCATATAGATATAGCTCTAGGAAGAAAATGTGTATGGATTTGATTATACATGTAAAATATCTATATATAGTGTACAGTGCATACTTACGAAAAACTTGCAATTCACTGCGCATGAATTACGCTAGTTTTGAAAAGATAAAATTAAAATTATATCATACCATATTCTGTGCAAAAAACCATTAAAAAATCATTCAGTTTACGACTGTTCATACAAGTAGCTGTCGCATTACTTGCCCCAAACTTTCTGATAAGTTGATAAACAATCTTTGGCAAACCGACCTCAGAAAGCAGATCAGGAGTCGTCATTTTTATATGTTAACAAACCACGCCACTGTATGGGGCTGGTGATGGCGTTTAAAAGAATTTCAGATTCAAGTGAAGAAATAACATCTGCGGTAAAATGTATGAGGATATTTTGGTATAAATATGCACAGAATGTGGTAGGGTAAGGGCTTGGTGAATATTGTACCTTCTCGGTAGCTAAATCATCTTATTGACCTCAAAAACAGAATCAATTGTATGATATTCAACTCGCATAACCTAGGAGGTCAATATAACATTTGATTTTTTTACTTTGGACTAAAATAGATCGGGAATTTCCATAATGCTACGATTGGTTATCATTATTCGTGTCTTCCAACGAAATATCGCCTTTCTCAATTTGTTCAGCTGTTTTCTTTGCTTGAAAACACTCAGTTTGATATGTAAATATCAATTCGTCGCTGAATCATATAATTCGGCTCGGTGAATTCTGTACTTCTCGGGTAGCTAAATCATCGTATTGACCTCAAAAACAGTAATAATTGTCAGTATCTTATTCACTTGCACTTGACCTACGAGGTGAATACAAAAAACTCAAAACAGCAACAATTGTATAATTATTGCCTCGAAACCAAACTACATGTACTTATATGGATTTCTATTTTTCTATTAAAAAAATAAGAATGTTACGAAACCAAAGGAAAATTTATGTGCAATGGCGGATTTATCAATTTATTCTACCCTGCGATTGGTTAATTATCAAACAAAGTAAAAGTTTATGTGTAGTGGTTCCAACTTCATTTTTTTTTTTGGACATTTCAAACTTACTAGAAATGTTGTATGTATGATTTTTTTATTTGACATGTCTTCTATACACCCTCCATGGGCATTTATTAATGATCGTGGCGTGTTTGTGGCTATAATCAAACGTTTAAAATACAGACAATTATGCAGTGCGTAGTTAAAGCAGTCGTGCTAACATATTTACGGTTAAACTCTTTTGAAATAACTATGCATTAATTTTTGCATTCAATCTTTACATCAGTCGATTTTTTCCCCGGTTCTAAATTAAACGGGAGGAAATTTTGTTCTGTTTTCAAGTTCAATGTTTTCCATTCGTTTTAATTAAGGTTACATTAAGTGAAAATCGATTTAACATGATGTGACCATGTCGCCTTGATTACTTTTCGTGAACCCCCGATCCCAAAATGCTATCGACATCCGGTTCCTGTCGCATAGTTACGGCAAAACTAGAATTTATGGTACTAGGTTTTTTAGCTTTCTAACAAAGGTCGTACTCATTGACAGCAGTTTTAAGTGAGTAATGATTTCTTTTGGACTATCTTATGAAGATTAAAAACACAACATTCAATTTAATTTACGGTTGAAATAGGCCTAAGGTCATGAAATATCCCTATAGGTAATGGCAATATTACCTTTCGAATGATATATATATATATATATATATATATATATATATATATATATATATATATATATATATATATATGTGTGTGTGTGTGTGTGTGTGTGTGTGTGTGTGTGTGTGTGTTTTTAGAATATGGTTAATGTACGTTACGAATGCGTAATGGATGGAAGGTCTTGGACTTAAACAAGATATACAATAACTGAGTTAGTGGGGTATACATATTGCACTGTATATCTATAAAAGTTCGTGAAGAAATATATGACCCTTCCATTATACGAACATATGGTTTTCTGCTAAATTTGTTTAGATCGATTGCAATAATGATTACTTCTATCCCGGAACAAAAATTGTGCTCGGGAGCAGATGATAATAAACTCCATTCATGAATGTGATCGTCGTCTTCCTACACTTTATTAACTGTTTAGCTACCTATCTCTATATTGCTGTTCAAGAATTTATTTTAGTGAAATTCTTAGAAAACCTACTTACGAGATGACCAAAGTCAATGAAATATTCAATAAGCAAATCAGGGATTAAAATTACGGACTAATAGCAATTTTAAAAAAGGTTTATCTCATTCTACATGATTACATTTCTACCTAAAAACAACAATGGGTTAACTTCGCGGCGTTGGTTTGTTCGTTTTTTATAGTTTGCTGTTTAAATTCTTCTCGAGAATTTTTCTCTAATAAGGACCCCATCAAACAAAGGTCAGTGAAGACTTAAGGCCGGAACACACGGTATAGGCTTGTCTAACGAGTCAAATATTTCAAGTCCTGTCAGACTTACGAACAGAGCATATCAGCACATCAAAGCGTCGCGTTTCGTCTCCTTCACGTTAACTCCCTTGGAACCACGAGTAAGCAAGTTTTCCGTCCATTCTCTCTATTCTATCAAATCAGTTTCAAATTTTTCATTGGTGAATTCAGTGAATAAGAACATAATATTCATGCCTTTTTCATGTTTGATATACTTGTTTAATTGAGTGACTTACCAAAATAAAAAAAAGTGGCTAGTGGACCGGCATACCTCAAAGATGGACATTTTCAAAAACACAGAGTCCGATAAAAATTCGATAGATTGTATATTAGATTTTTTACTTAATAAAGTGAAGAGATTGTGTGGTTGTTGTTGACATTACAACTTGTCGCTATGTTACATTTGATTTACAACAGTTTCTTGATAGCCTAAATTTTCGATGCAAAATTACTTCAAATATGATTTGTTTTGTCATTTTTCATGTTTCAAATGAAAGAATCGATTTTAAAAGCAAAATTACATTGAATATTTGTTACGTCACCTGTATTGTCTCAAACAAAAAATGTATAAATAAAATCTTCCCGAACTGTTGAAAAGACACAAACAAGAATGGGGGTTAATTTGCTTGTTTGGGTTGTTTTTATCTGATACCGCAAGTGGCTGCGTTGAGGTATTCTCTTGTACTTGTTGCTTGTTCTTATAGACAAGCTTCCTTTAATAACAAGAAAAAATTGAGCTGTGGTACCAGACAGAAGCGATTTAGATTCCATAATGTGCCCAACTTATTAGCCAGCCTTTCCATCTTATTTAATGTCTCAAATCTTTACATGCCGTGACAGGCTGTAACACAACATTGTAATATGTACTCGGAAAATTGCCATAAACAGGTAAATCACCAAACAATATTCACTGAAAGAGTTGACAATTCTACTGATGTATCTAAGAAGGAGAAGAAAATTATCAGGATTTTTAGATTTGCATGTATTTTGAGCTCCATTTCTTTGCAAAAAATCGGATATCGAGTCAAAGTTAGTGACCCTAGCACTTAAAATTAAAACAATCCTGCTCTTGAAAGGCAATTGACGTTGAGCTTAGTTCGATTTTTAAACCCTTCCAAAATGTATTGTTATTAAATTAAAAAGGGTTACTTAAAGAAACAAAAGAGTTTAATAAAATACCACTGCGATGTTTTGATGTCGATAAACTGCGATCTAATTTAGATAAAACATATAGATGTTAAGATCACAACCTAATGAAAAACTGATAGTAAATTACGCTCTACATAATTAAAAACAAACATAACTTGTAGGTAGAGTGTTTATTCTAATATTTTCAATATGGATAATTCTGGTTTTTCTTCGTAATTAAGTGCGACAAAATAATCGATAAGTAATTCCAAAAATAACTTGCCACAAAGACAATTCTAAAAGACATTTTAAGTTTTTCAAGAAATGGATTACCAATACTCTTTTTTTTTTGTGGCTTGATGCACTGCTCTATAAATTTCAACACTATTTAATAATATCGAACATAATATTCTATACTTTTGTACTGTCCTTCTGGAATAGCGTAAAAATTTAGACTATCTACATCCCAACATATTCCTTTCATGTTTAGGTGAGAGCTGCCCTCTAAGAAGGAGTGCGGGATACCGGTGCTCATTGCTCCTTTGTAATTATACTTATTATGAACATTCCAATAATAAATTTGGTGTTTGGTCAGAATGAGAACTTCGTCTCCCTGTGGAGAAATGTCGCCTGCTACAGGATAGTGAATGCGATGGTTTAGTCTGTAAGGTGTGTCAATATTGACGATGCCGGGGAGACCCCACATACTGTTTGTGACTTCCCCAATGAGTCCATCGTTTCGGCTGACAACTAAGGCATGACCCCGCGGGTCCACCATAAGCACTTCACAGGGGTTGTCCGCATGATTAGTTTGAAATCTAGGAATTTTGAAAATGTGCGCAATTAATATATAAGTCTTAAACTTGTACAAGCAAATAAGTGCAAAAATGGTGCTGTACATTTTTGTTCAGGATATAACTTTTTTATCTCACCGTCTTCATTTAATTCTTGTTAATCATTTGTTCTTTTGAATGATCGTAATACAAAATGTATAGAGAAAATTAGAGAAACCAGCCACCAAACATCAAAGATGATTTGTACCAAATTTGGTTGAAAATGGTTTTATAGAGTAAAATAAACATTAAAACGGTAACAGGAAATGTCAATGGCGACAGCAGTCTTGACGAAATTATTCCTTGAACCTTCGGCTCAGGGGAGCTACAGTTAATCCTTATCACAGGACACTTTGTTAGTATTTTGAATTACATGCAGTTCAATTTGGATCAGTTTTGATTTGCTTTTCTGAAAGATGGGCGTACACTTAAGTTGACAATCCCAGAGAACTTCATACCATTTGCGCTGACATTAATTTTATTTTGTTTATTTTTTTTTTGGTATTCAGTCTGTCTGTTTGTCCGTCTGTCTTCTGTTTGACTGTCCGTCCTCTCTCTATCTCTCTCTCTCTCTCTCTCTCTCTCTCTCTCTCTCTCTCTCTCTCTCTCTCTCTCTCTCTCATCATTGAACTTATTTGGTATACTATTACTTTAAATGGCCGAGGATACCAACCTGAAACTCAATTTAGAGGCATTAGTAAGAATTTGGTCGGAATACAAGAACTCTGGTTCTTCAACTCTATAGATTTTCTGCGCCTGATGCCCATGAACCACATTCCCCGACTCAAGAATGTGAATACAGCTTTTATTACCGCAAGGCCCAACAGCTATATCCTCCCAGTTTTCATTCGTTGCCGGAAAAATCCGTAGTGTAGCGATAAGAGCGGAAGTGGAGGAATTAAGGGCGAACACGTAGGGGTGAGGATGAGACCTGTCGTTGTGAGTATAAAGCACCCCCTGGTGTCGACGACTAGCCGCCAGACCGGAAGCGTGACTGATCAGTGACGAGGAGATAGCTGGGAGAGATCTGTGCTCGAAATGTGGAACTGGCAAACAGATAATTCAATATCGATATATTGGGAATATTGTCATTATGATAGATATGTTTTTAAAAGTTATTATGAAACCTAGCTAAACCTTGAGAAATAAAGCCAACGAAATCAATATAAAACGAAACTTTTTCTCCTTGAGAGTACATATGATTTTAAAGTACACATAAATAGAAAAATGTTGTACATGTACTAATGGGTCAGACATTTGTTATTTTTTTCTATGTAAAAATACTACCTATTACGGAATTTTATGTTGTTGAATAATTGTATTTTGTAAAGTACGTTACTACATGATAAATAAGTAACATACCAATTGCAAATATCCCGTCCAGCAACGAACTGACCACCAGTAGCGACAGAGTCCCTTTTATCAGCATCATGTTAGACTAGGACAAGTCACATCGATTTGAACCTAGTTTTCGCTGCAATGAACAGTTTGGTTATGGTGTAGTTATGATCATTTATGGAGTAATAAAGTAGCCCCCCCCCCCCCCCCCCTCTCTCTCTATATATTGGAGGACGGGGATGGTTGGAGGGTTACAACTTATGCGTTCTATAATTGAACATTTGTTTGAGCTTAAACCATAAATCATTGAAAATATCGTTTGTTTTTCTTGATTTCCCGTACAAAAACTGTATTTGTACGGGACAAGTATTGGTCCAAAATATCAAGAACTGTCTATATATCGATGGATTTTCGTATATGTCATTATCACAATTTTTTAATTTGTCCGCCATTTTTAAAGAAAAGATAACAGTAAATAACAAAAGTGCATATAGTTAATGATTTTATCAATGTTGCGTGTTCTTTTCAGTCATCAACAACACACATGTGTCAAATGACGTATTGTTGGGGCGCAAGCGGGATTTGCATATTTATACGAAATGAAAATAATTGTAAAAATGTCATTACTTTAATGTTTAGTTGTATAATTTCTATACTTAAAATTGTTGGATTTGATCACGCCCTGACCGAAAAAAAAATCACCTCATAAACTCAAAGATCAAAACAAGTTGAAGAGAACTAGATTATTGCGTATAATGTTAAATGTACACATTTTGAAGGATATGATATAAGATGAATAATTATTTTGTGAGTATGAGTTTGTATTTAGAAGTATAAAAGCAATAAAGTTGTAGTTTTAAACACCATTTAAGTTCAGACGATAGAACCTTACTATGCCTAGTTTTGCTTACCCTTTTATCTGCAGAAATTGATAACCTGTTATAAATCAAGCCATATTCATGTGTCTTATCTTTATAGAACAGTACACTCTTCAGCTTGTCTACTAAAGACATTACTGATATCCTATACTATGTTAGTGCACATCAAAACAAACATGTAGATTCGTTTTGCAAAACTAATTGTATATTGTGAATGTGTAATGTTTTACCTAACATGTTACATGTAGCTGCAAATTTGGGTTGACATGTGATAGAGCTAGAGTACCGAACTTGACAGGCACGTAGCATTGGTGGGAAGGGGGGGGGGGGGGGCAGGGGGCCTGGCCCCCAACTTTTTCTCGCAGCAAACATCTTTTTTAAATTTACATATAAAAAAGTGAATAAAGATGGAGTTGCCCGCCCCCTCCCCCCCCCCCCCCCCCCCCCGCACTTTTTTGGAAGCATTTAAAAATTTGAAGTGAAAGGAAGGGTATTAACAGTGAAGTAGAGTTCCCCCCACCCTTTCAAAAACGACGCAACGTGCCTGCTTGGCAGTTTATTGTAGCAACAAAGTGTCAGTGGTAAACTTCATCTTCTATCCGAAACTCCTTGAATCATGGAATGTTATATTTGGTTTTAATCTCACCTCATTTTTACAGAGATTCTTGGGTAACCTAATGCAACGACTTTACCATTCTTTCCATTCATTCCTTCCTTGCTCTGTTTTTTGGTCTTTATAACGTATTAGTTTTTCGATTCTCCGTTTTCTGAAATTTAAATAAATACTCAGCCAATTGATTGATATGAAGCTAGCGTTCCTTGTGGTGACATATTACATTGCTTTAAGTAAAGGTTCCTTCTTTTTTATTGGACTTTAAGGACATGACAGGAAATAAATGGCTGCAACCGAGATTGCATTTCTGTTGATCGTATGACGTGACTCACCTAATGGTTTCGGTGTCTGCGAGTTGTAATACAGAACAGTATAGATCGTTTATTTCTAAATAAGAGTCCAAAACGGACAAATATGAGACGATTGCAATGTCCAAGAAAGACATATGTCAGTAGGAAGAATAACTAAAACAATTCTGAAAAAGCAATGCATGAAAAATGACCATATAATTTTAAGTATATCTGTACAAAACTTACAGTTTGAAAAATAAGTTTATTTCTTTTCTTTACCCGTACATCAGTATCTCAAACGTAGCTCTACAGTTATGACATACAGTCAATAAAAGCTACATTTATGATCAGCGTATAATAACATCAGCCTTTCCAACTATCCGTGTCATTAAACAAGTCTGAAATGAAGCTTGTACCAGTAGCATACATATACTAGTCAAGTACAAGACTATATACTGGTACAGGCCAAGTCCCAAACAAAAGTCTGATCAAACCTGTTTGAAAGTTAAGATTTCTTAAGTTCTGCATTTTGTGAAATTACACAGTCTTAAGTTTCGGATAACATGCCGGAACACATCCCAGAATTATTATTTCTATTGTGCTCTCTGAGAATATTTATCTTATAAATCCGAAATGAAAATTGTCGTTTATAATAAATATTGATGTTATAAAATTTATCATCTAGTAATCTTTCATTTTTACAATATCATATTATTTGTATGATTTATTTATTTCAAGCTCTCTGATTGACTGAAATCCAACATTCTAGAACAAATACAAAAGTTATATTCACCAGCACGTGATATACGAGGTGAATATAACATGATTTTTTTTTCTAGATTGCTACGATTGGTTATCGTCGTTCTTGTCGCCCAATGAAATCCGTTTCTTACTGTGTTCTGCGATGACTTTTTTCTATCCAAGAGATGAAATTCAATATTCACCTCGCCCTTAGGACTCGGTGAATATTGTTTCAGTACTTCTAGGGTTGCCAAATCATCGCATTGACCTCAGAAACTGTAATAATGGTAGAATAAACAGTGCACCACGAAATTTTTCAATTTTAAAAAATATGTTGGGCCGTCACACAAGCTGACTGACAGTGAGCCAACTCATTGAACTTTTGTGTTCAGCAATTTTTATCATTCTCAGTAGACCAATGTAAAAAATGAACGATAAAAAATGAACGGTAAGCATTAACACGATTTGTAAGATTTCCTTGCAAAGTTGTAAAGAAATAAGGAATTAACTGATTATTTGTCAATGTGAAAATGATTTTTTTTAAAAATCAGCGAGTTGATTCAGTATTAGTATAGCGTATTATACTATGTCCCAAGATATCCTCGATTCACATTTTGCTTAATTACTCGATATTTATAAATACCTCAGGGTTCAAACGATATTCATCAAAGTATGAAAAATTTCCAAGATTTCTCCGTTAAAACGCCCCCTTTACTTATTTCAATACACGGCTAAAAATGTGAAGTCTACGGGGATTTTGTATTGCAGCAGACAAATGATAACGTTGAAAAATTGCGCGAGGTATTCCGAGTAACTTCCGAATGGTGAAAAGATGTAAACATTCCCCATTATAAATCTCCGTAAGAAATCTGTTTTCGTTTCTGTGAATTTTTCCGAGTGAAAAAGGATAATGTGTCAATTCAGATATCTTGGAAATTTTCCCTTTCATCGATTTCAATTGCACTTCTTTCACAGGTATGTGTATTTTTATTAAAAATCAGCCAAATGTGCTGCATAGATATCTTGGGACAGACCATAGGAACTAGCGGTGGGTTGTTGACGATGGTGTTGGACATTCATTTACATTTATGGATAGTGTCCATTATGTTCGATGCATACATTGACGCACAGAGATTGTTAAACACTTTTTTACGGTTCATGTTGGTATAAATCTTCTTAAATGAAGCTATGGAACTAATGTCAAATTGAAATACTCCCCTTGAAATTTTCAGCCATCTATGAATCTTGACCTCCAGAATGTAAAAAGTGATCAATGAACGTAGCCAAGTATTTTCCAGCATAAAAAATTCTTGTAGGAAGTACTCCTTCACTTTGAATATGAAAGTGATTACTTCTTCTAGTTACCTAAGGTCTGGTGCTCTAACCATGAACCATTTCAGCCACAACAAAGGGTGTTATTTAAATGATATATATGACTTTGATCACGAATTTACGGACTTTTTCGAAAATTACAATTGTTTGGGATACAAAATGATACTTTAAATGTATAGTGGGTCATCACGTTTTTGTTGTTAAAATCGCTTCGTTTTCCATTAGACCTAATTTAGACTATGACAAAAATATGGAGCTCAGACCCACTCTATAAAATAAAAGGCATTGAAGTTTTGAAATGACACTTTTGGGTGGTTATGATACACACACGCCAGTTTAAATCCACATAATCCAAGTATTTAACATATCTAAGGATTAAAAATCGATGTTATGTAAAATATACATTGTTTTGAACAGTTTTTAAAAGAATTATCAGATTTGCAGATATTTTTATTTTACAGTATCTTATCCGTCCTAATAAACGCATTTTACACGCCTTATCCACCTATCTTCTTATCTCAACAATTTCGAAGTATAGGCTTAAAGTATCAATTTAATTGTCATTTACATGTTCTTTCCTCCTTGCATTGGTGCCTGAATACATATTGTAACTAAATGAAATGAACACTGATAAATAATGCACTTGGAATGCAATTTTTAAAAAAAAAAATTAATTCAAAGAGTCAGAGAAACATTTATTTCAATTAATACGTCTATGGATGTACAGTGGAGCATTTTTTCCTTCTTTTACAGTGTAATAATTTCTTCCATCCAAGTCCCAACAAACTCCCCCTAAGTGATGATCAGGAAGTCTGGGAACAATTATAGGAACGCCTTGCAGAGACGAAAGTATATTGCCAGGTCGAATGTGCCAGTAGTAAATATGATTATATGTTAATATCAGAACCTGGGTACCGTCGGGGGAAATGTCTCCGGATTCTGGGTCAGTTGTGTGGTTTCGATCGCTAGGGAAATTCAGGAGATATGGAGTTGCAATGTCTACAGGTTGGGGTTTGTTCCACATATCTGGAGAAATGAGCCCAATGTCCCTGACTCGGTCGTTTACCAAGTAAACATTTCCATGCGGATCCACCATTATCGTTCTTGAAGTAAGGTGATTGCTTGGAACCCCCGTCCAACTACAAATACATCCCGTCAGATAACTTTTTTCATGACAGAATATAACAAAATTTTCAATTTGATTAAGCTATATTGATACATGTATAATGGAATTTGAATAAAAAAGAATATAAACTTGAACTTTAGCTTGAACTCAAACTTATTGATCATACACACCCATCTTTAACACTTTCTTGATCGGTTATGTGGAACGAAAATAAATCACACCACCTTGACCTCTTTACAAGCAAGTTTTACTCTGTTATTTACGTGTATGTAAGTTTCCTGGCATTTTGCAGTATTTGATCCGAATAGATAAAGTCGGGTTCCTCCACGCGGTAAACATCGGTTCTTCCGGTCGACCCTGTGTCTGCGATGTAAATACAACTTGTACTTCCGCAAGGTCCCACAGCAATATCCTCCCAATCAAAATTACTGGAGGGGAAAATCATCAAAGTAGAAATCAAGGCTGCGCTCGATGCGTTGATTGCAAAGACATAGTTGGTTGGGTGTTCGCTGTCGTTGTGGGTATAGAGTACACCCCTGTGTTTACGACTCGCTGCCAGACCGGAAGCGTCGGTGATCAACTGGGCATGAAAATGGTGGATGAGTTGTTGGTCCGTAAAGTGGGGGTCTGAATCACGATACAAATAAAATTCATGTACCAAATACAGATTTTTGTTGTTGTAGCTTTAACTTAGTTTATCTATCTAAAACACAAACACAACTTATTACCGTTGCTCGTGTGGGCACTTAGGGTAAAGGAGACACTGCCTGTTAGCAGTAGAAGTAAATGTGCCCACCTTAGAAATAGAAATAATACACTGTTAATTAGCAGTAGAAGTAAGTACATGTAGGTCCATCTTAGACATAGAAATAATACATATTTGAACCAGAAGCAGTTTCGGCGCTACTAATAACTTTTGTTATATGTTTATAACCAATGTGATTCCATAACTTCTTTTGTTTAATCAATAGAGTTAAAACGTATAAATATGTAGTTGAGAAACAATTTTTTTCCTTGTGGGATTATCTAGTTCTAGAAGCAAATACATGTGTACATCGAGTGTAACGAGTCCAAAATGGTAATGATATAATAACTATATTAATTAATGACACTTAATCCAGAATGTCCCAAGAGCACTAAAACTGAGGAGAAACAAAATTAACTAAAGATTATATATCTTGTATACTAGTGTTCTGTTACTTACATGTCTTGTGTCGATGGGTCCTTTCTTATCTTCTGTACTTGTCAAGGTAAGCTGTTATATTAGCTTTGAGTACATGCATTTTAATTCATGCTCTCCCGAACATATGAAAAGTCGATGGTCCTGTCATCTCATGAATGATAATGATTCTATTTGTCTTTAATTTACTATAAAAGTGGTTATTAACGCGTGTAAAATACCACTGTGCGTATGGTAAAAAAAATCACAATTTTGGAGTGATAAACCACGCATCCACTTTTTTAATACCCACGCGTCCTGTTTGACCATAGTAAACGCGTACTTAACCACTAGCGTAAATAACCACGTTTTCAGTAAACTTATTTTAATCGACGATTTTCTTTTAAGTTTTTTTCTTTCTTCTATATAGAAAATAGCAATTTCTCGGTAAATTCCAAACCCTTAACAATCTTTAAAACGACCCATTCAAAATATCGAATCTAAAAATGTGTCTCTTTGTAACTATAATTTTTGTTAATTATTTAATCTAAAAGCTCAAACTAATATGGAATGTTTATCAAAGCATCGCATATAATATTGATTTAAAATTAGAGCCGTTTTAACAAGAGCTTGGACTTTCGGTGGGATGTAACCATATTGTTTGCTCATCAAAACAAATTATTTTAAGCTGACAAATATTGACATCCTTTCTTCTAATTCGCAAAGAGAAGTTCATTTATATTCAGACTGTCAAAATCGGAAAGCTTTTTCCCCAAGATCTGCTCAGTTCTGTGAAACTGCCGCTGTTTCAACTAAAATATACATCCCTGGATGAAGTCGGACAAGTCTCATTGCGTTCAATGTATTCATCTCTATTAGCCAATGACTGGACAGTTAACCATGAGAAGACCCCGCCTTCATCTTTGTAACGTGCTGCCCAAAGTCCAAGCTCTTATTAAAACGGCTCTTAGTGAAATGATTATGATCATTTCCCGTAAAGAAGAGGAACCAATGCTGTATGGCAATTTCATTTTTCTGCTGAAATGGATAAAATAAATGCTAAACTTCATAATATAATAGCTATAAATGACGTAATATTAGCAATTTTTCTACATGCAGATCTGTAGCTCTATAGATCTGTAGGAAAATTCGGGTTGACCTATGGTATGTCAACCCGAAATTTCCCGTAAATCTACAGATCTGCACCTATTTCTTTTTCATGATGTTCACTCTAGATTATGCTACTAAGAGACGTTTACATATATCTCGATTTAAAAGTTTATGATTTAGATATAAACTGAGGAAAACGTGCAATACACATATACTGAATAACCAAAGTTAAGTAATAAAAATGTTTCTGAATTCTCATAATAGTTCAGATATCAACTGACAAGACAATACGTCTTGTGCAATATTGTATTCACCTGGTTTGAATATAATTAATGCATACGCTGATCTAGCATTTTCATCTAAAGGTGCAGCTTGGATAAAATTACCCTTAAAGTTAATCTCACGTTTCCCCTTGAGGGGGTAGGGGTGTTCCGAAATATATCTGGACCTAATCCACGGTTCCGACAAACTTATATCCAAGGAAAAGTTAACTGTTTCTTTGCCTAAAGTAGACCTTTCAACTTTTGGCACGCAAATCTGGTCATGAAATCATAAAAAATAAGAAAAACCGATACCTTTTTAGAATTCGATTCTGACTTTCATGTTTCGTGCAGATGAATTATATCTGACTTTTGAAAAAAAATCATTTGAAATTCTTGTGTGAAAATGTCATGTAAAATACTTGTAAATGAGCGATTTACAAGTAAAATATTTCCCGATATACACATATATATTTGGCACGCAAATCTGGTCATGAAATCATAAAAAATAAGAAAAACCGATACCTTTTTAGAATTCGATTCTGACTTTCATGTTTCGTGCAGATGAATTATATCTGACTTTTGAAAAAAATCATTTGAAATTCTTGTGTGAAAATGTCATGTAAAATACTTGTAAATGAGCTATTTACAAGTAAAATATTTCCCGATATACACAATTGTCTGTACACACATATGGCATGCATCATTAGTAATAAAATGCTTTCGTAATGTATTGTGACAGTATACATATATATACATGTATTTGTCAATTAATAGTACAAACCCACTCCCTCCATTTAAAAACTAGATCTTTAGATTCCTCCTCTTAATAAATCACTAATTTAGAGTAAATTACAATCATAAAAAAACATCTTTTGTTTTTATTTCAATTGTTTTGACATATTTATATACGATTATAAACATGGACAGATGCGTGTGATGTTGACGAAAGCTCCTCTACAACGTAATAATTACGCCCTTTAGAGTCCCAGCCGATTCCCTCTGTCGCCCCGTGGGGTCTTGTAGGTAGTGAAGCGATGGGGTGATGTTGTAGTGTATCCAGTACATTGCCACCTTCAGGAACTCTCCAGTAGTGAACTTTGTGCAGCGACAGTAGAAGTATCTGGGTGCCATCTGGCGATATATCGCCGGAAGTGGGACTGTTGTCGGGCACGTGTAAATCAGGAAGATGGATTGTGTGCAAACGTACCAAGTGGGTGCTGTTCCATTGGTCGTGCTGTAACTGTCCGACCAGGCGGTCGTGGCTGGTATGGCTTTGTACTATGTACACGTCGCCACGTTGGTCCACCATGAGGGTGTCCATGCCATGAGACCATCTGGAATTCAAAATAATGTTCTTTTTCTTAAATGACAGTTAAGAATTGATATATGATGTAAATTCCTTCGAACCAAATGGTAATTCACTCATAAATTCATTAATAAAACATC
Organism: Magallana nippona; assembly: GCA_033439105.1. Lineage (NCBI taxonomy): Eukaryota > Metazoa > Mollusca > Bivalvia > Ostreida > Ostreidae > Magallana > Magallana nippona. The sequence goes on along the minus strand of CM065918.1, from coordinate 12,155,954 downwards.
TATAAACAAAATGCTCACTCAATCTGAACCGCTGCAACGTCTGTAAGAATTTGATCGGAGTACACGAACTCGGGTTCCTCCACCCTGTAGATTTTGTGACTATGGCTATCCGCGATAAATATACAGCTGCTGCCTCTACAGGGACCTACAGCAATGTCCTCCCAGTCATGATTTTCGGCGGGAAATATTCGTAGAGTGGAGATGATGGCGGCGTTTGACGCGTTGATGGCGTACACTAAGGACTGTCTGGTATCTCCGTCATTGTGAGTGTATAGGATGCCACTGTGCTTCCGACTGGCTGCTACTCCAGAGGCGTCCGACAGCCGAGAATCCAGGTTGCCGACGAGTGTTGCATGTTCAAATTTCGGTCCTACAATATTTCAATACATGTATTTCTATAAATGTTTCTTTGTTATCGGCATTTGCACTATCTTACAGATAGCACATAGTATCTTTAAGTAAGCATGGTCAAAGGCTAACTGCCAAACAGCAACATCCAATGTCCTTTTCTTTCACTTAACCACTGTGCTTTATTTAATACACCAGATGTACTTGTCATACATGTATAAACCGTGTTCATCAAAGACGTGATTTGATGCATAACGTGACATTGCATCATTCAACAATCCTTTGTTTCTGAAAATCTGAGTGATTGTATATATACATGTACAAGCTATACCATTATCAAACGTTGACCATTTCCCTAATATATCCAATGAGGTCAATGTTTAAATTGACGTTTAGTCCGAAATCCACAAAGCCATATAATTCATTTAAATAAATAGTTTCACTATACCTTCGCACCAGATGCTGGTCAGTCCAAAGACGAAAACAAGAAAGTGCAAATGGACTGCCATGGTGACCTAATGAAAGAATCTACATAGTACCTATATGCATGTTACAAGTAGGAGTAGACTATGCTTGATAAGATATGAAAGGTCATTTCAGATTGCAATGATTTAACACCAATATAAACAACAAAGGATAATTTTTTTAAAAGTTCAAATACACAATTGACGGATCGATACCAAACTATGAACGAAAATTCCAATGGTGGTGGTGTTATTAATAGAAATATTCTATTAATTTGAGGCCACAAAATAACAATCCTGCAGACAACGAAATATAATTCGTGAAAAAGAAATAAAAGAAATATATAGCCGTTTTAACATGAGCTTGGACTTTATGGAGTACGCGACAAACCCCGATTTGACAAAGGCGGGACTTACTCGTGGTTAACTGTCCAGTCATTGGAAAATATTTACATTTTCCAGTGTCTCTGTCTGTGATAACACTACGAATCGATTTTGTACTATATAGCCCAATAAATTCAAAAGACGTATTGTTGGGAGCGCAAGCGGGTTTGCATAATTAATATTCTAATATTTAATCGTACAACTGCTGAAAATTATACAAATATAAGTAATAAGGAATCATTCTTTGAATATTATGAGGTGATAATTTCGGTCGGGCGTGATCAAATCTAAAATAAAGCCCTTCGGGCTTTATTGGATTTGATCACTCAAACTTATTCCTTAAATAGATACGAATACATTGAACGCAATGACACTTGCCCGGCATTCATCCGTAATTAAGATTTGTCATTACGAAATAAAATCTATCTTATATTTTCAATTTAGTTTCCAGAAGCATAGACAGAATTTATAAAAAAGATAAGAAATGACGCTTAACGTTTTTCAGTCAAAAAATGCACGTTCAAATTGACAAATAAAATTGAACTTCTGAGGGATTTTAAAAGTTACTGTAAATAGACTGTATATAATCGGTGAAAGAAATAATTTTATGGAAGAAGAGGAATAAACTCGTGTTATTATTTAAAGAATTTTTCATCGTAGAAACAGAAACACATTGTCAACCTTAGCGAAGAACCACAACTTGGGAGTATTATGAACATACGCATAACCATTGCATTTCAGATTTGGTTGTGGTTTTTGTTTGTGTGTAATTCGAATATTATATTTAAGTTTACCAAAACGTTGGTCCATTTGTCAAACAAAACGCCAACTTTTTCTGTGAAAAACCATAGTGATATTATGCACCTGTGGAAAAACAGGGAAATGAATATGAAAAATGAATTTACTTGAGAGATCCAACATTTGATCGATGAGTTTTCTGAAGGGTCGTCCATGGCCTGATCAAGTGACGCATAATAAATAAAGTGACACGTAATACATGTTTCTTCCTCTTCCGTTTGTTAAAACTTCTTTTTTTTCAGGAAAATATAAAATTATTTCAAACTAAATATTTTAAGAAAATCCACAAAAACACAAATGTACTTTGATTCCAGTTATATGTGTACAACTAATTAGCACAGTTAATTGATATCATCTACATTTTCAACGGCCAAGAAAATGTTTTCGTTGGAGAATTCCAATCCACTTTCGTTTTGAACAATTAATAAATAACCACATGCATATATATATAATTTGTACATTTGGCCTTAGCTGCATGTCTGTAACTCCCGGTCTAAAAATATCCGGATGGATGACCTGACTGTAGGGGTTCAAAAAATTGCGCTAGTTTTGGACTGATTAATCTTATTTCGGAACATATTCGATTCTGAACAAATATTTGATTCCAAAAAAATTCCCCGGCATTTTACTTTACTACAGGTATCGTCACTTAACTTGTCTCTGATATTCTTTTGAACACCATCACCAGCCCCGAAACATGTTAAAATGGCAACTCTTGATCTCGACGTGAATTTACATACTTCATTTTACGAGGTCGGTTTCGGAGAAAGTCTGGGGCAAGTAAAGAGACGATATGAGTAGTATTTTGCATGAAGAGTTTAATGGTATTAATTTTTTCAACATAATTTGTGTGTAAATAAGGGTAGTAGTAGTCAAAATCTATCGCAATTTTTTGTGCGCCGTAAATTGCAGTTTTTTTTACTATGGGAGGCACTGTAACTCCCAGGTCGTCCATCCGATTTTTTGCAGACCGGGAACTACAGACCTGCAGCTAATTTGGCCTTTGAAGGTACATCTTCTCATTTTATTTGAAGTGATAACTTTTCAAGCCCCACACAATTGAACAATGTCTGATCTTTCTTTGAAATAATACATAATTTTTTTAGAGTATATTCGAACGTATTCGCTTTATAAGATATAAACCAACATTAAACCAACAGGGTCAACGAACAGAATGTAGTTAGACCACCAACGAGGGTATAAAGAAATCCGTCCCTTTCTCCTGAGGTCTACACACATCCAAAGATTCCCCTTTAACCCCTACAGTCAGGTTATTGTCTAGATAAGTACGAATTAGTCTCCGGCGAGAGTTCTGTGATTCTGATAAGTCCACGAACACTCAAAAGATAAGGTCAGCCATTTAGTTTATGATTTTGTAACGTTTCAATATACTAGTAATTTGGGTTTTGGGTAATTTTGGGACCACCAAGGCGTATATTTTGCATGCGCTACCCAAACCATGCTTTAGATAGCGTTTTAGATATGTTTATACATGTATGTTGATTATCTAGATTTTTCCTATCATAAGAACAATTTCTATTGGTTTGATAATCTTCATTAGCAGTTACTTATATCTGAATGTCAATTTTCGATCCCTGCAATCAGTTTTAGAGGATTTCATTTTCGAAAATCGAATTACGTTATAAACAGTTATGCTGGCGCAAAACAGTAAGTACACAGTGGTTATACTGTGCATGTGATTGTCCATCCAGTATAATGTTAACTAAAACATCAACAGTATATTGTTCTGTTTCAGATGAAGCTGGTGCTGATTTGCTCTTTCTTTGGCCTACTGTAAGTATATAACTTTTATGACTTTTATACAGGGCTCGAGACATGTTCGCATAAAAGGCAAATACGAATAAATATAAAGACGGACAGCTTATCTTTGTTGATTAGTGTTTGGATCTCTTAAACACTCGTCTCTGATCAATGGCATGAGCACAGAAACTTGATGTACTATAACTGAGTTAAAGTAGGACTCTCCAAGAAATGGCGACATGTTCAGTCAAGTATAAACGTGTTTATTATACCTATGTGAATATTTTCTGTGTAAAATTGCAAGGAATAAACATGCTATTCTATCTAACCGTAAAATAGTTCCCGTGCTATCTGCCCATGGTGAATAGTTTTCGAAACTATTCACCGGCGACATTCGATATCCCTCATTTTTAAACTCTATTGTGTAATCCGAGTCCCTATGTTAAATTTAAAGTCCGATAACTCTAACTTGTTTACAATCAAGAAAATCTGCACGCCGACAAAAACTTTTTCTTCGGTATAATAAAATCTCTATTTACTGACTATTCGGACGATAGCCAGTTTATATTGTCCCCTTTCTTTATAGTCAGTAAATAGGTTTATAATATAACTTATTGTGTGTAACTATCTCATGCTTTCCAGTTATGCCGACTCGGAACCACAAAGAGAATACATTTTATTCGAGAAAGTTGACCATGACCTCAGCGGTTGCCTTGACCGAAATGAGGTTGACAACATCTTCCTCGCTTTTGATACTGACCGTAAGTTGTCTCAAAAATGCATAAATTGTCTTTCTTGGAAAATAATTTGTCATACAAAAAGAAGTTTTCCTTTAACTACTTAGTGGTTTATTTCTTTCGCAGACAACCAGGAAGTGACGAGGACGGAGTTTGAAAACGATTGGCTAAATTTGTATCAGCTTGGAAACGCTCGTGAGGCCAACCTCCTCTTCAACAAGGCCGATGCTAATGGTGACGGCCACCTTACCCATGACGACATGCCCTTGATCTACAGCTACTTTGATATGAATAGTAAAATTTCATTCATCATTCTACATTACCTTAATATCTACTACAAATGGTCAAAGAATTCCCTCGAAGACATACAAATTCTACTAAGCAATCCAACATATGTTTAAGTACAATTATAAAATTACCTTCATGCAATAAGTATCATGATGCAAAACCTTAACTTCAATCTTGTAGACGAACATTTTAAAATTTGAAATGCTTGTTTTCCCATATTCCTAGTATTTTCAAGCATTAATAATCACAAAACTTTTAAAATAAGAAAGTTATATACAGTAACAAAGTATGATACCAGGGACACCTGACGTTTTTCTTCATAAATGAATATCACCATACACTATGATAATCTAATGTTTTAATATAGTATAAGGAAGTTTTCATCTATTAAAAGGAAAGTTTAAAACCACAAGTGTTTGTGTATTATATAAAAGTATTTTATATTGAACTATGTTGATTAATATGTACGTGAGAAGAGTCGGAAGGTTTCGAATCAAAAATCTTCTCAAGAACCATTTGGCCAGGAAAGCTGAAACTTATGTGGAAGCATCCTCAGGTAGTTTCGATTCAAAGTTGTGACAATCAAGACCCCCGGGGGTAGGGTGGGGCCACAATGGGGGGGTCAAATTTTTTCATAGGAATATATAGAGTAAATATCTAAAAATCTTCTTCTCAGACACCAAGCCAAGCATTCTCAGATAGTATAGATTCAAAGCTGTGAATATCATGACTCACGGGAGTAGGGTGGGGCCACAATGGGGGGGGGGGGGTCACATTTTTTCATAGGAATATATAGAGTAAATCTTTAAAATTCTTCTCAGAAACCAATCAGGCAGGAAAGCTGAAACTTGTGTGGAAGCATCCTCAGGTAGTGTAGATTCAAAGTTGTGAAAATCATGATCCACGGGGTAGGGTGGGGCCACAGTGGGAGGGGGGTTCAAATTTTTTAAATTTTTCAAATAGGAATATATATTAGATTAATCTTATAAAATCTTCATCTAAAAAAACCATTTGCCTAGAGAAACTGTAACTTTAATGAAAGCAGCTTCAGAGAGTGTAGATTAAATGCGTTAAAATCAAAATCTTGAAGAGTAGGGTGAGGCCAAATTGGGATCCAATTGAACAAAGGAAAACATTTTAATTATTCACAAAAACTGTTTTTTTGCCATTTAAATGTTATATTTATTTTAAATATTTAAAGCTCGAACAAAACAAAAACTTTCCAACTCTCATTTTTTTCACCATGTGGTTAAATACTGACACGCATGCTTGATATCCTCCCTAGCTGATGGCTGCGTGGACATGAACGAGTTCCTAACCCAGTGGGGGGACCTGAAGCTGGCCCCTATAGACGTGTCCGTCATTGATGCCGGGGATACCACCGTGGCACCTGCTGCCACCACCCACGCCAACAATGGACACCATGGACGTTAACACGCATTAACTTTACTTGTGGTTTTGAACTAAGCGTAATATTGTTCATGTTTGTTGTTTGAAAGTATGCTTGAAATACAAGTTATGTCCAAAATAATTTCCGATGATATTTTATGAGACTATTCCGCCCTCGTTGTGAAATTTTGTCAGTGGCATCTAAAAACCAAGACCTGTATTAGAATGCATCAGCTCTTTTACATTTTTCACTTGATTTTCATTTTAGAAGATCCTTCCTGGTTTATATTTTTTAAAAAGGTAACACAGCTTTGACAAATTGTTTATTTCCTGGAATCAAATGTAGTATCGGACATTGCGTGTTTTTTTTTTTTTACATGTATGTACACTGGAGTATGCATCAAGTCATTCTCTCTTAGATTTGTCTGTCTGTCCGTCTGTCTCTTTGCCCGCCAATTTGCAAATCCAACCGTTAACATCTTCTGAACAATTCAAGATTTACTTCAATTTGGTAAGTTGAATGGTCAAAAACAAATATAAATGTCAGAAGGGCAGTGACAATAACATAGGCCAAAAATAAATTTTTTAAATGAATTTGGTGTTGAATACACACGCTTTGGTTGTTTTAATTTTCACTTCAATTAATCAAAATACAATATCGGCAAAGAACACTGTAATAGTGTCTGCTTGGTTACAGAATAAAACGTCAAATTTATAAAATAAAGAAATATTGGTTTTTGGTAGGCGGTTTCCGAAGTTGATATATATAGACGCCTGCATCGCCGTTTGTTGCACTTTTTTTTCACTCGTATCTCAAATAAAAACTCTTCCCGCTCATATTAGCAAAATAAGATTGTAAACGGACACAAGTAGTCGGCTACCGGTATTTTGACAGATTTAGTAACAAAAGGTAATGGCGTAAATAGTAATGTCTGAGCTTTTAGTGTTTTTCGAATCAAATGTACACTTTGACCAGTCATAATCCACTGTGTAAAAGAATTATCCAAAGATTAAAAAGAATCAATTAAACTCAATCCGTTAAATGCTTAGTAGATCAATTTAACAACAGTCTGTACAGCAAGTCATTAAGGATGACCATATTTCTTTCTACATTCTGGATAGGAAATTTTCTATCGCAGTGTCATGATACAAATATGGCTTGCTTTATAACTGTTTTCCCCCTATGGTGGTACTATTACCTTACCCCCCCCCCCCCCTTGATTTTTATCCTAAACCAAAAAAAAAAAAAATAAAGATCAATTACTTTTTTAACAAAAAGTTTTAAAACCGATAAACCATATCTTTAACTTATCAACGGGTTCTTGCTTTCCGGAGGAGGTGGGGTGTCCAATGTTAATTTTCTAGAACCGTTTTTATTTTTAAAAATTCACTAACTTATCTAATGAACGTATGGGCGTATGAACCTGATAACACCCCCCCCCCCCTCCTCCTTGAGATCCGCGCATGAAATATGCATATACAATGTATTGCACAACTTCCTGAAATCAATACGCGTGTTATTTTAAAAATAATCTGTGTTCAGCGGAGTCGGCAGATTCTATTTTAGGCAGTGACGTTTACCTGTGTATATAAACGAGCGAGCGTAGTTACAACAGCGGAATCAGCTGGATACCGACCCGTCGCCGTCCACGTTCATCATGGGGGTGGACTGGAAACGGGTCCTGTCATATCAGAAGAAATAACACTCGTTCTGACCAATGCTTACTTCGTAACCTCCCTGGATTTTCGCGTCTAGGGTCTGTTCCCGGTTCTTGGGCCCTCGCCGTAGCGACCCCGCTCTCACTTTCTAGTGCTCTGGGGTTGGCGAGGATCACCCAGGGACCACAGTAGAGACCACTCACGCGGAAGTTTTCTACTTTTACTCCGTGGTTTGGTGCTTGTCTGTGGTCCTGGGTATTTATCATCGATCAAATAAGGTAAGTAAATTCTTAATGGTTAAATCAATGGAAAAAGTACACTATACTAGTACATGTAATTGTATAATCGGTGAAAAAAGATAGATCCTCCACGGCAGCTTTTATTAAAGGTAAGTGAGAGTTCAAAGAACATGATTAAACCTGCAAAAGTACAGAGTAGGTATAATTGCTACGACTTTTAGGGAGGTTACGAAGGGAGGCCTTAGTCTAATGCTTGTCATTTCTCTGTTATGAAAAGCAGCATACTATGTTCACAAACATTTGTTCAAAGCTTGTTGTCAGGGTCTCGGTCACTTTAAGCTTGTTAGTGGACAAGCCTCGTGATGAGTTCATGGTTGGGACGGTCCGAAGAACAGACCCAGGGTCGTTGATAACAAGCCCCTGAACTGATGTTTGTTTACACGGTTTGTCTGTCCATGCACCAAATGATCTGGTCCAGTTAGACATGCATCAAATGAACAAATAAAGATATGAAATATTTCTTGTTGTCTTCACTTCATGCGTTGTAAAGATTATTTTTAAATGCCTAGAGCTATATTCAAAAAAAGAAAAATTTTAAAATCTTAACTTCGTACCTTCGATTATGTTCAAAAAGAATTACGATTGATACTTTATTCTATAATTTTTGTTTAGAAAAAAAAAAAACATTGAAGACGATAAGATCAGGAGATTCATAATGTTTAAAGATGTGGTGTTTTTTGTTTCTGTTTTTAGTGGGGTTTTTTTGGAGGGGGAGGGGGGTGCGTTGAAATTGTTTAACTGCAAAAGAAGTTGATTTTTGTAAGTTGCAACTTAAGGTTCTCCGATCCTCAGTCTCAAATTATTTTTTTCATCATAAAAATGTTATTTATCTTTCAAATTTTATAAATAAAATAAAATAAAAAGCAATTGTTTGATGGCATCCATGCATTTAACGACGTTATTGAAACTGAATAATTTTGGCCGCGATCGATATTATTGGAATAAAGATGAGATCAAATTAGAAAAAGAAAGGTTTTTTCTGGTGCATCGGTGGCTCGAACCCCTTAACCTTTATATAGTAGGTTTCCGTGGAACCACTATTCCAAGCAGTTCGATGAATAGTTGGGTGTAATATTAACACTACAAGACTAACTAAATTTGTCTAAATAAAAGGCAGATACACGGTACGAATAAAAAAATCCGGATAATTTAGAGTTATCGAACATTGCTGAGGATCGGAGATCGTTAAACAATAAGGCAATAACATTGCGTTAGTGACTAACGAATTGTTTAATTTACTTAAATGAATGAAATCGCCCATTGATCCAAATATTGGGGCATGTGAAACAAAACGCCTCGATTCTGCAATTTGGTTCTTCGAGCTTATATTATTTATATGAATTGCATATTTACTTTGATTCAAACTGATGATTTTGTTAAATAATGATAATCCATCATCAATTAGTACTTACATTCTACCATAGTAACCAATTACCTAGGTAACAGCTTGTTGCGATGACACCCATCCCGTACCTTTCACCGATTAAACACGGCTATCTATTCTAAATCAGGATTACACACGTACATGGTGAACCCCCTTTTTACTTGAAAACTCTTGATCACCAATGCTTATTACATCCTATATAGCATTATCATTAATTACAAAGACACATTCAACACGCATCACATTATCTTTTTATGAAAAAATATTGATATTGCTAGCTCCCATTGCTTGCACTATTTCTGAGAACGCAACTTTCAAACCTTAGATATGCCTGAAGTCATGACGTCAGGCAAAAATTATTCTAAACCATTAATAGACACTAATAATTTCCGGGTGAATCAATTTTTTTTCTTCAAATTTTGATATATGCGTTCAGAAATAGCTTTTGTGTACTTTTTAAATTATTCCAATTGTTCGTCATCCCGTTATAAGAGATTATATAGCCACAAAAAGTTTAAAAAATATCATTGAGAAAAAAACATATAAACCTATCTCGTGTGATATTATTTCTAACAAAAGTCATAAAAAGAAAATTTTATTCCCAGTTCCATCTGTACATGTATTCATCGACCTTTTTCGTTTAATATTATCTTCGAAGGAAAAAATAATTAATAATAAAGTCAATATTGATTTGATTTAAATTTAAATCATTGTTATTGAAATGCTTCGCGCACTGATAAAGTTTCCCGGTGTTGTATAAATGCATTTACATTCAACCTGTTATCTAGATATGGTAATGCTATCATATACTGAGTATTTGGCATACTCAAAAACCTAACCTGCCTGGTCTCATTGGCCCAATCTATACTTATAAATTAAGACTTTTTGTCAATAAACTAAAAAATGCCTACACCAGAGAAACTGCTTACACCTTTGATATTTCAACAAGTGTTATATGAAGTCCGTAAGCTATAGTTGAATTTTACCTAGTAAGTAATTACTGGACAATAAATTAAAAACCTACTTTCATTTTCGACTAACAAGCTCGAAATAGTAAAAATGAGAGTAAGGTGGTGGACACGCTTTGGCGGATCCAAATCAGTGGGAGTTAGCATCAAAATATATACTTGCAATGAAATGCTATTGAATGATTATGTAAACAATGAATAAAGTTATAAGGAACTTAACATGGATTATACACAGAAGTTAAGATTTGACAAATGTTGAATAAATGAAATGAGGCAATTCGTCTCTTGAATGCGCGATTTTAGTTATGATAGATAGAAGCTAGCGAAGCGCGACCTCTCGCGAGAGAATGGAATAGAACTTTCCAGAAGTACGCGGTTTGACTAATCAACGCCCTGACGAAAAGTGTAGGACGGGTTCATCATGCATCGCGGGCAGATAGTAATACCTTGGATGGGACTCTTTGGTTAATATAAAAAAGTTAATGAATAAAATGGAACAATTTGATGCAATTTTAGTTGTAATGGAAAGAATATTTTTTTTCCAGAACTGGGTGCTCAGGAACGCGGGTTGACTATAAAATTTTATATCATGGCGGAAAGTGTAGGGCGAGTTAACCATCGGGCAGATGCTTTGGATCTGACAACTTTGGTTTAAAATATGCAAATAAATAAGCATGTCTTTATGAATAAATGATGTGTGCTTTAAACGGGGAAATTATATTGCGGGGGGGGGGGGGGGGGGGGATGACTACCTTCCCCAAATTGGTATTTTTCAAAACAGTCTTAATCTGAAATTCTCATTTGGGTCAGTTATACTAAAAATCATTGTGAAATTTTATCTAAAGAACACAATTTAGAGACGTCCTAAATACCCACTCACTGGTTTAAAAAGAAAAAAAATCATTGTTACCATTTTCCACTCAGATGCAACAAAAAGAATTATGGCCACGTACATGTGTGTCATCCAATTCAGTTAAGATTTTTTCATCCCTCATCTAAATATCCAGCTATGCAGTTGGTTTTTTATTTCAATTTTAAAGAATATGTTAAGAAAGCAATTAATAATAAAAATCGGACACAGTGTACATTTGAAAATAAAAAAAAATATGGTTCTACAGTTTAGCATAATGCCATTAATGTGTAAAGTGTTAATTCCCGCGCTTGCGCGGGATATCATTTAGTTATATTAAAAAAAAATAAGTTCAAATCAACCAAACCTGGTCTCATTCGTTTGGCGTTAAAATGTTTTCCTTCAAAAGTCTGTCTACGGGGCCACAAATATTGACCAACTCGATATTGATCCGTCTGACTTTAGCAACATCAATATATAGTTAAAAAGTGACTAAGATCAAAAGTGAATTCAAAAATGTTTCAGTCTCTTTTTGTTTTAGATAGTTTTTGAAACTATATAGGCTTAAATTCTTTTTGAGTTTTTGTCAGTGACATCTAAAACCCGATACATGTATGGATCAGCTCTTTTAAATTTTTTACTTGATTTTCATTTAAAAGATCCTCCCTGGTTTTTATTTTTTTAGAAGGTAACACAGCTTTGTTTATTTCCTGGAATCAAATATAGTATCGGACATTGCGTGTTTTTGTACATGTATGTACACTGGAGTATGCATCAAGTCATTCTCTCTTAGATTTGTCTGTCTGTCTTAATTTGCCCGTCAATTAGCAAATCCAACCGTTAACATCTTCTGAACAATTCAAATTATACGATGTATTTCATTTTGGTAGTTGAATGGTCAAATATCAGAAGGGACTGTGACAGTAATATAGGTCATAGGTCAAATTATTCGTATGGATTTGGTCACCAACCGGATAATAGTATTTTATATACAAGCTTTGGTTGTTTTAATTTTCACTTAAATGAATCAAAATACAATATCGGCAAAGATCACTGTAATAGTGTCTGCTTGGTTACAGAATAATACGTCAATTTTATAAAATAAAGAAATATTGGGTTTTGGTATGCGGTTTCCGAAGTTCATATCGACGTCTGCGTCGCCCTTTGCTGTTATTTTTTTTAACACCTCGTATCTCAAATGAAAACTCTTTGAAAGTACAAAATACCGGCTCATATTAGTAAAACAAGATTGTAAACAGATACAAGTAGTCGGCTATATTGACAAATTTTGTATAAATAAAAGCTGAGCTTCTAGTGTTTACAATTCGACAAGTCATAATCCCCTGTGTAAAAGAATTATCCAAAGATTAAAAAGAATCAATAAAACTCCATCCGTTAAGTGCTTAATTATATCAATTTAACATTCAGTCTGCACAACAGATGATTTAGAATCACCATATTTCTTTCTAGATTCTGGATAATTATGCATTCAAATTTTACAACATAATTGAAAGAATCCCCCCCCCCCCCCGGCCGCCGCTTTTCACCCGAAACAAAGCTCGACTAAAAAGGACAAGAGCGTACAATGCCTGACAAATCCCCCGCACCCAGAATGTTGAAATGGTACATATAAAAAGAAATTTACATTTGAAAGTATACATCAGTACATGTATAATATAAAGCAGCATTCTCTGACAAAGTAACAAATACATTTATACTTTGTACTTATCTCGTTTTTCATGAGTTTATTTTCTAAACATTAACACCATGATCTCATATCTGTGCTAGCGCTATTTTTATGCGACATTGTGTGTACAGAACATGAACATGGCGTAATTTTGATCGTTATCTAAGGGGAATTAAATAATATAAGAGATCTAAATAATTTTTTCAATTATTTACTTAAAACCACAGAAATTAAAAAAAAAACGTCGGCTTAGATTAAAACACCCTCTCGTCCGATAAGGATAGTCTATAAGCCTCCGCCTATCTCACTGAGCTACGTTGATACACAACAGGAACGGTGATTGTTTGACAATTATAATTTAATAAAAAGTGAAATGTTTCTGGTGAAAAGCACGAAGTTTGACCCTTTATGGGTCTAGGCTCCATTTTAATAAATCATTAATAAAAATGAATAAAAACTTATCCTTTAAATAAAAGTACTTTTAGGATGGAGTCAAGACCCATTGATACTTAAAATTTGCAATTTAGAACAGTAAATGATCAAGATTTTGGCATAAAACGCTGTGCAGCTTAATTTCGAAACCCATACCTGTCGTGTTTACAGAATGAAAGCATATGTTTGACTCACAGCATTACATTTATACTATAAACAATGCTTACAAGCCAAAAATTGATATTTTATCTGAAATTGAAAATCGTTCGTCTTTATTGCTACCAGTGGGGGATATACAACGCCTTGTACGCCCCTATCCTTTCCAAAACCGATAAACCTATTGTGAACACGAAGGAGGTTGGACTTTTTCTTCTTATGTATATGTTTTGTATATAAATCTCATATCGTATTTATATCTTTGAGAGTTTTTGAGGTTCTAGTTTTCTGGAGGTGGGGTGTCTAAATTTTATTTTCTATTTAAATTTAATTAATCAAATGAAAGCGCATCTGTACCCGACAACCCCCTTCATCAGATATACAAATTTGAGTTGCACAACTTCCTGAAATCAATACTCGTGCTAATAAATAATTTGTGTTCAGCGGAGTCGGCAGATTCTATTTTAGGCAGTGACGTTTACCTGTGTATATAAACGAGCGAGCGTAGTTACAACAGCGGAATCAGCTGGATACCGACCCGTCGCCGTCCACGTTCATCATGGGGGTGGACTGGAAACGGGTCCTTTCATATCAGAAGCAATAACAATCGTTCTGACCAATGCTTACTTCGTAACCTCCCTGGATTTTCGCGTCTAGGGTCTGTTCCCGGTTCTTGGGCCCTCGCCGTAGCGACCCCGCTCTCACTTTCTAGTGCTCTGGGGTTGGCGAGGATCACCCAGGGACCACAGTAGAGACCACTCACGCGGAAGTTTCTACTTTTACTCCGTGGTTTGGTGCTTGTCTGTGGTCCTGGGTATTTATCATCGATCATGTAAGGTAAGTAAATTCTTAATGGCTTAGTCAATGGAAAAATACTCGTATAATTGTATAATCGTAAAAAAGTAGATCCTCCACGACAGCTTGTATTAAAGGTAGGAGAGAGTTCAAAGTACATGATTAAACCTGCAAAAGTGCATGGTAAGTATAATTGCTACGACTTTTAGGGAGGTTACGAAGGGAGGCCTTGGTCTAATGCTTGTCATTACTCTGTTATGAAAAGCAGCATACTATGTTCACAAACATTTGTTCAAAGCTTATTGTCAGGGTCTCGGTCTTTTTAAGCTTGTTGGTGGACAAGCCTCGTGATGAGTTCATAATGGATGATTTCACAAGACAGTCCAGAGTACAAGCTCAGGGTCGTTGATAACAAGCCCCTGAACTGATGTTTGTTTACACGGTTTGTTTATCCGTGCAATAAATGGACTGTTCCAGTGGAACATGCATCCAGTGAACAAATAAAGATGTGAAATACTTCTTTGTTGTCTTGACTTCATGCGTTGTAATAAACCCTTAAAATGCCTAGGGTTTGTAAATGAATTTTTGTTTCATTGTCTTATTTTGGTGCTTTAATTAAAAAAGATTACTTTACTCTATAAAAAATATCAAAAGGACAAGAGGTAGTGATCCAAATAAAAAAATAATAAAGCATTATAAATGACATTTTTAAAAAATATATTTTTTGTAGTTTTGATGTCTGTGTAGTTTAATTGTAATCATTTACAAAGTGTAATGCTTTAAAAATATTGAGATATGAAATTATTTTTCGATGTAGGGATTATTTTGATCAAATGTTTTTTGTTTTAAAAACACTCTGTGTAATAGAGATGAAGTAATATTATGCAAGCAATGCCTGTTTCAAGTGACTCTGCAAATCAATGAAACTTAAACAATTAGACAATAGCATCGATTATATGGGATCTTAATAAAGGCGTTCTTCTGATTGGCTGAAATAAAAATGAAAATGTACGTTTAAAAAAATTAACGTTACACTATTCATAAGACCAATAATTCCAAAATTCCCTATATTATGAATTTCTTACAAATAAGAAACTATTTGGAGGGTAAAAAAAAACCGGGAAATAAAGATAGTTTTACTTATCATGAATATACTATATGATGTAGCTATAGAGATTTAGAAGTTTTTAATCAATCAATTCTCTAAATGTCCTTTTTCAATATTCAATATATTCACATAAAGGACTATATATGATTTGAGCCTGAAACAGCCCCTTAAAATGATCATCATCATTTTACTGTCATTCTTTATTTTCTTTGTACAGATATACATGTTAAGTTTTTTCATAATTTCCATTTTGATTCAAGTGCCCATAATTCAGAAATATGACATCATAAAGTTAACCTTTTACCGCCATTTTCGCATTTTTAGCATAAAACAGCTTGTTTTTAATCAGTTTTCTTTCAGAAAGCACTGCGCACATGCTTGAACAAACAAAATATTTTCATTAGAGATGTATCTATTCAAGACTAATAAGTGACAAAAATACTTTGCTTGTTCAAAGCTGCGATCTATATTTCCCATTCGAAAAACGATAAGAAAAACGTAAATTTTTGACTGATTTTGATTGAATTATAAAAATAGCGTCACTTCTGACGTCATATACTGCCGGTGAGCGCAAATCAAATAAATAGGTGAAAAATATATCTTATATCAACTCCTCGTAAAAATAACATCACAATTTAATGTATTTGAAACACTTTAAAAAATGGCAAAATATGGGGGCCAAATTTGACTCATATCATATAATACACTACGTATAGTCCTAAGTTTACAAAAAATCAAACTTTGCATGTGTTCTGAAACAGTTTTTGCGTACTTTTTAAAAAGTTCTCGCATTGTGTCATCTTACATAAGAAATTATGCAGCCACAACGTTTTAAAGTGGTACCTAAAAAAAAACTACCTAAAACCTATCTTTGTGACAATTTTTCCAACAAAAGTCTGTGAGCGTTAAGATAAAATAGAAAACTTCATTTGTACACTTTATATCCACCTTTGTCTTTTCATATTTTCTTCAAATTAAAAAAAAAAATAAAATTGATATTAATTTGATTTAAATCGTTGTTATTTTGTATTTTGTATTCTTAATACGACATTCGAATATTTGTATAAGCTTTTGGCTTTTGGCTTATGAATCACGAGTGGGGTGGGGTATGGTAAGAGTCATAGCTTGTAATGGATCTTTTTTTAATTTCAAACATAAAGGGAAATGGAGATATACATTTAATACATGCAATCAAGCTCTACACATCGAATCTTTTACTAAAATACTATCTTTAAGATCTAAAAGTGATTGGAGGCGGGGAAAGGGGTACACATGAAATGTGAGCACTAAAAATAAATAGACGCTTGAAATGTAGGGGAAGGGTGACACTCATTGATCTCCGCCTATAAACTCTAATGAAATATGTTTTGGAGTTAAAGGGTGGTACATGTAGAAAGGGCATGGTTTCGGCAATATTTTAACTACTTTTTATGAAAATCTGTTCATCTTACTCATTATACATGTATATAGTACATAAAGAAGCAAATAAACACGACTAAGGAAGACTGGTAAGACAGTCGAAATATTTCTAAAAAGTGTTTTATAGTGTTTTTTTAATTACTCAAAAAGAGACTGGATAAAATAGAGTCTATATTTTTACAGTAGTACTACACAGATAATCCAAAGTAATGTAAAGGTGATAATGCTTTTGTTTTTCCAAGTTTAACTAGTTTTTTATATCAAATATCTAAATTTGATTTATGAAGGTCACGAAATATGCTGCTTTGTTCAAATTCTGATGACGAGTTTTTCTCTTATGAGAGAAAAATTGTTTTCTAAATATGCACTCTACACACCCAAGTAAATATTGCTCTAACCAAAGAGCGATAATTAATTAATGACCAAAAACTATGTCAAGTTATTAGAGGACACAGTGTTACAGAAAATAAACATTTAGCTTTCTTTTCTCAGAGAAATAAATGATACATTAATAAAATCCAAGAAAAATCGACAAAAATTTGAACTTGGACCAAAGAATGTAATAAAATGGAGATTAAAATTGAAACTAATCATCTTTTAAGGTCAGACCAAAAATTAGAGCTTGGCCAAACTTGGGGCGAAAGAAAGAGGCCAAGGCCAGGCCAATGAGGTCATGCCAGTTTTCAGAGTATGTAAAGTTGTTTGTAAAAGGTCCGTGGGGTAATTTTGCTAACTTTTAATTTCTGGAATCGTTTTTGGTTTTTTCTTTTCATATTTGATTGTTTACTAATTTTTGTCTTTGTTTTGATTTGGTTTTATTTATTTATTTATTTTTGTTGTTGCGCGGTAATTATTTAAATATCAGTTCACGATGCATTTAACGCTAGATAAGATACAGAAACAGATTTCACATTCGATAAAAATAAACCATTTCATATCTTGTGTTGGTTGTATCGAACTGAAGACTTCAAAGGAAAACACATTTGCGTCAAAATTAATCAAGATAAATCATAAAAATGTATGAGAGCGTACGTCATTTTTAGATTGTGGAAAGGGAAGAGCAAATTCAAAGCATGTACAAGTGCCAAGTACCTACGTCCAACCGTTTAAACTATAAGTGTACGAAGGAGAGTCTTGGTTAACGATTTTCGATCCTCAGCCATGTTCGATAACTCTGAATTATCCGGATTTTTTTCTATTCTAACCTTAAATCTGCCTTTTATATAGAAAGATTTAATTAGTCTTCGAGTGTTCATACTACGATGAGTTATTCAAAGAAATGTTTGGCTTAGTGGCTCCACGGATATCTACTACACAAAGGTAAATGGGTTCGAGCCACGTTGCACCGATACAACTTTTATTTAATTTGATCTCAACTTTTATATTTATTCCATTATATTCATCGTTAGCAAATTTGCAATAACTTTGTAAAATGCTTGGATACCATCAATAAATTTCATTTCATTTCATTCATAAAGTTTGAAGGACATTTTTAGGATGAAAAAATACTTTGAGGCTGAGGGTCGGAGAACCTTAAATGCCTGTCATTTTTCTGAGCATACTTTGTTCACAAACATTTCTTCAAAGCTTGTTGTCAGGGTTTCGGTCTTTTTAAGTTTGTTGGTGGACAAGTCTCGTAATAAGTTCATGTTTTGTAGAATTATCATGATAGTACGAAGTACAGGCCCAGGGTTGTTGATAACAAGCCCCTGAACTGATGTTTGTTTACACGGTTTGTTTGTCCGTGCAAAACAAGGGACTGGTTCAGTGGAACTTCCGAGGAATCATATTTCTTTGTTCCCTTGACTTGAATTTTTCCTCAGAAAACTAAAGCTACTGTTGTAAAGATTTTCATAAAGAACGTAGGTAAAGACATTAGAAAACAAAATCCAGAGCTCGAAGTTGAAATAATAAAAAGAGAAAAAGCTTTTTTATTATTTAAGAAGAACTGTTTTATAAAATTTTATTATAATTATAAAATGCTATTTTTCCGTTTGGAATAACATTTATACCATTCATAATCATGTGTTTTTTTCCCACATTGAATTCTAATAGGGGAAAGAGAGGAGTTGCATAAAAAGTAATAAGAGGATTTATGTTTTGTTGTTGCATATGGAATTTTTTTTTACTGACAGACGAATTTTTGATTTTATCTTTTATAATGATGCTTTATAATTACATGTGTCATATACTAAATTTTGAATTTTATCTTATCACATTCGTGTGTCCGGTTCAAAGAATCATTAAGAAAATATGATAATGATCTATTAGTCTGTCATGTATCATTATCATGATGCTACTTTCTCCCCCGCTAATCAAAATAATGAAACTGATACTTAATTAACAAAAACTTTGGGCTATAATAAATTTTTATTGATATTTACGAGACTCGTAATGTGCAGGTATATATGGCATATGCCGTTTATATCAATTACCTAAAGATATTTAAAAGTGGGGTTTTTTTGGCATGTTTATGCGTTTTTGTGGCTATGGGGACATTTTGAAGTGCATGAACGGAATGGGAATGTCATTGATGAGCTTTATCACTTTTCGTTCTTTGATTCCAAAGTATTTTAAAGAGAGACATATAAAACCAATTACCACTAATACATTTTAATTTGTTTCAAGGATTTTTTTTACAATTAAAAATTCAAAACCAGTGAATTTAGAACTGTTATTCAGCGTAATAGCAGCGGGATGGCTCCATCGGGTATAATGATGCACACCGACCAATGGATCAATTGATGCAAGAGCTCCATGCATGATGCATCACCTCAAATATCACTATAACGTCTAATTAATATGTCGAGGTTTTTTGTTTCGTTTAGATCCGTGTCACAAGACAAAGAAAAGTATGGCCATTGGGATTGCTCAGCAATCTTGGTAGAACTTATTACTGGAAATTCTTTGTAAACTTGTGTGCAACAACCACCAATGAGAGAGATTTAAAAGCAAACCAAGCCAACAAGAATTAAATATATATTATATCTTTATTGTATAGATGTTAGTTGTAACATATTTTCTTCCGGGGGTGGCAGTAGGGGTACCTCTGACAACAATCATTAGACGACGAACAGCTGTAACCATACCAACAGTCGTAACAAACTTTGACTTGAGGGTCACACACATTATACCGTCTGCAGCAATCAGAGGAAGTTGAACAACGCTTCCGGTAGCATTTGTAGTCCGGAAGTTGTTCCCAAGGACGCTGGTAGCTTGACACCCTAAAACACATGATAAAAGCATTATCAATACAGGTAAAAATCGAACCTTTTGACGATTAAAATGCATTTGGCTCAATGTTGCGGAAATGATCCTAATGTATAAAATTACAGCAATTAGCTATCTGGACTGATAATGATTCATTATACACTTTTGCTGACAGAAGTGTAATGATTCAACAATTAAAACTTGTTTGAAAACTTGTTTTAAAAGGCAAGGTTACTGTTATTGCGGTCAAATGATAAAGATTATTTAACGGAAACTAATTAGGTAGTCATTATGTTTGAACTCATCAAAGTACACTAATAAAACTTCAAATAGACCAATTTAATTTAGCTTTGACAATTGCATATTACAAAAATCAACTCTGTCCATTATTTTAAAAAATTACATTTAATGACAATCAATAAACACAGTTAATTTATTGATAATAAAAGTGTCATCAAAACAAAAATCATAAACGTCATAGCCACCAAATACCGGATTAACGATTTCCAGAGGTGTGCTATAAACGATGACATTTGTTAAATTCAATACAACGTAAGTCCGCAATTTCATAAAATGCTTTTATTCAGTTGTTCATTTAATAAAAGCATCCACAATCTGCATTTTCACTGCATTTATATTGTATTCATTGCTGCGTCGGAAATTAAGACCAAACACATTAAACGAATGCATTGGACGATTGATTAGAAATGAGTCGGTGTAATTTTAGACATGTTCATGTATATTGTTATATTTCATTGGCCTTCAAACAAATTGAATGTCATTGATGACACTGGATTTCTATTGTCTCACAAATGAAACAATGTAAAAAATGTACCTTTTATCCATTATGATATTACTGCAAGTTTCCGAAAACAAATTATGTAAATCATTTTTTTTTTTTGGAATAAGATAATATGGTTTTCGAACTCAAGTGCCCAATGTTAAGAAACGGATAACGACATCATAAATGTAACATTTGCCGTAATTTAATCAGTACATTAATATTGAGCAAGCCTAATCATTCAAGGAAGCATCCATTCCAGGACAAGAATGGATATATCTGTCTAACGTGTTGCAATACACACGCACACATAATAGCAAGTAACTAATCTCTCAACAAAATATACTGTCTTTTCCTGAACAACGTCAGTTAACTGGTAATTGTGTTGCAGTGATCTTATTTTTTATTTCAATTTTGCATACTAACACTTCTACAGACTAACACACAAAAAACCACGTACACATTTGCTATATTTCTCCTTTGCGTCCCGTTGTGGAAAAACTCTTTGAAAATAAAATCTCAGTTTAATAAGAATACACAAATTCATTTCTTAAGATGAAATATTTCGTACCTTTGTCTATTTGGAGAATAGCGGTAAGAAGGCCTTGCCCCGTTGCGCGACCCAAAACCATACGACATCATCGCGTACCTGTCAAATATATTTTTAAAAATGTCTCTGTAAAGAAAGGATTACAATGAACACTGTAATTTTGATGAATAGCACATCCAAAAAAATCACTTTGACCAAAAAAAGCCGCAGTATACATTACCTTTTATCGGTCATTAAGTCTGTATCTAGGGCGTTCTCTATCTCACTCTCTTAATGAAAAAAGCAGTCAAAAGAAATTAGTGTAACTGTTTGTACCGTTTGCAAAGCTGGGAAGAAATAATAATAAATAATAATAATGAAGTCTTTTATTTACACAGGATAGCACAATTAGTAACAATGTACTAGTTTACATTGTTGTCCTGTATAAAACATATGTACAAAAATAAGTATAAGACACATGGATAAATAGTATAGATAAAATATACACACTCATTAATAAATATATATGTACTGATTTGATATCATAAAATATCAAATTTACTTTGCTAAATAATATTGTTGTAGATACTTTGTTTTAAAAGAAGCCATGCTGTTACATATTCGAACACAATCTGGCAGTTGATTCCATAAAATAGCTCTTTATATTCTAAAAGAGCGTTTATGATATTCAGTCCTTGATTTTGGTATATATAACAAACCATTAACACTACTTCTTGTTTCTCTAGTACTTACTTGGTTTACATATCTAAAAACATTAATGTATTCTGGTGTCATACAATTTCACATTTTAAAAGCTAACAAAAGTTTTCTGTATATAAAATAATCCTGAATAGGCATCCATTGTAGAACTCTAAAAATATCAACAGAGGAAGTTTGAGTGGTTTTAACGTTCAGTATAATTCTAGCTGCCCTTTTCTGTAATTTAAAAATTTTCTCAATTTGGCCATTGTTTTTGGCTGAACACGAATGTGGGAAAATAACAGTATTATAATTTTTTACATGTTATAAAGCAGCATTTGACATAAAACCCACGAATACGACGTAAAATACCTATTTTTTAGCATGTTTTTTGCTAAAAAAAATTCAATCTGCTCTGACCAAGTAAGAGATTCGTCTATGGCTACACCAAGAAGTTTAGCCTTTTCTACATTGTTTGAAACAACATCACCAACTTTGATATACAATTGTCTACATTTCGATAATTTTTGTTTTGTATCGATCAACATACATTAAGTTTTCTTTAAGTTAACGTTCATAGTCAACTTGTTACTGTTCATTCATTTTACAGAATATAAAAGATCTTCATATAATTTTTGTTCAATAACATCAATAGATTTATGGGAAACATCGTGTGTTGTATCGTCTGCATAAGTCATGATCCCGACATATTAAGGGCTATTTGCTTTACTTTATTAACAATATCTGAAAACATTTGACGAATTGAGAGACACTGCACATATGATTGATCTTGAATATACTCTAGTCTTTGATATACTTTCTGTAAACGCAAAGTGAAGATGCAATGTTTCGGATCATAATTGACAATTCCATTCATAAATCATTAAATCAAAGTTACAGTAAGTTTCAAGGAATTTTGAACACTGAAATGCTTACCTGTATTTAACGACGAGGTGGTTTCTAACATGAAGACAATGAATAATGCGATAACAAGAAGCTGTGACCGACATGATCCAAAGGGCAGGATGATTCTGTTTTTGTCCATTATTTCCATCTATAGTAAACAACAATCAGCATTGAAGATAAAGAGAAAAACGAAAAAACTGTTCAATGTCTACGCGCCACAGAAATGGCCTAACTTCTTGTTTGATTGATCGGGGGATTCTGGCATTGAGCATATTCCACTCTTCTTGTTTATTTCAATTAGACAAAGAGCTAAATCCGTCCTCAGAGGAAATGTGTTAATCATGGTATTGCCTGTAAATGTTATAAACTCACCTGAACGCTCGATTAAACCCTTATTAATTTTACATCTCCAATTCCTCGATACAGATACCAATTTATTGTTGTCATACCTCCGTGGCACTATTTAACAGATATATGCATTATTCAAACATTGTTAAATCACATATTTTAATAGCTATCAGAAATAATCGACCTACATGTTAAGGGTATAACAAAAATGGAGTTATTCAGCATCAAATGTCTAGACAACCAAATATTGTGTTGCTCGTTAACAACCTTTCTACTATAAATAACCACCCTCGTGATTATTAATGTGATTATGCTTTTCCAGTGTGGTTTGCGTTGATAGAGAGCGAGAAGATGGAGACACACTACAGCATTGAATGATTTATTTTTGACGTCGCTTTAATAACTGCAGCATCAGAGCAGACAAGTCATAACGCGCTGGTTACGCGCGGTGTGTCTGATCACCTGAAGACAGTTATCAAAACTAAAACGTCAAGCATAAATGATTCAAAGCTTAAAATTACATTCTTTTTGGAATAAATTCAATTATTTTCTTCAACTAGTTGAAAAAAGCAGAAGTAAAACAGTAAGCACAAGATAGAGCTAGTTTAATGCTAATATTGTATCGGCAATGTTACAAGGAAAATGTTTTAATAAGCTACATGTATAACTTATATGATTCATTATAAAAGTACTCTAAACTTTTGGGATAATTTCATTGAAGTCAGAAAGCGGTTACATTCTTTAACACTGACATTGTGACCAATTCTGTCGATGAATCAGTATTTTCGATAGTATTGATATCTAGGTAATTTTACATGGGAACTAAAAAAGATTCAATTTGATCACAGTATGAGATGGGTATAGAAGCAAATGTAGTTTGAGTTGAGACGATAGACATAACAGGATAGATTCACTGAACGAATGATTTGTGATGTTGCAACAGTGTTTTTGGTATGATTTTCATAAACAGGACAGATATCTGCCAATAGATTGTATTTGATCATTTCAAAGATTACTGTAGTAGTTTTACAGCGACGCTTTGCTGATGGTGGTGAATAAACATGATCTTATTGGACTTGAAATCCCTGATCACTATAAAGTTATAAATGGTATGTATTACAAAAATTAAGTTTATGATATATTTCATTATTAATGTTACGTTATTGTTATTTGAGGGTCAAATATTTCAGGTGTACTTGTTTTATGAACAAATAAAACCGGACGTCGTTATTTCGCACAGAGACACTGGGAAATGACGTCACTTGACAGAGGATACCTTACGTTTATCCATCGAATATCAACACAACCATTTCACAAGAAATTTCTCACAAGACTTGGAATACCAAAACTAACTGTCGGGAGCGGTTGAGTCGACTTAGACATGTGCTGACATTTTGAAATGGCACCTTCTCGCAAAGACCAGACAAAAACCAACCGACTAATTCGTTTTGGGATCATTCCGCATAACGCTTCCTAACACAGAGATCGCATTAAATATAATCTCAGTCCACGGCTTCCCTAGGAAATAAGGTGTAAATATAATTAATCAGAGAAGAGAAAGAGAGGGAGAGAGTCAGGCAGTTTGGAAACGGACTGTCTTCTGTTCCATTGATTGAAGTCATCGCCGACATTGAAACTGACCAGATCAGATATCCGTGTAGTGATTGAGTATTCAAATCTTTTGGTATATGGGTTTACCTCCTTATCAAATAAAAATACAACGATTAGACAAATGACTTATATGCGAAAAGATTTATATCCGCAAATCCAAAAGTCGGGAAATTACTGTGTTTGGTAACACCGATTGAGAATATCTTGGTTGAGCTTTAGTATTCTAGTTGGCGACTGTCTAAGATATCACTCAATTAATTAAAAGTTTGGCAAGACCTGTCCAATTATTCAGAGATATTGTTCATCAGAAAGCCAAACAGTTATAATTGCTCAGTAAAAGGGCCTCCATGTCTTCACCAATTTATCACAGATCTTGGAAAAGGCATGCTTATAGGTCTAATCATTATATTTTTTTACAGTTTGTTTTTGGACAAAAGATAAATTGAATATCACCATGTCGTAACTACTTGCAAGTATTGTGCATACGTTTAGGTGCATAAGCAGTCTGTTCCAGAACAAACCAGTTAGATCTAGTTTCCTTTACTGTCATAGAATGATAAATCGTCGCATGTCAAGCAATCATCAATATAAGAAGATTCTGCCTTAGTATCAAATGTAAAAAAAAAAATTCTCTTATCATTTTGTATAAGAAGCTTTATTTTATTACATATAGATTAGAATCAAACTAATCTTTTCAATATCCCCAAGTCTTCAGTCGGGTCAGATGAACATGTACTGTAACCCGTTTCTAAGAAAACCATTGGACTAATTCGGGGGGAAATACATGATTAAGTCTAAGATTTGACTATACATGTACACTATACATCATTGCCAAATTGTTAACTTTGCGATACAAGACATACGATAAATGAATTTTATTGGATGAAAATGGTGGTGAGGAGGCATGAAAATACGTAACCTACAAAAAAACTAGAAATATTGAAAATATATTCTTTTTTTAAATTTAACGTATTTATTAATGTTGTGTTCACAAAGCCAATAACATAACAATTCATGAACTGAAATATAACAGGCTAATCAATTTTGTTTTTATATAGCCTAAATAGAAAGTATATCATTAATCTTTTGAAGTTTTATGTAAAACAAAAAACAAATGTTCATTATTAATCAACTTTATTGTATAGCCGATAGAAAATACAAATTGGCTTTCTATTCGTGTTGAAAGGCTGCTTATGCATCTGAAATTCTGAAGATTTTACAAGTTTACGCGACCTGGTTTTATGCAATCAGATGTTTCGAGGGGGAGATATAACTTCCATGTTTGGCTACAAACCTGCAATGCAGAGATCAACTCTAGAAACACTTCGCAGCTGATATACTATAGCTTGCCACCAATTATCACTCCACAATTTGCAATACTTCATCCATGTATTTCATTGCTAGCAATGCGAACCCCAATGGAATGCCTAAAACATTTTTTATTTCTCCGATCCAAATGTTATTATCGTAAAAATTGTTTAAATATTGTCATTGCTTTTAAGCTTTTAAGCAGTAAACCCTGCACCTATTGTTCAGCACACATCACCGGGACTTTTAGAACACCTAACATATTGACATTAAACAAGCTATTGATTCATCATATTGAATTCTGATAAAATACAATTAGATACATAAATCCATACATGAGTAGCCCCACCCCCTTAAAATAGCGTATCTCCTGGCATCCATCACGGGAAGAGTGCACCTGCTACAACCAACTCACTATATATATAATTATTAAATCTTGTTCCTATTTAACCTCAGAGTCCTTGTTTATCCCACAAACCCTTTAATGACAGAATAAACAATAGCTTTCAGGGAAGATCTAATAACCAAAGTTGACAGCCGGAAATACAAATCGTCATACTTTTAATAATTCCATTGTAGCAAATTATTAATTGTAGAAACAACTACCGCTTTGTTGTTTGGTGTCTGCTTTATACAAGTGACCATTTCAATAACTTCTTTATCGTCTGCCATGCAGATTTTTTTACACACATCTCTTATGTGATATACGCAAAAGATTGATTTTGGAAACAATTATTTTTTCTGTGATGTTCAATGTTTTACAACGCCATTGGCCATTTTAATAAGTTCTTAATTATCTGCCAAGCCATTTGGTTGCATTGCATGTTTAGTTACACTAACACTAACCAAAGCTTGTCCAACAATTGAAAACATTAAAAGAATATAGAAACAAAACGAACAATACAGAACGAACAGTTTCTCTGTAGAAACCTAACGATTTATTCATAATTCTTCCAAACTTTCCTTTTAAATATTCACTTAAAGTCTCTTTGTGCAGAGAAATCCTCGAAACGCTATTAAAAGCTTTATTGCAATGATGTGCAGCATACAAATGACGTCGTAATGTGTACTCAGAAGCATTTTCTTTTTAAAAAGTAATATGAGCTGGCAAAATCTAAATGAATTCTTCGGCTCTCTGGGGTTCACATTTGCAGTGGCAACAAATGCTAACGAGTGCTGACGCGTTAAGGCGGTATGAATTTAAGCAACTTTTCCTAGGGGAAATTAATCGCTGCTAATGAGTTGCATCTATTCAGCCCACAAAGCGAGCTTGATCATATTTTTTCGTAGTAATCGCCCCAACGGCAACTTATGATGCGAAAAGAAAAGCTTTATACAGAAATGATATTCTTAAAATTTGATTGAGATCGCACCTTGATTAAATAAATTTATTTCAATTGTTCATATTTCAGTTCATTTTACTTAGACCAAAGATGGATTAAATGTGCTTTATATTCAATTACTTTTCTCAATTAAAGAAATGATTGAACGTAATGCTGCCCATATCACTAAATCAAGAGCAGTCATTACAGACAGAGACTAATTGACAAGTTCATTCCTTGGAGACATGAGGATGACAGTGGTAATAGTTACACTACAAGTGTGGGATCCAGAACTGGAAACCATGCTCACAAGGATGCTTTATAGGGTCTTATCTGCATCATATTAATTAGTATTAACTTTGACTAGATAACTTCATAGACATAAGTTTCAATCTTGTTTAACATTCTCAATGTTCACCAGCTGTAGTATTTTAAAATGGCTAAATGATTGGAGCCATTTTTAAGTTATATTAATCTTCTTTACAAGGATAGCTTAGTATACAAGTTTAGAAGTAGAGCTCTATATAAAAATATAGGTACATACCCAAATTTAAAAGGTAAAATATATGGATTTTTTATTTACTAAATAATAGTTTATAGCTAAACAAATTAAATCTTAAAATTTTAGGTAGATCTGATTGTTAATTTGTTGACCACCCAGCATCCTTAAGTACCGCCGTAGAAAACGAACCCATAATTTAAAGAAAAAGTGCAAAAATAATCACTGCGTCTGCAAGATCAAAGGAGACTGTTCCCAAGATTTAATATTATATACGAAGGAAGCAATATGCAATGAACTTGCATGTTTGTTGCCTATAATTATATTAACAACATAGTTCATGAAATATCAAATAATTCAAAGTTCATTTCTATTACTACGAAATATTTGATGCATGACTTCGAAACTTTGTGGCTAGTATGAAACAGTTTCTTGAAGATCAGATTCTTCTAAATCTGTGGTGTTCAAAATATCATTTCATTTAATGTAAACATGCTTATTCAGAAATAAAGTAGTATTTATTTAATATAAAAAAAATCTTTTGCAAAGCTTTCCAATTTTCAAGTTAATGTAAATTTTGGAGTACGACGCCTTGGGCATCATAAGCCCATACAAAGCATGTAGACTAAACATTTCTAGCCTATTCTTTTTCTATCATTATGACTTACCTCAGTTAGATATTCCAATTATCAAATCAGCAAGGAGTCTGAAACGAAATAAGCTAACATCAGAAAAACCATGCTCTTTAATTGTAGGAACTAGTGCCATCAATTATATAGCAGGGGACCTTCATATTGAAACACGTGACGCTTCATTGATTGTGCTCACGTCAATGGGGCGGCAATTTTTTTTCTACGCAAATCATGGAGTAAAAGGAGCCGATTGAACTTATTGAGACTCTAATGACTCCCGAGGCGCTCCGAATACAATTTTCGGTATGTATGTCTCCTATATCAGTAGTAATATTACCTTCCACAAAGACTGATCACGAGTTGCGAAGGGCACAATTGCTTCTATGAGATTTATTCCTTGTCTTTATCATCAAGAGAACTCGAATCAATATATATTTTAGTATTAGAGAATTATTCTTAAGTGACAGGATCGTGACTTCGGATAATTGTTTTTTTAGCAAATCTGAAGGGATGAAATGAAATATTTCATAAAGATGTTAATAAGGCGATGTGTTCTGGTGTATTTTTCTTCCTATAAAAGTCATTACCCTGTAATGATATACTCTGAGAGTACTAAACCGATTTCTTAGGAAGTTTCGTGGTGTTTTTTTCTTGTTAATCCGGGTTAAAGCAGTTTTACAATAAATATCCTTTTTATTCTAATGGAATGTAGACTTGATCTCCATAGTTGTTTAGTTATTATCTATTCTAAGCAAAATATTGTCGTAAGTACAGCTTTTCACCAGTATTTTTTTTTAAACTAAGGACAATTATTCAGAAAACAAAATTCTGTTTGAAACGAAATTTTTCTCCGAGAGCCGATTCTTCGAAAAAAAAAAATGACTCTATAATCAGTGGAGGTCATGCATCGATCATTTCTCAAGGTCGTTTCGGTTCGAGTTGTATCATCATGCATAAAATCCGACAATTCGTTGCCAAAATTTTTATATAACTGTCATGTTGTAAATTTTGATATTTACCTGGGGGCAGTAAATTCAAAATTTACAACATGACAACAACTTGTAAATTTTGTATTTACTGCCACCCTGTAAATTCAAAATTTACAACATGACATAACGATTTGCCAAAAAACTATTGTGGTAGATAAACATCTGTACAGTATATAGAAACTAAATGTGATTTATTGACAAACAAACTCTCTCTCTCTCTCCACCCCATCAAGTTCAGGGTCAAGTAAATTCCTGCACGCAATTGTCTCGTTTTGGATCAAGATATAGCAAATGAAAGAATAATGATATAGTTTCTGAAATTTGAGATATGAATGTATTTATTGATGTTTAAAGTGACACAGTGACTCAAAATACATGTTTTACTTTTTGATTATAACAACGGAAATCAGAAGAAATATACTAAATTTCATTATACGGAAGGTTTTACGCATCATAAGTCATCATCTATCAGTTAACAAGTCATTAAAACTCATCCGGAAAATGCACATGTAAACAAACCGGTTGTTTTGGACGTTGATATTAGTGTCACGTGATTACGATTGCTATCTAAAAATAGTTACATTGGGATTGACACACTGAAAAAGAATTTGAATGTTACGTTATTCGATGTATGTGGTAAGAAAGATGCATTCATAGAGAGTGCATATTTATGAATATATAGTTCTTGAAGACATCAGGTTTCAATGTGAGGCCACTGGCTCATATGCCACGCTGCAATATTTACATTCCCCTGCGCTTGCGTGGCTATCATGCGGAAGGGAAACTCAATATTTTTGTGTTGGCCCAACGCTTAATTCTATTTTTCTCTTTTTAATTTGATTTATTTACTTTTGAACACCGTAATTTTTCTAAAGTTCACCTTTTCATATGATAAATTAAAAAATGTGGAAATCGTGTAAAAATTCTATATATGCTAAATAATGGGTTTGTGCGTCACCCTTGTGAATACCCTTGGGTTTTAAAAATAAAATTTGAAAAAAATTTACTTACTGGAACTAAGAATATCATAAAGCATCTTTAAAGGATTCTCTATTTATTTGGCGATCTTGACCTTTACATCTAGTGCCCTTAAATAGCTGCGTTACGCAGCGTTCAACAAACATTTCTCACCGTAAAAATGACAGTACTGCATGTGCTGTGTAGTAAAATGAGTGCACTTTGGCTTAAAAGCTTTTCTCAGGAATCAAACTACACAAAGAATGATGGTAAACATCATTGCCATAAGCTTTTAAATCAATAAAATTACACGAAAGTTCAGAACTTGTTTGTTTTCCCAAGATGCTCATATCCGTTCAAACCTACGCTCTTTGTTGGCATATTAATAGTCTTACATGCATAAAAAATGAATAAGGTCCCTTTACTCTCTGAGACAAAAAAGGGAAAAAATCGTCTATAATTCTGGCTTATTTACCGCCTGTCTAACGCGGAATTTAAGTTCGGAAACTCATAAAGATTCTTTTAATTCATGACAAGCTGTCGTGTAGAAATGCAAGAAAAATTTGCTGCATCGATACTTCTTTATAAAAAGAGAATTTTACTGATTGAAGTTACAGCTCAAATATCCAAGAATTATGTAACAAAGATTATGACATATTTTACACCACAAATCTTGATATAATCCGGTTATCTAGACAATATACTACATACATTTTGTAACTCTCAGCACAATGCTTTTAAACAACAACTTAAGATCATTCATCATTTCCTGTTATATATTATATCTCAGAGTCATCGACCTACATGTACTTCGCCATTGCGAGAGTTTACGATGTTCCGGAATACAAACCTCAACCTCTGACATGCGTAGTGAGCTTTGTAACCATTTTCGCTGTGCCTCGTGACAAAACTGAAATATACTAGTTACTGTAACTTAATTTCATGTTACATGAAAATTATTAAAAATCATTTGACCATTTCGCCCCCTTAAAATATCCTATGATGTTCATTACATTTTATATACATGTACATGTAATATGATATCTATAAATGGATTTCAAATACTATGGCACTATGTAGAAGATCTTACGTAATAAATACGATAAGCGCCATACTAATCTCTCTGTACTATCAAGGTGCGTTAAAATTCCAAGTATTGGACCTTTCTATAGAAAGGATTCACGTAAGATAGTATGTAAAGGTTAGTCGGGGCAGTTTGATACTTGTTAAAATGGATCATAATCTTCTAGGTTTGTTTTTCGGAGCGGTTTTAGCAGTGATCGTGTAAGTAAATAAACTCATAAAAAACTGTATAAATGAACATGCCACCGTGTATGGCCTTGAACTGGCGAGATGTGTTTGTATTGAAACTACAGTCTGTCCCAAGATATTTATGCAGCACATTTTTTATAAAAAAAAAATACACATATCTCTAAAAAGTGCATTTGAAATCGATGAAAGGGAAAATATCCAAGCTATCCTTATCAACACATTATCATTTTTCACTCGTTAAAATTTCACAGGAACGAAAACAGATTTCTAATGGAGATTTATAATGGGAAATTGACATCTTTTCTCCATTCGGAAGTCACTCGGAATACCTCGCACAATTTTTCAACGTTATCATCCTGGTACTGTTCAATTTTTAAAGACTCCTTTATTTTTAGCCGTGTATTGAAACCTGATAAGCTAGAGGGCGCGTTCCAAAGGAGAATTCTTGGAAATTTTTCATACTTTAAAATGAACATCGTTTGAACCCTGAGGTATTTATGCCTGAGGTATTTATGATTACCGAGTAATTAAGCAAAAGTGAATTGAGGATATCTTTGGACAGAGTATGGTAATTTCTCTTCTTTATAATAACCTTTACAATAGATGTATTTCAAGAATAAGATCAACGAAATATGTGGGTTGTATTTACAATCTAATTTCCACATTATAATAACCCTTCAGTGACTATGAAGTCCCTCATCGGCAACGAATGACGACCAAATGACATTTGAATGACATTTTTATTTTTATTTTTTTAATTGTAATTAAAAAAAATTAACTAATCATTTGAAAAGCAAAGGTTGATGTATAAAATCAGTCACTACTACATTTGTGTATCTGTTTGATAGAAGTATATTTGCTTCAGTTATCTAACATAATCATTGACCTCTTAATGTTAGGGTCAGTGGTCAGTTTCATCTGGGTCGACCAATCGTAGACAGCCCAGAAGCCCATGCCATTTTTGCAGCGGCTGAAAGAAACCGGACGCCAGATGGTTTCCTGACGAAAGTAGAGCTGGACGACATTTTTCAGACGTTTGACCACAATAGTAAGTTCTCTCGAATAAAATTGGGAATACAGCAACCTTAGATTAGATATAAGAATTATTATAAGCTATATCCAAGAACAGAGGTATCAGGATGCTACTGGTTAGTAATTATTGTTAGTTTCAACAACCAAGTAAAACAAACTTGTTAGTCTCCATGGATACCTTCAGCAAAATTTCCAACTGTTTTAAACGTGTCCTGGTTTCTGTGGATGGGTGATAATCTTAACCCCCTACCCCCTCCCCTTATTATGGGACAATGTTTAATCGAAGGTAACCCCCAAAAGAGTCAGGTATCCATTTGAGCTAGATGGATTGATGTAGGTAGTGATTCCCCTATGGGTGCAACATACATTAGTGTCCTAAGCGTGGTTTGGCCTGAGGTGGTTGTACCAATCTGTATATTAATTCGTCACTCTCCAAAAGTATAAAGTCATATCTGGTATATAGTTAAAGTAAAAATACATTTTTGATTTTGCTCCTATAGTTGGTAGGAGTTTCTACCTAACACAGCTTCGATCATAAATTTATGATGTACTTGTATATTTTAACAGTTCATGAAAACTGATGCAGTTGATTTATCATTGTAATTAAACGATTTTCGTCTTTTTTGTTATATAACAATATTTTTTCATTGTTCTCTCTGGTATTAGTGGATGGCATTGTTGATGAACAGGAATTCATATACATATGGAGATCTCGGCATTTGGGGGATATCTCGCACGCCATTACCCTTTTCCACCATGCCGATACGGATCGCGATGACGTCATTTCTAAAGTTCCTGATCTGACACGTGTTTTCTACTATTTTGATCGGGATCGTAAGTTCTGGTTATAAAAAGCAGAAAAAAATATTTAGAAATCAATCTTCTTGTTTGATGACCTTTAGGCACTTGTCAATTTTGATGGAATAATCTAGATGAGTAATTAGAGTCATTAATTTGAAAACCCACATCCGTAAAAACTCTGTCTCTGATTTCTCGTATCCGAGATGTGTTGATGAAATTATTACAATGAATTTTAGCTCATGGTTATTCAACTGCAATTATGAGTACCAAAGCGAATTAAGATATCTTATCGGATGCATATCAACCGTTTGTGTGGGCATAGATAGAAGTTTGGAGCTGCTGTCTGCAGCGACTGATAGGACTCAGGCAAATGTCATTGTTTCTCTTTCGCCTATAGAAGATGGTAAAGCTTGTTTCTTTTGATCTCTTTTAGAGGATGGAAAAGTTAGCGAGGAAGAATTCGTTCAAGTCTGGATGTCCTTGTCAATGTAATCAATGAATCGCATAACAAAATAAATAGAAGAAACAGAATCAATCGCTCTTTCGTCAATTTACTTTTATATTCAATGTCACGAACACTGACAAGCTGAATGACAATTGCAACAAATGGGAAAGGAAAATTATTTCAGAGCACCTCACCCGAGGTTTGATAAGGGCCGCTTCAAATCCATGAATGCTCGATCCGAACGAATGACAAAGTAGTATTGTCAAAAGGCCTTGCCAACAGTCAAGGGTTGAAATTACCAACTGATCAAATTCCAAGCTCTCGCCGTTTTCTTTTCCAAAACCTGCTTCACGTTATCTCAGTGGTGTTTTCTATATAAATAGCGTGCCTAATGTGAGTACAATTTTTACAGCTTGATAGAGAGGAACGACCCGATGTTCAATATGTTGCTTTTCATTCCGATGATACAGGTCTCTAGAGGCGTAAAAATACTTAATGTCGGGGTTGTAAAAAGACAACAAGAAGCAAATGCAGCCATGATGCTAATTGCCGTATGGTTGTTGGGGGATTAGCTTTAAAATATAAACATGCAAACGAAAAAGGGTGAATTGGAATGATATGTCAGATAAATGGCTGAGTTTTATTTCATTGCGTGTATCTATTTTATTATTTCCATTATGTGTATGGATTTAAATGCTACCATCCTAATTTTATTTTGATGTGTATGTTTATCTCCATTTTCAAAAAACAACAAACGAACAAGTAGTGAAATACATGTACAAGTTAATGACACACAGAATAGCTAAAAGTGATCAAACTTCTGAATTTATCGTCAACTTGTTCCGCAAGGTTGCTCTTGTCGCTGCTCTGAAACAGAAAAATAACTTTTCAACATTTCTTTTTCTTAATATACGAATATTTTTATTGAGAAAAATATAAGGTTTTTAGATGATTTAAATGAACACACAAATAACATTTGATAATCAATTTTCATAAATAACAATAGTGTTAGCAGGTTATGTGATTTTTTTTCAATGATCGCTACCTTCATAATCCGCATGAATAATCAAAGAAAGCATTTCATTGTTTATATTTACTTCTTTCTTTTAACAAAATATTAAATAGATTTTAAAAAGTAAGTAAAACCACTAAATTACTTTTAATGTACTTCAGTATGTTATCTAAAAGAAACAGCCAAATAGTCTCCTAAGAAAATTTGAATCTAACATCATGATTATTTCGTGCGGTCCGTGATTTTTCTTTGGTTGCTGAAGATTTCGCACAATCGATAAACGGGGCGTGTAGATATCAGACCTCAGTTTCTACACTTTCTACACAGAGCTATGAATTACAATCAATTTCCGTAAGAAATATAGGGAATCATACTCGGTAGATGTAAATATATTAAGTTGCCCCTCAAAATAGTATATTGGTTTTGCAGCAATATCGGTATGGATAGACATTATCATACAGTTTTTCATGGTTTTTCATGGTACATGTAGTTGATGTAATGTTAATATATCGAGTAACTAACCATCATTTGACTTTAATTAGGATTTTATCTCGTGACCAACCTGTAATATATTTTCAATTAAAGTCAATGAATAATTCCGTATTCCTTAAATTTGCACACAAATATATGAAAATCTATACTTATAAATTGAGACATTTTGCCAATAAACTATAAAATGCACAAGAGTAACTGCTAACACCTATGGTATTTCAACACGTGTGAAGTGTTGTCCATAAGCTATAAATGAATTTTACCTGGCAAGTAATAATTGTAAAATTAATTAAAATTCTACTTTCATTTTCGAAAAGCAAGCCCGAAATAGCAAAAATGAGAGTAAGGTGGTGGACACGCTTTGGCGGATCAAAGTCAGTGGGACTTGCAATGAAATAATATTGAATGATTACGTAAAGAGTGAATATATTTACTGGGAACGTATTTAGGGTATACATAGAAATTAAGTTTTGAGAAATGTTGAATAAATAAAATGAGCCATTTCGTTTCTTAAATGCGTGATTTTAGTTTTGATAGATAGAACTTTCTAGAACGGAGTAACCAAGAACGCGGGTTGATTAATTAACGCCATGACGGAAAGTGTAGGGCGAGTTAATCATCGAGCAGTTATCTTGGATCTGACAACTTTGGTTTAAGATTTGCAATAAATATGAATATACTAGCGTTTTTAAATTACATACCACTACAGATTGGTAGTAAACCTTATACATTAATTTGTGACCAATGGACTGATTGTGTCAACAACTCTACGTCTGTATGAATAGATGATATATGCAGAAAACGGGGAAGTTGAAATGGGGGGGGGGGGGGGGGGGGGTAAAGGTCTTTTATCTGAAATTCTTATTTTAGACAGTGATAAAAGTTATAGTGAGATTTGACCTAAAGAACAAAATTTATAAAGTGACACAACGCACTATACATCCACTCCCTAATTTTAAATAAAATAATTTTATCATAATGCTGATACGTCAACATTACATGCTGATACTTTAACATTGCATGCTGATACTTTAACATTGCATGCTGATACTTTAACATTACATGCTGATACTTCAACATTACATGCTGATATTTCAACATAACATGCTGATACTTTAACATTACATGCTGATACTTTAACATTGCATGCTGATACTTCAACATTACATGCTGATATTTCAACATAACATGTTGATACTTTAAAATTACATGCTTATACTTCAACATTACATTCTGATACTTCAACATTAAATGCTGATACTTCAACGTTACATGCTGATACTTTAACGTTATATGCTGATACTTTAAAGGGGCATGGTCACCATTTTGGTCAAATTCTATTTTTTTGTTTTTGCTGTTTACAATGCTTTAGGAATGTATTTCTAATGATCACATGAAATTTGAGAGTCAGTCGTAGAATTATAAGCAAGATACAGAGCTCTCAATTCTTTGTCATGTAAACAAGACTCGTGCCCTGTTTTTGTTTACAAAGGTTCAATATACCAGTAAAAAATCTTTTTCAAGCTGATTTGTCTATCTTTTTATTAATTTTAAGCATAAATTAACAGTTCCTAACCTTTAACATATTAATTTCAGGTCTAAAATTGGAATTTTCACTTCAACATTCAGAATGTAAACAAAAGCTTTGTTTACATAGCAAAGAATTGTAAACTCTGTAGCTCGCGTTAGCTCGTGTTGATTCCCGCTTGTACGGGATATGATCTAGTACAATGTATATATAGAGGATGTGTATATACTAATGTTCTTGCTTCCGAATAATGTTTGATTCTTAAAGATTATTTTGTAATATTGACACATGAATGAGTAAAAAATAAAACAGCCTTTTTTAAAATAACCATGTGTTACTATATTTAAAAATTTTAATTAAAATACCAAATGAATAGTATGATAATTTATTACACTGAAAAATTAAGGAACCTAATGTTATAAAATTTTATAATGATGTTTATATATCATTACATGAAATATGACAACAATGTGCCAAATATTGAATTATTTAAATCCACCGAATAATTTCAAACACAATATTGTACTACTAAACTGGCCTAAACAGTACCGTCCAATACTGTCTAAAGTTCCCAATGGTAAAGTATTTCGCATATTATATCAAATAAATCTACATTTCCTTTTTCCTGTTCTTGAAATATTACACATTTTGAGAACTAAATCGAACTGAAACAGTTTCTGAAACAAAACGCGCCCAGTTGAGTACATATAAGTACATTCTCTTTAGCAGCTGTTCACTTATTCATGGATTTCGGTTCGGAACTACACTTTAAAAAATGGGAAAAGCATTTAAATTCATTTTTACAAAATCAATGTTATGCAATGCCTCTTTATTGTAGGGTGTGAATTTCCTAACTATTATGTAACCAACTGAAGACAACTGACATAACATATCTATTTAAATTAAATAGTACTTTACACAAATAGCACTAATATTTTGCCATGTTCCGTAGCTGACATTCACTTCCGGTGAATTTAGTAAAAACGGAAGTCGGGAATTCTACCTTTATACGGAGCAGTATGCCCTTACACATACTTCTTTGTACAATCACTACCTCCTGTTGACAAATCCTATATCAAACATGAAATAGTTTTTAAAAAAAACAAAATTGAAATTTCCCAAAGTGGATGCGGACAAAATGATTAAATACTATAAAATACAAATCTGTTCAGTCAATGGTCTGCACTGCACGGACAAGACAAATGAGATCGAGCCATTTTGTAACATACGAACCTCTTGGCTCTCGGAGTTAAGCGGCATTCATAGAGAATTGAATTATGTCTTGTACAAATTAGTCTGTCTCAAACCTTGGGAAATCCGCCATATTTCCAGTAATTGTTTCTTGCTCTGCAATAGACGCGTGCTTACTTTTCCTCATGCAATGTTGTGCGTGATCGCACGCAGAAAATGTCGCCAAGTTCGTAACGTCTGGCACGCATAATAGCATTTCCGTGCTAAAGATAGAAATAGTCCGTATATCCAGACCTTTAAAACGTTAATTACAAAACTGCATTTCTTGGTATATTAGACCTATACACAGTACGTTTTTATAAAGCAGTCCGAGGATCCAAAAGAAGCGGTTTATTTTATCTTGACCGACTTGTTTTGATTGTCTGACATTCAATGCTATGCAGTCTTTAGTAAAATATTTGCGAGCTATTATAGTCTTTTGTCTATTGAATAAATTTATGATGTTAATAAAATAAAATTATCAATAATTTCATTTGTAATGAAAATGCAATATTTTTTTCATATTCACAATTAAGCTATGTCAAATGACATCTCTTTTTTGCGACAAGTGCTATTAATACGACAAGGAACAACAATTAAGGGATTATGAGTAGATTATTAAACTCTGAATATATACATATCACCATCGAAGATGTTGGGGTTTATAGAATATTCCATATTTATATCGTTTTAACGATTTCAAATTTGAAACAAAACGGAGGAAAAATTGGGTTATTTTTCCTAGAGTATAGATAACTCTTTTCAATATATGCCATGACACTTGAGTGCTCTCCAAATGGAGAACGTCTGTACAACTTTCCCAGTGATTTCCGCAATTATGTTTGCCTTTTTAAAATATTTCCGATTATACTTTCCTTCTCTTTACAAACGAGAAAGTTCTATTATATGTGCATATAACAATATTTTACGAAGAATGTTCATATCATATATAATAAAATTACAGCTGGTGCTTATATTCATGTAGAAATAATACCTACTAAAGTGATGTTCAATTTGGAATTATTGCATGACCTTGGGACCATGAACTTTATGACTATACAGTATACATATAACTATTTGATTTAAGTTCATCTTTGATAAAAGGTTGATAAAATCGACATGCACTGTATGGGCACTGTGATAACATACGTCACCGGAAAGTGTCCCTTCCTTTGTACGTCATAGAAAGACACCCGCCATTTTATTTACATGTACCAGGATATTAAGGTATTAAAATGAGGTTTCTCAGCTAACTTTACAACAATAAATTTGAAAATTAAAAAAAATAAAAGGATGGTGTATATGAAATTTACAACCAGAGGGTTTTCACTTTCAATCCGAAAAGTAACACGATTAAAAACTCTTCACTATACATCATCAAAGGGAACATAAATTCCATATGTATCATTTCTTGTAAATCTAATTTTCTTCAATCACGTTGTATGACAGTTTCTAATAATTAAGGGAAAGGAACTCGTAAGTTATAAAAACGTTTTTCCAACCCCATTGATTTAGTCAATAAAATTAGTCAATGAAATAGTTCAAACCAAATAATTTTTTTTTCAAATGTTTTAAAATTTGCACGTACCAACCATCTTAATATACATGTACTTTCAAATATGGTTCTATTATTGGTTTTTGTATCTTTTTTGATAGCAGAATTCTTTAATAGAAACCTGATTTCTCGAGTTCTAGTTGTTTTATTTTCCCGCAAAAATTAAAATATGACTTTTAAATATTAGTATTATTTACATTGGAATAATCTACATTCAGCTTTCTAATAGCTTTTTGAATTATTAAATATTTGCACAAAAAATGTTTCTTTCATTTTGTATTTTCTTTAATATTATTTATATCCTTTATACCATCTATTGTAAACATATCTTTCACTAGTCCGAAGTATCTGACGTTTTCCTGGCTTTTTTAACGATTGTGATATTTTACTTGCCAGGAAAACGTCAGAACCAGCACCGTTACGAAAACTGGAAATTCACCGCCTCCATCTGGAAGCGGCATTCTAGACTCGATGTTAAATAGATATATATTTAAAGTCAATAATACAGCTTGAAATATAATTTTACTGCACATTTTGATAATTACACTGATAAACAGTAGTGTTGTTGGCCTATTTTCTCGGGAGATTTCAAAAATGCACGAAATCAAAACAAATCTCAACAGTTGGATAGAATGTATTCAATAGTCTGTTTATGGGATGTAAGGACCCATTAAAGCGATATTAGTGAGCAGTAAAATCATCGTCTTATTATACCCGCACTTTCTAAAGAAAGTTCGGGTATATTGTTGTTACCCTGTTCCGTCTGCCTGTCCGTCCGTCCGTCCGTCCGTCCGTCTGTCACGTTTTACTTTCTCAAACTGCTCTTGCATCTTATAAACCAGCAAACTGAACTCTTGGAGTATGATTTGGGGTGTCATGTTGTTTTGTAAATAGGTTTCAAAAATTCTCTGGTAGTCCTGGGGGTCAAATAATTGGTAAAAAAATGACGTTTTTTGACAAAAAACCTTCTTCCTCGAACTCCTTTTACATTTTCAACAGTAGACAAATCATCT
Source organism: Magallana nippona (assembly GCA_033439105.1). Classification (NCBI taxonomy): domain Eukaryota; kingdom Metazoa; phylum Mollusca; class Bivalvia; order Ostreida; family Ostreidae; genus Magallana; species Magallana nippona. The sequence goes on along the minus strand of CM065918.1, from coordinate 12,114,857 downwards.
CTTGGAATATGTTTTGGGGTGTCTTATAGATGCGCAATAAGGTTTCGGAAATTTCAATTTTGTCCTGGGGGTCATTAAATGGCTGAAAAATGAAAAAAAAAGTCTGGTTTCAAAAAACGTCAATTTCTTTTTGCAGTAGCCAAATGATCTTCTAGAATAAGATTTGGGGTGTCATGTTGATGTGTAATCATGTTTCAGAATTTTTGTTTTTATCACGAGGGTCTGTGGGCATAAAAAAAATGACGTTTTTTTGCAAAAAAAATATGGTTTCCAGAACTTCTCGTACAATTTATGCAGTAGCTATGTCATCTCTTGAGATATGATAGGGGCTGTCCTATAGATGTGCAATAATGTTTTAAAAATTTAAATTTCATCCAGGGAGTCAAATAGTAGTTGAAAATTGACGTTTATCACTCCTAAAAAATCTACTTCCTAGAACTCCTCTCATGATTTAATGAATAGCCACATCATATCTTGGGGTATGATAGGGGCTCTCGTATAGTTGTGCAATAAGGTTTTAAAAATTTAAATTTCATCCAGGGAGTCAAATAGTAGCAGAAAATTGACGTTTATCACACCTGAAAAAAACTACTTCCCAGAACTCCTCTCATGATTTAATGAATAGCCACATCATTTATAGGGATATAACAGGGGCTGAACTATAGATATGTAATAAGGTTTTAGAAATATAAATTTGATTCTGAGGGTCAATACTATCTGCAAAATGATGTTCCGTCCCATAAAAAACCTAATCCTGGACCTCCTCTTATCTCTTGTGATTGAAATAACGTGCCATGAGATGCATAAGGAGGAAGAATATATACTTTAGGGGTGGGGATCACAAGCATTTTTTTTCAAGTTTTTGGGAGGGTGGGGTGGGGTTAGGGTGACCCCCAGAGGCCATGACCTACTAATACCACAAAAAGATTTGCCTTGACATGGTCATGGTTCAAGAAACAAAAATATATATGGTTTAGGAGTGGGGATTTCGATGATTTCAAGGATATTTTAAAAATATTCGACTATTCATGTTTTCGGGGGGGGGGGGGGGGGGGGCAGGTGGGTGGGGAGATTTAGAGTCTCTTCTCACATTTTTACAGTAGCAAAATCATTTCTTGATTGTGTTTTTTTTTTGTATGATGTCAGATGTACATAAAGAGAATTTGGAAATTGCTTTTTAATCTTAAAGATAAACAAAATGTTATATATAATTGTGGAAATTATAAAGTCAGTCAACAAAAACCTTGCTGTAAAAAACAAAGCAGGGTCATCATTGGGCTAGGGATAGGAATTACACTACATATGAATAAGATAGGTTACTTGATTAGTTCTAACTCTGGAAAGTCACTGGGCGTCTCAAAGGGGGCATAACCTATATACATATACCAATTGATGTGCAATGACACAAGGAGCAAGGATGAATATGGTTTAGGGGATGGGGATCTCAACAATTATTGAAATGTATTATCATTCCCTATTTCAGAGAAGGGGAGGGGGGTTGGTGGTGGTTTAAAAGCAACTCTTGGGGGAGAGGGGGAATGACCCAAGGGGCAGGGGCCAATTTGTCTTAAATGCATCTTGACATGATCAGCGGAATTGAACAGAATGATCACTATAGGGCATCTGCAGGGTGGGGCCCTAAATAAGTTGTTAATAGTTACAACTAATCAATCTTCAAATAATATTGATAATATGTTATACATGTATTTAGTAATGTCAATATTTTCAAAATGATTAAAAAATTAATTAGTCAAAATGAGTTATAAATAATCGATTGGTAATTCTGCAATTGATTGCCATCCCTAGTATAATATCACATGTATTTTTTTTTATATATAATTATGCATGTATATCTGTTAACAATCAGGATTGAAATGCACAATTTTCATGAGTCATAAATCTTGACATACCACATATCTTTGACAAAAAAGAATAAGCAAAATAAAAGAAAATTACAGTCATTAACTCTTTTTCTATTACTGGTGTATGATGATGGGGTAGGGGGTAAAATGGGGGGAAAAACCCTGCAGCATGCCTTCATTCTCACTAGAAATGTATATCTAATCCACACATCCTGGGGATGGGGAACGGTTAAGGCCCCTTCCCCTTCCTCCCTATTATAACTCATATAAATATGACATTTAATACCCATGCAAATTTAATACAAAATGTTACAGTATGATACAGTATGCTGGCAAAGGGAGATCACATTTTAGAAAGTGAAAGTAAAACTTAACTGTTTTGTATACCGGTGTCTCATAATATTGCGCTACTACATGTTTTATACTTACCTATATTGGTCAACATCATAATGATAATCCAATTAGAGCACAATATGAATTCCTTTAGCTGATCACCACAAAAGAAACGTTTATTCATGATAATTAATCCTATTCTGCATATCAAAAACACATATGCATATATACACCACGTGAAACCCATCTAACAAAAGAGCTTGGTAAAACTAGTACCCGCTAATGCAACCTGTAGACCTGTGTTGTGTACGTAACTTCGGACAAAGATCATTTACTTGTAACATATTGCATGTATTTTCACAACTTTATTCTTTAAAACCCCTTGCACAATTTTATTAGGTAATTAATCATGTAAAGCACAATTTTCAGCTTTAAGGTGGTATGGGACATCTACATATTGTGATGTACTTCTTAATATTTACATTCAGTGTATATTTCCCCTTATCTTTGCATTGGAAATCTGCGACGTTCAATTTTCTCTGAATACACTTTGATAATTCATGCGCCATGTGCACAAATATAAACGTCTCCACGTGTTTTGAGTATATTTATTTTTGTAAGATTAAATGAAACGTTTAATCTTACATAACCAATTTGATATGTACTTTTGAAAAATAATCATTAAATTATATCTATTCCTTAAAAAATGGGATTTTTCTCTACAGAGTTTCTGGCACTATATTTTTAGTCGCGGAACCGAACTAAATAAGATGTTAATATGGCTGATCCATGTATGTTTCATATCCCTGACTGAGAGCGTATATATTGGCTTTACAGCAACGATACACGTATATTTCATACAAATAAACATCAGTATGAATATAAATATAAGCATTGAATGCTTATTTTTGGATGTCGTCGGTCCTATGACACACCAAGCGGTGCAGACAAATTATCATACAGCGCTAACTCGCGGTATTCAATTAGGACAGACGACATCCAAAAATAAGCATTCAATGCTTAATTGAACGAAACAAATAAAGTATAAAATATAATATTTTCCCCCAAAATAATGTTACCTAACAGCATAGTGCTATAGGTTAGAACGTTAACAATGAGTCTGTAAGTAGAGAGTTTGAATCCTGCTGGGGCTTATCTTATTTTTACCTTAAGTTTCCAAAAATTTTAAAAACTTATTTTTTTGCCCAAATATTCATTTGTAAAAAAATTTAATTCTAAAACGGTGAAAGTAATTTATTAAATTATAATATAACTACATATAATATAAAATAACGCACTTTTATCCACATAAATATCGACATATTTCTGATACCACCTTTTAAAATCGTTAATGCAGTCCTGCAGTGAAAGTCATTGCGCAATATGACATTTATTTTGCACTGTTTACAATATTCTTTATCGCAATTACATGTACAGGCTTTCATTAGGTCTTTCCACCTTTCAGGTGAAAGACCTTTTGTATTCTTTATTTTTTTTATTGTTTTTTTTCTTCTCTTTTTTTCCAGGGACAGCTTTTTTATTTCAATAGATATTGAAACATTTTTTTCTTTATTTTACTGGCCATAAAAAGTTATGGTACCAAATGACCCTTTGATTGATAACTCCCAGAACTTACAAAGTTATTGCCCTTGTGTACGAAAAGCTTGTTATCGCTACTCCTCTGAAACCATAAGAGATAGAAACTTGGAACATTTATCAATGTCTGTAGTACACTTAGAGGGTTCTTCAATCTATCCATACCGAAAGGATCTGGGACCCCCTTCTAGTAGTTATTGCCCCAGAAAGTATTTAAATTTCCATAAAATCACTTCCAACTTTTTTATTATCTATCATAGAGACTTTGGACCACTTGGGATGGAAGTGTCTACCTTGGCCGAACAAAATGACATAAAGGTCAAAGGTCAAGGTCATTTGAAAATCTGTTAATTAATGAGTTTTTATATCTCTTTTGTTTAGGGTGGTACAGATTTTTTTTTCATGGATGTAGCAGAACATCTAAAAACATTTTTAAATATAGCCCATTAGCCCCTACCTTTGAACAGTTACAGAGTTATTGCCCCTATTGTACAAAATGCTTTTTATCGCTACTCTTCATAAACCATTAGAGGTAGAGACTTGAAACTTTTACCAATGTCTTCAGTACAATTAGAGGCTCCTTCAATCTATTCATACCGAAAGGGCCTTAGGCAGTTCTAGCAGTTATCGCCCCTGAAAGTTTCTTAATTTTGTTAAAATCACTTAACACCTTTAAACCTTACATCGTAGGGCCATCCGACCACTTCAAATTCAAAATGTTGACCATTACCAGTCAATATGACATTAAGGTCAAAGGTCAAGGTCAAACAAAAAAATTGCATATTCAAGTTTTTGACTTTTTTTTTTACAAAGTAACGCAGAGAAAATATTTTATTAATTATATTGAAACAAAACATAAAAAATAATGAAGTGGAAAGACCTCTAATTGTTCGAGAACAATTAGTCTATTAGTTGTTATAAAATATTTTTATTTTTTTTTATTTATCTATGGGTGGGGGGGGGTGGGGTCAGAGTAATAATCGTGTTTGGAGGGGGGAGGATTGTAGCATGTGCTGTTGGCACACAAAAGCATAAATAAAGCAGGCAACCGCCGAGGGAGGTGGGGGGGATGGGCATGATTAAATTATGTTTGTAATAATTATATAGACCATACTTTCTATGACATGAAATGTTTAGATTTTTGATTAATTTAAAATTCACATGCAAACAGTTCAAACCTAAATTGTACATAAAAGTAATATGTGTATTATGGGATGTGACCTCATCATTTATGAAAACTATAATTTTAAAAAGTACAGGAAATTGCACGTGGCCTTCTTTTTGACGTAAACTGGTACAAGAGAGTGTTCTTTAGAGGCAAACACTTGGTGCGGGTATTACTGTCTAATGACAGCAACTAGTTAATTAGTTGTGAGTGAAACATTTAATTCAACTCGTAAATATTTAAAATCGAGCCGAGAATGCCGCCTCCAGTTGGCGGCGGCGAATTTCCAGTTTTCGTAATGGCGCCGGTTCTGACGTTTTCCTGGTATGTAAAATATCAAAATCGTTAAAACAGCCAGGAAAACGTCAGATATTTCGGACTAATATTTAACATAGAGGATAACACTTTTTATCCACGATTCTAGGAAAAGTGGCTTATCATCAATTTAATTTAACAAAATTATTTAACCAATATTTTCGATGAGCTTATTACGTAATATATTTAGGGATTTACATTCATATATTTACAATTGCAAATACGCTTCCTTATATGAACCTATAGAATAGCGAAACGTTCAATTTTGTGTGAACGTTTCCGTGACGTCACAATGATAACCGAATGCGCTTATCGTTTGTCACTTGGATTATTGTAAACATAAAATCTCGGTAACTTTAACAGTTCTGAACGATTTGTCTCTCTCAAACGTAAATATAAATAATAAACAGCAGTGTTAAAAAGTTCACCGGGATATGATGTTGGTTGGTACGTGATCAAATCTACTGAGAAGCCCTTCGGGCTTCACAGGATTTGATCACGTGACCAACCAACTTCATATCCCGGTGAACTTTTTAAATTGCTGTTTATTTCTTAATTAAACTACAGATATTTTCTTTGTAAAATTTTGGAAATATTTTGGGAACATTTAGATCATTTTGGTTTAACAATATTGCTTCTTAACAAATATTCTCTCTCTCTCTCTCTCTCTCTCTCTCTCTCTCTCTCTCTCTCTCTCTCTCTCTCTCTCTCTCTCTCTTCAAAGTAAAAAGTAAAAAGTCTTACTACACAGTTTTTCTAGTCATATTGTTTAAGCGATATTTTAAAGTCTTTAAATCTTTTAAAGCATTTATTTTAATACATATTTATGCTAGCGGCGTTTTGAGTTTTTTGAGGTGTTGTTTAAAATTCCTCCCGGTTTTTGACCGATGCCACATAGCCTTGGGCACTACATGCATAGCGCTTAAACTTTGTATCCGCCTTCGGAGAGGAAATCCTTGTACAAAACTTGTAAACTTGTGCCAAGTTGTCATTAATGCTTGAATTTTTCTCGAACTCGTTATCATTATGTGAAAAAAATATAATAATATCTATTTTACTGTATATGTCAAAAACTGGTACATATTAAAATTTAGAACATTGCTTAATAATAGCACATGAAACTGATAGTTAAGCGATTGTAACAGCAATTATATTCTATTGCTGTTTTATATACGGTTTATGCTTATATGCATGGTTTGTTGTTTGTTATTGTTCCTATATATAATTTTCCTTCTTAGTTTGAATGTTGGTAATTTCCCCAAAAATACCTTCTCTACTAATTTTATTTTTTTTAGAGATGTAGTCTTATATTTGCAACGTTCGGTGTGAGCAAACAAGCTGAGTAAAGTTCGTTAACTTCTATTTACATTTATCTTTGATTCTGTGTGGCCTTCAATATGTGATTTATATCTCAAAATCAATGTATTATTTCTAAGTTAGTTAAAATTAAAATAATGAAAAAGCCATTGCAACAGCCATATTTGTGAATTTTGATATTCGCTTTGTAACGTCAAAATAACTCAAAATTTGTTTTTGACCCCCTCCCCCCCCCCCCCCCCCCCCCCCCCCCCCCCCCCCCCCGGTTATGGTGTTTTGAATGCCGTTCTTTTCTAAACACTTTACAAACAAAATATGCGGAACATAATGGTATAACACAATTATTTCTCCAAAACTAAAATGTTCACTTACTAGTATATTTTAGCGAAAGAGGAAAATGTCATTTTTGATGGTCTTGGGCTCATTACTTAAAAAAAACCCTTAAAATATTGAAATTAATTTTGATTTCTGATGTTAAATCTTGTATCTAAAAGCTTTATTTCAGTTTGTCTTACATACATACATTACGTACATCCTTTATTTCCTGAAATGTTCAGTTGCCGTGTTACAAAATGATAGTCCTCGTGTATAATGGTTCTTTAAATGTAAAAATGTAAAAAAAAAAATGTAACCGCAGATGTAAATGTAGAAGAGCCTCGTAATTATCTAAATGTAAAGCCAAGTGTTCTTGTGTTTAAGTACATAGTGAAATATAAATAAAGCTAAAGAGTAAATGAAGACCTCTTCATAAGATTTTTGATACCCAATTTTGACCTTTACAACTCTCAAATTAACGGCAGCATAGGGCACTGAGCATTTTTCACGTAGCCAAATCGTAATTAAAATGATAAATCCGTGTTTATTTTTCAGTCATGCAGTGAGACCACGGGTCAAGATACGCGAGACCCTGATCATGACTCCCATCCTTAACAAGTGCTCGACATAAGAAGGTCCAGGCTATAAATACTGCAGCGGTTTGTGGCTATGATTATGGTCTAAACTCGTGTTTCGTGAGGGGCGGCAAGTCACGGTTCACTGAGTAAGCGATTTCAATGCACTCACACAAAGCACTGAATTTCTTAATTTGTTCATTATAACACCTCGTGCTAAATGTATGCTGATGAAGAATAATGACCTTTGCTTGGAGAGAAAGAGAATATTAATATATATCTGCAATCAATACTTTACTATCAATAAAATATTTTTTTTTAAATATACATAGATAAAAAGCTATGTACATGTCTACGAATACCTACTTATTATTCCCCCTTTTCCTCTTTGGTGGAGGGGTTTTTGTATTTGATCTTTTTTCTCGTTAGTCGTAAAATATATACACAAATTGATTACTTATAAACAAGAGAAGCAAGAACGGAAAATAAAGTAGCTGAGCTTTTAAACACACAAATAAACTCATTTTCTTCTAAATTTTCAACTCATTTATTTCCACATGGAAAATCTAGTCCATATGTTTAGTGATATTGCAAAACTTTGTCAACGATAAAAAAAATATATATACATGTATATATAATTATTAGTAATACATGTAGATGATTTCTTAAATCCCTCCGCCAACTGTCCTGGCTCATGATTCTGTCACCAACTTCACTTTTAACTTGCTAATTCCGACGAAATTAACTAAAAGTCTTGCGCTTCTCTTCGTGATTGACAACCGCATGTCATAACCGCATGTCGAACCCGATTGTTTATATACCCGATTATTTTAAATTTTAGACGAAATGCGAGAGAAAAATAATTGATATATTGTGTAAATTAAGATTAAATTGCTCTTGCAAAATGCACTTTAAAGAAATGTTTTTTAATTTTTAATGTGTATATTAAAAGATAAATTTTTTTAACAAGAAAAAAAACCGCGTTATTAAAAAACACTTGACACGACTTTATGACGTTTTTTCTCTGTTACGTTTTTGCCGCATCTGGTCCCATTTTGTCAGTCACTGTCACATTTAGGCAATATCATAATTAAATGCAATCAAATACGAGTTTATGTTTTTTCTAGTCTTTTTTATAGACAAGGCAGAAAATTTTGCGACCTGTAAACATCGTCATGAACATATCGGCTAAATGTGTTGTTTGAGCAAACAGAAATTCAAAGTTCACATATTAATTGTAATTTGTATATATCATATCTGATAAACATATTGATTCAGTGAATATGTATGCGATAAGTTATAAACATTGATTTTCACATCTCTATACGTACAGTTTATGATTTTTATCTTTGTTTATCTTAAAATCTGGAGTCATGTACATACAAAAGTCAAGAGTGTTATTGCTGGATGGAGCTTGGGGTTCGATGGCGATCACATTCCCATGAGATGTCAACCTGAAAGCTAATTGAAACCTTGACAAAAGTGGAACAGTTAAGCCATCCACATGTATATTATATAATATGTCTACTCTGGTGCAAGGCCAAAGCAGAGGTATGTCATCGAGAGATAACAATGGCTTTAGACAGAAGATATTGTGGAATTGAATGCATAAACATACTAAATGGATGTAATCGAAACAAAAGCGCAAATATATATGCTTTGCTAATTGAAATATATATATATATATATATATATATATATATATATATATATATATATATATATATATATATATATATATATATATTTTTTTTTTTTTTTTTTTTTTTTTTTTTTTTTAAATCATTGATCTTATTCTGAAATAAGAACGAAACTGCCCGTCGTCCGCCTGGCCATCCGGTCACGTTTTGCATATTGTTTTGTGTCTCATGTATAATTGATTTGGTTTGAACCAACAAACAGCATACTTAAAAGTAATGATAATTTAGTAAAACGTCAGATGTGTCACTAAGTAAGCTTTTTTTCATAATTGATCAAAAACACTTGATTTCATAATATTTTTTCGAAGAAAGTTAGTAAATATGTTGACAGACCCATTTCATAAGGATTAAAACGTTGTTTATTATTCATAAAAACCGGATCTAAAACATGACTTTGCGCACCGCTCGGATATTTTCGTTCATATCCTGGTGGTCGAATGTGAAGGGGGGTTATATCCCTATCTGCTTCTTTTTTTTTTTCAATTCGCATCTGATCAAAAAATTTAACGTTCTTGTCATACACTAGATATTACCTCCGAAGAAAATCAAGAAATTAAAGTTTGGAGACCCAGGCACTGATACACACGAGGGTCTGTTTCACTGTTCAGATACTAGTGCGAGAAAGTCCATTTTAAACTTTACAATTAAACATTGTTGCTGTGGCAGCATCACGCGGACACAGATCGTTTTGAATTCTGACACTTGTTTTCTAGATGCGTTTTCAATGATGAAAAAAAAATATGCTTTAAAACTAAGTATTATGAAACCAAACCTAGTGATCTCTTATAAGTGACTTGTACATGTACTCATAAGGTGGAGTGATCGCTTGCAGTACTTCAGATAAGTGTATGGTGCCCAGTCATTGAAAGATCTTCTAGTACAAACTTTACGCTATTGAGGAAGCGTTTTACAACCAAAGAGCATCAAAGCCCTCCAAAGACTCTTTGGCAGCAATAATAACCACAAGATTGCGTTTCAGCCCTTTAGAATGCCTAATTAAGGGATTTTCGTTTCGTTTATCGGCTGGGCTTGTCTTTGAAATTTGCGTGATTATGAACGCTCCCTAAAAAAACTTTATTTGATTTGTCAGATACCAAACATAACAAAAAAAAACTCGCTTTGAAATTGGAGCCAACTTTATAGTTGTATTTTTTTAATTGTAAATATATTTGGTTGTTTAAACATCTAGTTTTCTGTGTGACTATGTAAGATTTAATACCAGTAGTTTTAATCATTCTATACTAACAAAACTTCACGTTACTTCGGATCACGTTCGAATCCCGATTATGCCATGTGTCGTTTGATGGAAAGTTGTTGTATTTCGAGATAATAAATTCCATAACTCAGTTGAATTATGCTTAAAAACTAGAATTTGACATTTTAATTGAAGGCACAGAGTGTCGCCCCTATTTTACAGTTTTCTCTATATCAAATTATCTAACCAATGCACTTATGTTTGGTAAAGTATCACTTTCATGTTTCAATATCATCTAGGATTTTGAGGATTTGAAAAAAAAGTTGAGGAAAATACAAATGAAAACATGTCATTTATGCAATTTTTAATGGAGAAATCCAAGTATTCTCCACTTGATTGTTACATAAATATATCAATTCATTAAGTAATATAAGACTCATTGAAAATAATTTTTTTGCACAAATAGTACAGTGTTTCCTTATTTTGTCCTATAGGCACTATGTACCAGTGTACTGATTTCCTTATTGTATGTTGTGATTTGATCATCAGTGACCTAGATAAGTATATTAACTTGATAAAATTCTAATCTCCCATCTGTTTGTACTCTAAAATGTAAAAGACATATAAAAGACGATACATTGTTCAATGATGTGCCTTGGAATAAAAATCACGAGAAACACAAATTTCTGAATTACAATACCCACTGTTTAATTGCTCTTAAAGTCCACTTTAGTCACTCGGGGTGACTTATTGCTGTTTGTTTGTTTGTTTGTTTGTTTTGTTTTGTTTTGGGGTTTTTTTTTGTTTTGTTGTTTGTCCGTCATCGTCTTTCGGTTGTATAAATTGAACAGATTCAGATTCATCTCATATTTAACCAAAATCCTCCGGAAAAGGGGAGCATGAATTGTGAAGTTCATGCACTATTCTAACCTCTAAAACAACATACATATTGGGTTAAAACAAACAAACAAAAATTATGTAATCTTTCAAAATCTTCTTCCCTCTTGTTCAGACAAACTAAATACATGCTTATTATGAGCAAGGATGTTTCTACCAAAACTGTGAAAATGTATGCCCCCCCCCGTGTTGGAATGTGCATGTGCATGAATTGCTTAAAGTTTTTCTCATATTCTTGATATATACGAGGCAAAGCAAGTGCTTCTTGGGGAAAGCACTGTGAAATTGTCAGGGGTTACGTGTTAGAGAGGGGCCATATAAATCTTTAAGTGAAAATTACAGAGTTGTTATTAAAAGCTAGGCATACAGGGGAATCTAACCATAATGTAAGGATGAGCAAAGAGGTCTATACAAAAATCGTCAAATTCATGGCCACATGGTCATGGTTATGGTGTTTGAGGCAATGCATTTTGATCATAAGTGAAAATGCATGAATCGTTTAAAATCTAAAACATTTGTTTTCTCTTCCTGGACAGGTAGCAGACAAGGAAGCCTTGTCTCAGGATAGAAAGGGATACTGGTCATGTTTTAGTTTAAACATATTTCTGTGTAAATGAAACTTAATTTAAGTAGGGACATCTTCTCACAGGTAAGAGGTATGTTGTTTATTGCACCCTCTATTCCATCCCGTCAATTGCATAAGTAGTCAAATAACATAAATACAGTAAATGTACTCTTTAGATTTCTCAGATTAATTGATAATTCACCAATTAGTGCCTCATACAGTCATAGGATTATCGACACACCCTCATTATAACCAATTAAAAAACGCACAGAACAGTACTTTCAAAGGACCAAATTATACATGGGCAAATTATGCGCTCAGATAACCTTTTTCGGCTCATGATTGCATTTTGTTCATAACTTTCAGCTCACGTGAGCTGATTATTTGTCTGCATGACTTAAAGTGGGTCCTGGCATGTAAAGACTTCGTTGTGCAAATTTTCATTATTGTAAATTTGAACAAGTGTTTGTTCCGCTTAGGGTAAGTCTGTGCATCAAAGATATAGATACGATCTCGCACAAGATGACCATGTTCTCAACTTACTTCCGGTTTGGAAGACAATTTTGCCTGTTCGCATTTCCCCCCTATGTCTAATCGAACGATCAACACGGTTACTTGTAAAAGTACTGTTAAATCACCCCCTTTATCATAAATTTATGGTATTCTTTGTTACATGTTATGGCTACCACAAACAGGATATACTTTAACCGATCTTGCTCACTGTGCCCGATCTATTTATTGTGGTCAAACTTGAGTGTGGTTACATCTATTGTATAATTTATATCGATAGCATGTCGAGGTTATTGCTATTATCATCAATTATGTCTGACATTGCCATACAATCATAAAGAAGCGATTAAAGTTAGCCTCAAACATTAAAAAAATCTTTACAAATCATAAGTTAAAATCGTCGTCGACGTTGTGGTTCATAGTCAAACTCAGTCATTAAATCCGCATATTTTTTTCTCATACACTTCAGCTTTGTCATGTACCTCTGTCTCCGCATATTAATTAGTTCATACCATATTTTTGGTGCATCAAAGAGGCAAATGTGCCGTTTAATGACAACATTGTGTTGACCAGTGACAAGTAATCTCAAGCCCAAGTGTAAGTGCATATGAAATTAATATATCAAGGAGTGCTTGTGCAAATCGATTTATGAATCGAATTTAAAAGTTCGGTGCCCGATTCGGGTTTTCACACCAATTTTGAATATACATGTAAGTATTCTAGAAATCTATTCAAGTAATTTTTTTGTGGGGGAGGCGGTAGGGTGGGGGGAGTTGTGAAGGTAAGAAATTGATTGTAACAACATGGACATTTATGTAAAAAAAAAAGTTAGACAATTTAACGAAATTAGTTACATTCATTCATTCTTTATTTCCCTCCTAAGAGGATCATGAAGTAATATAAATGGTCAAAAATTCACAGGAATGGTGCAATGTACAAGTCAATGTGATCAAAAAAGAGGATACAGGAAGAGCTGAACATATGACTGTACATAAAGTGAAGAAAGGAACAAATAAGTGAATGAATAAATAAATATTAAATATATAAAAAAATGTACTGCAATCGTTCTGGGAAATTTCCAAGATATAACTATAGATAGATTGATAGGTATTTTTGGAAGACTATTCACTTCATTCCTTCTTTCAATTTCCTAACTTATGATATCAAGATATAAAATGATGTAAGGAAAGAGCGTGCAAGGGGTCTTACGAAATTCCTGGAAAATACGTATTAGAGAAGCATTCAATATTATTACAAAGTCATTTAAAATAGATGACGCTGAGGGTTATCTTCCTATTGTTACCACTCCGGTCGTTTTCTTATTCCGGGGAAAGGGCGAAAAAGGAGGGGGAGTTTTATAAATATTCTTCAAAGAGTCACTACATTTCTTATAAAGCAAGTGAAATTATTTTTGCAGTTGTGTATCTTTAAAAGTAGAATTAATGGTTTTGATTAACATTGAAGCTGCTTAGTATTACATGTATTTGGGCAGTTATAAGGTTGGCACACCAACATTATTTAGGTGTACAAATCAAAAGTTAATCTATCGAACACGGCAACCACCATTTGATAGTCATCAATACAGTTAGGAAGATGACCATATATTTTGTATTTTGATGTTAATAAACACATATCAATTTGATTTTTTACTGTCCATCGTGTTTAAAATATCATTCTTTGGAGCTATATGAATAAATCTGATTCTTGTTCTTCAAAACCGCCAGAGTTGTAATTATAATCATCGCATGTTTCTATAGTATCTAGATAAACGCCTAGTCTAGATAAAAAGTTTCATCTACATATTGCTTCATCACTGATTCATACTTATCCGATTATTTCTTTAAAAAAAGAAAAACAAACAAACTTTCTTCACTGAAGTGTTCATTGTTTTGAAATCCCTCGTTTAGAAGAAAATATTTATAATTCAAGTTTATAACGTGGACTTCACACAGTAAGTAATGTTGAAAAAAAAATTAAGCACACATGCAAAATATAGCATTGACTAGCGTTTAAATAACTTTATTCTGACATTTCCAAAATTATCTACATACATTAACCCTTTTCGTGCGATTAAAAGAAATATGTATAAAAAAAAATTCCAAATGTTCCGGGATTCGAACCCAATCAAAAAAGTCAGACTCGGTCAGAGGTCAGTCTATCTGCGTAACCACTCGACTTATATAGATATAATATATATCAGGAAAATTTAGCACAGCTTTCTTTGATTTCAAATGTATTCATGTTTTTTACGAAAGTTAAATTTTTTAAAAATATGCCTCTTTGAAACAAAAATCGAAAATCGTAGCTTTCAAGAAATTTTCTGACTCTTAACGTTAACATAAATTAATTTTGTTTCATGGAGGCAGTTTTCCACAACAATGAGGATTCCCCTTTTATAAACCGTGAAATCTGCCACATTTGTCCGAGTAACCATTTTCAAATTATTTCATGGTCTTATAAAACTTACTACAAACTTTCAAGATAAAATTCCACACTGCTTTATGTACAACGTTGCATGTAAAAAGATTTACATCGAACTTTGTAACTTTGATTTTCCCATTTTATCTGCTACACCTTTAGAGAAAAATAGCATTGGAACTGCAACACCCTCTGCATCATTTTACTATAAAATTTATCTGTAACATTTATAGTAAATGAATGTACATGTATATTCTTTTTAAACACTGATTTTGATAGGGAGCGCCAATGATTAATAAAATTTAAAAAGAAACTTTAATGAAGTGATTCTAGTACATGTGTATAAGATTGTGAATATATTTTTTTTGAAAGTATTCAGAAACTGGCGAATTATTTCAATTATCGAAAAAGATTTTTTTTTAATTTGTTGTTTTTTTTGTTTTTGTTTTTTTGTAAACAAAACAAACCATATGCGAGATATTTGGGAATAGCATCATTTAGTTTCATATTGAGGTACATGCATTTTGTTTCTTTAAGAAACATTTAATCACAAACTATATTTAACAACCATTTCTCATCATACATTGACAATTCCGCTAAAATATTTCAAATACGATCATGTATTTTAAGATGCGATGGAAAAACGTTCTTTCTTCTCGTTATTTTTAACTGTTCAAATTTCCTCTTGCGTATCTACGACAACAATGACTTCCGTCCTTAAATCACGTGTCACGAAAGAAAGGGCGGGCTACATTTAGTGGACGTTAATATATAGAGCAGCTAAACAACCTATAAAACACTTCCAAGTTTCACTTAAAACCGTTACAATGACTGCGCTTAGTAGTAGCGCACGCAATTTGACTAACATGGATTCATTTTTGGAAAGCAAACTTACAACGACTGAGAGTATCATTTTCAGTGAAAATGTCAGTAGTTCGAATGCTGACCAGCCCTACATTGATTCTCTGCACAGTGCGTCTGCCTACCTGTGGATTATTTTTTCTCCGATATTTCTGTTCGTGGGAGTGTTTGGAAACATTCTGAACTTGTTCGTTTTGCGAAGAATGCATTTTGAGAAGAACCCTACATTGATTCTGCTATTTCTTCTCAGTTTTACAGACATGACAGTTCTTCTTGTCGGGCTGCCTCGCTACTGGGCGAGAGATGCGTTAGAGTTTGATCTCCGGACCGTTTCCCAGGTCAGCTGCAAAGTCAGCTTGTTTTTGATTTACATTTCTATGCAGCTGTCGTCATGGATACTCGTGATGGTGTCTGTGATTCGCGTGATCAAAACGGTGTTGCCTCTGCATTTCCCAAAGAAAAAAATCCGAGTTACAAGAAAAAACACTCTGACTACGTTTTGCATTGTGGTTATAGTTCTATGTATTATCAATTTCCACCTTTTTATCACAAACGGCGTTGTCACAGAGAAAGGAGAGGCTTATTGCACGTCCCTTACACCAGATTTCAGTTATTTCGACGAATATGTCTTTGTGTACATAGACTTTCTTTTTTTGTCAGTTTTTCCCGCCATTATTATAATCGTCTGCAATATTTTTATTTATCACGTTTTGAAAAATATGAAACAAAGACGTGCGTCTACATATTCTACAGACAAAGTGACGTCAGACTCTGTTTCGAGAGTTACCCGTATGCTTTTCGTCACTAGCTCATATTTCGTCATATCAACTGCTCCAATATCTCTTCATTTTATCGTGGACTCATATGTTCGCCCTGGATCAGATGATCTGACTCAGGCAAAACTGGACATGTCTTTTACAGTGCTTTATCTATTCCAATTTTCTCATTTCGTCATCAATTTCTACTGTTATACATTCACCAACAAGAGATTTAGAAGATCAGTCAAAAAGTTGAAAGATGAGGTCAAAAACAGGTATGTTTAATGTGCTTTTTTGTTGTTGTTATTTTTTAATTTTAAGTTTCTTTAATAATGTAAGTGTACGTGACAATATCTGTTTTAAAATTTAAGTCTGAAGCACATTAACAGGAAGCCATTAGCATTTGAACGACATGTAGGAGAACAGATGCACACACCGTGTTTTCAATGGATATGTATCTGTCTGTGATAGTACTATAAAGAGTTTAATAATATCCTTCAATGGTCTTGGGTTTTAATACTTTTCCCACGCATTAATACTTGAAAGTAATTGGATATTTTATCGTATGAGGAACGAATTAAAATAAAACAATAAATATATAATACTTATATATATATTATATATACAATGATTATGAATACGCTCACCGTTTAAAATTGTATAAAAAAGGTCCGATAGTCGTTTTTTTATATTAATGCTTAAAAATCACTTTTCTTCATTTTTTTTTTTAGGATAACCCGCCATGGCCGTTTGCCGTCGGATTCTCATGAAGCCAACAGTACTGCAGACCGATCCAAAAACCAGTCTATGAGTGCTGTCTCCAAATCAAACTAGAGACCGCATTTTACACAGCACTCAGAATTCCGATCCAGTCAAACCTGAATGAACACAACGGAAAGCGCTTCTCGTATTCTCCCGATCTAGATATATCGAAGATTAAAAGATAAAAAGAGAACAGAGTTGCAGTTCAGTGTTAACATTAAATTAACGTTGTTCGATATTAATAAAAGAGTTTCTTAGCTGCACGTTTGACTGTAAGCAGTTATCATTTGTTTCATAGTGTGATGCTAAAAATCCATTTTTCTTTCTACAAGATTACAGGTGAATGATTAGCCTTGCGTTTGATATATATTTAGGGCAGCTTTGCATATATAATGTTGCATGTGCATATTATTCAGAGTATTTCTTGTTCCTCTTCGTGCCAGTGACATTGTATAGATGGAGGATGTTTGGCTTAGGGGAATAGGACACAAAGCCGCAACCCGGAAACATCCGGAACCGGTTTCCTCCGTTATTCACTACATTCTTGTTCAATTTGTACAGTGCTTGCAAAAAATATATATACTGTACAAGAAGAATACCGGTAATTGTTCTTTGACTACCCAGTAGTTTTTATTATAATGTATGCATCAGTGGTAAAAGATACCACAAATCACCTAATTGTACATACAGTTTATTTATTTACTGTTCTTTTTTTATAAATAGATTTTCGAATAAATATTGATAAGAATTTCCTAAAGGTATTTTGTCTTCTTATGAATTAATGCAACATTCAAAATATTGACAATAACGGGTCTTTTATTTTCTATTTGCTTTCTAATCTATCGACCTGGCTTTAAATGAGGAGCGGGGTAATTTCAGGTTTCTTGGCCATTCAAGTAGGCTGGACCATTTTATGGATTTGGCTGCTTGCAGGGACCACCAACTAGAGCTATTTTTGACTTATCTTTAAAAATGAAATTTTGAGCCAATATGGTCCTTCAACTTTTCTAAGAAAGTATGAAAATTCATAGTGAAAGATTCGGGATTACCCGTGTACAAAGTTAATGACTGCCAAACAAAGGATTCTCAAGATTTACAAACTCTATTTTCAATGTCCAGAGAAGTTTCAAATTGACCCTTGCTGATCCTTGACCTTTGAACTTAAAATTAGTAGGGTAATCTAGTTTTGAACCTACTTAATGGTTGTCAGAGCATTCTCAAGATACATGTATTAAAAACATTTAGCCTTCTGGGTTAACATCCGGAATTTAGTCACTGACTATTGCCCTCATTATTTCAAAATCAAAAGGAGTTATTTGCTCTTTCAAATGAAACAGTGTTATTTCAAGTTTAAATTCTGTCAGCCAAATAGTTTTAAGGACTTAAACTTTTACCTCTATACCTCAAAATCAACATCTTAGCAGTAGATGCTGGGGTCACAAGTTCAAAGACCAATGATCAAATAACTGGTATTTCAAAAGTTGTTCACTCAATAACTCGAGATCCCTTAGTTTGCAAGGCATCAATCTACATGTAGGTACACTCGTACCCTCTAAGGAGTTAAGAATGATCCCTATTTCCATGGTTTTAAGATCATTAGAAAAATGTTCTCTTCTCAATATCTCAAGATCCCTTTACTAATAAATTAAACTTGGTACAACTGCCTGAAGTATGAAATGTACCAAGTTGATGTCTAGACAAGAAAGGATTTTTATGATATTTATCGAACAAAATTTGGTCTAACGACCGACGTACTGAACGACGGGCATTCGGCGCACCTCGGTCGATTCCGATATCATACATCAAACAATTGGCCGAGGTGTGCCGAATGGATTCTGCTCTTGACCAACTTCAGAATGCGGACATCTTGGTTAATCGTTTAGTGTCGATGACTCAAAGAAAATAAGAAACATTTGATTGTTTGCCGTTAAAAATACATATTTTTGATAAAAAAAAAATAATTTTCTGAAAGCATTTTGAAAAAAAACCCTCCGCGGCAGGTAACAAAACCCTTAATTAGGGGTGGGGTGCACGCCAAAACATAAGACTCCAGAAGCACATATCAATCAATTTAAGTATACTTGATATTCTGATGTCAAATTAGTATTTTATCTTTTTTTTATATTTCTAAAAACTTTCTCTTTTGTTCTGTAAAAAAAAATAATCAATTCTTAATATTTACAATATTAAATTACTTTATGATATGAACATAGAAAAGTAAGTATAAGTACATGTATATAAAAAAAAACTTAATTGGTATTTATACATGTTATTGAAAATGATATCAGAAAAGGCGTCCCCAAACTGTCTTTGTTTCTATCATTGGATCTAGCCGAAAACAATACACTTAAAATGTATGGATGGTGAAACACGAAAATAACCCGGAATAAAGTTTGTAAAAAATAACAAAGATAGCCGTTCCCACACTAACAACCAAGTCACGTGTATTACTTAGTTAAATTGCACTTCATCACAGCACCCTAAGTGCGGGGACACTCAAAGAATGCGGAAATTACATGTATTGTGAAGAGTTATCTGTATTAATAACCCCTAACTATGCAGTGGGGTCGTTTTGTTCTTTGACGACACCATGCAATATTGGCATAAATTATACTGATACAGTCATAGAAAAACCAAAACCATAAATGATAGGGAAAAGTATCACGTCAAATTGTTAGAGTTTATTAAATTATTAGATGTGATTCTTGTAGGCATTGTAATTACTGTATTGGGGATTCTTTAGTATTTTAAAGAGTGACATTGAAAGTACTATTAAAAATGAAGATATTTTCTTAGTACACTTTTTAAGAGTTGTTTTTGTGTGGTGAATTGTGTCCTTCATTGGGCCTCTTTCATTTACGTTGGTGCATTGACGAAATCTGGGTACCGTATTATCAAACCTTGGACAATAGATGCAAAGTGATTTGCAAGTCCATCTTTCAGAATCGACGCTTTTGGCCTGTTTTGGGTATAGAAGTATTTCCTGATGCTGTCTGCTATATGAATTATTGCGAAGTTGAAACGAGTACAGGGCCACTGAGAACACTATCAAATGTTGTTGTTTTTAGACTTATTAGAACTACATGTTGTATTACTGAGCACCAGGCGGGGATCTTGCTTACGTGATACTTGGGCGCTTTGATTAACGTTCTGTCCTATAAAGACGCCATCCTGTCTTTATGTTGCATGGTGACTGGTACGGAATTCCTGTCAAGTGTTTTGAACTACAAAAATATCACATGAAAGATAGTTTGTTTTGTTTCCTAGTTATGATATAAATATCATACAAACCTACTTCCTATTTGTTAAATTTTCTAATTGTCAGTGCTAGAAAATGCACGTCCAAGTAATGAACAGAGACACCCTTTTTCGTCTGTGTGGCAATTGTGCTTTGTTCCTTTTTATAAGTCCTTTAACTGAAATATTGCTTTAAAACCATTCCTTGTTCTCGTAGTCTAAAAGCACAAACCCTTAACCTTAAAATGATTTCTTTTTATAAGTAGTTAATATTCCTTAGTATGACAATAACTACATGTATTACTATAGTACGTGGAATTATCTATCTATAAACAAAATTATTTTAAGGTCGATCGCCTGTATTCCAACTTGCCGTTAGGAGTATATTTAAGAAATAAAGTACGAGTTTTCGTGAATGTTGCAGAATAACCTCCAAGGTCGAGAAATGTTGTTTTGAAATATAAAAGCCGAGGCGTTAGCCGAGGCTTTCATATTTCAAACAACATTTCGAGACCGAGTACTGTTTTGTTTGACCTCCTTGTTTTCTCATTAGGGTGAGGTCAAGGTCACTACCTTTTTTCTCAACTTGAAGGATGATAAAAAGATAAAGGTAGTTATCTGCAGTTTTGTAGACATCTGTTTAAGATATGAAGTTTGTATTCGTCAATGAAATGATGGATTATCAGAATGTCTATCAGCTTATACTACTAAATTGAAATAAATATTTAAACTAAAATTGATATTGCTTAGCCCGCATTCCCTTTAATTTTCTTAAATTTTGAAGATATTTTGATTATTTTTCTATGCTTCCAATAAAAAATATTTCTAATTTTTTACATATCATTAACTAAAGACTATACATAAAGATATAAACTGACAGAAAATCAAATATATATATACCATCTAATAAGAGAGAAAATCCGATTTTAGTGATTTTTTCACACAAATCTATTTATAGAATGAGCGCTTTAAAAAGCTTATAAAAATTTGATAGGCAAATTATGTTTTAAAACATATTCTAAACCCTAGTATCTTATTATTAGTTCAAATTAGTTGAAAAAATCCATCATTAATGTTATTGTTTGAAAAATTCTAAATAAACTAATAAATATATAGCAATTTTGAATTGCAAAAAACATGTGATATTTTCCTACGTCAATGTTCCACCAAAAATATAGTCCTCGTTAGATTCTAAACTTTGATTATTATTTCTACGTCAAGTTGTATAATAGTAAAAAAGATAGAAAAATATGATATTTCAATTTCCTTTCATCTTCATTTAATGAACATTTAATCAAATTTACTTTTGACAAATCGAAAACCAGAAAAGACTCCTTCCTTAATTATTCGATATTTATAAATACCATACCAGTAGGGTTCAAACCTAGTTCATTCAATAATATGGGGAAAAAAATCCAAGATCTCCCCTTTGAAACGCCCCCTGTTTAATACAGAACTAAAAATAAAATGTCTATGGATATTTTGCATTACGGCAGACCTAAAAAGTAGCAGGTTGTATAAACCGCATGTACAACATCAGTTTTTCATCAATATTTTATCCACCAAAAATTTAGAAAAATCATATTATGGTGAAATGTATTTGTAAGTAATATAACAGTGATGATAAATCAAAGCTTTATCCTGATATTTGCTCATATTCACATTCTCAAATATGTTTCTTTATATGAACCTAAAGAAAAGCAAAAACGTTCAATTCTGTGTGAACTTTTTTATGATAACAGCACGCGCTTCGGACTTCACAGGATTTGATCTCGTGACCAACCAAGTTCATATCTCGGTGAACTTTTTAACTTGCTGTTCATTTCTTTAATAAACATGCTTCATGTACAAAATCGCTCTGGTCGTCGGAATTGTGTTGGGGGGGGGGGGGGGGGGGGGGGGGGGGAGACTAGAACGTGTACGATGGAATTAGACGTCTATATATTCCTTCAGGAAGGTTTTCTTCCGTAAGCATATGATAATCGGTGAAATATTAGCAAGGCCATGAATAAATACTAGTAAATTGAACAAAAATCGTCGCTTGTCCTCATTATCGCCGCTTTGAGAGTATACCCCCGTGTACATCACGTTATACACCACGCCCGTTGTGGTATACATTTCGATAGCGGAGATTAATTTTATATTCGTGTATTTACTAATCGGAAAACAAATAAAAACATGGTATAGCGAACTTCGTAGAAGCTTTTAATTAAAGAATCATTCTTTGAGTATTATGAGGTGATAATTTCGGTCGGGGCGTGATCAAATCTCATAAAGCCCGAAGGGCTTTATGTTAGATTTGATCACGCCCCGATTGAAATTATCACCTCATAATATTCAAAGAATGATTCCTTATTACTTATATTTATAAAATTTTCAGCAGTTGTACGATTAAAATTAGAGTATAAAGTATGCAAACCCCGCTTGCGCCTCAACAATGTGTCATTTGAATTTATTGGACTGTGAAGTACAAAACCGATTCGTAGTGTTATCACAGACAAAGACATTGGAAAATGTAAATATTAGGCGATAACTCCAGAAAAGTTTCAACGTAATGTTTGACTGACCTTCGTCCAATCAGATCGTAGTTTGGCGGAGTTAAGACACTGCCGCTTGTGACTTGAATGAGAGAGAGAGAGAAGATAGAGAGAAACTTAATGGAGTAAATAATAGATGATGTCGATTAAGAAATCATCATTAATTATAAACTGGCAAACAAATTAATTAAGATCCTTATATTACATGTATATCCTTTATTTGTGTAACTTTAAAGCGTTTTAAAGAACGATTGTGAAAATTTCTTAGGCCATCGACAACAGTGTCTTCATACATGTACATTTATAAATGATGATATGCTATAGTACTCCTTTTAAGTGAAATATCGTTGGAATTAACATTGTCATTTGCTATAATTGTTATACTTTAATAATTTTTATACTTTTCATTGGCATGTCTTTCTCTTGTAATTATAATATGTATTGTATTTCAGCCAAGTTTGTGTTTGCGAAATTCAACTTAAGGGGCATGGTCACGGTTTTGGTCAATTTCTATTTTTCTGTTTTTATTATTTACAATGCTTTAGGAATGCATTTCTTATGATCACATGAAATTTAAGAGTCAGTCGTAGAGTTATAAGCAAGACACATGGCTCACAATGCTTTGTCATGTAAACAAGCCTCGTGCCCCGTTTTTGTTTACATAGGTTCAATATACCAGTAAAAAATCTTTTTCAAGCTTATTTGTCTATCTTCTTATTCATTTTAAGCATAAATAAACAATCCCTAACGTTTAACTCATTCTTTTATTGTCTAAAACTGAAATTTTCACTTCAACATTCAAAATGTAAACAAAAGCTGTTTACATAGCAAAGAATAGTAAGCTCTGTAACTCGCTTATAACTCACCGAATGACACTCAAATTTTGGTTGCTTAATGAAAATGTCTAACTGGAGCATTGTTAATATTAAAATCGTAGAAATAATTTTTTTACCAAAATTGTGACCATGCCCCTTTAAAGCCAGAGCATTGATCAGTCTGCATCAAATAATTCGAGTGATTCAATATAGTATACTTCATAAAATATTAGCAAAATATGGGGGAACATTCCGGTTTCATAACATTCAAAACTTTATTCTAATGACATTACCTTACTTTGAATGAAGCAAATAAAAGGGGGTGGGGTGGGTAGTATAAGTAGTATAATGGAAAAATGGAAAATTAATTACTTGCATATGGAGAAAATAGAGTTTTAATAAGCGATTGGGGTTTAGTTTAATTGAATACACAACATCAACTTGCATAACCTTTTACAAAGAAATCTGAAATAAGATCTATTTTATTTTCGTGAGAATTTGTCACGAGGCAATTTCACAAATTATTTATATATTTTTTTGCCCTTGGTTTATTCATAGTCACAAGTAATCTTAGCCGGGATGTTTGCTTGTTTTCAGCAGCTGATGTCACTTTGAACCAAGATCACAAGTTTCTTTGTGTACGGGGCACCTTAAGGTCATCGAAGTGTAAGAAAACAAAAGATGATTAACGCCCTTATAACGGGGGTCATATAGAACAGCTTTGTAGGCATATCCGAGAGCGAAGGCAACTTACAGGAAAATGTCGGTTATAAGATAAAAATAAAAAAAATCTAGATAGATAAAAATAAAAAAAAATCTAGATCGATTTTTTTTTAGCTTGGATTGAGGAAGTTAGAGATATTGAGAGTTAAGTACACACGCACTTTAAACAGACTGCAGGTATATATTATATATTTACTATGTACAGGATAAAAACTCAATCAATCAGAACTATTGCTTCTACATCTCTAACAAAAAGATGTTGTTTTTCAGATTTGCTTTTGTTATCTGTAAATAGAATATTGGCTTCCCTGTAAATTTCATTACGTGACCTCCCAATGAAGTTTTTAAACTTTATATTTATTTTGGAAAAGTTGAAAAAGTTACCCACGATCGCTAGGAATACTAGTATGAGAGACTGACCGTAGGAACATGCTTTTTCGGCCTATTCATGCCTTTAATTTGCAAGATCTAAAGAAATTACCTTTTTGTAATCATAAAGAAAACGGTCAACATTCATAGAAAATTATGATGAAAGAATAAAAAAACCCTTTTATTTAAATGAGGTCAGAATGGAAGGTAAGGTCAAGAAAAAAAATAACAGAAACACAATAAGTAAATGATTGTGTGTAAGCCTCGGAATAAACAGAGCCAAATAGTGGAAATTGTACCGTGAAACCTGAAAGAAAATAAGCATGAATTTTCATCTAGTTGATCAGGAACGTAATTTCACTGGAAGTTGAGTTTGTTGGTTTAATTATAAAAATATTGATAAAGTTCGATATAAGCATGGACTAAAAAATTATCGCTCAACTATGGAAATCACTCAATACTAGTATATTAAAAGTCAGGATTACTAGTATAACTAATCTATTCAACTGCAATTTTTTTTTACAATTTGCTTTTAGATACAAAAATTTATTGTAATTTCCAATATCATAGTTTTATAAATATTTTGAGAATGTTAGACAATAGATTTCATTACATTTTGCAGCGCCAATGAATTCAGCAAAAGTTATAACAAACTCAAGTCGGCCTCCTTAGATAAAAAAAAGTTACTGTATTTGCATTATGCAAAACAAATTGAAGTTTAGACAAGACATGCACAAACCAAAAGCTATTTAAAATCCACATTTTACATCACCTACAAAGGAGAGGTTTTTTTTTTTAAAACAAGAGGCCCATGGGCCACATCGCTCACCTGAGCAACAATAGGCATGATAAAATCAGCTCAATGGTTTCCCCCTGGATATTCTTATGTTTATAATCAAGTCCCTTTTCTGACAGGATGATTCTATAGTCATATCACATGTTGAGCATTGCAGTTCCAATAAATATCCTAAACAATTGTTTATATAAGGGATATAAACCCTTATCAAACTCTGAGCCCCTTCTGAGGCCCAAAAATCGTCCAGGGGCCAGAGTTTAAAGGGATGCTTCCACACAAATTTCAGCTCTCCTGGCTGATTGTTTTCTGAGATGATTTTTAAAGATTTACTCTATATATTCTTATGTAAAAATTCGACCCCACTGTGGCCCCACCCTAACCCCGGGGTCATGATTTTCACAACTTTGAATCTACACTACTTGAGGATGCTTCCACACAAATTTCAAGCTTTCCTGGACTATTGGTTTCTTACGAGAAGATTTTTAAAGATTTACTCTATATATTCCTATGTAAAAATTCGACCCCCATTGTGACCCCAACCTACCCCCGGAGGTCATGATTTTAACAACTTTGAATCTACATTACCAGAAAATGCTTCCACATAAGTTTCATATTTTCTTGCCAAATGGTTCTGAAGAAGAAGATTTTGGAAGATTTCACAAAAATGTTCAATAATTCCTAATTATCTCCCCTTGTAAAAGGGCGTGGTCCTTAATTTTCAAAATTTTGAATCCCCATTGCCTAAGGGTGCTTTATGCCAAGTTTGGTTGAAATTGGCCCAGTTGTTCTGGAGAAGATGTTAAAAATGTGAAAAGTTTACAGACGGACGACAGACAAATGTGATCAGAAAAGCTCACTTGAGCTTACAGCTCAGGTGAGCTAAAAAGGGAACAATTATTTGTATAACAGGAAACTGGACTTTCTTCATAAGCACAAAAAAATGAAATACTTTAGTGACTATTTCCGTGGGTTTTATTCCTGCTTGCATTATTTACAATCATGTGCTATTCATCTGATTGCTTGATAAAATTTCCTTTTATCTTGAAATTCAATAAATATTATATTAATATTGACGTGACCTGAAAACATCAGATATAATGTTGTAACTTTCTACCCCACATGGTAACCAAACTATCAATGTTGTAACTTTTGTACCCAACATGGTAACCAAGCTATTGTTACAGTAACTTTTTTACCCCACGTGGTAACAAAGTTATCGATGTTTTTCTGGTCACAAGCTGTTAACTTCTAGATTGGCATGAATACCCACATCCTCTCAAGCCACGGGTATAGTGTCCATTCTATTTCCAAAAACAGAATGGACACTAAACCCGTGGCTTGAGACCCCCACCTATCGAGGTCTGGAAAATTGGCATATCACGTTATAAATAATCCTCATAACAAACAACTTGACATTTACAGTGACATTTAATTTGTAAATGTAGAACAAATCACATTTTCTTTTAACAATAACATATGTGCTATGTTCAACAAAAGACCACAATCATTTTGAATATATACATGGACATTTCCATCAAAGAAGACACTTGATTTTCTCAATGGCGTTTTGCTTTTTTATGCAAAGAAAGAAAAAACAACCTTTTTCTAAAAAAAATTTGTTGTGACATTTTTGTTCTTTGCTTCAGAACTAGGAATAATTCCTGTGATCTCAAATAATTTTTTTCAGTATCAGTAAAGTGAAATTTTATAAATTGAAATAGGGAGGTTAAAAATAATGTAACCTCTCAAAATCTTGTAATCTTGTAGAGAAATCAATGAAATTATTCAATTTCATATCAAAGTAACAGATAACATCAGTAAAAAATGAAAGAGATTCTATTACATATACATGTAAATGCAATAACAAAGGAGAAGGTATCAATAATTAGTCTTACCCTGTGTATTAATCAAACTAGGTGACTAATTATACAAGCATATAGATAATGTACAAATAACAAAAGATGAAATATTCACATGTATACAATTTATATACTTCTGGTCTGCAAATAGCTCCTTGCTTTTCTATGCTTTCCTATGACAGAAAAATCCAGGAGCATTAGAATAAACTTAAGTTGGAACAATTTACAGTAATGATTGAGACTCGACAACTTTATTTTAAGAAAAAAAACATCATTACAAAATGATTTGATTTACAATTCAAATTTTAATTGTGGGTGGTCTAAATTGCAAAATTTTGATTAATAATAAATAGTTTGATAAAAAACATGATCAAATTGAATTGATTTATAATTGAATTTTTTTTTGCCCAATATGCTTAAATGAAATGCCCATATAATGTGGAAGTGCAAATGATTACACAAAAAGATATTCCTTAACTGTACCTCACCTTCTCTCTCACCTTTGCATACAAAATTATAGGGGGCATCAACTGATCAAGTTCGGCTTGATAACTATAAAACCATGTTTACTTCAAATAGTTAGCCCCTTTTCCATGAGAACATAATTAAAGTTTGTTCCAAGACCAATGAAATTCACTAGTTTACTAATACTTGAAACAAAATCTGTTTTCAATTACAATATTTCTTTACACCTCACTACATGTACTGTCGTTTCATCAATATTTGTGAGCATCAATTAATAAGTTATAATTGCTCCTATCAATTATATCTTTTTTCACATTTTTTACTTTGATCAAGATTTGATTTCATGAATCTACTCACAATCTATGTAAATTGGTGTTCATGGAATATTGATGAAACCACAGTATTTCATCGCATCGACAAAAAACTTGTAAATGTTTGTATACTTTTAAACTGCCATTTTCCATAGTCTCAATTTCAACAACAACAAAATCAATCATACTTTAGACTTAATCATACTGTCAGTCTCTTCAATGCATATCAATTCCACAACTGTGTTTCACTATTCAACCTTTAAAATGAGAACACTTGCAATTATGTAAGATTCATATGCATGTACTTTAAGATTCCTAAAAATGGAATACATGTACTAAATTTATCTTCATCAATTTATGGTGATGGTATTAAATATAACATAATTTACAAAAAATGGAACAACTACATTTAACTTCATCCATTTCATAGAAATTAAATAAATATTATTTAATTCACAAGCACTGCATGGCTGGATGAGTGAACTGCTTGTTTCTGTTGCTAATTTGAAATTGACTGACAATGATATAATTAACGGTAATATGATGGTCTTCAATAGCACTTCCTTCCTGCCATTTCACATTGGTTTCCGGTGAATATTTTGACAATAGTATTCAGTGCTGGTTTCGAACTTAACAAGACTGGTGTTTTAAACACGTAAACAAACATTGGCACCCTTACACAACACTCTCAAACACACTTATGTTTAAAACAAAACGGGGAAATAAAATGGAAATATATTGAACTCTTTGATCAAAATACATCTGTACAAAACGCAAAATAAGAAGCTAAACATAAAAACCGAGACAACAGGGTTGTCAAATAAAGGGAAACAACTTGAAGCTAAAACAGCTAAGAGACAAAAACGGAACTCAGTAAATAACAAACAACTCTAATAATCAGTGTTGATATCTCTAACAATGTAAATATATATAATCTCCTCTAGAACTGTACACTGTGCTTACATCACAGAAAGAATAAAACAAGCTGTTAACATAAAATCCATAATCTTTAAAACAATACGAGGGCCTGCCCTCTCTGTTTCTTATATGGCAGATTATATCTGCTGGTATTGTCTTCTCCCCTTTGGCACTTCTTCTAGCCATTCTCTAATAGTCCACTTCATTCCCTGCACCTTGGACCAATATAGCTCATCACACAGCAGATAGATATGTTTGATTTTCAAATAGTCTACCATCTATACAACTAAAACACTTTAATTTGCTTCACCAAGTTTGCCACAAAAAATTATGTATATTCACCTCTGATCAAGTAAACTAATCTATACAATATATTCATAAACACAGAAACATTTGCACTTGTTTTACAAAAAGAAATGGGACATACTGTATCATATACATGTATCAAGGCAAATATTTACACAAGGAATCAGTTTCCTTTTTCTCCAGTAGCACTTTCATTCCATATTATCCTCAGAATGCGATGGTAAGGACAATGAATTAAATCCCCCTGATTCTCGACTGTCTCCCCCACCAGAGGGCTCTGAACAGGATGCTGCATCAGATAACCTTTGACCTGAGTCTCCACTAGCTCCAGGTGAACTATGGGTAGCCTTCTCAGCAGCTGCAGACTGAGCCATCATTTTTTGACGGACTTCTCGAATCTTTAGCTGTAGACAAACTTTGGAAGGGAAAACGGCTGCATGCTCTGTCTGAAAATTTGCTGTGTCTTGGGCTACAAGAAGAAAGGATGAAATTCCAATTTCTAAATGTGTATGCACAAACAAGCCTGGTTACTTTTCAAATACAGATAATATATATATATATATATATATATATATATATATATATATATATATATATATATATATATATATATAAAATATGTTTTCAGTATTGCTTATAAAAAATAAACCTTAGATCGTATGCCTTTCTTTATTCTGGTTAAAAAAATATACTTCTGCACAATTTTAGAATGTATGTCATAATGACCGCAAAAAACAAAGTTTATGTTAATTATAATGTATATTTTAACTCCACACTTCAAAGTTAGAGTAAGTTTTACCAGAAGGAAATAAGCCATATTGTTCAAAAAGCTGCATGACAAGCTGGCGTCTCTGATCCAAGATCCGACGAAGGGAAGAAAACTGACCAGCAGGAGAACTGGGTGTGCGCGGAGAGCAGGGAATGCTTCCTTCTCCAAAATCATCTTTAAAATTGTTTGAAAGCAACAGATATATCAACCGTTAATGAATATTTGACAAGAAAATCACAATCTTGTTAATGCTAGGAAAGTATTATAGAATTTGTCTTATACACTGTAAAATTTAGTGCATGTATTTCTGACTCCCCCCCCCCCCCCCCCCCCCCCCCCCCCATTTTGCAAAAACATCAAAACAAAAGAAAATCTATTGTTTAAAATCTTCTTTATCAAAATAATTAGACTATCACAAGATAACTTTATTACCTGCAGGAAGTGTCATTTTTTCAATTTCAAAATTTTTGCCAAAGAACATATTGTCCTCAAAATGGGCACTATGGGGTGTGTGCGGTGTGTTGGCCTCTGATTCACTGGACTTCTTGTAGCTTGGGCTTGGGGAAATCTCGATCTCAGATTCCCTTGGAGTTAGTTCTCCAGTGGCTGAAATAATAAAATACATGGACATGTAGTATACACTTACAAATTATTTCAGGGGCCTTCTCTGCTGTCTATGTAAATATTAGTGTAAGATTTAGCATTTTTTAATACTGATACATTTAATTGTTGATTTTCCATAGATATACCCATCCAAAAAAAAATTCTTTCCCTGCATTGCTTAGAAATTCTCAATAATCTTTTATGAAATCAATATCCTCTTTTGTGCTTGCAGATTCAACTGAAATTTTAACACTCAATGTATTCCAAGAACTGTGTTGTTCTCTCATCCTCTTTCTAAGTCCAATAAACTACTGGCATTTTGATTTGTTTGTTGTATCTGAACCTTGCTATCTGAGCATCAGTACTGACCTAAGGAGGAGACTTTCCTTTTGCGTCTGTAGTTGCTTATGATGGCTCGGGGACTCTGGGGGAGCGGGGAAGCCATGTTGGTCTCCTCAGGAATAAACTGAGGCAGCTTGTCAAACTTCTGCTCAAAATCTACTTTCTGTAGCACTCTGCATAAAATAAATTTAAATTTCTCTGTAAATGTATTTTCAAACAAAAGAAACCAAAAAAGGTCTCACAATTATTGTTGAAAGGTATTCAGAAATCTTTAAAAAGTTCATATGGTATTCCATCACAAAAACATATAAATGTGCATGCAATGTATGTACAGTATATATATCAAGTAACTTACTTTTGCATTCCATCTTCACATTTTTTCTTGAAAGTCACTTTTTTGGGGCTTTGGGCTGGACTGCAGGGAACAGAAGAATTCTGGGCTAAGGACACTGGGAGGGGTGGAGGCTTGTGTTTCTAAAAGGCAATGGATCTTTGAATATCACATAGAATAAATAAATAATGATATTTAATAATAAAATTCTTCATTCAAAGAAAGATAACTCCTACAAAGATAAGCAGATTTGAACATGAGTTGTACAACACTTTCTATCTAAATTAAATTCATGTCTTGTTCTTTATTAAAATTGAATTTTTTAAATTACTTCTTTTTTTCACCATTTCTGGTCAAAGAGATACATTGAGTCCAAACTTTAAATGTACCAAATGTTTTTGAGTATATTACAAACACTGCATTCTTTATATGAAGGTCATAGTGAATATTCACCACCATGATCATATGCTAGAATTTCAATGAATAGGCCCACTTTGCTCCTCCCAACACTTACTGGTCTCGGACTGAGAGGGGTCCCAACAGCAGAGGATGAGGCTGGGGCAGGCATGCTGGGCTCCTGTACGGTCTGTTTGGGAGACTTCTGGGGCTGGGTAAACTGAGGCGATTTCTCCTCACTTGAATCATGCCCAGAACTGCCTTTTGAGGACTACAAAGGTAAATAGAAATTCAATTTCTGAAAATTGAATTTTTTCAATGTACAGTTGAACTTCGATATCTCGAACATTGATATCTCGAATACAATTGATATGTCGAAGTGATTTGTAAGTCCCAACCACTTTTTTAAAAAGTATTTTACTCTCAATATCTCGAATACTGGGATATCTCAAAGTTTTTAAACAGTCCCATCTAGTTCGAGATAACGAAGTTTGACTGCATTACTCACTGCAATGATTTTAATTCAACATCTATAAAATTGCACCATTTTTTAAAGTTGTAAGATTTTATATTGTTTTTAATTTCACTGTATTTAAACAATAAATATCAATTTTATTACAATATGAATGTTGCATTGATTAAACAATTTTCAAGATAACAGTGATTCCTTGGATCATATACATTTAAAAATTTAAACGAAGATAATTTCTTTCAATGTTAAAAAGAAAGTCTCCCCAGATAAATGTCTAACTAGCCCTTGAGTTACAGATCTTAACATTTATAAATTAAAACTATAGCAATGTCTTTCAATATTAAAATAGTCATTCCAAATAAATGTTCAACAAGCACTTGAGCGACAGACCTTCCTTTCTTTCCTGGGGGTGACCGCCCCCGTTTCCACCAGTTCCTTGTATTTCCGCCCCTTACATGCCCTCTCTTGGCGAGTGTCCCCCTCATCTTTCCTCTCCTCGTCCGTCTTTGGATCTGTAGCATCAGCCATAGCAGAATGGTCCAGCACCAGAGGGGAAGGCCTCTGTGGTTTGTGTTGGCCAATCATTGCCTGTGGACTTCGGTAGGCTGGTTGGGGACTCGGGGCCTTAGGTGTGGTAGCTGCATTAGGGGTAAGGCTCGTGGAATTCCTCAAACCTTTCCAAGTAAAAGAGAGGAAAAAATCTTTACCAGGAGGGTTCAACCCAGCAATAACAATTTTTTTTAGATAATTTTGTTAGATAAATATTTATAAATTGTCTATTTGCATTCTTTGAGTCAGAGGTGAGTGACTACAGTCCATATGCTTAATTTAAAGGCATAAGTTTTTGATTACACAAGTAAGTCTACCTTGAGAGGTTGGAGTGGATGGAAAACTTTCAGTGGCCACAGGAATATTAGCAATGGCAGCTTTGACTTTTAGAGGCCTGGCATTTTGATTGTTTCCCGACACATAGCCTATGTCACTCTTCTCTGTTGTAGTTCCAGAAGCTTTAGGAGTGGGGCTTGGTGCTACAAGCATGAACAACCATGAATCAATCCACCTCTTGTGTTTCAATTTTAATATTACCTTGGTTTACCCGAAGTTTATTAATTCAAAATTACCAATGTAAGTACATGTATATGCATTGTCAAATACAAGAAATGAGAATTTTCTTTTAATTGTTACCTGAATAGTAGACAAATTTGCCCTGGTTTGTGGTGATGGTTTGTTGCTGTGACATGCTCTGTCCCAGTCCAGGGCTTGCTGCTGGGGACCTCACTGCATTGGGCTGAATCAGCACCTGCTGCACACCTCCCTGGTTATCTACATCAGTGATAACATGAAAATCTTGTGAAAATTCCTTACCCTCAATAACTTGTAAACAGTCATATGATGCAGTTAACAACAAATCCTTGTGGACTTGTACAATTATTTTTCTTATAAAAACATGTTTCTATAAGTTTTTTTTGTTTATGAGCCTTAATTAGTAGTCTTACTTTGCTGAATGGATCCCACATATGTCTGTATGTAGGCAGGGGACACAGCTGGGGAGGGAGAGGCAACTGTTCCTATAGGCATGGACTGGGGGACCATCACCCTAACAAAAGAAAATTTCATTCCATACTAAAATAATCATAAACACCCCCTGTACAAGCAGATTTTTGAAAATTTCCTATTATGATGTAAACTTATAACATATACATGTTAACTGATGTTACTTACTTTTGCTGAGTTGGCAGAAACTGGAACCTCTGTTGCTGACCAATGGCCTGATACTGTCCCCCGGGGGTCAACACCTGACTGACCGGGTACTGTTTGGCTTGCTGTACTTGTGTGACTTGTTGTATTTGTGTGATCTGTCCAGGACTTGCCACCTGTGTGGGGGTATGAGGGGCCCCGGTGGGTATGTGGGTGGGAGTCTGCGGGTGGACCTGAAGCTGTGTGATTGTGCCAGTGGTCGCCTGGCCCTGTAGCTGGGTGATGGTCTGCTGCTGTTGTTGATATGCTCCAAGAGATACAATAGGCTGGGCTATTGTTACTGTGGGTAACTGTGATGTTGCTAGTACTCCTGGAAATTTTATTTAGAATTATTACAAGAGCAAGGAAATGAAAGTTAATGACCTTTAATAATTAGGCGTTGCTATTACTTCTGAAAATCTTATATTAAAAAGAAACAAGAGAAAAGCTGTGAATGTGACAGCAAACCAGATTTTCTTTTGTGTGAACAGTATCCATAATCTATTGAATTTATATACACTACCTATCCAGAGAAATGGGGTACTCTAAATGCAATATTTTGCAAAAAAAAATGACTAAAATCAACAGCTGGTATTTTTTTTTTAAATTATCAAAAATCAAAATCCAAGTAATATGCACATCTCTGATATATATACAACTAATCTGCAAAACAACAACCTCCTAACTTGAAAACTGTAGGAGGAATTATCCGTACAATAGGGGTACACTTTGGCAGCCGTCCGCCCGACTGACGCGCGCCATTTTCACCATTTCCATAACCGGATTTTTCCTTTAGAAAACCCAGTTAAAAACAAGTTGTGTTTTAATACCCTACATAAAATCTCTTGGACTTCTAAGGTCTATGACATTTAAAAATCAATGTCTTGCGTGTACATGTACTGAGGACCAATTATTGCAAGATAGATACATTATACACCCATACAATTACGTGATTGCTTCCTGTCAATGATGTGACTGACCTGCAGGGAGGGGGGAAGGCTGGTTGACGATCTGGTATTGGGCAACTGTGACTGGCAGCCCCTGCTGTTTGGTTGCATTCAACACAATTTGCTGCTGATGCTGCTGCTGTGGCTGGAGAAGATTTGTCTGCCCCTGGAAAAAAACCTCCAAATTCATATTTCTGTTTAAAGTCATATCAAGGCTACTATATACACAAGTATTTATTATATTGCAACATTGAATTCATTTTTTCTTTACTTACAATGTGTATGATGATGAAAATGGAAAGTGAGAATGAAATTATTTGTTAGCCTACAAATTTCTTTTTCTAAAGCAGCAGCATGATATTACTGAAACCCTAATAAAATAATCTGTAATAAATTATTTTGATTTATTAAAATTTCATTTCTTTTTTATTGGTTAATACCATTACCCTACACATTAAAAACACACTTCCTTCAAGAAGGTTTACTATTTAATTGAAGTATTTAATAATATGATTCAAGGGAAAAAAATTGAGATACTGCAGATATATATTTCTGGGCTTAGGAAAGATGATTCATAAGAAACATGATTTGGCACAGACATGTAGATTTCTTCCTAGGCAAGACAATTCCCAGGAAACATAATTTTATAATACAAGCACTTTATCCCCTGGAACAGTACCAAAATCATTTACAGATTCATTATAAATCCCTGCACTTTTGACCCCCCCCCCATTTTAAAATGACATTGCCATCTGCCTCAGGTATAAACTCTTGTTTGTACCTGAACAAATTTCAGTGGGCTTATCTTGATTCCTGATCCAGCCGGAGCAAGCTGGATCTTTTGTCCAGTTTGAACTGGCTGAGGAGAGGGCTGTAATGGCGGATAATGTTGCTGTTGCATCTGGGGTGGAAGTGGAGAATGTAAGGGAGCCTGTGATTGGTTACCACCAAAGGCCAACTAGAGGTCAAAATGAAAAGATGTAAGATGATAGGATGAAAGCCCTACAAAGCTATCGCTGTTATTTCTGATATATTAAAGACAAGCTCAATGAAATATACTGAACATTTGCTATAATCTTTGTTAAATTCTTTGAATCCATCTTGTCAATAAAAATTATTCAAAAGACATTTTTATTTTGAGATGTCTAAAGCAAATATTCAATAAATATTTTAGAAGAATGGAACTATGAAATGAATAAAAGATATGAAAATTTGAGAAAGTAAGAAATGAAAGAAAAGCAAAATCTACTTTCTATCTGCATTATATTCAAAGAAGAAATGTTCAATTTTTCAAATTTTGATAAATTACAAACCTGTTGAACTTGTCCCCCAGGCAAGGCCATCTGCAGAAGATTCTGTACTTTGCCCCCATTGGGAGTCTCCAATCGAACTGAAGGAAGAATGTATTGAATCTGTGTTGGCTGAAGGCTTGCTGGTTGAGATGTGACAGCATTCAGCACAGAAGGTGTGGCTGCTGTTTGATTGGTTGATTTGATTTGGACCAAATTAGTGTAGATAGTTGTGGGTGTGGGCTGAGGTTGTGACTGGTGGTTTTGGGGTGGTGCAACATTCCTTAATGTGGTGATGAATCCTCCCGAGACTTGATTTGTTTGGATGGAGGACACACTTGTAGATAAGGCCTTGGAGACAGCAACTGGGCTCGCAAGGTTCTGGGGATTTAAAATGGCATACTGAGAAGCTGGAATGTTTTGCAGTACAAATGTGCTCATCCCTTTCACACCATTGTTTGAACCAGATTGAATGGGCTGAATGTTTGGAACTCCTGCTTTAAGTGTTGTGGTTGCTGCAATATG
This sequence comes from Magallana nippona, assembly GCA_033439105.1. Classification (NCBI taxonomy): domain Eukaryota; kingdom Metazoa; phylum Mollusca; class Bivalvia; order Ostreida; family Ostreidae; genus Magallana; species Magallana nippona. The sequence goes on along the minus strand of CM065918.1, from coordinate 12,077,966 downwards.
TGCCTGCTGCATGGAAACAATGGGCTTTGAAGCAATGGGCACAGGTGTCGTGATTGGTTTGCCCATAGTGGAGAAGGTCGACATCACCATACTGTTCTGTACTACATTTGTTGCAATAGTCTGATTTGGGGCAATTAGCTGCACATTACTAGAAGTAACCGGTTTTGACTGGTATTGGGAAGGTGGAGTCACTGCAGGCTGAATGGGCACTTGTTGAGAATTGTTTCTCTGCTTGGACTTTGTAGCCTTCCCGATCACCTGCCCTTTGCCATTATGTTTTCCAATCATGGTTTCTGTGGTGGTGGATACAATAAGCTGTTGGTCCTGTGTGGTCATTGTAATGTTGTGTATTTTCATATTGCCCATTTTGACAGGGGGTTGTTGACATAGCCTTGGGGTGTTGTCATGCTTGGGATGTGACCCCTCCAACACACTTCCTGTCGAGGCCATTCTTGAGTGGGCTGTCTTTGCTCGGAACACAGCACCTAAGTTACAAACAAATATCTAAATATCATGGTATTTTTGACAGCCCCTCAAACTATCTTTCTGCTTTACACATTTTGTTTAAACCTTTAGAAACAGATACAGAATTCGATAATCCAAAAAACACAGACTTTGAGAAAGGTTTGAGCATATATCTCTAGAAAGAGGTTGGAATTATATCTTTTTTCAAATCAACAACCACATATTACAGTGGATTAAGCTGTGGGTTGGTAATAAACTGACCTTTGGGTTGGAAACCTGAGCCCACACTTGAAGGCCTTGGAATGAGTTCAACTAAATCAAGCCCAGCTCCTGGGACGGAGGACTGAACCACCTTGGGCTGACCCTCGGGTAATTTCTTTATTGGGGTTGGTCTGTAATGAATATTCATGTTGACTACCAAAGCAACAAAATGCAATTCTTTGATCATAAATTCTGTGTAACACTTCATGGATGGTTGCGGAGAACTTTGTTACTGTTAATGATAAAAAATTTCAAGATACAGTTTTTATCTGCAGGTACATTCACTGCAATTAGCCCTGACTGGACCTACCTGAAGGCTACATCTGTTGGCTGGTTGGAAGGGGAGAATCGTTGCTGGGGAAAGGCCTTGTTGATTTTGCTTTCCATGGGAACATCTTCCTCTGTCTGTGAGTCTGTCTCGCTGTCAGACACCTGTTCATGGCAGATCAAACTCTTTCCCTCCTGATCACTCTTGTCACCTGCACCTAGATATAGTCCACATTTTGTTTTAAAAAAACATAAAACATGCCAATATTTCAAAATAGTGAAGAATATTCTGAACATTCAGCAAAAAGTTGTTAAAAAGATGTTCCCAATTAAAAGGATGAATAAAAAGATGACAATTAATTAAAATGCTACACATTGAGGTTACTTTTATCAACAGAATACAGGCTTTCAAAAGAACTGAACATTCAAGGAGGGATTTTCTCACCTTTATCCTCATCAATGACCATCTTTTCATCATCACTGCCGTCCCCATCCCCCACTAAATCTTTAGACCCAGTGGCTACCCTGGAGTGTGCCTCCTCTACCCCAGACACAGAGTGGCGACGCTGGAGGTCCATCGGGGGTTGGGCCAGGGGTGAGGATTTGGCCAGGGGTGAGGAGTGGTGACTCATGGAGGAGCGGGGGGTATCATGTTGTGACAGTGGGGACTGTCTGGTCAGCCCATTGGTTAGCTGTCTTCTCAATGCCTGAAATTTGACAGATACCTGTACAACTGATTAACAATAAGCATTACAGTCATTTCTCAATATCATTTCAAAAATCTGTCATTGTTGAGGTTCAGTTGAGGGATTTTAATTGAAAACCCTGTGTTTACCTCAGTGAACCCTCGCTGGTCATCATTTGCATTTATATTCATCCCTGGCGGCATAAAAGCTGACCCCTCCCCTTCCCTGGGAACAGCTGATAAGCTCTGAGATCTACCGCCTCGTCTGTTCTCAAACAGAGACTCAGGATTCAGAAAAACAGAATCCTCTGTGTCCATATTTGTATCTAAAATTTTAAAGAAATTAACATTTATTAAACAAGAGGTATCTCTTTGTCAAATTGTTTTATTTGCAGAAAGATTTGCCTGGGACTAAATTTTGAGATTTTTCACTTTAAGAAATCTTTAAACAAAGTATGAAATTTAATCCCCCCCAAAAAACCATAGGGTAGCAATCTTAGTCTGTGTCATGTTGAAAAAAACTTCAAACAAAGCTTTCTTGGACATATTTTCCATGATTCAGTCAAGGGTGAAATTGAATCACAAGGCATAGCAAACCTATCAATCTTCATTTGTTATTTTCAGAGAAAAAAGACTAACGTCACATCTTATGTAAAAGGCAGTTTTTTTTTTTACTAAGTGCCATTTGATTGGATACACTGGTATATTTCCTTATATAAGGTACCATAATGATTCTGCTGTTGGTACAAATTGGTTTAGTATATAGTATGCAATAAAACTCTCTTTCTCATACAACCTATGGATATCGTTGGTTGAAGACGGACTATCAGTTGGATGAACTCTTTTGCCTCTTTTAACAGACAGATGTACATCAACTGATGACAACATACATGTATCTGCCTAGCAATCATGAACCGCTAAACCAGCTATCAGGACAATAAAAGACAATTCAGAAATAAATAGGAAAGCTTTTAGAAATACTGCCAGTGGAGAATTCCCACAATATCCTACAACTGACCTGCATCTTCCAGTATATCGTCAGTGGAGCTGAGTCGCTGGCTGCTAGTTCTCTGTTTTAATTTGTCCGCTATGGTCCCTGATTTCTTCCTGTCTCTGGAGCACCACTTCCAGTCTGGGTGGGCTTTGAAATGTGCCTCTTTTACCTACAGAAATATACGGATTTAGTTTCTCTCACTTAATAATTCTATACTGATTGAAAAACAGGAAAAAAAAAATCAAGCTCTGAATAGATAACTTTTTCTAGTGGGCTGAGATGGGAATAAAAATAAAAGAGAATTGGTTTCATACATGTATATTTTGCTTATACATCATTAATTTCAAATATTATCCTTCATCAAAAAAAAAAAAAGAAATCAGCTGGTATTCGCGTGATTTCAGCCCTCACCTGATTTGCCAGCTCGTTGTACTTCTGCTTTTCGTTGGGGCCTAGGGCGTACCACCACTCGCCCAGAATCTTGCTAACCGTCCTGTTATCTTGATTCGGGTGTCGTTGATGAACTAAATGTCGATGTCGTTTACTGAATATCATAAAGGCATTCATGGGTCTCCTAATGTGGTCTTTGTCTTTTGACTATAATTTGCAAAAATTGAAATTAGATATATCATAAAATCCAATCGGATCTATTTCACAAAGCCTAGTAGTACATGTATCTAACATAAAATAAAAATTACAGATACAAAACATTTAAATAACAGGATATGTCTTATTTTGAAAAACAAATTTCTTTACAATACATCATGTTATAGTAACTGTTCATACTGGGGTTTCATTAATATGCAGTGGCATGTACAGTGTCTACATGCTTTTAGCAAATTTCAAAGTTTTGAGGATAAATAAATTCCAGGACAATCATTTGATACCAATTTTCATGCTTCATTGAACATTTGGTTTTGTAAATTATCTTGACAACAAAAGCCAATTTGTACTGAATTTTTATCATAAAGAAATCAAGTAAATTTATTTCAATCTACAATCATTCACAAGACCTTTTTAGGGCTCTTTTCCTCTTTGTCTTTCAGAGCACTCAGACTTTGGCTCCGCCTCTTTGCTGGGATTTTCTTGGGCTCAGGCTGAGGTTCGTCTTTGGTATCAAAGACATCATCATCGTAATCATCTTCTATTTCGTCATCAATAGGAGCTGTAATATTCAAACCTTAATTGACACTCAACAGAAAAGTTGCCCTTTTAATAGCATATCAAAGCTTAATATATATTGTAGAAAAGAGATCTAGGAAAGAAAAATATCCACTGCCAAGTTGACCAGATGAAAAATATTATTTTCCTAATATTTTATATTGGGAAAATTGATATTTCTTCAATTTATTGCTTTAAATTGCATATAGTGTGATGGGATCAGTTCAATCCACCAATAAAATCTTACAATCTCACAAATTATTTGTCCATGACATACAGCGCATATCAAAAACACATTTAAAATGACTGTATTTTTTAAAATTGCAAAATTTGACACTTACGAGCTTCTGAAGCACTGACACGATGTTCTGATTGGCTGGCTTTTTTTGGTGATGATGTAGGATTGACAGCTTGATGTTGTTTTTCTATTGGTTGTTCAGTAGCAGTGGGCGGAGTCTGAGCAACAGTCGGAGGACCAGTATTGGTTAGGAATGGGACCAAAGCATGCCAAGGAAAGACAGGAACAGCTTTGTTGGAATTAACCGCTGAGTAAAAGAGATAATACAGACTCAATTATCACATTAGCACAACAAAATGAAATTTACACATTCACTTACCAGGTATATATATAGTTAATCATTGGCTAATCTATTGCTAATAAATATCTTTTGAAACAGATTTGAATTTAAAGACAAGCTTCTGAAGTTTATATAAGGGCTTACATCAAAATACTGAGTAGCAACTTAAAACTGCATTCTTTAGGAAAAGAAAACAGTTGGCATTCATTATAGTGTATATTTTGGATACCCTCTTTGTCTATCTGTAACTGAGCGATTTATGATAAAACAAATTATTATACAATATGCCTATTTATAATATTTTTTATAAGAATAAGTTGATGCTGTGCATAGGATGACAAATATGATATGCTGACTTTATAAATACATGTACTACCAAGTTATTCCACATTTCAAAGTACAATTGGGAAAGGCTTATTTCATCAAAATTTTGTCTTAAAGTTAATTATCTTAAAATGTAAATTGATTGTAAATTGATCAATGTTGCTCTATCTTTTATTTTTTTTTCATTGTAATAGTGTAAGCATGACAAAATATGGCCCCTATAAACACAAATAAAATATTTCAACATGAATTTTGTTTTTAACGAGTATAACTTGGAATGAAATAGTTTCCATGATATTTGCAAGAACACTTTCATGTGAATTCAGTGTGTACATATCCCCAGTACATGTTTTAATCAGGCTTGAATTATATTCAAAATGAGAAGAAAAAATCCCAAGTTTACAGCAAGGCCAGCTTTAACATTCTCATTGACCTACATTTATTTATTAAAAGCAGGGTACAGTTTTTAGTCCTGTGTATTAAACACCAGTATTCATAAAAGAGTACCGGTACTTCTTTGTTGTGTATGGCTATGAGTGTGTTTTGGGGTTTGCTTTATGTTTGATTCCTTACATTTTTTTTTTTTGGCTAAATGAATTGCATTGATGCACATGTTTGTTTCACTGTTTATTTTTTTTCAGTAAAAAAATTGTTCCTTTCATAATTTCATATAAATGTACCGCTAGTACATAGATTCCATAACTTTTCCTGTGCATCATCAACAATTTCAAATCACTTGGTTTATATCCACTTCATGTGTCTGAATATTTTACCAGGAAAAAAAAACCTCACCACATTTTATCCCTTTGCTCATAATGATATTCATGTGTGATTAATGGTAAGAACATAAAATATTTGCAGGTATGGTGGCAACCATAAAATATTAACCACAAAATCAATATTGCTTGGCTCACACTTTCACAGGTATACCATGAGGCATACAGCTTTACTAATTAAAACTTTCAAAACAGGAAAGTATGTATTCAATATTTCTTCTTAATTCAACAATGAAACACCATCTTGAAATTCGCGGTGTGACCATTAAGACTGCGCTTTTCATGGGATATAAAAAGATAGATTGGTAACAAATTCTTGTGTCTCGTGAGCTGGCCTCTTTTAAAGCCTAGTTGTGCTATATGTTGGATTATCGACGACCTGGATTCTGTTTAAATTACAGCAATGGAAGAGGGATTTTAATGATTGAACACGAAATAGCATACCAAAAAAGGATACGCCGATAGGTATACTTGATATCAGTGCCAAGAAAAACAATTAGGGATCAAATATTTTTTGAGCACACATTCTTCTCAACTAAAGTAAAATCCTTGGAAATAGACATCATCATGTATCTAAATATATTATATTTTATCTTATGAATACACAACGGAATGAAAATATATAAGAAAAACAATTAAAGATCAAATACTTGTCCACACATACTTCACAACTAAAGTAAAATCTTAGATCATGTATATATAATATTTATCTTGTCATGAAAATACAATGGAATGAACAAAAATATAAACTGATAATGGTAGTTTGCATGCAGGTGTACATACTTTTCTATTATATTCATTTCTAGAATAACTGATAGAAATTCAAACTACCAGTACATAACTACATGTACATGTGCTACATAGAATTACATTGTAGTACAATCACAATTTTGGAATGTGACCCATCATATTGAGTTCGGTTCAATCTTACCTTTAAATATTGCACGCATTTACCTTTCTTCTAACTTAAAAAATTGGTCGCAAAAATTAAATGTCTTTTCCGCCTACATTACAGTATTGGGTATTGGATCCCCCCCCCCCCCCCCCAAGGCTTCCTTCCATAACACAAATTCATTCTTAGTTTAATGAAGTTTATTAAATTAGTTAAACAATATTATGTTAAGTTCCAAACAAATTTTCTACTGGGGAATTTGTCACAAATTGGATTAGTACAAGTTGTATTTTAAAATATCCCCTTAAAATTAGTACACTACATGTACATATACATATGTACCTGGTAGTACTCATATATCATAGTCATATTGATGAAATACTTCCATATCTACAAGTAAGCTAAATGACATTTTATTTCTATTCCTTGTTCTTTAGTAAGTAATGATACATGTATTTGATGGTTTGGGGTAAGAACTTTATACTAGAATTATTTGAAAATCAAACATTTCACCCCCTTCAAAATTTAAATACCGGGGTAACAGAATCTGGGTCACAAGTTTTTAACTCAGCATTCAAATTGTTTTATATTTCATTTTTAAAGTTAAAAGTTTAAAACCTGTAGGTATGAAATATATGGAAAATTCATTTCATGAGAATAATTAATTTTACCTTAAAATTTGGGACTATCTGAAAAATTACTAACAAAAAACTTTGTTTAAGAATAATGTTTAAGAACTTCTTATTATAAATGGACAGTTTCTGGGGCATTATCTAACATTTATTGAATATACAAAATACCTATTAATCTATCTGTGGGTGTGTATAGGAAAATCAAATTAATTTACGCTTTCCCTAAACTATAGCCTTTGTCTTTACAGCACACACCAAAATTTAAATCATCTGCACAAACTTCTGGCAAGTCAAATCTGAAAATGGAAAAAAAATGTGATAACATACCTGGTGCAGAATTGACTGGAGCAGGCTGTTCATTTTTGCCTCCATTGGCCACTGGCATTATGGGTAGTAAGGACTGTGCAGGAATCTGGTGCTGAATTTGTTGCTGAATGACAGATGGTATGTGATCTGGACTGGACACTGGAGCCACTATAGCTGTCTGTGGCTTGATTGGTGCAGGCGCAGAATTGATCAAACTCTTTAAGGTAGACATTGATGATTGCGATATTCTGGAGGATGGTGTAGCCGTGCGGTTGTTGAGCTCTTTGTGGCGATCGGGGTTCGGCGAGGGTAGAGCACTCATGGACAAACTCTGGGTCATTTTTCTGGCCTGCATTTCTTGAGTCAGGGGCAAAACAGAAACACTCCCTGTGGGGAGCCTCTGGGGTGCATGCAAAATACCAGTAGATGTGTCAAAGGTCACTTGGGTTTTGTTCCCTTCCTGTCCAGCTTTCACTGGATCAATCTTGAAATTACTTGCATTTGCAATTTTTTGGTACAGTTGCTCCATTTCAGGTGCATTATACATGTGTGCATGAGAAGTTGGAGGGAATCTGGGAGTGATTGGGGAAACATGCTCAGATGAAGAGCTCCCTGATTTTGATGTACCTGAACTCCAACTCCGAGTTGGTGAAGTCATGAAAGCTTGAGTCTGTGGATGAGGTGAAATTGGAGCAAAAGACAAAGGATTGCCTCTAGGTCCCATTGTACTAGGTGATTGCACAGGATGTGGTGAAATAGGGTGATTGCTGGGAGTTGGTGAAAATGCTGGAGTTGTAGATCTTGAATTTCCAAGGGAAACCAACATATTGGCTGCTTCTGTTTCATCAAACCTTTGAGGATGCTCAGGGTCAAAGTCAGTCACACTGCTTTCTCGGGTTGAGCTTTCAGACCACTCAATATGTTCACCTTTCCTGAATTGCTGCATGTTTCCTCTCATGTTCTTTTGTCCCTTCATTGACAAATGGCGTGAACAATATCCACGTCTTTGAGATTCTTTTGTACAACCCTCTTTAGAACACAGTCTTCTCCACTGTTTACCATTGAACTTTTTCCGGATTCCATTAGGAGTTGATACAACATCCCCTTTTTTGTATTTCTGCGTAGAACTTGGAGATCGTGGTGTACTGGACCTACTGCTTTCACACGACTGTACACTTCTACTTCGTGAGAATTCTCGCTTTTTGGGGGGTGGACGGTTTCCCCCACTCCCTCCTTGTGATCGACACCCTGACCCTGGAGTTGCACTACCTGATCTAGGGGTACTTAGCCCTGAATCAAAATCAATATCCTCACTCTTCATTTCATCCTCAGAAGACTCCCCCCTTTCTATGCTAGTGCTTTGTGGCAGAGATGGGGACCTTTCCATCCTTCCTTGCAAAGGGGGGCTTATTTCTAATTGTGGGGCATAATGATGGTGAGCTATTTGATGATGGGGCATCTGCAGTTGAAGGGGGAAGGCCATGGTTGAAAGGGGAGTAGTTGCCTCTTGCTGTTCAGGTAAATTTTGAAGGTCCTCATACCAAGGAGGTTGAATGAGTCTTAACACTGCCCGAGACACCCATTGGGGGTCCCTAAATTTGTCCTCATGGTGACCTTGAATTTGGACAAAATATGAAACAGGTTGAGACTTTTTGTCAATAATCACACCCTCATAGTAATAGTTTTCCTCAGGAATTATCCTGACACACACTTTGCTACCGACATTTGTCACCATAGCCATGGGACTATGATCACTGATAATGTCAAACTGAGCTCTCTGGTCCAAGACATCATTAAAATACACAGTATTTTTGTCACTATCAAACAATACACCAATGTGCCTGTTTTGTCTAATGTCACTAATTTGACCTGGCTGGTAGAGCCCATCCCTCTTGGCCAAAACTCTCTGATTTATCCACTCGCTCAAATCAATGGAATGTCTCTTGGATGGGGGAGAGGGCTCCCTCTCTATCTCATTTCCTTTTCGTTTCTTTGGAGGAATAGCAATTGACTTTTTCTCTTCTTCATGAGCCTCCATCTCGTGTGCCTCTGCTGATCTTTTCACGGAGGAGCGGGATGCAGGCCTCGAGGAACGACCTGTTTGACCTTCACTGTTCAGGGTACAAGATGAGGGGGGTAAAGGAGGAGGTAGATCTGGAGCCTCTACCCTTGGAGCCTCTACTGTGGGGGTGTAATGTTCTGAGTGAGCAGGTGGCTCTCTAGCAGGGGGGGTTTCCTGTTTAGGAGATTCTGGTGGTGTTTTTTTCCCTCTGCCACTACGTCCTACAATGATTTTGTACACCAATAAAAAACAATGCTTTATTTTGCAGTTTCATAATACAGCAATATTATTTCAAGTTTTTTTATTGAATTAAATAGGAAGTCAATTTGTTTTCGAAAGCCATTTCTTAAGTGCACATAACACAACTGAATGCATCCTTGTCTAGAGACAGTTTCCATGACAACGAGAAATTATCTCTTTGTTCGCTCATGATAAGAAGCTATTTATTAAAGTCTCTGCCTCCTCACATTTCTAACTGAATTTTGTCATTAATTTGAGGCACATTGCATAACATTTTCTAAATTCCAAGTTTTGCAAATTGTTTGAATATTCCAATCAAACGTTTTGCTGACTGTACCTCTAGCACTTCTCTGTCTTTTTGATGTCTCAGGTGGCTGTTTGACGTCACTATCTCTGTGTGTTTCTATAGGTGGATCCGAAGTTTTCTCACTGTTGTCTGACTTGGGAGAAGCATTGGATTCCAGCAGTCCTCCACTTCTTTTTTTACTCTGTCTTCCACCTTAATATATTTGAATTTTCTAACATACATGTATTATTGATATGACTTGTTTTAAATACTAATCTAATGAAAAAAAATCCAGGCATAGCATTTACTAGTCTGGTGGATGGAGAGGTATACAAGCTTAAAGGATCCAATCTTAAATAAAGTTTTAATTTTCAGCACAGAAAATTGATTTGACCTTAATTCCAATCAAGGTTAGAATGTGTTGGACAACTGTGAACAAATAATATATTTCAAGATGTAGAGTTAAGGTGTAAATTTCTATTTAAAAAAATCCAATGAACAAATTCTGATGCTGTTCTGACAAGTGAATCTGAACTAAAAATTAAGTTTTGTACCTTATTCATGTACGGGTATGCATTGCTATGCGTGAAAAAAAAATAAGTTTCTTGTTAGTTTAGTTATAGAGAAGAAAGAGGAAAATTTCAAATCAAAATCAACTCAAATTTTTCTGAGATATCACAACTTTTGAAAACAATTTGTTTTCGTCTTGGGGATTTAAATTGCCAGTATATGATATACTTTCAAGATTTAATTCATCCTATACAAGACACTTCAAATCTTTCTACATGAACACAAAAGGTATGTATTCAAATCCCTTTTTTATCCTTTGTTTTAATAATTTCACACAACCTCACAGTAGTTCTTAAGGACAGAATAACATCCAGTGTATTTATTGTTCCTGCTCTGACTAAGAAGTGTGCGCTCAACTTGGATAATACTTCCTGTTTTGCCGAAACTGTACTGCTATTGATTTTTTTTTAGAAGGGTATGCCTATGTAATGATGGAATTCAATGAAGAGGATTCCTTCATCATCACCTTGTACACTTGCCTGACAGTTAAAACATATGTGCAATTCCACAATAGCCTGCTGACACATTCAGCAACATTTTGACACACTTACCAGACACTCTTGGTTCTTTTTGTGGCACAGGGCTGTTAGATTGACCTCTTTTTTGTCTTGTGTCTCCTCGTCTACTCATGATTTCTCACCTCAATCTATTCAACAAAAGAGAAAGATTTCATCTTTATTTAACAAATCATCAAACTAAATTTGCTTCTGAGACAGTATCCTTTAATAACAAAAGGGAATAATCTTTCTTACAATAATAGATTCTTTACAAAATGAAATAACAATTAAATGAACTTTTCATAGGTTTAGATTTTTATATTAAGTGTTTATCACATTAGAAAAATATTTGAGTCACTAATATTTGATACGTCTGTATCTTATTACATGCATCAGACAGAGTAATTATCATAATCTCTCATTACTGTCATTTGCCAATCAAAAGTCAAATTGGTCTACAACTTTAGAAATTAACATATGAAGCTAATCTTAACTTTTAATAGCATAAACGTGTTCTCTCTGGATTCCAGAAAATTTTTCCAAGGGGGGGGGGTCTGAGGCCTATTTTAAAATTTGGTAATTTTTAATTTTCCAGGGGGGTCCATACCCTCCCCGACCACCCTCTAGATCCGCATATGACTGGTATTAAAAAGTTATTTAAGAAAAACCTTTGTTCATTTTTACAACAAAGTGACTGACCCTGTCAAACTTCTGAAAAATCAACCTCCGTTATTTTTTTTTATGTAGATTGCAGACATCAATTTCTTGATGAATATAATGAAAGAATTCAATCCACAACTACATTTACAAGTGCTTTTTATTTAAGCTTTTTATATCTTGCCAGATTAAATATCTCCACAATAATCACAATATAATATGCTATCTTGGAGAAGAACAAGTAGGGATGGAGGATAGTGCCTTAAAGTTTCTCCACCCTTGATGCTTTTATGGTTTAATCAATGTAATTGTTGTTTAAATTTGAAGATCAATATGTAAACAATCAAATTGAACTAAAATCTAGATATGTTGCGAATACATGTATAATATTTTTCATGCTGTATGAGTTGACACAGGTACACTATCAGAGCAATTATACCGACGACTGCCCCGCAATCAAACATCACATAAATTCTTTTTGATTTCCATACATAAAAGCAAATCTTTACTGAAATTAATCACAATCCTTTTTTCGTGTTTTATTAACAATTTAAGGCCATTAAAACTTGCAAGTACGTATACTATGAAATTTTGATTCAATTTTTCAACCTTGAAAAATACAGTTTAGCATCTTAAAATGTGTATAACTTTTTAAATAATTGTTCAAACCCACTAAAAATTGGTACATTTGTAATTCATTATATATCCTATTGAAATATGCAAAGAAATAATAACGGTAAAATAGTCCGGAATGCTCCCGATGACGTCATGCGACAATCGAAAGACTTTAAATAAGAGAAAAGACTGTCAGCACCTTTTGAGTTGACATTCCATGCAGCATATGTCATGGGACATAATTAAGATTCTTTTTTTTAATGTTTCCCTCTTCAGTAAAAATTATAAAACTACTGTACTCCAAAATACATAAGAAGCTCTTCAACACAAAACACTATCACCAACTTATATGCAAAATATATCTACAAATACTTATATGCAAATGTAACACAGAACTGTACAATACAAACAATTGTACAATTGATGCATTTCACTATTTGTGACAATGAAAATGTAGTTGTACTCTTAATTTTAATGGGTGATATAATGTACAATGGCTAGTTACTTACATAATTCGTACTATAACAACAAATTTGAGGTTTGAATGACTTAGATACTATGTACAGTATCCTGTTCACATAGCCAGTAATAAATGAATCATTCCCAAAATAAACTCAACTATTCAACAATGATCTAAATAACTTGATCCGCCTACGTGATGGGGTTACCTGGTTTTCTGTTCATGTAGTTTATTTCAATTTGCCCAATAATATTTTTCATCCGATGACAACTGACATTATTGGAAGTGCATTCCATGCTTTAAAAACTTTAAAAGTTGCACTAATGAAAGCCGTTTAGTTCGGAGGAAAGTATTAAAATGATCTCTGATACCTCCTTTAATCGATGAAATTTCCTTCACAAAATATGTCATTCTTTCCCATCGTGACCTCCATTACCGATAGTGCCTTTACCTCCGCTTCAAAGAGTATCACCCATTCATTGGTCCTTTTTAAGCAGTACTTTGTTACTTTTAATTAAATTTCTTCGAGGAGAACGTCTATTCATTGAAAAAACCAAGGGACAATGGCGGAATCTACACCACATACCAAACTTAATGTCGGCGTATCACGGCGTAGTAAACTGGTATAGGCGATTGTACGCTAAGCTTACAACAGCCAGCTGATGCGGGGCCGCACGTTACAACAATGGCTCATAAAAACCAACAAATGGAGACACTAATATTTTGTAAAACGAATTTGTTTTGAAGGACTGTTTGTTTCTAATGCATGACTATATGAGAAACAATCTAATAACATAAATCAGACTGGTGCAGCTTACCTTAAACACGAATTTAATCATTTTATTTTTCACCATTAGTCGCCCATCTTGCAACTAAAAAAGGTGAATGAGCAAATACCTTTCCATAAAACCATTTTTGATTGGATGATCAATGATCACGTGCTCAAATTTCACAGTTAGGTCTAACGGGATTGGTTGATCTGGCTCACTAGAATCTCTCATCTATTATTCATTTGGTGCGAAATCTCCCTACCTTCAGCGTAGCGTAATCATAGATATTACGTAGGCGGAGGTTTCTGTTTGACCATTGCATATTAAGTTAGATTTGATAATTTGAGTTACTTTACTGAATTATGAAGTTGCATGCGAAGACACTGGATGTTATCCCTTTTATTACCGAAGCACATTGCCGGGCTCTGTAGGAATATAAGGCCACGCCTTTTTGCGTCAGCTTTGTATTTATCCAATGAAATGCAAGATGAGGGGTTGCAATGTAAACGTTACAACTATTTGTATGCAGTTACTATGTGACCTATTTTCTGATGTGCTAGTTAGGGGCCTTATTTTCTTGCAGCCGCGGTATTGCGTCTGTTACTTAATTTAGATATAATTATATATTTTCTATGATCACCAATGTTTATTGCATGATAATCTACAGTTATTCGTGGATACACATTATTTTTTTCGTGACTTGAGCTAATACAAATTCCAAGAAAATTATATATTAGCTATCTAAAAATACTAAATGATTCGGCGCATGCAGCACATGCAGCTAAATATATATATCGACAAACAAGATATTTATTAAATAAACTCAGGCTACATCAACAATACAGCTATTGAAAACATTTTCTTCTGTCAATGAAATTGACTGATTAATTAAAACGTGTTTAATTCTGTTCTCGAACTTTAATTTGCAATATGGAAAATGACGAATTATATACATGTTTTAATTTGGCTATCTGACCAATGTTAATGTGCCCATACCTGCACAAATCTGTAAAACAATTTTTACAGAAATATTCAATCTTAAAAGCCAATAGCAGTCTGTGTGTATGTATTCTAATTTTTAGCGATGTAATATTAATCTTGGAGGGGTTTCCTTTTTCTATCACTTTTATCACTTTAATATTGTACATATCTTTATGGGTTGTCGCAGCATTTTTTTTTTAGTCTACCAGTTTGTATGATTAATGTTTGTATTTAGTTTTTTTTTTTTAAACGGTTACTTCCTGTGGCATTGTACCGGCAATTTTAATTTTTTATGCGTGGAACCAACCCCTCCCCCTCCCAAATCCCTCGTACGTCGCGCACGTTATTCCAGATTATCAAAACAGTAAAAAATGAGTGAATGGCATATCTTTGCCATACAGTCAACTTTTAGTTACGCATTAGGTCTCGCAGTTGTGCATTTATTTAAGCATTGAATGCTTATTTTTGGATGTCGTCGGTTCTGTAACACACCAAGCGGTGTAGACAAATTCAATACCGCGCTAACGCGCGGTATGATAATTTGTCTGCAGCGCTTGGTGTGTTACAGGACCGACGACATCTAAAAATAAGCATTCAATATGGAACGCCATAGCTGCCTTATGTGGATATTTTACGAGAAGCTGGTGCTTTATTATATTATGCTGTGGTTATTTCATGTGAAGATGGTGCTTTATTATATGAAGGTGGTGCTTTATTATATTATGCTGTGGTTATTTCATGTGAAGATGGTGCTTTATTATATAATTGTTTTTCAAAAGAACATATCAAATTGGTTATGTAAGATTGAACGTTTCATTTAATCTTACAAAAATAAATCTACTCAAAATATGTGAAGACGTTTATATTTGTGCACATGACGCATGAATTATCAAAGTTTATTCATAGAAATTTGAACGTCGCAGATTTCCAATGCAAACATAAGGGGAAATATACACTGAATGTAAATATTACAATTTTACATATCTTTTACTCTCGCATTATTGTTGTCTTTTCTTAAAAGTAACTTGTTCTTTAGCAGGTAGTAGGATCATGCATCTCAATCGGACATGAGGTTAAACTAAAAATAAAAAAACTTGAATATTGTAAAATCCTGTGTGTAAACTAATTTGTTCTTTATTTGGATGCATTCATATTCAACGTCAAAGTTTCTCAATTTTGTAATGTACAAATTTTGCAAACGTCAGAATTGTGTTTTGTCCAAGAGATACTACTGGTACTGTACCAGTTATCGGCTGAGACCAGTTATCGGCTAAACTGAGAGTTCGGGTTTATAGCACGCGAATATCCGAGATTTTTTAATTCAGCCGTCTGTTTCGAATAAAGAAAAGTAAGTTTGCTTGAAAACTTTCTTTAATATGATTTAACAATGAGCTTAAACGATCATTGTTTACCGCTGATTTACATCTTTGCACTTTCAGCAGTGGGGGAAGTGACGTAATTTTAAGTTACAAATAGAATATGACGTCTTTGTGATACGTTATTATATACCTTCTTTGATTTAACATATAATATCAATACATATAACATGTAGAAACAAAAGGAATTCATTAAATTCTGTGAAATTCATAGCGCAGTTGAACGCCTGATTGCACAATATTATGTATTGAATAGTCTACGATTTTGTGTATTAATTTACCGTATGATAACAAACGAATAATTTTATGAGTTTTGTTTATGTATCATAACCCCGACGACCTTTAGTCTGACCCAAAAGGGGCATAATTCAAATTACATTACGCAGAGTATCAAATCAAATCGTACAGGGATTTTACTATGTTATTACCGCGAAGCGGATAACTGGTATAGTAAATCGTAGAACTCGGCAAATTCGGGACGTGCTAAAAAGCACAAAAACAAGATGTTTTGGGTTCTAAATAATGATATAATCTAACAGATGGGTAAACAAGAAGTTCACTATTTAAAGTATGTCAAGTTTTATCCAAAAATATCAAGAAATAAGGAAATACGAAAAGAGAACGTTAAATTTTAGCCGATAACTGGTACAGTGCCAGTACATGTATCAAAATATTACAAAGTTTAACGAGCTGATGAATAATTTATATGATGCATAAAAACTTATATATAGTTTGAATATGGTCAAATTAATTTATGTTTGCTCTTCCTAAAACCTAAAAATATGCAAAGATATTCTTTTTTTTAATCATGATCAAAATACACGCAAGTGAGAAAGCATGTCTAAAACTTTTTGGAGTTATGCCTCTTTACAGAACGTATCACATGGTTTAAGGTCATGACCTCGTTATAGCAACGGAAGACGCTACGTCAGGGCTTTGTTTACGTTCTGCAGAAAAAAAATGTCGGTGACAGAAACAGATCCCCCTTTTCGGGCGATGGTAAGAGCAAGTGGGTTGGGTGAAGTATGGACTCACAGTACGGAGAGTAGTAAATTTAATCAGTTTGGATGGAGATGCACTAATAAAGAGAATTCCTTCTCTAACGATACTCTGATTGGAAACTGGAATGAGGAGAGGTTCGATAACAATATATCGAGACAGGCTCAAAGAATACCGGGCCAGGTGAGTAATCTTAAAGCTTTCTTAGAATTAATGGATTAAAAAAATCTTATATATCATACTCAAGTTCTGTCTCTTGTTCTATATACTGCGTGGCCGCATAGGGCTTAAGCATGAACCGAAATTTCTTATTATCATATTATACTATATATGAGCAATGTCACCACGTGTCCAAAAAGAAGTTTATACTTTTAATTATAATATACAGGTATGTCTTTTACTTTTCAGCACGAACACTATTTTCAATCAACATACGGCGTTGGTTACAATAAATCACCACCATATGAAGTTCCCAAGGAATTAATTCATTTAAAAGGTACGTAGATATATTCAATCAATATGCACTCTTACTCTTTATATCCATTCTTGAATTTAAATTGTCCTTCCATAACTGATCTTCAAATATTGCATAATGCACCGTTGTCAGTAACAGATAGGGCACATTAGGAATGTATCCAACTACACGGAAGATTAAATATAAATGTGATTACCTTTACAGAGAGGCATTCTCATGCCTTTCCGGGACATCAGCCTGAGATAGACAATGGAAGGCTAAAGTCAGTGTATAACAGCTGGGAGACCACCACACGCTCCTCCTATGTAGACCCCAAGATCCGCCAAAAGCCCCTACAGAACCCAACCAGCTAGTCTATGTAAGGGTTCTTGGGTCAGGAGTCATGAATGAATTTTATGCAAATGACTATTGAAGTTTAATGATATCCAATATCTGTCTCCGAGTTTTCAGTATCAATTTTAGTATAGATTTTTTAAAAACAAATATTGTATGATAATATGATGAAATCATGTCATGATTTTCAATACAGTATTGCAACAGTATTAAAATTGCACTGTGTTAAGATCTTTTTATATTCTTCAGTATTATTGGAACTGCATAATTCCCTCTAGTGTTTTTTTTTCTGCACATAACAATGCTCACAAATGTATTATTTTAGCTACTAGGATTTAATTAAAGGGCAAAAACTGATGTCTGATGTTGCAATCTTTTCCTTTTCGTTTGTTTGATAAAAGAGATGTTTTCTTAAGAAATATATTATATAAACAGATTTTATCTTATATATTCTTTGTATTATTGTTATTAAATTTATTACAAATATATCTTACAAGGAAAAAATGTGTCTTTAGTGTCCCTTTTTTTTTTCTTTTATCTTTTTTTCCAAGACATATACTAGTATGTAAATGTATGGAGATTCCATAATGATATTTTAAAAGCATCAATTTTTCTGGCTATATTGTATCAGATGATTGATTGCTTGCGACCCAAATTTCGTTTAACAAAAAAAACAACAATTTCATGCGACCAAATTATTAAATACTAATCAAAACATTTCCAAATATAAACACAAAAGTCATTCCTTTAATGTACATGTAAAATATAAACATAAATATGTACTTGTACACATGTAGAAATAAATTTTATGTGTTTGTACAAATATCACTCATAAAGTCACTGTACATATAAATTACATGTATATAAAAATTTGAGTGTCAAGTTAACAAAGGTGATGGATATGTAAACAATATGCCTGGTTTGATTTATCAAACGCTACTCAATCAAAAACGTGTACTTGTTATACATTATCTGATGAAAATACAAACTACATGTACCTATTTAACATAAATCGATGGATATAAAATTCATGAATTAGTCACCGCATAAAAAGGCTTTATGCCAGACAGGAATTGTGACATCAGAACTAGAATGAGATCTTGTGTTCATGGTTACGGTGACGTCAGAACTTGGATGAAAAGGTGTGTTCATGGTTACAATGACGTCAGAACTCTTCGTCTGACTCTTGCTCATACAAGTCTGGCTGTCGGAGAGCGGTGTACACCACATCCTTGTTGTTCCGGGTCACCACTACCGGGTCACTGGACTCCACTGTGGTGTCCATGTACACCCCCGCATTCCTCTTGGAGTTCAAGAACACCTTCATGTCCCTTTGGTATTCTTCATTTCTTGCTCTTCAAAATCACAAGTGTAACGCAAGCAAACTTATGAATTGTATGATTAAAGAAGTGAAAAATATATAATTCGATTTTATAACATTTGTTTACATTATATTTGTTAAAAAATAAGGTAAAATGATGATTTAAAAAAAAAAAAACAACGGTCCCCACTTTTTATCAATTCAAGAACAGTACAAGAGGTACATTTGTGTATGATATAATTATACACAATCTGGAAAAGTAGAGATTATTAAAAAAAAAAAATCAGAGTTATCACATTTTTATAATACATTTAAAAAATGTCAACTCCGCGATTTGTGTACTATTAATAATTTTCTCATTATTAGTAACAAATTAAAGTTTAACATATTTCCATTTAATTAACCGATAAGCAGTCTATAGCATATGAACAAAATCTGGATCTATCCAATTTGGTTTTTCAATTTGAGCGCGTAAACATGTAAATTTTCATGTTTATTATTGAGAAATGTAAACATAGTAAATTGCTTAGTGGTTCATTGGGCTATGAACGCGGTTTGTGTATTTTTCCTGCCATGTCCGGTATCCTAATACTGAATGAATCATAAATAAAACCCATTTTATGCTTTAAATGGTGAATGACAACTATACATTTAAAACGGGGTACATGTATAAGGAAAGCTATGTCTGCTCACCGATGTCTACGGAATGAAATGTACGCAGCTAAGATCAGGGCTGCCGAAAATAGGAGTCCAAATATCAAACCCACAATACCACCTGAAAACACCGAAGGTGAAAGTATGTATGTGAGCAATAGCAATAAATATGAGAGAGAGAGAGAGAGAGAGAGAGAGAGAGAGAGATGTACCAATTTCATGTTCTACAAAGCTTTCAAATTCATTTTCTGAACCACCAGTCCCAACGGAGGGTAGAGTTTGGTTTCCTTGCGTGCCCTCTGTAGGAACAATACTGGTTGTGATTCTAGGATCTGCAAAAGATGGAACAAATTTAGCAATATTACAGAGAGAGAGAGAGAGAGAGAGAGAGATTGGATGTGGGAGGGAGGGTGATTGATCATTGCTGCCGATATCGTAAGTTCTCAAAATGTTCATGCATTGCGGCGCAGTGGTAATGGTAATAACTATGAAAAGATTTTGGCATGCAATTTCTATTTAAGTGAAGTTTTTTTCCGAAAACTTTTGAACCAGCAGACATTAACAAAACCTACCTTTGTTTGACCAGAACATAGTTACGGGGCCGGCAGAATCATGTTCATAATATGTAAAGTGTTATATTGAACAGCCTCATAAAATGACGAATACCCCGACTTCAAAGTTCAGAGATTACGTTCATACGCAGCTACTTCATCTGCTTATCTCACAGTATACAGTTTAGTTTAACAGTACTTATAGCTGCACTGTTAACAATTACAATTTGATGATAAGTCGCACTGACACATAATATTATATTTCATTTGTAAAAAGATACTTTAACTCTACTTTAAATAGTATTAAGGGACGATCAAATATGCGAACTGAGAATTGGAGAGTCAGTCTGTGTCAGGTAGATAGTGCAGTGCTTGTGTTGTAGCTTTTATTGTGGATATCCAGGTAATCATTCATAATCTGCTTAATCGAGATATATCTGTCTGATTGTTGGACAGGGGAAACTATTCATACATACTACAGGGTTCTCGTGATTCTTTTGGCTACTTTATGCTACAGTATTATCGTTTGGATAAAAGGGCGGGGGCTGTTTGTGCTCTTCCAAAAGTAGAAGGACTGTGCACTCACAAATCATGCGCGGATCTTAAAAAAATATCATTGCGGGGGGGGGGGGGGGGGGGGTCCAATGGTTATTTTTCTTTGCCAGGGAAGTCCGAGGCCTATTTTGGGCAATATTTTTCTATTTGAAATAAATAAGTTTGGAATATTTCAGAGGGTATGAACCCCCCACCCCCACCCCACCCCTCAGTAATTTAAGCTTCTCGAAAGTTTGATTTGAGCCTCTATAATTCCACCACTCCCTTTACTGGTAATTCATCAAATCAATTTTATTTCTATTTATTAATCTTAAATCTTATCTATCTATATGCATTTTTTTCTATTATTGAATTTTCATTCAAGCCTTTGACTAATTCATCCTGGATTTAAGACTGAGAACACCCCCCCCCCCCTCACACACATCCACATTTTAAGGGATGGTGAGCGCCCCCCCCCCCCCCCCCCCTCCCTTCAAGTCCTCCCGTTAACTGTAAACACAAGGACAGCATATCTTAGCTATAACGTAAAGTATAAAAGAAGATAAATTGTTCTGTTAAACACGTGGGCGAGATACAAATCGCAGTTTTCGATTCTAATATAAAAGAATTTTATCCATATTAATATTGGGCATATTTAGGAAAAAGCTTTTGTGTTACCCTGTAATAGCCTTGACCTTTCCGAGAAACTTAAGTCGTAAAATAATTTACATTTTCTTAAATTTGATGTCACGGCAAAATATATCACAACAAATGCAAATTTTATCATATCAACCATATTAAAGTAGATTATCTGATTTTAAAGTTAGGGATTAGACATGAAAACAATTTTACGATAAATAAATACGACCCGTTTACGGGTAGTAAAGGAAAAACAAAGCAGTGACTCAGATGATAAGATAGAAGCTGATTTCATGTGTTTGCTCGAGTGATGTGTGTAATTTTCAAGGCAAAAATGAAAAAATGAACGCTCGATCACAAGTGTTCGAATTGGTGAGTAATATACGACGATATCTTATCAGTTTGGGTAAGAATAGAATCATCTGTTATGGCGTAATATTAACCCGAATATTCTCGTTGTTATTATAGGTTGCACAACACTATTAATTTTTACTATATGAGCCAGTGTATGAGAAAAGGGGTCTTATGACATAACGTCACAATGCAGAGAAAACGTCATAAACGTCGCCAACATTTCGCGACGTCGTTTTTTTGTTTGTGACGCTCTGTTTCGTTTTGCAATGTATAAAATTAAACATTGCGAAGTTGTTTTTACCGCAATATGTATACTAATCTTTGCTGGATTTTATATAGAAACAATGAATATATCTTAAATTATAAGCAGTTTAATTGATTTAAATTCAATAGAACTATCAACCTGTAGGTGTTGCAATTCAAAACCGTGTAAAAAAAAACCGCATGTGCTAAATTGTGTTGTTTTTATATTTACTGTGAACTGGTTTTCTAGCCTATATTTATTAATAAGAAATTAAAAAAATAAATAATAAAAAAAAAGAGTTTATAAGCATGATTAGTGTATTATAAACAGTTAATATATTATTCATAATACATGTATAAAATGACGTCGTACATAATTGTATAGCACGCAGTCAAATATTTGATTATGAAAATTAAGTTTTGCCGTTTATACTTAGGTATTGGATTGGAAATTAATAAAATTCCTCACTCTTCAAAATTTTAAATTATTTATTAAATGCAGAAACTGATCCCCCCCCCCCTTTAAAAAGAGGGCAAATTTGGACTTTGACTGAGTGATGAAGGATTTATTTAATGTGTTATAAGGGTCGGCGCATTATTGAAATCATTGAAACTCTTATGAAAGAATAAGAAATTATGATTGAAAAGTTCTAGGTAAAATGTTGGTCTGTTAACATGTAATTTAAATATGTATACTTCTGCTAAGCGAAACATATGAAAAATAAAATGGATAAATATGTTTTAAAAATATAACCACGAATCAGAAACCAAAAATATCTTGTCATTTTTCATCCCTATATTACGTAATCATGGTATTTCACAATTTTCTATAATTTTCAAAATTTCTTTTAAATCTATTTAAAATTTTGTTTATGAAATAACGAACTTATCCATAATTTGATTTAGAGATCGATTATTACGTACATCGTTTCATAGCTTAGGTATTCAGTTTTTTAACGAACATCACATACGCTTTCAATTAACGGTAACCACATGTACATGTTTGATCATATTTATACTGGTATAGTTATTATTAAATCAAAACAACTACAAATATATGTATGCTATAAAAGAAATAAAACACTATTTAATAAAAACAAAACACGATGCTCAAAATGCGCTTGATGTCAACTTGTGTAGATAGGGTAAATTTAGTGACAAGTACATTGATCGGACATCAAACATAACTAATGTTAATACGGAACTATAGAGATCGCACGGGAACTATTGTATGATTGCACGGCATTCTCAACACAGCCGTCGTAAAATATGTAAGAAAATCTTGCATAACGATGGCATGAATTACGCCCACACATGTAAAAGATAATTTTGAGGTAAACAATTCTATAATTTAAAACCATTTCGAAAGTTTTTGCATTAAAGCAAATGAAAAACAAGAGTTTTATAACAAATGTCCCCCTCTATTCTCTCTCTCTCTCTCTCTCTCTCTCTCTCTCTCTCTCTCTCTCTCTCTCTGATGAAAACGAAATTATGCGATCAAATTAGAAAACAAAACAGTGATATAATATACCGGTATCATGTGCGATTCTTGTATCTTAAATAACAACACAAATTTTGATTAAAACGTTCCTAAAGGTACAATGTTTAAAATCAACATCCTATTAATGCCTTAGTCACATTACTCGACTGTTCGCCGTAGACCGTTGCTAATCGGTGGTTATCGGTGATGTGAGCGATGACCCAACATCGGTCCTCATCGGCCAAGTAGTCGTTAATACTTCTGTCACAGCAACAGGCATCGTACATTGGTGAACAACGTTCGTATATCGGCAGTACATCGGCCGGCTATGGGCAAATGATAGGTCGATAATCGGCCGATGTTTGTTAAACACCTCTAACCTCAGACTCAAAGGGCACCGGACAATGTTCGGCCATACATTGGCCGATTCTTAAATGATGTGTTAATAATGTATTGCCGATGATAACCGATGTTTGACATCGGTGGAGACATCGCTGATTTTTAACTACAACTTATTTTCTTCCGATGACTTCCACAGATGTTCCCGATGACCTCAGTCACCGTCCGCTTACTATGGGTGTCCGGCCGGCATCCACGCCATTTTCATCTAAAAACGCATCGGTAGCACATCGTTAACCACATCGCTAGGTAATGTGACTGATACTTAATCAATCAATAAAGTGTAATGAAGCGTAAGGATAAATTTACAAAAAAAAATGAAGGTTATTTAATGTAAACTAAAAGGCCTCAGTTAAATTGGGAGTATCAGAGAAAAGTTTTTTTGTCCACATATTTAAGTGTAATTAAATGCATTCTTTTGTGATTCATGCGGGTAAAAAGGTAGCTATCATTATAGAAAATATATGTTTGAAGAAATTCATGTAAATGTATATTTTTTCTGCAATGCTTGCTATCTTCATAGTCCATGTTTATAACCAGAGAGAGCATATTTTGTTTTCATTTACATCTATTCTTGAATCACTTATTATCCATAAAAAGTGAGTAAAGTGTGTAAATAATTATTGTCTATCAGAACGTTACACAAGAGGTCCGTGCAAGTCCGTGCAGGTTCGTTTGGTCCGTTCTCTCAATGTAGCTTTAGTATTCATCAATCAAGAATTAAGCCACGAAATAGTCAACACCAATAGTACAAAGAAGACATCAATGAATGATTCAAAAAAATTATTCATGATAGCTTCTTGATATAAAGATGATATTTAATAAGCTAAATGACGCGTTTAAAGCAGTTTTTTTAAATTAAAGGAATGCGAAAAATAATATGCCGAAATCATTTCACAGGATAGCATAAATTTCAGTCTTATCAGTTTAGAGCTGTATGATTTACAATCAATTTTCTTAAGAAATAGATTGAAAATAGATTGTGATATATATATATACCGGTTAAATATATATAAACAACAAAATTCTCACCATTTGTACATTACGCAGATCAATGGTAAAAACAATATGCGTTTATGCGTTTGTATAATATCCAAGATATTTATACAGCATTCTAGGAATGACGTGTGGTGATAACGAACAGTGTTCAAATTCAAAAGTCCAAAGGAAAATTACAAAACAGGAGCAGAGCAAACACGGACCTCTCAAAAAAAAAAATGAATAGCAAAAAATAAGGTTCACTAAACTTTAATTAAATAAATATATTATAGTATAATTATAAGTGAAATATAATTATTCTTAAAGAGCAACAAGAAAAATTAAATTGAATATCTTTAGGTAGACGACCGAAAGTTTTAAGAAAATACACCAACATTGCACAGCTATCTGAAGTTTTCAAAAATTATACCGGAATTACCAATACTTTCATATATTCTGTTCTTTATTAAAGTTTCAATTCAATGTTTCCTCAGACGTCCGCTTCAACTTGTTCCCGCCCATTTCAAACATTTTGACTGTAACAGGTGAAATTGACGTAAGCTGTATATTTCCAATCTTGCCAGTTAATGTTCCGCGGTCTTAAATGGATATGCATAATTTAAACACATTGGTTTTATTCTCAATCTGTGTGACATAAAAAAAAACCCTGAAACCTTGTTAATTACTGAAATTTATTATGATATCATTTCAATGGGGCAACCTTGGTTATATAATTCTTATCGCATTTCTGACGTCTTGGTTTCAATTTTTTGACGTTAAAACCAAGAAATTCTGACGTCATGATAAAAATAGACTGATTTGCAATGTCAAAATGAAGAGTTTATAACCAAGCTAGACTATTAATTTTAATATCATCTGATTTATCATGTTTTCTTCTGTAAGAATCACTTAAAACATGATTTTGTGATTTTTATGTCATAAGACCCCTTTTCTCATACACTGGCTCATATATTCTTACCAAAATTACGCAACTTTAGACACGGGTAGCGAGTTTAAAACAAACTTCTGGGAAAATCTCTCTTTACAACTTTTAAAACAATAGTTCCTAAACAATTTAGTAGCAAAAAACACACAGCCATCCACAAAGGCACGAGAGTTTGTTTACATCAAAGTTACACATGTGCTTGTGAATCGAGTCCGAGCCTTTTCACACCCCAGCCAAAACAACTGGCATCAAAAATTCAAGTGACCTCGTATTTTTACAAAAGTGGGAAATTCAGGCATTTTACACGTTGTTTTTCATCTCATAAAAAAATACAGTCCCTGTTGCTGGCGGAAAACCCCTAAAAACGAAGAAGAATTTGGGAATTATTTTGCTTCAGCCATGTTTTGACGTGAACCTTTGGAAAAATAGTGTTGTGAGACCTATTCAACACAGCATTCACATTTACAGATTGAATTGTCGTTCTTTAAGTGCCATGATGTATTTTCCGTGAAGAAAGCATCCAAACATTAGCTTTGAACTGTTGAAATTTACATAAACTGCTTGAAGTTCACATGTACTGTTGATTAATACTATAGCCAGGTCCTGATAACTTATACAATATATAGCTTCTGATCTACTTCATATCAGCAATTCTTTTGATCCAAAATAATTCACGACCTGGAATGCCGTACAGTACAATTCTCGCCAGTGCATTGTAAAGACATAACAATTAATGCACTGGCGAGAATTGCTGGTCTTAGGCCAGTATAATTATAAGATTGATTGAATCAATATCTATATATTGACTCTCTAATATTTGGTAAATGAAATTAATATAGTTTTTCAAACTATGCATAACATAATTATTATTTTTTGTCTTAAACCTGCACATGGCTCTTATTCCATTAAACTTGAGCACAGGTTGTAAACTTATACAAAGCCCAGAAATTTCCATATAAGCATGAATCAAATAAAGAAATTTTAGCAAAATATGGAAAACAATCTCTAAAAATATTCTTAATCCAATCCTTTTAAAAGTGCATTTTAGAGTTTATAAGGGTTTAGGCAAGTAGTGTCATATTACCTGGTATATATAAAATGAATTGTAGCATTTTCTTCTGTTGAGAATCAGTTGTCAGTTATACATGTATAACTAATCTAGATGCTTTGGTTTTGTAGTCAGTAGAAGGAAGACAGATAGAGGAGACCGTTAGCAGTAAGTGAAATGGAACTTGTTATTAGAATTACATGTATTAATATTAAATGAAATACAAATATATCAGAAAATAGAGCAAATAAAGAGTGGCATCTTTACTGTGATGTTTTCCCATTTTTAGGTATATTTCATACCTTGTTGCTCCAAAGAACAGTTGGAAAGGTAAAAATTGATATATTATTGTGATAATGCTCAGAATGATTCTCATTTACCGTACTTGGTTCAAAATCTAATATAGTACACAATATGGTACACTTTTGTATAATGTATGATTTAATCATGTTGTGTTGTAACTTGATATTTCTAGTTTCACTACAAACAAGAAGGAACATACTCCATTGGCACCGTTGGAGTGGAGGATGTTGACTGTGACTTTGTAGACTTTACATATGTAAGTTATATATACAACATCTACTATCTCTTTGATAAACAAAGTAATGTATAACAAAAACAAAAAAAAAAATTAAAAAAATTTAAAGCCCACCAAACTCCTTATCTATCAAGAAACAGTGAATTACGTATGAATTTTGAAAATTGATTGCTAGAATCAGTACATATGATATTTGTTTTGTAGGTAAGAGTGGCTTCAGACACTCTGGATCAGATGATCAAGAAAGACATTGCTTTATTCAGGGACACCCTTCGGAGTACGGATAATCCAGGATCCGGACAGGTATCCAAAATATCTTTGTCAGTGCAGAGAAAACTATGAATAATTCTTGGACTAATTTGATGGCGTCTATGCTTTGTGTTTATATTGTTTATTGCACATACGCAAGATATGTATTTTCGCTTGGTATAGCTATTACTCCTATTCTTTTTTTATTTATTGAAAAAAGGTGTATAGGTATCAAATGTGACAGAATATGTTTATAAGAAGGAATGTACTAATCAGTACAACTGATCCAGATTGTTAGGCCTTAAGTGTGGTAACATACAAGATATACAATACAATACTACTATAATTGATCTTGATACAACACAAGATGACATCAGTCCCCAGAATGCTGTTGAATGCTTCACTTCTTTTCCTGTTACAAATCTTGCAGTTTATATAAATTTTGTTATTATGCCCCCTTCGAAGAAGGGAGGGCATATTGCTTTGCTGCTGTCTGTTGGTCGGTCGGTCAGTCCATCATCAGTTTCCATTCATTTTCTTCAAAGAAGTTGCACCTACTTAAATAAAATTTGGTATACAGATTTATCATAAGAACATCTAGGTCAAGTTCGATTTTGGGTACGATTGACCAACATTTGACAGAGTTATGCCCCTTGGACTTCGAAAAATTCCAATTATTTGCAGTTTCCATTCATTTTCTTCGCAGAGGTTGCATTTATTGAAATGAAATTTGGTATACATATTTATCATAAGAATACATTGTATCTAGTTTAAATTTGATCTTGGGTACGATCGAGCAATTTTTGACAGAGTTATGCCCCTTGGACTCTTGTTATTTGCAGTTTCTGTTCATTTTCTTCACAAAGTTCTTCAAGGGAGGGGGGCATAAGTGTTTCACAAACATTTCTTGTTTTTGAAAGGTTTTGCAAGTTCAATTATGTGCTTTTAAACTTTTATGTAGTATAGTATCCATCTGATTGTTCTTTAGATTTCCTTGGAGTTCTACCAAAAGAAGCGAGGCCGATGGCCTTTCCCAGCAGAATGTATTCCCTGGGAGGTGTGGACAGTGAAACTAGACATCTTAACACTGAATAACGAAAGTGGTAAGTTGGACATAGCCTGTACTTGATACCATTGATAGTGTAATCTATTAGTACGTACATGTACATGTAACTGTGAATATTATTTATTGTAAAAGGTATGTGTCAAGATTTTCTATGAATTAGATATCGTTAGTTAGTTAGAAAGTGTTGGATATGGTTCCAGATTTCAATGTGGTACATTGTAATATTTTCATCCTACCTGTATTACCGTATTCAATTTCTATATCGCAAGTACAGTTCTTTGTGCTGCTCGCAGTGCATGTTTTATGGGTATCATGCAGACGATTAGAATGTATAGAGATAGTATGGATCAGCTAAGTCTTTTATCATAATATGAATTTTAAGTTAAATAGTATAGTAACATTTTCTGTCTCCTGTGTAAACATGTTTCTACTAGTTGAATTGTCTGACCACAGAAGAGTTCACACTCAATCAAGACAAAAATCTTTTTAAAAAGAGATGAAAGTTATTATAAACAGATATATCTATGCACTTGGAATGATTCTGGGTCGTCAGATACACTCACAAAATGTTTTCTGTCCTCGTTATTCCCTATTTGTTACATCATCTTTATGAATTATTACTTTCTGCTACAGAAAGACAGATTTGCAGGGAAAAACTTGGAGAAATGTTAGGAGAACGAGTCATCACTATAGCAGACCTGATGAATCGCCATGACTACGTCCCCAAGATGCCAAATCAGACAGAATTAGATTTGATATTTGATACAAGCTTGCCAGATGTGCAACCATACTTATTCAGGGTATGTTAACAATCTGTTTTTAGGACTGTTGTCTTTAACTGGCCATATGTAAGGGTCGAAAATCAGTTCTCTATCCGTGTACAACTCTAACAGTGGTCATGATTTGCTCAATGCTATTTAAAGTAGTTTCCAAATGGAAGATTATATCAAATATCTTATAAGGTCATGTGTCTATATAAAAAAGAATCAAAATATTTGAATTTTACATGACTTGCTATTATAGGCATTTAGGAAATGATAATTAATATGTAATATCGTACAATCAGTAAGGTTTGTAAAAAAAAATCTGCACTTATATCTTTCCAGCATAGTTCGTTTTTTTTATTTTAACAATGTGGAATTATTGTTTTGTTTTCCAATCACTAGATATCCCATCAGACCATGGGTCCTTCCCAGTCGTCTGTTGGAACCACCATGAGGAAGTTCATCAAGGACACACTGGCCTTATGATGCTGCCATGGGGACTGGATCAAAGTCTCTCAGAGGTGGATCAAAGCCCCTCATGGGTGGATCGAAATCCCTGAGGGGTGGGAACTTATTCAATATAAACTAATGCAGCACCAGTAAATGGTCAGCTTCGCTTCTACTTGTGTCTTTCACATTGAATTATATGTATTGAATCTGTATGTGTCCATTATGAATATATACTGAATTGCCAGTTATTTTATATGTGAGCAGTTTGTAAAAGGTAGTTTTTTTCTGTGTTATAAATGTAAGAATGGTTTTTGAGTAGCTGAGTAGTGTTTCAATGAACACTATGGTAATTATTTAGTGAAATTTTAATGCACATTAAAATGTTGTATGCCTCAATAAAAAAAATGTTTTTACAAGTATTTAAAGATTGACTTTCAAAAAGTTTGTGTTTTCATAGCAGAGCATTTGGAAGTTGAAATAGTAATAAAAATAATTATAATGCAACCCTGCATATAATGCATGAATGTTTTTTAAAATGTTGAATGTAGGTTTCCAATTTAGAAATTAGATAATGACTAATTGAATTGATTTCATAGTTTTTCTTCTTATCAAAGAATATTTTTTGTAACTCCTGTGAAAGAATTCAACGAATGTACCTAGTGTCAATAAATTATGTTGGAAAATGGAAACAATACGTAAATGAATATGGG
Organism: Magallana nippona; assembly: GCA_033439105.1. Lineage (NCBI taxonomy): Eukaryota > Metazoa > Mollusca > Bivalvia > Ostreida > Ostreidae > Magallana > Magallana nippona. Next base: position 12,047,380 of record CM065918.1, on the reverse strand, counting down.
ATAAATTTACAGCAATGATTTTTTTTTCGAGTGAAACGTCATCTAAAGTTGTTAGAAAAATCCCCAGTAATATCTAGTGATATTCTTCATGTTAACAGACACTTGAAGATAACAGAGAGAGAGAAAGAGAGAGAGAGAGAAGAGCACAGCAAATTTTATAATTGAACACGCTCATTTGATTTTGATACATTACTGTCCTTTATGGTGAGAATAAATCTTCCAATCACTTATGGTAGAACTTTGTTCATGCTTTGATATTACATTTTGTTTCCTTGAAATCTAACATAAAAATTGATTACCACATTATGTCATCTCATATACACCATACTGTTACATAATCATCATCCACTTATAATTACTAATTATACTCATATTTTCCAAAAATATACGAGATATTCATCCAAATTAATTGTGTGCTATATTATGTCTTGTATTTTTTTCCACGGAAAATATGTTGCTGTAAGTCAGAATAAATTTTATACAAACCACATTTTCATTGTGTATTTTTTCTGCAATTGGAAACTGCAAAGACTTCAATATGGTAGTGAGCATCATGTACCAACTCTTCTAAAGTTTGTATTGAGATTATCTAGCTTCACATGCCATGGGTTTATGATCAGCAGAGTATAGTGGATAAGTAAATAGGTGATGTATTTTAAGGTCACCTGAGAAACTCAGGTGACCTATTGCTATCTGTTTTCGTCCGTCGTCGTCCGTTGTCAGTCGTGCGTTAATAATTTTACATTTTTAACTTCTTCTTAAAAACTACAAGGCCAATTGTTACCATTTTTGGTAAGAAGCATCTCTATGGTAAGAGGAATCTAAATTGTAAAATTCATGGCTCTACCACCCCCGGGGTGCCACAGGCAGGACCAAATATGCAAAAAATATTTCAAAAATCTTCTTTTCTACTCCCACACATGAGAGGAAAAACTGATTTCATGGTTATGATGTCCATGAAGCCCTCTACCAAAATTGTGAAATTCATGGCCCCTGGGTCAGGGGTTCAGGCTTTAGGGCGGGGCCAATATGGCCATATAGTAAAAATGTATTAAATCTTAGAAAATCTTAACTCCACACATGTGGGAAAAAAACTGAATGCATTGTTAGGATGTCCACTAACTCCTCTACCTAAATTGTGAAATTCATGGCCCCTGGGTCAGGGGTTCAGGACCTGGGGGGGGGGGGGTTAATATGGCCATATAGTGTTAATGCATATAATGTTTAAAAATCTTCTTCTCTACTCTCACACATCTGTAAGAAAAACTGGTCTTCTTTACTTCAGCTGATACTGAATAAGAATTGACTGCATATAAAGAAAGAAAATAAAGCTGTCTATCAAAATTTTTAAATTTCATGTCTCCCAATGTAGGGATTTGAATCTAGGGCGGGGTTTTTAATGGTGGTTCTTCATAATGGAGTTTTCTTCCTTTGCTTGTTCATATTTAGTAATTAAACATTGAATATATTTAATTAATTATAAAGTAGTTGTATGATCAAAAGACTTATGCAAGTATATTTATCATTTGAAACAAAAACAGTTTTTGAACTTTCTAAATAAACAAATAGACTTGTTAATAGTAAAGTAATAACTAAAATCACTGATACATGTAAAATGATTTTAGTATAAATCCCAGATGGTGATTAATTGTCTATGAATGTTGAATACTCAAGAGCTGGAACAGGAGAAGTGAGTAACTCATGATGGCTTTTAATCTGTCTTTTATTTTGTTTGTTAAAGTGCCCACAGGGGATGGGGGATGGGAGGTTGTTTTAGCTAAAACATATATACTAGCCACCTTGTTTTAGTTTATCTATATTAGGTCATGCACTCTATTAATTATGATCTTTAAGTTTTCGCTAAACTTATATGATTTATAGTCCTTTTTGAAAGACTTCAGGCAGGGATGTGGTCGTCATTACAAATTTATAAATTTTCTACTCCAGAATGAAACTTAATTAAATGCATATATGAGACTCCTTGACAAGTTTGTGTATGGGTTATATGCTACTCAGGTGACCGTTAAGGCCTATAGACCTCTTGTTAAAAATATTGTAGACTTATAAGTTGTATACTGACATCCAGTCAATTTACATATTGATGAAATCTGTATGTTTGACTACTGTTGAAAATAATGTTGCTTTCAGTAGCTATTAATTTAATGCATGCGTAAATATACATAATATGTAAACTATAGGCATACACAAATTAAAAGGGACAATTAACTTTTAATGAGTTTTTCTTCTCTTATTGGGGGAGCATAAATTATGTGAAGTTTTTATTTTTTGACTTTTTAAAGAATTTTTTTCACTAGCTTTTTGGGCAAAGATACCTTTTACATCAGTACAGACAAGATTTGGAATATACTTCTGAGCAGCACCTGTACAGAATGGAGAATAATTTTAGCCAATCAAAACACAATATATTCTTTTGTCCGTGTAAACAGGAAAAACTTTTTACGAGGAAGGGAAAATACTCAAAAGTTGGAAAGTTTGTGTAATGAATCTATGAATTAATCTATACCGGAAATTAAGAGGAAGGAGACCCTGTATGAATTAGGTAACAAATTTACATCAGCTGTATAATCAAACAGTACGACGCATGTGACTTAAATAACATTGAAAAATTGACTGACAGTAATTTTTTGTCCGATTCTTTGACAGTTGTTAGCATTGAGCGTGCAAGGTTAATGGGGGAAAATACTGTTATTCAAATAGCAGAAGGTTTTGTTTAATAGTCTTTTCCTTTCAGATTATTGTAGCATTAAGTTAACATATTAGGATTTTTCATGAATATGATTCTATAGTCTGTGTACACATACATATCAGCTTTATTTGTGCTGTGTCCCCTCACCCATCTGTGTTCTCACAATGACACCATAGGATATATTCTCTCCCATATTTCATGAGTAAGAGAACATCTTACAATACTTGATTGTTTTGTTCTTAAAACAACTTGGATCAATTGAACAGTTGTTACTGTACATAAAGTTAGCTAAATGTGTGCCAACACTAACCATGACACAAAACCTCAGTTTTTAAGTTTTCAACCTAAAGGATATCTCCAAAATTAGATAGGGGTTGCATATTTTTTACTAAACAGGGCTATACTAGTAGTATAGATATAATTAGTACCCAGATGGTCAAGCCAGAAAAAATTAGATTACTAACTATTGAAAGACCACCTGCACCTTTGGTCAGTATTTGGAAAGTTTTCTCCCTTTATATTGGTTTAGTGGAAAGTTTCAGGTGATCAATAAAAAAGTATAGAAGCCAAAGTGAACAAAACAAAAAAAATGTCCTGAAGTTCCATAGTAGATCTCCATATGTGGGTTTAGGACCTGATTTAGGATTGTTTTCAAAATTTAAATACCTCATTGTTAAATGCCCATGAGTGCCAAACAGGTTAAATATCATCTTTCTTTGAAAAATGAATGAAAAATGTGCAAAGTTACTTCTTGATATAGTCAGAACTGTTCTTGGACAGCAATAAGTTATTGCAGATTTGAAGTGTTTTAGAATGAGCTCATGATTAGGATGTGCATTGGATCTTCTTGTATGAATTTTTTAATGTTGTGGTATTTTTTATTTTTGCATTTGTCAGAAAGCTTTGCATTTAAGACATTGTATTATAGATAAGACACAGGTTTACCATAAATAAATGATAAAAATTTCAATAAATAAAGAACAATGAGTGTTCTTCAAGAATGGTATTTTTACGAAGGAACAACTCAAACTATATTGATTTTAAAATGTAGACTATGTACATTTGTATGTTCATGCAATATCATGAAAATTCCTGTACTTCTATGGAAAAATAATTAAGTTTTGTTGATTCAATAGACTGTTTTCATATTAGGTAATACTTGTTGGAATAGATCTTAAATTCCTGGTAATCTAAACAAAATGTTGAATTTGCTGCTATATCTGCAAATTACTTATGCTTCAAGAGTAATTGTAAAAACACAATTTTTTTAATAGCCTAGGTACATCTGTTGCTCTTATTGATTTGCATATTTCAGTTAACTGGAAATACATGTACTGGTAGGCTAAATATATATAATACAGGCAATATTACAAAAGTTTGCATAAGAAAATGAATCAAATTTTTTCACATTCATTGTACAGTACATTTTTCAACAAATGTTTTTTAATTGACAAGTGAATTAATTCTTAAGTGTTCCTTAAATTGCTGATTTCATTGACATTTTCAGTTGACAATAGTTGTACAAGTTTGTACATACTTGGTCTATACTGATAGTACTTAGGGCTTACTGGCGTTAAGAATTAAAGGTAGGTCTGCTTCTAAAGCCAACCCCAAAAGAGGATGCTGGGTTTGCTCTAGCAGACTCCTTCTAACGCTGAGCAGACCCCAAGTGAATGTAGAGCAGACTAAAAGTGAGCACAAATTTCTAAAGAGTTGTGTTCTGTTGGTATGAGTAAACCTACCCTTATCAATCATAAATGAATGTGCTCTCTATGGTCTGTATTTTGTTATTAATTGAATTGCATGTTTTCCCTCAGACTGAAATGTCACACTTTCATTGGTTTAAACATGATGCGTGACTGCAGGATATATCTCTATGTCTGTCTGGTGAGAATTAATATTCGGTAATATTGCCAATGCTTTGCCTACTCTTCTTGACATTACATAATATTTAATGATATTTGGAGTAGTTGCCCTTTGAAATTACTTTTAAATTAGAGTAGTTGCCCTCTGAATTGACGTCACATTGTTGTGTCTGGAGCAATAAAAACATTATAAAAGAACAAGGGTGCAGTGAAGATTTTCAAAGACTATTTGAAAGGTGAGAATGAGATTTTGAAGAGATCGACTGTGTTAAATTGGACGAGATATAAGGCACTTTTATATGGATTTTTGAAGATCATCGCTTCTTGTGAAATAAATGTCTCACTTGATAGTCCTCAGGAAAACAAAACACTTAGATCAGTCTCATATACAGCTTTGCCTCGCTGTCTGTGAGACTGATCAACCCAATATATTTCTGTAGTCAGTCAGTAACAAACCTAATACAGGGTTAGTAATAATACTTGGCTGGTACATGTATTGGTTTCATTGAACAGAAGTTGTGCCCAGTGCCCCCCCCCCCCCCCCCCCCCCCCCCAATCCCCAACCTGTCCATCCCATAAATTTCAGGATCTAGCAATGAATTGCCTCCCCAATGTTGAATACCCTCTGATGCCCCTGGGACAATTTGTCTATTACTTGAAACTATGGTTGTGAAAAGTTTACTTAAACTGTTGACATACATCAATTGGTTATAAGCTTTGTATTGAAGTTGGGCAAAACATGTTGGCATTGTAAATGTAGAATCAAAAAGTACAGGCAACCATGTGATATCAAAAGCTCTAGGGGCATTTCTGTTCACAAATTTATTCTTTTGCATTTGATTTTGTCAAATTGAGAGATTTTATCGATCAGTGATTAAAATCTTACACAGTTAATACCACCCAGTTCAAATTTACCTGCAGAATTGTACTGGTACTGTACCAGTTATCGGCTAAGACCAGTTATCGGCTAAACTGATAGTTCGGGTTTATATCACGCAACTATCCGAGATTTTTTAATTCGGTAGTCTGTTTCGAATAAAGAAAAGTAAATTTGCTTTAAAACTTTCTTGAATATGTTTTAAACTTGAGCTTGAATGATTTATTTACTGTTTACCAATGATTTACATTTTTGCGTTTTCAGCGGTGGGGGAAGTGACGTAATAAGTTAAAAATAGAGTATGACCTCGAGATACGTTATTATATCCCTTCTTTGATTTGACATATAAAATAAATACTTATAACATGTATAAACAAAAATAATTCATTAAATTATGAGAGATTCATAGCGCAATTGAAAGCCTGATTGCACAAAGCCGATAACTGGTACAATAAATTGTAAAAACGAGACAAATTGGGGGCGTGCTAAAAAGAATAAAAACAAGATGTTTTGGGTTCTAAATAATGATATAATCTAACAGATGGATAAACAAGAAGTTCACCATTTAAAGTATGAAAAGTTTTATAAAAAAAAAAAATATCAAGAAATAAGGAAATACGAAAAGAAAACGTTGAATTTTAGCCGATAACTGGTGCAGTGCCAGTATAGAAAATCTGGGTTGACAAGCCGGTTTGTTAACCTAAATATCCTGTAGAGCTACATTTGTGTCGCTAATTTCATTCATAAAATTCAAGATCGATTTGATTTATAGTGTGTATTGAATATCGTTTGAATATTTTAAAATTTGACATTAAATTTAATTACATTGGATAGATAATGGACGCTATTATTTATTTATGTGCGTTGATATGTTTTTCACTCACTCTCGTCACCTCTCTCTCTCCTCAATGCTTGTAACTTTCTTTTTCTTCTCTTTAATGTAGCCTTTGTGAATCTATAAGCAGATTCAAAAACAGATAAGCTAAATATGTACATGCTGATTGCTGTACCAATATTAGACAGTAGTACTATGTACAAGATGTATATCATGCAAGTCAGCATCTATTAGATCAGGTAGCATAGCAATGCCATCCCCTTGTCAGATATCAACATAGATCTATACATACTGGTAGATATTACATATGTTTCTCTCCTACTGCGCAGGAATATTCATACAGTGTGTAGTTACTTAAGAATTAGTATCTATACATAGTTTATTTCTGAATAATGGGATAAACACTGATTGTTTAATACTGCAAAACTTTTAAAGTGTTGAAACTAAGCTTAAATAGATTCCACAGGCAAAGCACAGTAATGTAGCCATTAGGTGAGACAGCAGTGGTCCTATAAGTATTGATATAAGTAACAAAGTTCTGTAAATGTGCACTGACAGCTAGAAACAATGTCTGTATATTCTGCTTATTGCTTATCAAATGTCAAGGTTATATCAAACTGTTTTCTGTTTGAGAGTTTGTAATTTTATGGTGTTGTGAATTATAAATAGGTGAGGAAATTAAAAAAAGAAAACAGATACGGATTGTTTTTAAGTATATTTTAGGGTCAGTTTATTAAGGAAGTACTTTTGATTTGTCAACCTGGCTTACATTGGAGTTAATTTACCCTTATATTGGTATATTTCCTTATTTTTATATTGAGAGAGAGAGAGAGAGAGAGAGAGAGAGAGAGAGAGAGAGAGAGAGAGAGAGAGTTTAGCTCAAAGATAATACTACTTGTTACAAAACATCTGATCGTATTGCACTGATGCATTAGATTATTTACCATTTTTAATTAAGAAATAATTTTTGAAAGGCTATTTATTGAGTATTTAGCTTTATCCTTTCATACTGATTAAACCATAGCTGATCTAGGTTAAGATACTACCTCAAAAAACATCTTTCTATCTAAAATATAAGGACTGAAGCATTGTTTATATTAACAAGTTACTGCTTATGGGTCATGGATGGACATTGATCCAGAGAGCACTGTGGCCCATGCGCGTCTTGTTTGTCTTTTATGCAAAGAAGTTTATTAGATTCTACATATGATTCTCTTAATTTTCTTTATTTCTTTACTTTGCAGTATTCTATCGTATATCACTTTTACTATGAGTAAAGAGTACTATACGTGTACTAAATAAAGGAAAAAAGATTTTTGTTGACAATCAATGATGATCACAAACAATTGGTTTGTTTTTGCTAATTGGATTTGTGGACGACTTTCCATATATGTTCATACTCGACAGAATATGCTTTAACTGGAGTGCATTAATTAGCTCCATGTAGATCCTACATGAAAGTTGTGAATTTCAAAGTATTTTATTATGCTTTTCCTGATACAGTAATTATGCATAATTGCTTTTTGATAACACCATTAGCAAACAAAAAAACAGAGTTAACTGTACAAGCATGAAAATGATTTGAATAGAATATTCAATACAATATTCATTATAACAAAATGAATAAAGAAAACTATTTTCTTTTATAGTCATGGTTTAATCTGTGGAAATTGTTACAGGGAAACAGTTTTAACAAATCAAATACATTGTAGATCAGGAAGTATAAATGTCTACATGTCTATGATAAATCAAGAGACCTATACAATGAATGATGTGCATGTATGATTCAGATGAAGACTTTTTGTTATATAGTTAACATCACACGACATAATCATTTTACCCCCCGAGGGGATCTGCAAACACAGGCTTTATCTATGATTGTGTTTTTACTAGTCCATTGTGTGTGTCCAGATGGATGATACCTTACGCATATCATTGTTTTTCTTTCACATGTGTAAGTGTGGGATTTTTAAATGAATTTGACAAAAGTAAATATTGGAAGTTGGTAATGGGAGTAACCAGAGAAATGTTTGTCTCTTTCAGAGAAAATCAGTCCGGCATGAGTAATGGACTTGGGACGAACCTTGGAGGAATGGCTGAGCAACTTGGATCTGGGACAATACCTGTCCAATTTCCAGGCAGCGGGAATCACTGAAATCCCCCACCTGTTTTCCTTAGATGATGGATTTTTGACAGATATTGGAGTTACCCCAGTGGGTCATCGAAAGAGAGTCCTAGATCATCTCCCAACAATCTCAGGAGGATCAGCCAGTGAGGAAGATTATGTGAACTGTCCTTCACCCCAGGGCTTAGGCCCAGAAGTGGATGACATTTATGCTAATGTTCCACTTGATGTCCAAGAGAGAGGTCCATCATTTCCTACAACGCACGAGCCAAAGCCGAGTTTATCTATATCAGGAAATAAAAAGAAACCTGTACCAAGACCGAGGAAATCAAGGACCACTCAAAGCAGTCCAGAGGATAGACAGCACAGCCCTAGTGTTACACCCGATGATAGCTTTCCTCCAAGTTATGATACTGTGTCGAGCATCGGTCATGTCTCTGTGTCCTTGGAAGGTTATACCAACTCTGAGTCATCTACTGACGATGTTGCACAAACAGACCATCTTCATGGCGCTTGGAAACCTGTGTCAGAGGCCTCTCATGATGTGCAGCACAATTTCAGTGACAATTTTGCTGACTTTGATGTAGCAGAAGAACAAAAGGTTGAAGGTGCAGTTGCTCAGAACAATTTGTTCCCTTTGAATCAGAAAACTAGCAACCAGCAACAGACAGTATCGTCCACTCCTTTGGACTTATCAGACTTTGCCAAGTTTGAAAATGCGGAAAACAGAAATTCTGACTCATATGAGCCAATTTGGACATCCAAGTCGGAACTGACCAATAAGACTGCGCAAGGTGTGTCATCCCCATTGTTATACACACCCCCTGTTTCTTCCCCAGAGGCTCCAGCACCCTGTAGGACACACTTCCCATTCGAAGGCAATGTTAATGATAGCTTTGGTAGTACTAGTACTAGTACTTATGACAGTCCTTTTAAAAGAGATATCGTAGTGGATGAAGATGATGCCATCTATTACAATACTGACTCTCATAGGGAGAAGGAGCCAGATATACAAGTGCCTACCAGAAAGGTTACACCTGCCAATGAAATTAAAGTTAAAGATGGTTCAAAAGAGCACAATGAGTCTAGTGAGAGTGATGGGTTGAACTCTTCCTTTGACATGCCTCCCCCTGAGTTTGCACCACCACCACTTCCTAATGGATCCACCCACAGTGTCCCCCTTGGACTGTCAGATTTTGATCCTCTTAACGTTCCTGTCTTACCCCCTGTACCACCACGCATTACTGGTGATTCTGCTGTCGCTTCCCATGGATATATTAACATAGATTCAAAGACTGAAAAATCTGCTTTAAGTCTTTCATCAGCAGATCGTGACATATACTCTTTAGCCAACTTTTCCAATTTGCAAGTGACCAGCACACCGAAGGATAAAACAAGTGTTAATCACTCAAAGTCCGACCCCTCTGTGTCCCCTAGGAGCCCCCGAAACAGACACATGTTCACATCCCAGCCCTCCAATATGTCTCTTTCCTCAGATCCTTTCAGGGGAGACGACCCCTTCGATGAATTTCACGGAGAATGTGCAGAGTTTAATGACCAGTTTCCTAGACATGACAGTAGTGCTAATTCCAGAGAGATGTTTGATGACTTCCAGTATTCTGAAGCCACTAACTTGAGTGGTTCTAGTCCTAACCCTGGACAGCCTAAACCTATACCCCACTGCCATCTGATGAGTAACTCTTCTGATCTGTATTCCATGGCCTCACCAATACCAAGTAAGTTCTTGATAATGTATCACCTATTTAGTATAGGTGCATGTTTAAATCAGGGTAATGTAGTGATTTATCATTATTGTTGGCAGATTTATTTCCTTAAATAAAAGCTGATTCCACAATACCAATTATGGTTCCTTTAAAGATTTTTGTAAGGTTGATATTAGGTGACTATTGCAAGAATTGCTGTCGTTCACAATCAAAAGCATAGTACATGTAGTACTCGTACACTAGGGGTCATTTTTTAATCATCATCATCGGTAAATCTTTCTATACATTATTTTCATGCTAAAAAATTGTGATGTCTGATTTAAAGCAAGAGAATGCTTAATCATTTTTTTTAAACGACCATGATACAAGTGCTACACTAAAGTCAACAGGTGGCTGATTATGAAATAGGGAAATAACCTAGTGAGAATTGGTACAATGGAATAATATTTTTCATATTGTAATGAAATGAATAAACAAGTATTTTTGATGTAATAAGTTGATTGTAAACCCATACAACCCACATTACCTACAATATTGGTGTTTATACTACAGAGAAACCCAGAGACATGTTCTGGAATGAGAATGAATGTGTATAAAACATACCCCCACCCTATGTCAGTTATCATTGAATTATTAATATATTTCAATTCAGGCCATATTTTTTTATAAGTTGTTTTTTAAGATTTTTTTCCAAAAAAATTTGGTTGGTAAGTTGAAAAAAAATAAATAAAATAAACACACATTTTCACACAAATTTTTAGCTCACTGAGACGAAGTCAGGGGGAGCTAATGCTATACCCTCGGTGTCGGCGTCCGGACCTGTTCAAGTTTTTGTTGCAGGTCCTGTATCTAACTTATTACTTGTCCAATCTTCACCAAACTTGCATGGATGATGCATCTGGACCTACTTATGGACTTGAAAGACTTGGATGCTGAATCTGGGCCATGAATTGCAGATGCTGAAGGAGGTTAAGGTTTTTGGAGAAGGTTAAAGTTTTTGGTGCAGGTGCCCTTTGATAGCAATTTCTAAGTTACTACAGGTTCTAACTTCACCAAACTGACAGGCTTGAATGCTGAATCTGAGCCATAGGTTTCGGATGCTGGATGAGGTTAAAGATTTTGGAACAGGTCACATGTTTAATATAAAATAGTACTATTTCAAACTTGCATAGTTGATTTAACTATAATATAAATGAATTGCAGAGGTAACTTCAGATGCAGAGCCTGATCTCCATTATCAAGGATGCTAAAAAATATATCTTAGTTATTACTGGTCCTAACTTCACAAAACTTGCATGGATGATACGTCTTATGATACTGATGCACCTGACAGGCATGAATGCTGAATCTGAGCCATAGATTTTAGATGCTGGAGAAGGTTAAGGTTTTAAGAGCTGGTTAAATTTTTTGGAGCAGGTGCTCTCTGATGATTATATCTTAGTTATAACTGGTCCTAACTTCACCAAACTTGCATGGATGATGCATCTTATGATACTGATGCACCTGACAGGCTTGAATACTGAATCTGAGCCATAGGTTTCAGATGCTGGATGAGGTTTAGTTTTTTGGAACAGGTGACATGTTTTACAGATAATAGCTTGCATAGTTGATTTAACTATAATATAAATGAATTGCAGAGGTAGCATCAGATGCAGAGCCTGATCTCCATTATCAAGGATACTAAAAAAAATCTCCTACCTCACTCAAACCTGCTTGATAGATGTGTTTGTTGTTAAATGATATAACATGATTCCTATGATATAGTATTGTATGATATGATACTCTATTGTTTTATATGATACAATATTATACCATATATTATATTGTAGAAAGTTATATGATACGATATGATATTGTATCAATTTTATGTACATAATGATATGATATTGTATCATGATATTGTTATGTATATTATTGTATATTATGATACAATATTGTAGAATATGATATTGTATTATATACTATTTTATCACATGCTATTGTTTTATATGATGTTGCAATATATAATATTGTATCATATGATAATATATTGTATTGAATATAATATCATATCATACAATATTGTATATTATGATATTGGTTAATATAATATATTATTATGTCACATGAAATTGTATTAAATGATATTGTTATATATGATATTGTATCATGTGATACAATATTGTATCATATGATATTGTATTATATAATATAATACTATATCACATGATATTGTATCATATGATATGATACAATGTTGTATCAAATTATATTGTATCATAAGATACAATATCACACAATACAATATCATACTATATTATACAATATAATATCATATGTTACAATATTGTGATATATTATGTGATATGATATTGTATCATATAATACTATATTGTATCATATATTATATATTATGATATTGTATTATGTGATCAAATACAATAATGTATAACACGATGCAATATTGTATTTTATATTATTGTATTGATGAACTTTGTATCCTATTATACTGTATGAAATGAACATATGATTATCACACAATTTTTTAACATATGATATAGTAAAACAATATTGTGTCAAAACAGTATCCATTTATATCCAAGGTCATTAACTATGATTTTTATATAATATGATAAAGGTGGTCTTATAAAGGTGATACTTCATAAAGTTGATGCCTCGTCCCGGTGAGCTTTGTAATCTGTGGTTACCTATGTTTAAATATGATAGTAATACCAACACCCACTTCCATCCAACACCCAAAAATATTGATAACATATCCAATGTAAATTCCCTCTTTAAAAACTTGTTCAAATCTCATTTTATATACCGGTATGCTGAATTTTCAAGTGGATATGATGGTTTGGATATATTCATTTACCTGATACGTCAAACATAATTTTACTTTATTTCCAATTTCTGAAAATTTGGGTCAGCTGGTCTTGAAAACAGCTAATAAAAAAGTGACCTTTATTGTTATAGATTATTCAGTGTTTATTGCATTTTTCAAGCTGAATCTGCTATATTTTCAGGATAACTTATGCAAATAAAAGAATGATTATTATCAATTTTGTGCCTCCATACATAATACAGGTTTAGATGTTGAAGTAAGACATCAATTGCTAAAGTCAGTACTTCTTGCAAAGTCCATAACTACTGGGAAGGGTACTTTGGATAAAGCATTTCATAATGGTACTGTCCCATTCAGTTTTGTTTTTTATGCATGTACCTTTGCACATCTTACACACGTTGGTTGATATTCATATAAATCCTGTAAAATACATCATAAAATCATGCATTATTTATTCATGAAGCACAAAAGCAATCAATGAAAGTGAAATGAAATCCTGGATCAAAAATAACAAAGCTGATGACTATCAAGAGTTTGGTGTTTACATTGACAGATTATGAGTATTTTTGTCTGATTCCAATTAAACTAACACTAAAGCTTCAAGCTTCATCGGTCCTTTATCCAGTATCCAGTACTTCCCGATCCATCGTTAGGTTGTTGTACTTATCTAATAGGTTTAAATCTGGAAAACTTTTAAGTGTTGGCACAGCATCTCACACTAGTATCTGGAGTTGTACTGAATAAATTTCCTACTAATGGATACTTTGTTCGAATATTTACATGATGGACATGGGTCATCCAGTCTGTCCTTGCTAGGTAGGTGACCACTGGACTAAGAAGATTTATGGGGAGGGGAGAGAGTGCCAAATACTGGGGTTAGGAGGTGGGGGTGGGGGGGGGGGGGGGGGGCAGGGGAAGGACTGAGCTAGTACTTGTTATTTTTGTTTGGTGTTCTTAAGAGTAATTTCTTAAGTTTGTTTTTATTTGATTTTAAGAGTACTGGTAGGTGCATTTAGACCACATATTGATTTTGTAGTTATATTAAATGGTTTCTAAAATATAGCATAAAGGAAAATTTGAACCTTTTGGAATCACCAATCAATAATCCCCTGCAGCATAGCTTGCCACCATGTAGAGTTTGAAGAAATGGTATTGTCCCTTATCCTAAATCTTGGTCATCTTGGGAAAGATTAATGGTGGAAGAATGATGATGTTTTGTTTACTTCATATTTGCTGGTAATGAGCAAGCTATCATGGAATGAGTATTTACATTCTGATTGCCAATTTAGTTGTTGAGGAAATTCTCAAAGTTTGTTATTTTTAGTTTTTCCTGTTTAGAACAGTTTTACCTGTATGAAGTTACATTATGGTTTGCAATATTTTTGATGATGACTAGAACTTTGATTTTCACACAATTATTATTAGCAGGCTAATAACTTCCTTCTATTTCTCATTGTAACTTACTGGTATAGGCTGTACCATGTCAAGATAAATGGACAATAAACAGACTTATTAACCAAACAAAGGCAGTCCTATAGGAAATGTAGTTTATAACTGAAAACAAACTTTTCAGTGGATCAGTTGTAATTGTTTGGAGGATCATAAATTAAGTGCACTTTCCACCATCTGTGTGACTGTTCAGAGTCAGATGGAGGTTGTGTAGGGTATGGCCATTCTAAGCCTGCAGTTTTATCATCACAGGGCCGTAATGGATTATGATGACTCGGAACATTTGTATGCTAATGTGGGGTCTCGTGGCAACCTCCTCTTTTGCGGTAAGATGCTTTAAGGGTACTGAATCTTAACATGAATCATGTTTTGATGACACATGTATATGTAATTGTTTTAAAGTGTGTTTTAAGCTAATTGTGCTTTACTTTTGCTTGCGGATGGTGTCTTTTGTCTTACTTCTTTTTTCTCGTCTTGATATGGATATTTAGCAGTTCGATATGAATATCTGTGGAATTTTTTTTACAACTTTATGATTTAATATCGATATCAAGTATCTCATCAACAAATATGTTGTAAGTATATGTTTATCCCATGCTCAATGTACTTTCATGAAAAGTTTGGTGTTTAGCCAGATTTTATGCAATTTTTGTAATTCTCGTCCTGATTGGTCCCTGTTCTCGATATACATCCCTTCAAGACTTTCTCTACCAGTGGTATCAGTACCAGATGAAGGGCTCTAAATTCATGCCTTTGTGTGGCACCCATAGTCATTAAATAATGATTGGTCTTTATTGCGAAAAAACCAAGTGTGACAAAGCACCTCATTAGATTTTTATTTTATCCAAAGGATTTACAGTATATCCCCTATTTCTGGGACCTCAGAATAAAATTTCATGACCAGAACAAATGTATAATGAATGCAAGTGTATAGTATCTGGCTTCTCAAAAGCAATGGGATGCATTGTATCTAGTTGTTTATGCGAAAGTATGAGGGCTTGAATCATTTGTAATTATTTGATTCATCATACTAATCTTCTCAAATTTACCCTGGATACGTAAGAGGAATGCTTGATCTATAATCTGATTACAATTAGAGTTGTAAAACCGTTTCTCTACGATACGCCATGCTATACGATACAATATACTATACGCTTGTATAGCGTATTGTAGAGGAGTGGTTTTACAATTCTAATGTTAATTAGATTGGCTCGATCTATAATGTACAATGGACATTAATATTTCAAGAGAATATTGAAACCAGAAAGTTTGACAAAGGAATATTACAAGATATGTCTATCTTGAGAAAGTTTGTTGGATACAATATTATTGTTAGAAAGATAGTATTCAAGTAATGTCTTTGACCTTGATCAGATAGGTATCTATAGAAATTCAAGAGGTTAAGGTCAAAGTATATGTGACAGATACTGGTCATTCTGATTCATTTATTGAACTCTGTTGAAAGTTTCTTACTCGACTGGTGCTTAATGTTGGTTTTGGTTTTTCTTATTCATAAACAGTCCTTGTTGGTGTAATGCTTTTGAAATTGTTCTGTAGGTTTTCACCTCTGGATGCAACTGTTTTGTAATCCTGTTATGGGTACATACCTACAAACTAAGAGTTTATCTAATTTCCATGCATCAATTTACTTTTGTACAAAAACTAGCTGGCATATAGAAAAACTTTCTTTGTTTGAACCTAAGATTTATGTGACTTTTATAGGGAAACTTGACTGCTGATCTTCTTAACTTCCTTTATAAGGTTTATATACACCGATACACTGATACATTAGGAAGTATATTGTTTATTTATATCATTGTATAACTGGCTAGGTTGTACCAGTAATCAACTTGCACTCAATTAAATTTCAAGTGAATCAGGAGTCTTGCATTGAGTTGTTCTCTAATTAGACTATCCTATGAATATAAGATAAGACCCCTTTAATGTATTGTTGACAACTTATATTTTTAAAGTCAATTGCTTACTGATTGACATTGAATTGTTTGCTAATGTCAATAAATTGTAGACAAACACACTGTAATTAAAATGCTTTTTTTGATGGTGTTTACCCTCTGACAATTTGCTTGTGTGACGATAAACTATATACCTACTGTTTTTAATCTTATTAAGCTATCTTAATTGTGGTCAAACGAAGTTAAGTAGCACATGATGAAATCAAATTTGCTGGACTTTTCATAACTTTCTTAAAAATACACCACTTTCAAAGGAAGTCCATTTCCCCTTACTTGTAAGTTCTTTTGTTCTTCGATATGAATGGTTGATGACTGCAGAGTAAATAGTTACAGTTTAAATTGAAAAAGTTCAACTTAGGAAGGGATTCTGGATTTCCTCATAATGCCTGTCTGTAACACTTCTTATATTGGTAAGTTTGCACGGTCTATTATACTCCTTTGTCAAACAAATCAAAATGAAATGGTGTATATTGTGTTTGATGGTATCAATTACCACTGGGTAGTGATAAGTAAGGTTTGCTTCTATAAGTTTATTGTCATACCATATGTTATTTGTGCATTATAAGCTTTTTGTTAACTTTAAGGCTTGTTATTTGAAGACAATGAGTAAAAAATGCAGGACCAACTTATAAGAAAAAAGATAGTTTTTAGGGTCAGATGTATATGATACAACATGTACAAGAACAACTTTACTGGCAATGTACCAGTTATCGGCTAAAATTTAATGCTTTCTTTTCGTATTTCCTTATTTTCTTGTTATTTTTGGATAAAACTTGACATACTTTAAATTGTGAACTCCTTGTTTATCCATCTGTAAGATTATATCATTATAAAGAACTCAAAACATTTTGTTTGTGTGATTTTTAGCATGTCCTGAATCTGCCGAGTTTCTACGATTTAGTGTACCAGTTATTGGCTTCGTGATAACAACATCGAAAAAATCCCTCTACATGTTGATTTGATAATCTGCAAAATGTAAATTGAATTATGCCCCTTTTTGAGTCAGACTAAAGGTCGTAGGGGTTATGATACATAAACAAAACTCATAAAATTAATCGTTTTTTATCATACAGTAATACACAAAATCGTAGACTATTCAATACATAATATTGTGCAATCAGGCGTTCAACTGCGCTACGAATCTCTCAGAGTTTAATGAATTCGTTTTGTTTCTACATGTTATATGTATTGATATTATATGTCAAATCAAAGAAGGTATATAATAACGTTTCACAAAGAGGTCATATTCTATTTTTATTACATCACTTCCCCCACTGCTGAAAGTGTAAAGATGTAAATCAGCGGTAAACAATGATCGTTTAAGCTTAATCATATTCAAGAAAGTTTTCAAGCAAACTTGCTTTTCTTTATTCGAAACAGACAACTGAATTAAAAAATCTCGGATAGTCACATGCTATAAACCCGAACTCTCAGTTTAGCCGATAACTGGTCTTAGCTGATAACTGGTACAGTACCAGTAAGCATTTTTGGAAAATAGTGGCATACAGTTTCATTTAAATAGTTATCGTGGCATCGCCCAGCGTAGAACCTCTGTTAAAATTTAGAAAGTCTTAATCATGAGATAAAACAAACTATATATAATTACATTTAAAATTTACTTTTACATGTATCGAAAAACCTATTCAACCGTTTTCAATAAAATAGCGAGAACATAAAATCCCAAATGCCAAATTTTTATCATAGTTTCATGTTGTTTACATATGTCTGAAAAATAAAAGCGAGATTTTAAAATTCGCGAGATGTACTTCTCGCAATTTTACGCGGATATTAATTCCTCGCGTTTAATTAGGAATTTACAGTATATGTCTGTCCAAAGTTACTGTTTACGTCACATTTGGACGAATACAATACAGCGATTCATCATGTAAAGAAGATTTCATTGAACTAAATTTTTTTCTTGATGTTTTAGATACATTAAAGGATGTGTCCTTTATACATCCTCATTCTTTTATCTTAAGTACCAGTATGTGTCTATACTTTAAGGAGCTAGGGCACTCCTTAGGTAGTGATGATCACTAAGGTTCTAGTTTAATTAGGTCTGCATTATGAATTGATAAGCTGATATTTCTGGGAGGAAACTTGCATGTCATATTTATGACAATATTTATTTCCTTTGTCTTTTTAAAAAGGGACTACCGGGTACATGCATTGACTAACAACTAATCAAACACTTGAAACTCGTTGTTGTATAACACTCCCTTTTAGCTTTGGGGGGGGGGGGGGGGGGGGGGGGGCACATACAGCCCATCACTGTATAATGAAATTGTCTTCTTTTTGGGGGGGAGGGGGGGGGCATTTTCATGAATTTTAATGGAAAGCATAGACTGAGGTTTATTATATTGATGATGATATAACCAAAACAAGAACTGGAGTTTTGATTCCTCATTCTTGTTCCTGATTAATTAAACATTGAGTTCACTGATTTACAGAGAAAGTGAATGGTGTCCTATTTTAGGACCAAAATGATTATATCAAACATCATAATACTTTAATATTCAGCTCAGCATTCTGTAGTGTGTTTTGTGATCAATCCGAGTTTACCATAGACTCTTTTAAAATCCTGATTTAGGTCAAAGGTGTTGTTAAGTCATTACGTCTCTTAGATGACCATAAAGGCAATGTTGGTCGAAGTGTGTTTTGTGTAATTGTATTGTTATATAATTCCATTTGTTCTTTATCAGAATTAGTTATATAATAATTGTACTTAACAATGTATTTAATCCCAGATATTCTGTGTAAAAAAAAAAAAAATGGATTAGAAAAGCAACAACGACAGTACATATAGAAACATTTTTGATGTTTTAGCCCACTTCAGCAAATGGCATTTGACATTTGACATTTTCTGAATTTTTATTTCTCAAAAACCTTTGAGTTAATTTCAACAAAACTTAGCACGAAATTATTCTTGCCATGTCCACTTCTAAGAGCAGATAGGAAGGAAATAATGAAGTTAAAGTAAAGTGGGGTGCTAAAACCTTTAGTTAGTTTTTTAACTGCTTGGATCACAATGCATTGTTGCTAAGGTGAGCAATATATCCCATGGGCCTTTCATTAAACAGTTGATTTTCTACTATTCCATGACTCATTCTTTCCGTTAATTAAGCTACATCCATGTAGTATAGTTAAAAATAAACGAAAATGGGAAGTGTTTGTTTTATTTTAGCTTCCCTTTGCATACTTGATCAATAGTAATTGAACTGCAGAAAATGTTTAAGATATGTAAACAAGATGAAAGGAGGAAAATATTACAAAATTCATTCAGAGTTTACCAAGACCCACCTTTGAATTTAACAGAGACACATTTTTTTCAACAGTTACCAGATTACCTTTGTAGATATATGTATTATACCATATTTTACGTGGGTAAGTAATCTGGTCTTTCTTTTCTTTTATTTTTTTTAAATGTAGCCAACATTTCATTCAAAAAACATATTTCCCATAATAGGCTTAAATAGAAATTATTAATTTGTTACTGTATACAGGGAAATATTCACCCTGTTTATTTTTGCCCCTTTTGCCTTCATTGTCAGCTGGCAAATTCAATTAAGGCTGGGCGGTTTTAAAACGATTTTTAAATAACTGTGTTAATTAGAAAAAGTATCTATATGTGTTATTAGGGTGATTTGGCCACAGATTTTAACCTTTAATAATGTTGTGGCAAGCAATAGGTATATATATAGCTGTAAGGGATAGTCGGATACTGTACAGTGTATTGCATTTACATATTTATATATAAACATTCAAGTATATAGCATTTACAATTTCATATAAACATTCAAGTATATAGCATTTACAATTTCATATAAACATTCAAGCATGAAGAGATGAAACCAATGACCATATTGCAAGGACCCCCGAATTTGACGTGTGTGATCTTCTTTGGAGTTAAATGCATTATTTAAATAGGGAGATGGCAAACAAGGCTCAGGGCCTGCTGTCCAATCCTATTTCTTTTCTGATGTAATTGAGGGATTGAACTCATCCTCAATGAATCAGAGTGAAAATGTTTTTGTTTTTCAAAATGTTATCATAAGGCATGCAGTGTATTGTTTACATCAAATATCCAACCATGACATTTGGATACGTGATACTGTGTTCTGGAGGAGTTTTTATCTTCAGTTAGATAGCCCTGAAAGTTATGTACATTCATTATCTTACAAGGGCTATAATAGCTAGTGTACCAGTTTATGCTCCAGTTGCTGCACAATTCAACTTCCTGATTTCAATAACAATGAAATGCATTGAGCGATGGGCTGGGGACAGTTTTCTCTTCTTCTTTTAATTAAACCTAAATATTTACTAGATCCTTGTGAAATATTGTTATTTTCATGGATTTATAATGATATCATCATAATGGTCAGAGATTAATTTTTATTCGATGTGGATATGTCGTGAGAATGACGAACAACAACAGTGATACTTCTAATGAACAAGGCAGGTGCTAATATAATTTTCAGATGAAGACTTGCTAAGTGATAAAGACCACCTCTTTGTTATTTTATGTTAGATAACATATTGAGTAGTTAAGTATACATGTATTAACCTCCTAGTTAGTATCGAATTCAGCAGTGTTATTGTACTTAAGAGTACCTGGATAGATTCTGATAACAATATCTTAATGTATGGAAGTAAGTACACATGCACATGGAAATCTTCCTGTACATGTATCAGTTCAACCTCATACACACAGGAACATGTTTCTCTTAATGTGTACACAAATAGTTTAAAAGACCCAAGGGTTTGGATTTTGCAGATATTGAAACTTTTTACTTAAAATGGAAATGCATTCTTCTCTGTGTGTGCAATTTGGGGAAGGGGCGAAAAAGACAGGGTAAATAATAAAAGATAGAGGAGATGATCCTGGTGCATTGGGAGAATAATAGTCATGATACAATCGAATCCTTTATTAGGAAAGAACTTTGTTATGAATCTTAGATCAGTAATAGATTTTTGTGATAGAAATAAATTGAAATTCATTGTTTTCATTTGACGATGGTAAATAGAGAATATGTTGTGTTTTGCAGATTATAGTTCGGAGGACAGTTCTGATGAAAGGTCCATCGATTCTATGGACAATGGTTCCCTTATTAACTCTGCCATGTCTCCCGTGGAAATAGTTCCCATAGGACAAGTCACTCCAGTAAGTCATCGCATGGAATGGGTGGGATAAAGCAAAGACACCATCATAATAACTCATTCTATACTGCATGCTTTATCTTTTTTTATATCATTCAGTCCTTCTTTAATTGACTTAATGTCTCTTTTTCTATTTGTAGCAAAGAAAAAATGAAAAGTCAGGGTACCTTTTTAAACAAGGAGGGTAAGAAAGTTTGGGACATTATGGGTTAGAAAAAGTTAGTTTTATCAAGGGAAAATCCCTTATCGTTTGGCCATTTTTCTTGACATGTGATATTTAAATTATTCCATTTTCTGATTTGCTGAGGCCAGTATCATGATATACAATACATATATAGCTGCATCATCTCTCCATTCACGTAATCTTCCTTCTAGAGTTAAAATGTCAGTCTGGAAGTGTTCACCCAAGGGTTACTTATGTACTGGTAGAAGAATTCAGAATCATATTTCAGTTTACCTAGGAACATGATGAAAGTTACATTCTACCTATATTGATTTCTTTTTAATCTATAGTTTTAGCTATTTTTTATCATTATGGAATTGTGCCTCTTAAGACATTATTTTTTATCAACAAGTTTAAAGAAAAGCCTTTATACTAGTAAACCATACATTCATATAATTACATTGTATGAATGCTTAGGTAAAGACTTAGTAAGGTAAATCTTGGTTTGAATGACTTTATCTCATTTTGTTGTGTATTTGAGACATCACACATGCGTGTGTTGAATTGAATGTTGAGATAATAAGATAAGTACAGTATGGTTTATGTTTTTATAACCCTGTGGCCTATCCGCAGGACATTAATCACATATCTTTACTGAAATGGAAGCCCTTGAGAGTGTGGTGTGTTGACTGTTGAAGGAAGTGGGAAGCCACTCGGCTAGAAGACTATCTCAAGTATGATAAGAGTGTCAACTGTAAACAGAAGGCCACTCTGCTTCTTGCAGTCTATTGGGAAACAGTATACATGAACCTTAGCATGTTCTATTTGATTTAAAGAAAAAAATAATATTATGTTATATACATGTATTTGTATGTCACAATGCTGTGCGTCACATAGTACAGCATGAAATACCTACCTGTCGGTATAATCATCTACATTATCATATTGGTTTTGATTCTCTTTCAAATTAATGGCCAAAGACAGCTAGGTACAGAAATTCTATAAACTTAAATTTACAAAACATGACCTATACACAGAAGTACCTTAAGTGAGGGGGTGGGGTTGGTTTGGTTTGGTTCTTTGTAAATTGCATCATACTGTTTATAAGTAATATTGTGATGAACTCTTACCCTATTTACCTTAAAATTTAGTTCTTCTTTGAACACAAATCTTGTATCATGGTCCTTGCATCAGAAAGATGACTTTATACCTTATTATGGGACACAATTCACTTTATATTGGCCTTGATTGCCTTTAGTTGTTACACTGACTGATCTTACATGGGTTTTATAAGTCCAGTTTTTATTTTCATTGCAGAGTTAAAGCTAATAAAGGTTGGAGAAAACGCTGGGTTGTGTTCACAGGGAACAGTCTTCGTTACTATGACAGTCGCAAGGTAAACGCGTCGACTCTTCTATTATCTATCTTAATGAAATGAATTTATTTGTAAAGTGCTTGATATGCAATGCATACCACAGAATAAGTTATCCTTGACCTTGGCTAAATTCTTTGTTCTGTATTAATTGACAAAGACATTTGCCCCAGTGATTGTTCAAGGTTACAATTAGGGTCATTTTAGCATCAACTGATAAAAGTTTGATTACTGGTATGTTAAAGTAGTGGAGTTTTAATATAAGTGAATATTCTTTTCTATTACATCATGACATGTCTGCATTAAATTTTATTTGGATTATCATAATTTGGATTTTACTGCTTGTTTTATTTTACAGTCTCAGGTTTCCAAAAGAATTGTTCCATTGTCTTGTATGGAGAAGGTTGAAACACTTGTCAAGGTAGGCCATTTGCTAATCCCCCCCCCCCCCCCCCCCCCAAAAAAAAAATCATGTAAAAACTGATGAATACTATTTGTTAAAAGTCATAAAATTCTTTATCAATAAATATGGAAATCAAACTAGTGGTTCATCTGCATGTTTTTTAAGTTTCTTTGAAGACACACTTGAAGGAAGCCTGTTGATAGAGATCTACTCTATATGTTTCTTTACAGGACAGTGACAAGGACAAGTTTAAGTTTAACTTACATACCACCAACAGGGTGTTCCAGTTTGCTGCTGAATCACTCCAGGAATGTACACTATGGTGCAGTACTCTGATGGAATGTATCCTCAAGTACAAGGTCAGTACTTATGTCAAGGTCAGTCTAAAAATGTATGTGTTTATCCTCAAGTACAAGGTCTGTACTAATGTCGAGGCTAGTCTAAAATTTATGTGTTTACCCCCCCCCCCCCCCCCCCTCCCCTTCCCAAAAGTACAAGGCTAGCACTGATGTCATTGTCATTCTGAAATGTAAGTGTTTACCCTACTTGATCAATAAGAACTAATTTCAAGGTCAGTCTAAAATGATGCCAAGGCCAGACTAAAATTGTATATTTTACCCCCCAAGTACAAGAGATTACTGATCTCAAGGTCATTGTAATTTATATGTTTACCCCCATATTAAAAGGTCAGTATTGCTGTCAAGGTCAATCTGAAATGTATGTGTTACCTCCAAAGTTAAAGGTCAATACTGATATCAAAGTCAGTCTATAAAACATATGTCCAAATGCAATGCCAGAACTGATGTCAAGGTCAGTCTCAAATGTTTATGTTTACCTTTTCCCCAAGTTTTAAAGTCAGTACTAATGTCAAGGTCATTCTTGATTTGTATGTAATGAACGTTTCTTTGATGGATTATACCTCCAAGTACAATGTCAGTACTGTTGTCTAGGTCAGTGTCAAACTATAGAAACTGGTACAAAAAACTGATGGAGTATATATTTATGTACAAGGTCATCATTGATGTCAGGGTCAGTGTTAAATCATTCTGAATCTGATCAGTGTAAAAGTGTGTGCAATGATACTATGCTTAAATGGAGTGAATGTGTGATGAGGGTAAAGAATTAATGGATGAATACAAGTACATTTTCTTGTTTAGGTAATCAGGGTTTCTGTGAATTAATGAATATGAAACCCACAGATTTATATTGCATTGAACAGAAACCTGATTGAGAAGTGAATTGTGTTGATTTTGCTGTATATACTGTTTTAGACCCCACCAGGAGGAGAACCTGAGGGGTTGGACATGAATGAGCCAGACAAACAGGTAAAGTGATCAGCTGGTGTGTTCCTTCATCTCATAACAGTACATGTTGATGTTAATATGCTGGTTTCAAGCAGTGTGGCTGTGCAGCAGTTTTTATCTTTACCTGTGAATCTAAAGGACATATAACAAATCAATCATTCAATCCAATCATTATGAGTAAAAAAAAGTCTGTACACTGCAAAGATTTCGTAGAAATTGCTATACATAGAAATATACCACTAAACCAGAATTGTTCATGGAGATAAAATTTCATCAATTAGTGATCCCAAATTGTTTGGGATTTACTGTAAGTTTGTTGTTTCATCATTAACCCCAGTAAACTTATAAACATATTAAAATTTCATATGGGGTTTTATTTTGTTGATAAAGTTTGAAATTTTAATCCTGAAAGAATATTTCTGGTGTTCAATATATCGGTATATCCCATAGTGTATGTGTGTGCCCCACACATTTTTCTGGTCAATGTCTGAAACGTTTTTTGTGAAAATGTAAGGTCTGTTAATTGCTTCCTTTTTTTTCAGGGTTATATCAAATTTGAGAGGCGTAACAATTATTTTGTGGCAGTTAAGCAAGGAAAAATGTGTTATTACCACTCTGAACAGGTAGAGCCCCAAACAATCATATTCTTCCTTAGTGTCATTACAGATAGAAGTATTGATTTCAATAAAGTCAAGTGGCAGCATACTGTATTTAAAAATCAATTCATATTTATTTAACTTAGATGAAGAGGGAAAATGATATATTGACAGGTTTCCATAGTGATCTTTGCAATATAATTTGATTACAGTAAAACTCGGTTATAGCGAAGTCCTAGGGACCAATGGATTTACTTTGTTATATCCATAATTCGTTATATCCGTATAACGAATTTGTAATAATAACTTTAGCAAATTCACTATACATGTTTTCTTTCACTCGACTACAATTTTTGCTTATTGAGGCTTAGAATGAAAATACATTCTTTTGAAACCTTTAATAATTGGATTGTAAATTGAAGAATTTATGTGAAAATAAATTCATTCAAACTGTTACATTAAATGGTAGTGCAAACTTTTTAAACTGTAAAAGAAATTTGTTATAAAAGTGTTAAATTTCATCATTATTCACCTCTAGGGGACTCAAAATCCGTTCATTATATCTGTGAATTCGTTATATCCGATTTCGTTATAACATAAAATTTTGCAAGGATTTGTTAACAATTTTAGCGGGGACTCAAAAAAACTATATCCAATTTTTCGCTATATCCGTGTTCATAATAAATGATTTCTACTGTATTATATAAAATCAGATAAGCAATATTATGTTTGTGTGTTGTAGGATTTTAAACAGGGATCTCCCATAAATGAGATTGATATGAAGTTAGCCAATATCAAGGAAATAGGCAAAGGAAAGTTACAGTTGTCCACACATTATTCCCATTTCTTGTAAGTTTCGTGGTGCATTTCTTTGTTTTCCCCCTTTTTGCAAGCACAATTTGGTGACTTAATTAATAATTTTTTTTTAATTACAACTTATGTAAATTAGTTTATCTGATTGGACAAGAAACATTTTGATTAAAAGATGTTTCCTCTTAAAGATGAAACCAAGCCCTCCATTGTTAACAAAGTAATGAACTAAAATTAAATTGACAAAGGTTGATTTTCCCCCAAAAAATTGAATGGGTTAGATTTGTTTATGGTACTCTTGTTGCCCTTGTCTGGTTTCATTGAAGTTTGGCAATTCAGGTTTCAGCTGGATTGATTAAATGTAAACATACAAAACCCTGATTGATGTTTGCAGATTAACATTCATAATTATATCATAAATACTGCATGGTAGTAATGATATCTGAAATTGTCACCCCTGACTTCGCCTCAATCAACAATGGTCTCCAAAACTTCAGATAACTATTCATTAGTTTTTTGTTCTGAATCTTGTTTTCAAGCAATATTAATGCATCTTCTTTTATTCTTGCCTTATCATAGAATTGTCATAAAACGTTGTAGGTTTGTATTATACTTAGGTGACCATTATGATATGGTCCATGCACCTCTTGGTACATATATATAATACATCAGCTACAATAGAAAACACCACCTGATTCAAATAAATTTCTTCTTATTGTAATTTATAAAGACAAGATTTAGTGAATTTATTTTTTATAAGTTGTTAATCACGTACTTAAGATAGATGTCTTAAAAATCTTAGAATTAAGTAGGAATCTTAAGATCTATTAGTATTAAGTGTGTATATATAATGATACCAAAAATAATAAGCAATTTTAAAAATAACTTGAAATCTATTCAGAGTTTGAGAACTTCCTTCTTTGGAGTTTTTTAAGGTTATTTTTTTGTAATGGTAACATTTCAATCTTCTCTCATCCATTCGAACAGATTGATTCCAGAAAGCTATAGTGAATGTGTTCTATGGAAAATGGCATTTGAAGAGTCCATTGCTGATGCCTTAGGAGACAACACGGTAAATTTATACACAAATACTTAGGTCGCAATTTCTAACATATTAATGCTAGTACTTCCTGATGAGTTCAAATTTATGAACATGCACTTAAGTAGTAATTAATAGAATGTGAAATTGATGCAATTATATAACATGAATTTGACTTGAGTTGACAAATTTCTAAAATCTTCCATGTAAATGATATTAAGGAATGCAGTCCATTGGTGAAAACTACATTTCTTTGTGCCTCATGTCTATAATCTATTTTTTTTAACAAGATAAACTCTCCAAATTTCAATTTGCTGTGTTTCTGTTTTTTTGTTTGTTTTTCTTTTGGCGGGTTGGAGCATTGAAAATCAAATGATTTTGTACAATTGCTTTCTAATTTTCTTTGTACCTGAGCTTAAATTCAATATTTTTCTGACCCAAGTTTGAGGGGACCTGGAGATTGCATATAGCATACCCCTATGTGAAAGTCTCTGTACACTATGAAATGACCCATACCAAAAACGTTTTACATTGTCGTAACTTTTCTGTACTTATATATACTCATGCCTGCTAATCGATTACATGCATTCGGTATAGAAAGCAAAATTAGATCGATTTCCGGTTGTGCAATAAATACAAGTCAACTGACCATATGTTTGTATCTTTTGCACAACCGCAAATCGATCTCCTTTGTTTTCTATATAGAATCGGTGGTTATGCATGTGATCGTTTAGCAGGCGTGATACTGTAATTTTTTAATGTTGTTTTTTTGTACAAATAGTTATTTCTAAGCATAACTAGATGTTCCTATATCTAATTTAGCTGATGAATTTCACTATAAACCACAGAGTAGGACTTTAATTATGTGAAAAAAAAATATTTGGTCACTTGTCAATCCACAATGACCTTACATTATTAAATTTTTAGTTCTTATGTCAGTACATAATGAAAAATTGCTGAGAAAACTTTGTTTATTCTGAAAGTTTAATATGATGCTGTCTATCCTTTGACAGTTAAATACGTGGATTTATATCAAGGAGGATCCTATTTGATTTCTATCCAATATTTAACTCGTACACCTGACTAATTTATACAATAATGTATGTTATGATGTACCTTAACACACCAATTTAATGGTACATGTATTGGAGAATAAGCTGAATTGAATATAGGGGGAATTATTTAGTTTGTGTGTATCGAATATGTGGCCCTTGGAAATCTGTAGTAGGTCATTATGATTTAAGATGTATCCTATAGCTTTAGTATTTCAGTACAGCTGTTCATTTACTTTTGTGAGTGTAATAGGGAAGTTAAATCTACAATGTATTTTAGATGAATTAAAATGTTTTGAAGTCCCGACTTAAAAGTGATTTAATTAATACTGTTGCAAAGTTGCCTTGAAATATGACAAGTTTATTCCAAAAGATAAATATTTTTATGTTGGAAACAAAATTTTATTAAAAGCTTTATTGATTTCTTTATCTACCTGGTTGCCATAATGGTTGAAAGAAACAGAAGACCAGTTTGGGCAAATAACCATGATTTATTAAGCGTACATGGTAATAGAAAATAGCATCAGAATCATGGTAAATAGACAACATAAAACAAACAATAAATACGTACAGTACACCAAAAAAAAAAAAAATTCTTTCACAATAATAATGCACAAATAAAGTTAAACACGCCTTGAAAGCCGTAAGGTTGATCGACGCAGCTTCGTCTATGGCATGAATTTTAAAAGTGATGCTCAAACAATGTTACAAAGGATGAAATAGGGCTATGACAAATATGATTGGCTGACAGAAGTTGTTATTAGTTATTAAAAAACTGATTGGATTATTGAATTTGTTATTTTTTGAAATTATAAAGTAGCGATTTTGTTTGGTTAAAGGAGACCTCTGATAGGTGGCATTGGCATTAAGGGCTTAAAGGGATCTTCGTATTGCTGGTCAAAAGTTAGGAAAAGGGGCTAATTTGATTGGACAATTAATAAAGTTTATTTAATTTCTCATGGTAGGTAAGGGGCCACAATACAAGGCCCAAGAAGGAGATGAGGGGCCACAATACAAAACCAAGATGGCGCTGGTCTATTACTATTCATAAATTAATAAATATTAAAGTTTAATCACACAAAACTCTAATAAATTGTTGGGGTTATGTTTCGTAAAAGCTGATCAAACTATGATAAATTGTTTGTGTTATGTTTTCTGGAAGCTGTTCCATTTATAATATATTGTTGAGGTTGTGTTTTAATTGTTGAAGCTGTTCCAACGATAATACATTATTTGGGTCATGTTTTGTAAAAGCAACGATAATAAATTATTGGGGTTGTGTTTTTCAGATCCTGGATCAAGTGATGGGGAACCCCAGCAACAGAGTGTGTGCAGACTGCTCAGCTGAAGGTAGGGAATTCCTTGGAGGTGAAGGTCATTAGAAGGGAACAGGGGTACAATCAGGAGGTCCTACAGAATAAGTAATTGGCCGGTAGTAAGCCAGTAGGAAAACTGTAAATGAGTTTATTTTCCTCAATTAATAACTTTTTGGGGACCAATTTAGGTCATGTAAAGGAGGTCATTAGCAGGAAGTATGTCAAAGATTGTAAAAACAAGTAGTCACCTTTATGTTACACTGTTGTGTAGTTGTGGTAACATTACAAATGGGGCCATTATGACCTTCTGCACCCCTTATTCAATGAAAGCAAATGAAACAAAGATATGAGAAAAAAAACAGGAGAAAGAGAGGTAATCTTGGCACTAACCCATTAAAAAGTTTAATTTGTATTCAATTCATTTGTTAAATAAGTTAATAAAATCATGTTATCAACATACTAAGATTTTTATAAAATTTTCAGATCCCCACTGGGCTTCCATCAATATCGGGATTGTGTTGTGTAAAAAATGTGCAGGTAAGATTATTAAGGTATTGCTGTACACGTTATTTTGATATTTTTTAATATGAAAATTTTTAAAAAATTGAAAGGTTAAAAAAATATAGATTCCTGTTACCTGATAGATTTCTATTTGTATACCTGTAATTTAAGAGGTTGAGGACAGAGACCGGTCTAAGAATCCTACGATACTATGAATATAGTGAATATGGTTCAATCTGTATTAAGAATACTTTGTGTACGGGTTATGGATACAGGTGATCCACCATGTGTGGCATATAAATGGAATCCATATAAGATTTTCTGTGACATCATTTAAGAAAGTACACAGGAAACATAGCTCAATATTTGACTACCATATTTCTCCCATTACGTTATTTTTCTGGTTTTATGTTATTAAACCCCATGCAACGAAGTTGAGAGGGGTATAATGTTTTTGACTGGTCTGTCAGTCAGTCAATCCATCAGTCAGTCCGCCAGTCCTGTATTTTGTAATCGTAACTCCTCTTAAAACGGTGCATGGAATTTAGAGAAACTTAGGCATTTAAGACAAAATGTGCAGATGTGCATATTACCAGAAAGTTCTGATTCCATAGTTTTTCTGGGAATTTTAGCCCTTTTGAACTTAAAATTTTTGCCCTATGTTGAATATAGTAATGCATGGTTTGGAAGCGCAACTCCTCTTAAACCTGTGCATGGAATTAAGTAAAACTTTGTAGGCATTTAAGACAAAATGTGCTTTGCTCAATCCTAATAAGTAACACTGGATATAAAAAAGAACTACTTTTTCTGTTGGAATGATGGTGCATTGAGCTTCTGTCGATATATATTTATTCCCTCTGTCAGTCATTTCTGGTATGACCCTCCGCAGCATAATAAGGAAATGCAAATACATGGCAAAACAATGCCTCAGTACTTGAACACCTGACGGCACAGTCTGTAATAAAACCGTGCCGGCCTCTGATGGCTAGATCTTTTCCTTCTTCTCTTCCTTGATGCAATGAATGGTAAATTCAGAACTTCACTATAGTCATAAATTAAATATTAATTTCATAGAAATCTCAAACTGAATGTTTCTCATTGAAGGCTGAACTCTGAGTTATGATTCTTTGTTTTTGACCATTTTCTTTAAGATCTTCACAGTCGGATGATTCTGCCAGCTGGTATGATCAAATGGTTTTATGGGGCCAGTCACAAGCTCTCGCTTTTTACTGAACTATAACCTACATTGAATAATAAACTTCAGTCTGGAACTACAAATTCTATTTATTAGGCTTTTTAGATTTCACATATTTTTTTCTTTCTTCAAGCTCGCAAGCTAATTATGGAAATACCCAGTGAATTGTTGTCATTGATTAAGTATGGTATATTAACATTGTCTTAATTGTTTGTAAGATATAACTTTTGCCATATTTGTTGGGTTTTTTTTTTTTACACATGATATTGCATTAATTGTATAATCTACAACTGTAATCTTACATATTTATTATGAGCAAACAGCATAGCTGCATTTTTGTTTTGTCAAAGGTTGCTTTGTGTTAATAGGTATAAATAAGCATCTATACTGTAAGATGGGCAAAGATTGGTTCAACTATTGATAAGATTAACTTTTTTTTAAGTTTCTGAGATAACTTCAGTTGTGTAGTCATCCTCAGCATATTTTTAATGTAAATTTTTAATTATTTTATTTTGAAAAAAAATAATAACTAAAGGTACTAAGAACAAGTTTTGACCATCTGCATAACATGTATCTGGTAGGTTGAACTAAAGTTTACTGGTAATAACACTAATCATTGCTGGTGATCATAGGTTTCCTTGCTATTACTTTATTAGATAACATACCAATTATATGTACAAGTTATGTTTGGGAATCAGTTTTCTAGAGTGTAAGTAGTGTAATTCTAAGTGCATTGTTTTTTGTGCTGCTTTTCCCTTAGCTCAAAACCTTTTTTTAGTAAATGCTGCCATGTTCTGCAAGTTTTTCTAGATAAATAGCTTTGGAAAATCCACTTATATATCCGAGATATACTCATTCCTGTATAGAGTAAAAAATTGTGATCCATAATACAGATTAAAAATTCATAACCTGTTAATGTGTTGTAATCCATTTTTTGAGTTGTTACACACAAAATTTTATATACAGTAACACTTGCTTTAAAGGAAGTCCTGGGGACATGAGTTTTCAGTTTTTTGAACCAAGATCCCACATGTAAACCATGTAAATAAAAGTTAACTTAAAGATATATTGGTTGGATGGGGAAATATAAAGCTTCCCTATATATAAGCAAACTTTTCTTATGGCAGCTAGTTTGTAGCAATAATGCATGTTTCTATTAATTTTAGGTATACATCGGAACTTTGAACACTCCATATCAAGAGTCAAGTCACTTCGGATGGATACCAAAATATGGACACCTAGTCTAATAGAGGTACATGTAGGCAATGAAATACATAGGGTAGTCAACAAGAGAAAATGCTATAGGCGGCTGGACATAGCAAGAATCCAATTTAGGATGATAATGTTTTAGCCCACTTATCCAGAGGCCAAATTGAGGTTTTCGGATCATAATTTCATTTGTGTCTGTCATTTGCTTTCACATCTTTTTAAAAACTATTATTCAGAGAGATGAATTAAAGCAGTAGATATGTATTTAAAAAATATTGTGTAAATGCATGATTCTCCAAAGGTATTGTTACAATATTATTTAGATGTGTAAACAGCCCAACCAGATTTGACCTTGAGTTATTATAATCTTAAGGAGTTAGCTGTTCTCTACAATTATTGAGTAAAAAAGTACCCTATATTTTAGGTGACAGTAAAAGAGGGTCACAGAGTATTGAATTTCCATACATAGATACTGTGATCCATCAATCACAGTTGTACCAAAAATGCAATATAATCTTGTCGTTGTAGATGATGAAAGCCATTGGAAATGGAAACGCTAATGACTTTTGGCAGTACGAGTTACCTCCTGACAAACGAATTAATGCAGACACATCAGCTGCCCAGAGAATGGCCCTGATAGAAAACAAATACAAAGCCAAGCTTTACTGTGATAGATCTGGCATATCAGACAACCAAAAAGTTCTCAATGAGGTGACTAAAATACGTTGCATTATACCCATTACATGATAATCGTTTAAAAATGAAAAAATAAGGCCCCTAACAATAAGACACAAGGAGAATAATTTTCATGTACACAAGTAAGCTTTTCTTTGATAAAGTGACTGGCATATCATAATAAAGAATTTCCCAGATATTTTTCAATTTTTACTAGTGTTGCTTAGTTAAATTAATGAATTTGATAGTGAAAGTCTTATTTGATGAAAGAGTTAAAACATGGGAAAACATAATGCAGAGTTTAACAAAATATACAAACAAGTTTGTATTTCATTGTAGAAATTATTAGAATTCAGTGACCGTGGAGACCTTTTACAGACAATGAAAGTTACCTTTTTAGGTGCTAATGTAAGTACACATATGATTTATGATTACATTTTAGTAGGGACAGGGTGCAGGGCATTTTTTATTTTATCTAGTAATACCTTGCATTAATAAAATACTCTATTGGTAAAATACTGCTTTATATTTTCAGATGTATTATACAAATAGTGATGGTGAAAATGGTAAGAGGTATTTTTGTAAAAAGCTGGTAGCGGATTTCAATTTACATATTGTTGCAAATATGATGCTATATTTCATTGTACCAGGGCATATTTCATATTTTTTATATTTTTTTTTCAGCATATAGAATAGCAAAGCGTATGGGCCAAAGATTGACCATGGTAAGAAAGAGTTCAAGTAAATTTTTATTCAGTATGTTAGATGCATATAAGTGTTTCATTTTCCAGTTTAACCTATCCATGTACCTGCATATCTGTTATGTTTTCAGGAATTTCTTTTCCAAAATGGAGGAGAACGTAAGTTGAAGCACCTGTTGCTCTCCTGGCTATTGAGTCTTCTTTTGAGTGATTTATTCGTGAAACTCCCATGATCTAGTGTCCATAGTTTTTCAAATACATGTATCAAATAAATCAATTCTTTCTCTTTCAGGCTCTTCCAGCTCTTTTAATGATTCAGATGAGGTATGTACAACCATTGCAACAATAGTCACTGAAGTACCTAAGCTTTTTAGTTATCTTTATTTATTACGAAAATATAGGATTTTTAAGTTATAACACTTTCAAATTACAATGTGTGGCTTAAATCTTATCAGTAAAATGAATCTGTTTGTTTGGAAAATTTTTGTGCATTATGTGTCTATCAGTTTGCTAAGACATTCAGAGACTGACATATTTGTGGTGATTGGCAGGGTCAGGTCAGCAGACTAAGGGCCGAGGTCTGCCTAGATGGTTATTTACAAAAGACAGGGAGCAATAAAAAAGGTACAGTCTCAACATAATATTTTAAAGCTTAGGCCGGAAAAAATAAAAGATTACTTTTGCAGGCAATTTAGTATTGTGTTGAGTGATTCACATATATCAATTTTATTGCTATTTGACAAGGGGAATAACTAATGAAAAATTGTGTTATTCCTCCTTTCAAATTTTGCAATAAGAATAAAACACTTGTCTACTGCATTACATTTTAAACGGATTTTATTGTTTGTTACAGATTTCCGCAAGAGATGGTGTGTGATAGAGCATGGATGCCTGCGGTATTTTTTGAGTCAAACTGTAAGTCAAGAGATTCCTTTTATTAAAAATTCTAAAAAGTGTAATTTAATTTCCGTAATGGCTGTTTGTTATTGTTTAGACAAGATGTCTTTTCTCCACTGTCTCCGTTCTCCCAGTTGTAGATGAACCCCCCGGTATAACAGATGTACTGTTATCATCAGCATTGCTGTGTTTTAATTGGTGGATATTTGCAGTTCATGAAACTTTACCATATTCTGTATTAAATTCAAACAGACATTTTCAAAAAGATAGCAGTTAGATATAACAAATCCTCATATTGATCGTAGATAAAGTACTTGGTAAATGACTTTTTTTTCCAGAGTTCAGGAGCCAAGGACAGTGTCGACAATGATATCATGATGTGTGTCCAGGCAGTTTCCACCTTTGACAAGTATGCCCCTTTATTTCATTTCTTCTTTCAGACAGTTCATTTGAGAGACAATCAAAACTAATTTGAAACTCCTTGTCATTTAGTTTGAAACATCCTTTCAAAACATGGATATTTTGTTAGTTAAAATAAGTTGGAGGAGTGAAAGGGCTTACATAGAACTTGATTGACATTATAAAGGAATAGTGTAGTAAATGAGTCAATCCCTACTGTAGGTCCTTGTCTAATGTGAGAAACTTGAATAAAAGGTCAGTAACTGCATGGTTAGCACTACACTCCTACCCACTATGTGTGTTGTACACATTTTTGTACCCTGAGTTTCTTGAAGTTGTTTGTGAGTTTGGAGTCTAGCCCATTATTGATGTAGTTGGTTTATACTGCATGGAGTTTGTATTTATACATATACCAGTAAGTGAATGAATTATTTTGCATTTAGTTACTTCATATATTCCCTATTAATCCATGTAGAATGTAGTACTATACAATAGTATACTAAAGATAAATATGATACACAATTTGTAGCAGAATGCTGAGGTTTGTGCATGTTGGGTTTATAAATGTAAATAGACCAGCTAGAATGTTTTTTATGTTTTCATAGAAAACATAAGAATTGTACAGCATAACCTTGCAGCAAATGCCCTGGCAATGATGTCAAGCTTGTAACTCCAAGCATTTGTTGAGAATTACAGGGGTTCTAAGAAATGACATGATAAAGAGTGTTTTACGGTTTTAAAGGAAATTGTGAAGCCAAGAAGATCTCTTTTTTATAATAAAATTATAAATATACTACTACAAACTATATATATACTATTTTATTCTCTTCATGTTATTTTTAGATACCCAGAGGCATTTGAACTTAGCACCTGTAAAAAGGACAATCGTGAATATCTGTTTGCCGCCTCTACCCCTCAGGAAAGGAAAAGCTGGATGGTGGCCCTGGCCAAAGTAAGAGCTAACCACTGGTTATTATAACTTCCATTAATGATTAAAGTAAGTTATGTACGATATTACCAGTAAGCAATATTCAAATAGATTAATGTATGAAGTTATTTATCCACAGTTATTCTGTCCAGTTTCACTAATGGCGGATATTGGTCAATGTGAATTCAACCTGGCAGGAAATTTCTACATAAAGGATGTTTTATCTGTAAGTTTTTTTTAAACCTGAGAATTATTGAGAGATATTTACCTCTTATTTACTTTACTTCTTTCGCTCATTTTAAATCAATGACGAATTCCTCATTACAGTCATGGGAAAAAACTTGGTTGATGATCAACAACAGAATTCTGGAATACTTTGATAAAGTAAGAATCAATACAATTCTATATGTTTATTGAGAGATAAATTCAATGAATAAAAGACTTAAGGCATGCATAGCACTTGACAGGAAAAATAAGCACAACAATGAAATGTACACAAATATGTAATTCTAGATATCAGTTAAATGTGAATATAGTTGTGGCACAGAATAACATTCAGATGCATACACATACAAACTTTGAAACAGATATAACAAAACACATATCTCATTTGTATATCTACAAGTATTTCACACAACAGTTGATCATATTTTTGATAGCACTAAAAAAAAGCACATTTCTTAATCACATGCATTAATTGTATTGAATGGAGCTTCACTAAATATGACTTTGATCACTGCACATACACATCACAATCACATATCACTGAACTGGCATGGATTTCTGGATCTTGTTGGTGCGTCCTTGTCGTGTCCTCTTGTTGGCGAACCACTTCCTGACTTGCTCCTCTCTGATGTTCCCAAACACAGCCAGGGATTGGACGACCTTCTGGCAGGGGTAGGGGTAGTCCAGGTTGCTTAGGTACCATTCCTCCATCATGTCAACAGCTTTCTTTGTCAGTAGTGTCCGGTTCTTAAGGGAGGTTTTCACTGGCTTGGGGGATGGGACTTGGGATGTCTTTTCAAGTTGGAGAAGGCTGTTCTCTACTCGCTCCATCATTCTGTGCAGCATGCTATCGAAGTAGGCATTGTACATCTGCTTGAAATGGTCGGAACTTTTGGCATGGAGATGAAGCATCATGTAGCGGTCACTCTCTATGATGGAGGCATGGTAACGGTGGAAGCTGGAGAGCTTGCTGATTTCGGTGGGGTACTGTGTCTGTAGTCTGTTGTACCGCGTCTGCAGGCGCTGATCTCGAAGACTCACAGAATGAGGGATGGGGTCGTACACAGTCTGCATCAGAACATCTGGTGTGGACTTTTGGGAACACTCCTTCATCAGTGTGGACTGAAGTGCAGAGAAGATGTCTTTCTTGGATGGGGGTTGACTGGTTGACCTAAGGAGACTGGACAGGGCATCGTTGATTCTTGCTTCGGCAGGAGATGTGCTGAATTCTTTTGGTGGTGACTGAGGTGGTGTAAGGTTCTTGCTGTGTGTAGATGAGGTCACTGGTGGCTTCTTGGTGGTGATAGAGTCCAGTGTTGCAATCACATCATCAATGTTGAGAAGTGGTGGTTCCTCACAGTCATTAAAGGTTTGTTGAAGATCTTGCAGAATTGTGGAGTCCAAGTCAACTGGGGTAGCTGGTCCCAAGGTTGTTTCCAGGAAGTCAAGGTCATCCATGATGAATTCAGAATATACACAACAGATGCCAGTAGAATATATCACTATTCACAACACGGCTGTCACTACACACTAAAAGATATCACTGCAGAACAGATCCGTCACTTACACTAGAAATATCAATTATGTTAACTCTGATGTCATTAGAGATATCACTACACATAAACACTTGGTAGACTGGTGCTGAAAACTGAACAAAGTCTGACAACTTTGATTGATGGAATGTCAAAATGACATTGACAGGTCTTTTTAAAGGATCTGAGAAATAATTCAGTTTGTATCTTTAACTTCATTGGTCAAAAGAGAAAGATATTATTTAAAGATCTCTTTTTATTGGTCATTTGTTAAAATAAGTAATGATAACCACCTATCATTGGTCAATGCATTATAATTGTTGGGAGTAGCTTGGGTGTGTTCAGGTCTGGCTGTGAACAGAAGTCAAGGGTTGGACAGATAATAATTATCATAACCTTGTGTTCAGTTAATGTTATCCAAGCTGTGATAGTATGAGAATTCTTATAATGATTTACAAGCTCTCTAATTATTTCGTAGTAATATTATACAAATTAGTTTTATTCATTAAAAAAACAATTACAAATATTTGGGGTTTTATGGAACAGTCTTACAGACAATAAATTATTTAGGACAAAAGTAAATAATCCTCTAATGTTGAAATTGTGATATTTTTTTTTTCATTTCAGAACAAACAAGAATTTTGTAAAGTAGATCTCAGGAAAGCCTTGAATATCAGTAAGATTTGAAATATACAAATATACATATGTAATATATGCTTAAAATTAAAAGAGAAATTAATTATAAACCTTTTTTAAAAAATTAAAGAATGTTTTTAATTTTTATCCAATTAATGTATTTATTTGACGAGGTTTGGTTTTACTTCAGAGTACAGTGAATCCACACTTGCCTGCACAACATGTCTAGAAGTGGGAAAATGTTTGGCTCTAGATGTCTATGGAAAGTATGCACATTGATTACAATTTTGAGGATAGTGCATGATAATACATGTATATACATGTTCACTTAAAGAAATTAATACTGTTGAGTTATTGGACAGCTGTACTGGGTTTATAATATTTGTAGGTCTCTCTATATCCAAGCTGATCTTGCTCGGGACACAGAAAGGTTATTAAATGTGTGCAGTAAAGCCATGAAAGTAAGGAGGTTTATTGCTTATTGGGAATTAATTCTATAACATCAATAAAATAATGTATTGGGATGTTAATGAAATATAAGAGAAGAGAAGAGATTAGAATGATAGACATGTAACATTTTCTCTTTTAGATTGGAGGTGATACTTTGGAGGACCAAAATCTCTCTTCCTCAAATGTTCCAGTCATCGTTGAAAAGTGTGTCTGCTTCATAGAAGATTATGGTATGTTATACCTGGTGGTAGACCATATTTATTTCTTATTATGAAACATTGAATGTGAGTTGTTCTAATTAATAGTAATATAAAGATTAACTGTCTTGAACCTGCTTAAATGTTCTTGTTTTAATGAAAGATTTCTGTGAATAGGTATACAAGAAGAAGGGATATACCGACTGTCTGGTGTTAAATCTAAAGTACAGGCTCTGCTGGATAGGTTTATGGCTGGTGAGTGCTATACATGGATTCAACATTCAACTAAGCATGGATATGTACAGTCAGTATTGTTGTGACTCTGTTTTAATTATGACTGAATTACTTAGCAAGTCCTTGATAGTGTTAGGATTTCAATGTGTAAAAGAATATATCTACATATACAGCTTGAAAAAAAATATTTAATCATTATGAAACTATGGGTGATGTATTTGTGTATTGGGGAAAAACTACATGTAAATGAACTGTAGCTCATAAAGCTGAGTAAATGAATGAAACAATTCTTTGTACAAAATTTATTATAAGCAGTACCCGGCACATATGTGCGCTCTCTCTCATTAAGCCTTGATTTTCACCAGTAGCCATTGTGCCTGTTTCAGACGCCCACTCGGTGGTGCTACAGCAGGGGGTGAACCAGGTCCACGAGGTGGCAGCCTGTCTGAAGCTCTTCCTACGCAGTCTGAAGGACCCACTCCTGATGAGCACCAAGCATCAGCTGTGGATCGACAATGCTGGTAGGTCCCCCCCATTCACCTCACCAAAAAATTCATAGAATGATGTGTTATTTAAGCCAGCTTTCTTTGGCTCAATGATTTGCTTAGGGCAATGCAGCTTGAAAATTTGTTATATGCACATGAATCATGAACATACCTTATGTAACTATATGATAATTTTGTTGTAATCTTTTTTACGTTTTTTTTTTCGTGATCACTTTCAAATTGTGAAATATACAATCCATGGAAATTGTAGCTGGTATTGTTAACTATTAGAAACTTTTTAAATTGTGACAAATGACTGATGCAAATAATAATGGTTACATATTAACTTCTAATTTACAAATTTTGACATACAAAAAACCCCCAGATATATAAGTAAAGGTGGTATGAGACACTCAGATATCAGCGTGGATGAGAGTGCATCATATTCAAAATGTAATCACAATTGTAAAACTTTTCTCTGTAAAATGCATTTTTAAATTTCTGACAATGATAAAACTTAAAAAGCACTTACGGTAATCAGTTCAAACTTGTGCCTCACAGATCAATAGCTAATGCTCTTATCAATTTCGCAACGCTGTTAGACAACAAGGTTGTAGGGAAAAAACACCATCATTATAAAGTTATTGTAAATTTTATTGTTTATTTTGAATGACAGTTTGTCACAATATGTAATATATTTACCCATACCTTTTTAGGGTTAAAGAAAACTGATAACATTCTGCTTAGTTATTCAAGTTTTAAACAATTTATAATCTTTGAAGAAATGAGTGATTTGTGTCAGTGATGTGATATTTTGATTTCAACAGAGGATATTATGTACGGTAAGTGCTGGCCCATCTACCTGGGTTTTATGCCTAGTGTTCTCTTGTCAGTGTGGTCTTGTGTAGTATGCTTGTGACTGGAGAATTACTCAAGTTCAGAACTATACACGCTCTCACTAATTGCCTCAGAGTGCACCTGTTCTAGATCAAGATGACTTAATTGAAGACAGTGCCATTATCTTGTTGTTACTTCTCTATCAGAAACAATTTTTCATTTTCTAAGTGTATTTATATAGTCTCTTGAAATAGTATTTTTAATTTATGTAGTTTAAGTGGTTTTATTAAATTTGCATTGATTTATCTAGTTCACATTTGAAAATAGATTTTGAAAATCAGAATTTGTAATTTAAATCTAAATGTAATGAGAATTATTGTTTTTATTAGAGTTACCATAGTAGAACCTCTTTTTCTGCCATCAGTGTTTCTCTGTCTTGAAAAAATTGAATGTAAATTTCTTGTATGCAAAATGACTTCCATAAATGCATGCTCTCAATCTTGATTCCTGAATCCCATACATTGATATTTGTAATAATGCAATATCTGCCTGTAGTTTCAATTGCAAGATATCTTTACATTGCATTTCCTTGTGATGATCAAGGATGAGGTTTAAATTGAATTTCCCAGTAAATAACTATATTGTTTCAATTATGAAAAGGACTGTTTATAATTGCAGCTAAAAATTTGAAAAGGTATCAGTACCACGAATTCACAGTCTATTTTCATATAGTTAGTAATTTAATCTCCCAATCATTGAAATCTTATGAGTTTTGGTAAAAAAAAAAAAGAATCATACCTACATGGCTTAATGTGAAAATTGAATTTTCATTTTCTTTGATGTTTCGTGTGTAATTTCCTTAATCTACATTGCTTGATCAATACATGTGCAGGTTATTTTGGTCAAACAGGTTGATGACTTGGTAATACTAGCTACCACAACCCATTGTGGTTTTCTGTTTGCTGGAATTTCCCTTGACTTCTGTAAAGGTCTAAATGTTAAGGTCAAGGTCAAGAAGGGTTGGGAGTGTTGTAAAAATCTGGTGATCGAACTTCCTTTTCAATCACCAGTCTTTCAAATCAATGTGTCAATTTTTTTTTCTAAAATTGAAATGTCCTGTGTAATCCTGTGATGAAAGGGGGATTTAAAGATTTAGGAAAAAGGTTGGAGAAATAAACATATTTAGATACCGTGCATCAAATTGTGATTGTATTTTGTAGGTCGCATGGACCCCCAGGTGAAGTTAGAGTGGTACCAGTTCCTGATCCGAGAGCTTCCTCCCATCAATTACAGCACACTCAAGAAACTTATTCTCCATTTCAACAGGTACTCTACGTGACTCTATAAAAACATAATAAACTGTCTCTGTGGTATACAGTGTACCGTTCAAAGTAGGGTTTTAGTACAGAAATGACTGAGTTTAAAAAAAAAATGTTTTAACATGATCAAATATACTTTTCAAGACAAAATATGGTCATGCCTTTTCTCTACACTTAATTCAACACATCCATCGCATGAGATTTACAGTTTTCAAAAGCATTGGCAAGAGTGAATTACCATGTAGGTTTTCTGTGAATGTACTTTAAAAGTATTAGATTGGTAAAGGTTGGGATTGCAAAAAGGAGGGTTGCAAAAAGGAGTGACCATGATTATACAAAGGTCATAAACCAACTTATGAAGATCATTTTAAGATTCCTTCAGGTTATTATACATGTGTACTTATTAATGTATATATTAGAAGATGTAAAATTATGTGTGCATGGTTGATCAGTGAAATATTTCATTTGACAGCTGAACTGAGTGTAGGTACTGATATTTAAGTCTGATTTTGATTTTGTATGTGTTGTAATAATACTTTATTTTACCCATGTTTATCTTGATTAATATTTATAATAAATATGAATGCAGCAAACACTGTAAGGTATAGTCTAAAATTCATATATTTATGAAATGTAGAAAATTTGAACAATCTGCACATGAAGCATCATAGTATTCTAATACATGTAGCACCAATATCCAGGGGTTTTTTTCATTTGCACTCAACCTTTTCTGTCCCTTTCAATATTTTTGTGGTTTGTTTGGACTTTTGGTTTATAAAGTTTATAAGTGCATGGTAAATTTATAAGTTATAGACATTAATACAATCTTATTCTAATCCAAAAATAGGAATTTGATTTTTTTTTAAAGAAAATACATAATCTTTTATGTGAAATGAGAAGACGATCTATATTATAAAGATTAGTTTTCTTTCGATCCCATGATAGCCCCAATGCTCCATCACAAATGTACATACATGTGTATTAGATAATATAATATGGAATGTGTTGTGACTGCATTTCTGTGTATTTAAAAATAGGTTTTATGAGAGTGCATTTTATTAAGTTAGTTTTTTCCTTAAACCTAGTTTTTGGGTACAATTTTATTGCATGCTGAAATTTTCTTTACATATTTAAAAGTTTTTTAAATCCTTTTGGTTATGTTTTCATTTTTCTCTTATTGAGTTTGACTAGTATTCTAGC
The DNA here is from genome assembly GCA_033439105.1 of Magallana nippona. Taxonomy (NCBI): domain Eukaryota; kingdom Metazoa; phylum Mollusca; class Bivalvia; order Ostreida; family Ostreidae; genus Magallana; species Magallana nippona. The sequence goes on along the minus strand of CM065918.1, from coordinate 12,004,166 downwards.
TGACACAATGAATAAATTTGTAAACAAATAAGTAACAAAAATTATTTCATTGTATATTTTTTTCCATAAGTAAAATTGTATGTATTTCACTAGGACCTTAAAATTCCTTTAAATTCAGGTGTGAAAATGCATTTTATGAGGAAAATATATTTTCAAATGAATTTAATACTTTGGATTAATCAGATGTAGCTGATTTTGTTAACCCTAGCTTATGAATACTAGTGCATATATATATATATATATATATATATATATATATATATATATATATATGCGCAACCAATGCATGCATTCATCTTATTCAAAGATGTACATCTCTTTTTAGACTTGCAAAATACTCAGCTCAGAATAAGATGACAGAGAAAAACATTGCTATTGCCTTTGGTCCAACACTTATGCAAACAGAATCAGAGGTAAAATAAGAAAATGAATAGAAAGTTTAGCGATATTTAGTGATATTGAATAAATGTGGAACTTTATGTTTGCAGTTTTTAGCTCACCTGAGCTGAAAACTCAAGTGAGCTTTTCTGATCACATTTTGTCTGTGAAAATCATGACCCCCGGGGGTAGGGTGGGGCCACAATGGGGGGTCGAATTTTAACATAGGAATATATAGAGTTAATCTTTAAAAATCTTCTCAGAAACCAATCAGCCAGAAAAGCTGAAAGTTGTGTGGAAGCATCCTCAGGTAGCGTAGATTCAAGTTTGTTAAAACCATGATCCCTGGGGATAGGGTAGGGCCACAATTGGGGGCAAATTTTTACATAGGAATATATAGAGGAAAAACTTTAAAAATCTTCTTCTAAAAAACCATTTGCCTAGAAAAGCTGTAACTTTAGTGAGAGCAACCTCAGATAGTGTAGATTCAAATTCGTTAAAATCAAAATCTTGAGGAGTAAGGTGGGGCCACATTGGGGATCCAATTTAACAAAGGAAAACATTTTAATTATTCACAAAAACTAAAATGTTATAATATATGGTTTTATTTATATGCAAGCATTTCAACATATTGCTGATTTTTTAAAATTGTTAGACTTTGGCCCCTTGGTGATTCTTGGGCCTCACAAGGGGTTCAGAGTTTGATATAGGTTTATATCTCATATATAAACAATTGTTTAGGATCTTTTTTAGAACTGCAATGATCAACATGTGATATGACTATAAAATCATCCTGTTAGAAAAGGGACATGATTATAAACATAAAAATATCCAGGGGGGAAAATGGATTTTTATTTATACAGGATCTACATGTATTATACCACATTGTCCAGATATGTATTATGACTCCATTAAGCTGATTTTATCATGCCTATTGTTGCTCAGGTGAGCGGTGTGGACCATTGGGCCTCTTATGTGAATTTTTTATTCAACTTTGTAGTCAGAAGTTAACAGTAGCCATGTACAGCTACAGATGATTGTTATAGGAGATATCATGAAGCACCACCAGAAACTGTTCAAGGTGAGGTTATATAGTGTTAACTTTATGCATGGTGGAATTTATTAGTGTCCATGCAAGATAATCGAGAATTCAAAGTTTTCATGGTGGGTTTTTAGAGTGTCTTGCTTGTTGAGACTTTATATTGTGTTCGTGCAGTATGAGAATTCATAGTATCCATGCATGCATGGTGAGAGATCAAAGCATACATGGTTATATTTTGTATTTTGTAAAATTGAACATGGTTTATACTTCAATAGCTTGGGGAGGATGAGAAGTTGATGCAGGAGAAGGTTGATGAAGGGAAGAAGATTCTGGATGGGATCATCACCACCAAGGAGGTAAGCTTGGGGTGACACCATTAACACGAAATGCTTTGTGTAGAAACCAGGCTAGACTGGAAGAGGGTTGATAGGTTTCAAAAATGAAGTCAAGATGTCTCTTCATGATAATCATCATAAAGAGATTGCAATATTTTATTCAGCATAAAAGTTTTTTGGTCCCAAGACCATAATCTGAGAAGGGTCACATGGATCATTGCAGGGGAACATATTTTACATTATCATTTTTAAACGTGATAGCTTTTGAAGAAATTTCAATAATAACATGAAGTTTGCATGTTTAAAATACAACACAACAGGCTAATTGTTTTAAATAGATTCTATTAAAATATATTTTCGAATGAAATTTATTCTCAGTTAATGGTCTTGAAGCCAATATATTATGTAATAAGTATTAGTGTAGAGATATCTTGATAAACTCCATAAACTGGAAATCAATTCAGATTAATTATATACATATATGCACATGATGTAATATTCAAACTGATGTTTCCTATTCTGATCCATAGAATGTGAACGTAGATGATTCCCTAAAGATCAGCGTCTTCTTTCTGAGTCGCAGTGGAAACTGTTACAATCCAGAGGTACGTCATTTCAAAATGGGGGAATGGTATAACTCGGGGCTTCTCTGAAAGTGGTAGGAATATTGTACACAAAACTCCATAAGCTGATGGTAATGTTATAATTACGGTACTTGATATCCTTCTTCAACACTGCTAGGAATGGTGTAACTCGGGTCTCTTCTTACATTGGTTTGGATGTTTAAAATCAGATTTCCTGTAACTGGTGGGATGGTGGGAATAGTTCTGTTACCTCTGCTTATAGTTACCTCTTTCTCTCTCTCTCTCTTAAATAAAACATTAGTGCTTATTTTTATTGAATTTATCAATATTTACAGTTTTTTTCTTACATAAAATGTACATGCATTTTAAAAAGAAAACTTTTGTTTTGTTTTAGGTCAACGTTCACACCACTGTTAAACAGGTGATTGACCAGTTGAAGCACAGATTTAATGCAACCCATGAAGAATATACTTTACATGAAGTCTTGTGTGATGGAGCTCTAGGTAAAATATACATAAGATTTAAAAAACACATTATAATGGATGATGTTCACAAGAAAACAATGACAATTCTTACTTGACATTGCATTATGAATGGTAACAATGGTAACAGGGAAACAATGACAATGTGTTACTTGATGTTACAGAGCGACCTCTCCATGACACGGACCACCCCCACGCGGTGGTGAAGGCATGGTGGCACTGGCCCGACTGTTACAGGAAACAGGCCTGTCTCTGTCTGAAGCCCACCTCTGATCTCATGCTCAAATTGTCCAGCATGGTGAGTCCTTGCTATCTGATTAGCTCTCACAGTGAAGATCATTATCAAAATGTTAAAAGTCCTCCCTCTGACCTCTATGTCAATGATGAAGTCCTCACTGATCCTCATATATCAGACCTCTATGTGCACCAATCCTCTAGCTCTCACATGTCTTAAATTGTCAGTGATAAAGTCCTCACTGATCCTCTAGCTCTCACATGTCTGACTATGTCAGTGATAAAGTCCTCACTCATCCATAATGAATCATAGTGAATGTTGATGCTGATGTATTTTTGTACTTTTCAGTATGATCCAAGCCGGGCCTTATTCTCGGAGATCCGGTTGATAGAGAAGAAACAAACGGGGTTATTAATCAGTAAATCCAACAAATACGCCTTCCAGTTCCAGCAGTCCAGACTGTCCTACTTCAAAGATGCCAAAGTAGGTCCCTTGCCTATATGTAAATTTCTATTTTCATAATGACTTGTAACATTTTCAAACTCAGTATTTTTCCTCCATATTTCCATAAATTTATAAGAATGTGTACTCATGTATCTATAAAGAAGTTGTCACTGTCAGAAGAGGTAACTGGAAGCCAAACCAAATATGAATATGTACATGTACAATTAGAAAATTAAAACTGGTGTATATAAATGTACTGTTAAATGTTCTAGAATTCACTTGTGAATTCAATGAATTGAGGATATCAAGAGTTTGTTATCTTTTGGGTTTTTTTTAGTCTGCGGGAGGTTCCCCTATTGGGTCATGGAATATCGAGGATCTAGTCATTTATTATGGAATGGATCCAATAATCAGAAAGGGAGACAAGTAAGTAGACTTTAGACTCCTCCTCCAAAAGCTCATTTAATAGACAGAAGGATTTTCTTCAATGTACCGGTAGATACCCCGGTGACAGGGTAAAACATTTGATACCTTCAATGTACATATTGTCTTGTGTAACAGTTTATTGTCTTTTTTGTCTCCTGCTGTCTCTTGCCCTCATATGATTGACCAATACATTCCACTAGCAACCTCCATTAAATTCAAATGTATTTTCAGATATGGAGTCACATTCCTGAAAGTTGGTGAGACACCAGGGTAAGTGTCAGACTTCAAACAGTTCTGTTAAACATTGGTATCAAACTTGTTGGTATCATGGAAAATTTGGAGATGTCCAAGACTTCATAAAAGCCAAAGTGTGTGCTACAAAATGAACTTTTGAATTGATATACATGAATTGGCATGTACATGCACATTTCTGAATTGTTTTTGAATTCATTTAAAATATATGTACATGTACATGTATATGCCTTTCGTACTAATGAATATGCTTTATATAAAGATCATTGTTTTCAAATTTTGAATAACACAGTGGACTGTAATCAGGCTTGTCTCTTATAGATCAAAGGAGACCCCAATATTTGGCCACACTCTGTGTTTCTCATTGGAAAATGACTCACTGAGTTGGATGGCTGGGTTGCTTGCTGCACAGGTAACATATCAAAATTAAACAAAAAACACATTAAAATCAAAGAAAACCTTGTTCTCACAAAATCAATTTTTGGGTAGATCTGACCAGTAATTTGTTGACCAACCAGTCACTATATTAATGAAAACTACATGTAGATACCATTTTGTTGAATTATTATAGTGAAACTTGCATTGCATCTATCACAAATATTATACCAATTTCATGGATTGATGTAATTAACAGCCTTGGTAAATACCTATATTTCAATACAGGGTCTAAACATGTACACTATAATGCTAAATTTTTGTTTTATAGCATCCAGAGGGTCTGTTACCATGACGATGACTCGGACCTTAGACTAATTCAACATATCGAAGCATTTCACAAAAGCTTAAACACTACGCAATGATTTGTCTCAATTATTGGCTAAGTGATCATGTGTGCTCGGTTCGCAAGAGAGAGTAACCTAGGATATATTCTGAAATGGGAGGGCTTCCTGTCAGGGCCCCATTATATGCTGTGGAACTAGTGCTGCAGGCATATTTTACTCCATGAAATGATTGCAGACATCAAGAAGTGTGTTCAGTCGTTCTGTCTGGCTAGATGCAATAAGCTACATTACAATGGGTTGTACATCATTTTGTTTTTATCCTGCTTGGTGGAGTCTACTGTGACAGCTCGTTGTTGACTTGGAATCCAAAGCAATGGTGTTTGTTATGTATTGTATTCTTCTTTAAAGACCATTCAGCAGTAAAATGTGAAAGTCTTTAGCTCCAAGCTTTTATTTCACTATGTTGATACATTTTGATGAGGTTTCACAATAGTTAAATAGTTGAATATCTTCTTACTTTTTACACTGCTACATTGAGATGTAGATATAAACTTTAAACTATCTTAATGTAACAGGATATTCCAGCATTTTGCTGTAGAACCTTTATTTGCTTTAATAGTTTGCTTTAACTATTTGTACTTTTTACTAATTAAAAAACATTATTGATTAAATGATAATAGTAATAATAGTAGAACAGTATACAATTGGTTCATATTCAAAGAATTTTCTGTGTTCAAGATTGTATTTTTGTTTTTGGAAAAAGACAAAATATATCAATATTTAACATAATAATAGAAATCCCTCAATGTACATAAAATTATATGTTAATTAATGCAGTGTTTTTACATTTAGAGTGTAAATATTGTGTACATATTATGACTAGATTTTCTTGTAAATATAAATGTATTTAAATTTGTAAAGAGTACAATTATACTATTCTTAATATTTTTTATCTATATTTTTTTTCCAACATTATTTTTACAATTCGAGATATTATTTTTGTACTTAAAAAGCTGTATTGAAAGTTTAAATGTATGTACATTTATAGAACTTTTTGGTTAATTTTCTTAGTGATGATCACAGAAGGAGAGTGTGTGTATATTGTTTACATGTACAGATGCATGAAAATGCACTAAATTAAAACTATAGCAAAATAATAATCATTTTATTTTGTCCTAATTTTGATGATTTTTGCTGTAGGTAACATGAACATTTACAAGTTGTTTTTGAGTTGTTTTGATTTGGATGTGTGTAACATGGTGTGTGTATTTTTGATTGTACATGTACATTGTTCGTGTTGTACAAAGTATTGTGCTTAATTTGCCAAACATGTGTTACTATTGTTTTAGTTTGTTGAAAGTTTATATCAGTTATTGAAGAAGTGCAATACACAGAAGTTATCTGGAATGAATAAACATTGCTTGATATTTATGTACAGTATATTAATGTACGTTTATCAGTTCTTTAACATAAATAACTATTAATAATTCTCTTTACTGTTGTAAGTACATTAAAGTTCTGAACTGGACAAGTCTTGTTATGCAAAAAGCATTCCTCTCTACACTTTAGATGATTAATAAGATATATGACACTTTGTTTCTTTTCCCATTTCTTTTTAGCTCACCTGAGCTGAAAGCTCAAGTGAGTTTTGCTGATTACCAGGTACTTTTTGACTGGCATCTGTCCGTCTGTCTGTTTGTAAACATTTTACATTTTCAACTTCTTCTCCAGAACCACTGAGCCAATTTCGACCAAATGTGGTACAAAGCAGTATTGGATGAAGGGGATTCAAGTTTTGTTAAAACGAAGGGCCAGACTCCCTTTCAAGGGGAGATAATTAAGAATTAATGAAAATTTGTTGGTATTTTTCAAAATTCTTCTTCTCAAAAACATATTTGCCAAAAAAGCTAAAACTTGTATGGAAGTATCCTCAGAATGCTTCACATTGTTACTGTATTAAAACAATATTTATACGCCACATAGTAGCTTATTAGCAAATTTTGACAGCAATTACTCATAATAAAGTGGAAAGGAATAGTTTTATTATTTCTTAGGATATAGATTTGTGTTATTTCCATTTACCAGTATCTAAGATTTATACAAAAACTTGTGTTTAACTCTTTGTAATATGGTTTGGGTACAAAGATGATTTTTGTGCAAGATCAGCGAGTTCAGTTCTATAAATAGCTTTATATAAATATGTGTTTGAATTTTGCAATGATTTAGATATGTCTGTCAATTTTGCTTATCGATATTTAATTACATGGTTACCGGAAAAATTTGCATCGTTATAGGTGATACTAGATCAGCTTCCCTTTCAATCTCATTCCAAATAAATATACAAGAGAAACATGCTGAACAAAACCCTTTTTTTCTTCTATAACAATGACAATCACTTACAGTAAGTTACATCCACTGTTTCTGTGGTTCTTATTTTAACCTTTACATATCCAGTTTCCAGGTATATTTATGGATCAAAAAAACTTTGAGATGACTAAGTTTGACTGTATCTATATTTTTTGGAGGAATTTATCTTTTAGATTATACATAATATCAACATAGAATATTTTTATCTACTTACACTGGTTTAGCAATCAAATGAAGTGCTTTGTTGAAAACATTTCCTGTAAAAATTTCCTGGATATGGACGGACCTTCGCAATTGACAAATATGATGTTAGCTCTGTACAATAAAATTGTAAGTTATGGTTGTAAAATGTGTGTTGATTTACTTGCTCTTTATGATGACGTTGAACAACAATGGAGTCTGCTTTACTGCAATGTATTTATCAGGATATATGGTGTGGTTAGTTATACATGCTCCAAGGGCTGTTCATGTTTTTAAATAATTGCTGCAGCAATAAAAAATGTTGTCAAACTGATAATCTGTTTTTTGATGCTTTGATTTAGGGGCTCCAAAGAGAAAATATCTGCAAATGATATTGAATGCAATTAGTTTACAATGTGTGATGTGATCCATTATTCATATACTCGAATGAAAAATAAAACTAAAATATACACAAAGAAAGTCTTCAATGAAGTAGCATTATATAGGGAAGTTTTTATTTATGGACAGAATCATCTCTGTATTTCTGATCTGTCTATATATATATATATATACACACACACACACACACACACACACTGTTAACAATAACAAAGCCATAAACATATTTTGTTGTTTTATGTTATTGGGTATAGTGATTGTGAACACTGCCGAAAAATTACATAATTTACATCAGCAACACTTTTATCCCAAATGAAACAACTAAGAAAACAATTTCTAACAGTTTTACATATAGAAGTGGTATACAAGTAAAGAAGTTCTACAAGTGTTAAATAGATGGAATAGCCAGTAGTATACAGTGTGGCCTTGACACTCACAGTGTGCAGTTTGCTAATTGAATTTGTAACCCAAGGTTTGTTCAGCAGATCAAGTGCTCCCAACTGCTTGCCAAAATTCTCTTTATCTGTAACACAAGTTTTTCAAGCACTTACTAGCACCCGCTCAGCTGAACATCCCTCTGTTATAAACAGATCTATCCAGTAAGATGTCAGACATCCTTATTGTAGTCATAGTATTATCAATGAAGGCATTGTTATCTTGAAAGTTGGTAGAATAATAACAAGATATTATTGATCATGAAGAATTTTATTCATTCAAATAACAGTATAATTTACAATATATTAATGGAAACAAACATGGTATAAAATGGCCATTGTAAATATATATATACATGTGTACATAAGATAAGAAACGGTTAGATTCACAATTTTATTAATTATCATAATAAACTCATAAAAAAACAAAGAGGTGCAGAATAACAGTGAAAGGGAACAATAAGGAGACATCTAACAATTACATGTAGGTCTCGCATCAATTTATCTTTCAATTTTTTGTTTTAAAGACCTGATACTTTCTTGCTAATACCTTGAAAGACATCAATGACAACCAATACCTTCATGAACACTTATTTAGCATGTTAATTATCAAATTTTCAATTGATTCAAAACATGCATGATCTAATGTTTCCAACAAAAGTTTGCCTATATTTATACAGACTCACTGAATGCCAAATCAATTGTGATACTTTTTATTGAAATTCAAACCTTTACAATAAATAAATAAAACTTTGTAAAGTACATAAAAAGCTGCCTTTCAGACATGATTGACAACAACATAAGAGTTTGTAATTATCATAGAGTATGCTGTTAACTCTGAGTGTAGAAAATTATTGATCTCTATTTAATCTGCCATCAATTCCACACACTTCCCAACTTTTTCAGTATTACCGTAAATATTATTTATCAAATTTCTCTCTGTAAATATCATAACCTAACTTCTTAACGTAGCTTTGCAACACATCGTGAAAATAATGTTTAGAGGAAGACAAAATTTTAAAATTGCTATTGAGCAAATAAATGCCAGAAAAGCACAAACCAATGATCTGTACAGTGAAACACACTTATAATTAAGTGCTGGGGACATACAAATTTTGATTAGTAATTAACATAATTTGTTACATATGATAAGTTTAAAGATTAAAGGGGAATGCAACTGACTTCGCTGTAAGTGTAAATTCGTTAAAAACAGGTTCACTGTAACCATGTTTTACTGTATACACTTAGATTTAAATACACAACCAACATTCAAATAACCTCAAAAGTATGTGACTGTAGCACGCACTTTGTTTCGGGTTTGTCTGCATCTTTTAGATGGAAGAGGGTTAGGAAAGCTATAAGTGCCAGAGTTTAGTAATTAAATCTAATAAGCTTTTTTACATGAAGCCTACCAATTATTTGAATAAGAGTTCAATATTAATTTTTTCAAAGTTCCAGAATCATTCTAAAGGAAATTTTATTTGGAATGTATCTTACTGATCAACTAGTTTATCTTTCAAGATTAGTTCATTTTAATACAGGTACATAGTTATATTATTGAAAGGAATTCACTGGGTTATCTTGGTACTTCAAGGGGTAGGTTCTCACTTCCCCGAGTTCCCTCCCAATATTTGTTTATTCTAAATTCATTTACTTTGAATTAATATAAACATGTGAAATAAATCAATGGTGTGTAACAACAGAGTAAAATATTAACTAAAATGGTATACCATACAAACACAGATGCTTAACCAATGCAGGTATATTTCTTGGTTACAATGTAATTCTTGTAGAACAGGCTAAATGTTTCCGTTTATTGACAATTTTTTTATCTATAGAAATTTAAAATAAATAAAGATTCAAGCTAATTATCATTGAAAACATTTACATAAGAAATCAAACATTTTATTTTTCATTGTCATTTAAATTTTATATAACATCTGAGACCTGTTCAGCAAAGCATGTACTCACAAGCTCTTACAAATATTTCTGTTAAAGGGACATAGAAACTTGGCAAGTGCAAACACAAGCATTGGTGAGCATGCCTCTAAATTATACCCACTGTGTACATGTAAATATATCAATGATACATGTATATACCGGTACATGTGTATCAGGATAATAATTTTAAAATGATACATGGATCAAAAAATAAGCAGTATCATCTTTAGTTTTATCTTATTAAATTCAACCCTTTCCGAAACATTTCTATCACAGATATGGTAAAAATTTGAAAGATCTTAAAATTCAAATGCATCATTTACCTCAATTACCTTAATTCTTCACTTTAAGTCAATATAGTTATACTCAAAACAATATGCCTGCCCACTAAGAATATACACATGGTTAAGTATACATACAAGTGAAAAATGTCACATCAGGTCACTGTTATAGCAACCAGGGTCATCTGAGACTATCTGTTGCTACGTGACCGATCAGATAGATGTTGTCATAAAGGTCACCAGCCAGGTCATCGTCCACGCTCCGTGCTGCTCGGCGGGTGTTCTTGATAAACTCTCTCTTGGACATTTTGTTTTTCACTGCAGGGCTGCTGAGGTCCACGGACAGCATAATCAGGGAGAAGCATAAAACAAACACTGTGTCTGAAAAAGGCATAAAAAGCATGTGAAAGAGAGGCATAAAACATGGATAGCTAGAACATAGATATCTACATGTATGTACCTAGAGCTGAAAAACCCTTCAGTCATATGAAAGAGAAACATAGGGAACTTGCACTATAGAGCATATAAAGAACACAAAGAGTTTCATGGATGTAGAGCATGTTATAAACATTAAAAATAAGATGAAAGAAAATCACGATTTTTTAATTTTATAATTTTAATGAATATTTACATGAAAAGAAGTAAAACTAGCAAAGAAGATAGTGTCATAATGTGGAACATTGAAAGAAGATACTTCAAAGAACCCTTGACAAGACTTTTGATTTGCACTCCAAGGGTACCAGCTCTTACTGGGGTGAGAACTAACCATCCATCAATGACCAATTTCATACACCAAAATACAAACAAGTGAAAAGCTGTCAATGTGACAGCAAACTGGGTTTTCCTTTATGTGAACTGTATCCATAATCCATTTGTCAACCCTGAATTAATAAACACTTCCTATCCAGAGAAATGGAGTACCCTATATGCAATATTCTGCAAGAAAATGACTAAGTTCAACAGCTGGTATTTTTCTTCATAAATTTTCAAATATCAAATTTCAAGTAATATGCACATCTCTGATATATGTACAATTGATCTGCAAAATAACAACTCCCTATCTTGAAAACTGTAGGAGGAGTTATCCGTACAATATGGGTACCCTATATGCAATATTCTGCGAAAAAATGACTATGGTAAGTTCAACAGCTGGTATTTTTTTCATAAATTATCAAAAATCAAATATCTGTACAATAGGGGTACCTTTTTGCAGCCGCCCACCCACCAACCCAACCGCCTGCCCGCAATTTTCACCATTTCAATAACCAGATTTTTCCTTTGGAAAACCCAGTTAAAATTACAAAATAAGAAATAAACACCGATTTTACCATATATATGATGATTCCCGTAGAATCCTTACCTTTATCTAATCCCAGTTTAGGGTTACAGTGACAGAATCTGTCTGAGAACTTGTCGATCATCTCGGACAGGTACTCTCCCCTGTTGTTTGGGGCCGAGATGTTACAGAATAATTTTCGGAGGGCATTAGGCAAGAACTGATTCTGGAAGTTCTGTAGCTGCAGTAGATGGTCTAACACGTCTCTTCTGAAAATATGACACCATCATTGTGTTAGTACTGGTATTCGACATAGCCATTGCAGAGCTACTTATTTCAATTGAAATTTTTATGTAAGATGTAACATGTGATATTATATGTCAGAAAATTACTCCATTTATAATAACTTTTATTATACAGTTAAAAATTTTATTAAAAATTTTTTGAATAAAGCACGTTTTTAAAAATGCATCTGAATTTTCTTAAAAATAGGATATTGAAATTATTCATTTAAATTGGTATAAGCACTTGTATAATGTTGAGTATTCTTTTTTACAGTGTCAGTGCATGTAACATAGGGAATTTCACTATGCACTAGTTACTATTTTTGATTACCCAACAACATAACCACTTATGAGTGATAAGGTAAAATCACTATGATTTGACCATAGTACCACGGTATATTGTCAAAGACAGTAAATTTTATCTTGAAAAACATACTTCAACTCACCTCCTATCTAAATACTCCCTCTTTTTATCAGGTTTGATCTTATTTGTGAAGTGTAAGAATTTTGCCATATCTAAAGCATTGTTATCCATAATGCCTCTTTTGAATAAATATTCCTCTCCCTACAAAACATACCATATGATAATAAGGATAAAAGATACATTGAACAATTATGCAGAATATAAAATTTGATCTACCACTGTGGGACAAATCAAAATAATAGCCTGACAAATCTATTATATACAAACTAGTTTCATGAATCACTGAAGTCTAGTGTAACATAAGCAAATTCAATAACAGAATGAATAGTCTTAGGTAGTACATAAAACCATTTTAGAAATTTTGTTTACGTAAAATCTATGTAGCAACTGTGTACCTCAAAGGGGTTGCCATTGAATGTAAGTGATGCTTCATCCAACAACAGATAGAGTCTCCTGTAGGATAGCTTGAGAGGGTTATTAATGTACCTATAAATGCTGGTGTATCCCCATGAGGCTTTACATAACCTGCACAGAAAAAAAATCCATAGATATGCATGTATGTACATAGTTCATAGCAAAATGCATGTTCAATTTATTATTTTATTCCCATATATTTGTTTATCATTGAAGTAAACTATTCCACAAAATCTGAATATAATAATCTGAGAATTTCAATCGTTTTGATAAATTATTAAAACAAAAAACAAATTATAATTATTATTGCAAAAGGACAAAGTTTTTTCATCAAAATTTACCCCATCCACAAGACTTCGTCATTTGCCAAGTTATTCCAGACACAAGCAGCTAGGCACAAGTCGGTGGCATCTAGGTGGGACAGGATGGCCATGCTGATTTCTGGTGGTAACTTGGCCAAATCTGGGAATCTATTGGCAACCACCCCGTCACTATCAACTCCATTTTCTGATTCTAAATGTCGTCTTAAGATCTGACCCATATCCCCTGTATGAAATGGATATGAAAAGGTGGATCTATGTCTATGAAGAGATAACATCGCACGAATGTTGACAGTAGTTCAAAATGAGAATCAGAGAAACTTATATATTTGCAACAACAAAAATAGCCATTTGATATGTATTTCTACTGAATTCAAGTAACAGTGTTGCAGTTAAGATGAAGTTTCTTTTCCTTATCATTCAAATAATAAGATCTGGCAATAACAATTTAGGACAAACAACTTTCTAGTATGGAGAGATTGGTTTGTTTACAATACTGAGGAAATTCGAGATAAATGTCAGACGCTAAAGAAATCGATAAATATGTTGTTGTAAATATGGCAGCAGGCAGGAAGATACTTACAGTTTGTATGTGCTGGCTACATTATAAAACGGCTTACATGTCTGTTGAACTATATTTGGTGTGCAGCATTGTTCAAAAACTGGTTGTAACAAACTACAAACTGGCGAAAATGACGTGGAACCTCGGTTTGTTTTGATACTCCGCAGTTGACAATTTGACGATTTCTAATTGGTCAAAATTCTCTCTCTCTCTCTCTCTCTCTCTCTCTCTCTCTCTCTCTCTCTCTCTCTGCCAAAATATAGAAATTTATATGTAATTCTATAATAATATTGCATTAAGATAATAATACAAAACAGTGAAATCGTGATTATTTTTTTTTAATGATAATGTTTAATTATTTCTTTAATATAGTAAAATTATTTTATATAGCTGATATATGTGATATAAACGACGGTCACCTGTTTATCGGTCTTCAACCGTCAGTACAGATATCCGGATGTTTATTAATAAGATAAGATTAAGAGTTTTAAAACTCAAACTTTATTTATTATAATATAAACTTTTAATTTGATTTGGTTTGAACATGTTATAGTGTGTGTGTGTGTGTGTGTGTGTGTGTGTGTGTGTGTGTGTGTGTGTGTGTGGTTAATGGTTTGTGGTTAGGACACAAGTTCTGACAAATTACGAGGTTTTCACCATATAGATCTATAAACTTTTGTCTTATATTTGTTAAATTATAGATTTCTGTTGTAAACTATATATAATTTAACTTACTGTCATTTATACCCACAAAACACATACATCAAAATTAAACTTTAATTATTAATCTTAATCTACAAAATTATATACTTTTGAAATCTAAATTACGATTTATACTTTTCAATGATATACATATATAGTTTATCGACACAAACTCTAAACGATATACTTAGTAGCTTATAACTGTTACATGCAGTAAATTCTTTCAATTTAAAATCTCCAAGAACATATTGATACGTTATGAATCCACTACATACATAATTATAAAGTTCTGTACTTTTGATTGTAAACTAATGTTTAGAATAGTGAGGTTATAGTTCCGGAGAAAATTGTGCATCTCCAATACACAATCAATCAGATATTTGTCGTTAAACTGTCTCTCAAACGTATTTTTTAACTAAATGTATATTTCATTTTTGCGATTTTAATTCTTAAATAAATGTTGATAAATTGTACATGTTTACAAACCATTCGTTAACTATAGTTAAAGTCGTAGACCGCAATTTACGAATCGTAAAACCGATATATCTACGGAAGCATACTAGTGCCACGTTGTGATTTTTTCTTCTTTAAAATTGCAATCGTAATACATCTATCATATGAAGATTAAAGTTGATTTTTCCAACTTAAAAGTTGGATTTTCCCACTTTAATCTTGAAATTTCCGACTTTAATCTTGGAATTTCTAACTTTAATCTTCATATGATACATGCATTACGATAAGTTTCCCAATTTCAGACAAATGTCCTTAAATAAATCATCTTTAACAACGCCATGTTTTCATTTTAAGTGTCTCTTTGTGTGCTTCTTTCTTATATTACATTTCATTAACGACACCCTCTTAATGAACTTATTAAGATAACGTTGATTTAATTCAAAGTTATTTCAATATTTGATATCTGATATTGTATACAAGTAGACGGTTTAATCTTTTTTATAAGAAACCTTTCAGTTCAGACATATATAATCATAAGTTTATAACACAGTTTGCCTGCGTTATGATGATTACTTTGCATTGCAAGTGTTACGGACCGTAGACCGTTTACAGTCGATACACCTAATTTTATGTTAATTAAGCCCAACTTTGTGAAACTAGCGTTTCATACAAAAGTGTAAAAAATAAAATTAAAATAATAATAAATGGGTATAATAGACAGGGGAAATCTACATAATAGTATTTTTTCGGGGGGGGGGGGGGGGGGGGGGTTGTAGTAGAAGTAGCCACACTCTAGGAGCCTGTGTTTTAGACCAGTCGAGTTAATAAACTATAGAATTTATAGTCTATGTCAACTTGCATTAAATTTAATTGAATTAATTAACTATATAGTCTTTGTCAACTGGCATAAATTTCATTGCTAAAACACAATACATGTATCATGTTTATGGTGGTATTTTCTGACACAAAATTATTATTCTTCATGGCAAAATAATTGTTATCAATATAAGGGGTCCTCTACGAGTTGACGCACGACCCTGGCGTTTTGAAGGTGGATTGATGATTGCTAGTCTATTCGATACCTTCCTCTGATGAGTGAATAATGTTACGCAAATGCCCATTTGGTTAATCATAAAATACAATTTCAAAGTTTTTTCAATTTAATTTTTTTTTATCATATAATACAATTTTTCATAGTCAGTTCAAATATCTTAAACACAAAGAAAAGCAAGGAAAATTGGCTGATTGAACCTCAAACTAATAAGTATAGTCCTATAAAGTCATCATGAGTTTACAGACTTCTATTATTTTCCTAAAACGTTCAATTGTTGGGATACAAAAAGATATTTCTAATGAATAGTGGATCATCATTCCAAGTTTTTGTTGGTTGAAATTGATTTGTTTTTCATTAAATCTTAATTAGACTACGATAAAAATATGGAGCACATACCCACTCTATAAAATAAAAGGCATCAAAGTTCTAAAAATTCCTCTATTTGAAGATTTTGGTACGCATACACCATTTCGAATCAATATATTCCAGTTTCGAATACATTGCTTGGAACAAAAAATTTAAACAATTATCTTATCCCACCTAATACCACAGGCACCTGACGTTATAAATTTTTCTCATAATAAAAATAAATACCCTATACCGTCTATTTGGTATAGGGTATTTATTTTTATTATGAGAAAAATTTATAACGCCAGGTGCCTGTGCCTAATACATGTATAGGTATTTTATCCGCCTTATTCCCATCTGTTTTATTGTGTCTATTTGAAATTCACTCTTGAACGTATCTAAATGCAATATTGGTCGAAATTCATGTAATGTTTTAAATAAAGCAATCCTAATTATGATGATCTGTTGAATATTGTTACGGTTTTCACCTTGTATTACCTATTTGATGATTAGTCTTCTTTTCTATCAAACAGTCGAATGGGGGTCCTACTTGAATTAATCTCATACAAAACACATGCTAATTCACAATTTTATTGTCGAGTTATCTACATATCCAATTTTACATTACAAAGTATAAATAAAATACTGACAAAACGTAAAAATACGGGTGCATTAAAACGCAAATGAAGATTTCTCCGTTTTCCGCACACATTTAACTTCAGTCACGGATACATTGAGACAGATCACAGCTTAGCATTGACGACATGGACGATTTATTCGAAGAAAATACCATGAACCATAGCGATGGCAAACAGAGAGTGGTTTTTGTACTCGATACAGGTATAGTTGTCGAATTTATCGTCCCACAGACACCGACTGGCCACTTCTAGTCCCTGCTCAGAGCACTGTCCGATGATCACATTGCAGATTATCTTATAGCGCGGAAAGTCCATATTTCTGACCCGATTCCGGATCATTTGGGCAAGATCACAGCACAGTTTTCCGGCAGTCTTATTGTCATACGACACAGAGGACAAATGTTCCTTGAAAATATCCATGACAGCGTTCCGAACTTTCCATGGCACGAACGTTGTGTCTTCGTCCGGGGCCATTTTGTACGTGTTTTCCATGCGGACTTTGGGTTTGTTGGCGACACTGCTTTGTTCCTCGGGAAGATCCAGCAAGGCCTTGGTCAGGCGCCGGCCGGCAAGGGCCGTGGTCCCAGACAGTTTCATGATGGACTTTCGGCGACCCATCACCCCGGCAGGCTTCATTGACTGTTTCCTGGACGGGAACTTGCTATTACCCCCCGACGTGTCCGGGGTATCATCTGTAATAACTATAGGAATGGACTCCTTTCTCTGTCGATATAAATTAAGAATATTGTATATTTTGAACTCACGGAGTAGAATCGTTTTCTAAGACTACCAACTTCTATATGTATATTTAAAGAAAACCCTTAAAGGGTTATTTACGCTAATTAATAATCTTTCCATAGTCCAAACGACTATGTTTTAAAAATTAACTTAAAGACGCAATATGCATTGAAAAGTGTAAAATATGAGTGTTGTGACACGTGTCAAGTAGAAAATTATTTCAAAATGTTTAATATACTAAAATAACATTCGTAAAATCATTATGTAACCCAACATAACCAAAGTTGTGAGGGTTTTTACACGCTGACTTTTTAACCCTTTGTAAAGAAACATTGCATAACAATTACGCATTGGTTAAAGCGCGGATTTATATCCATTATCAACATTTATTTCATTTGTTAGCAATGAAACACAATTCATATTATTAATAACAAAACGAAACCAACGGTAACAAAGCGGTTCAGAATGATCAAAAACACCAAAGATTAAAAGATTTTGTCTCGGCATTTTCGGATTATTGGCTTCGTCACCGACAGACGAGAAACCCGTAGTACGTTCAACTATCTATAATCCTCTCTTTAATTTAAAATGAAGTGCATATAATTAAATGAATGCACGTTTTTATCCATATGCACATTAATTCCCCTCTTGATTACAAAGTAATCATTTTTTTCTGGTTTCACAAATCTGTTGAGATTTAAGAAATAAAACCACACCAGTAGAACAAGTTTGACGACAGTTAAAAGACAAAACGTAAAAAAAAAAATTGTTCTGGTCCAGTTTGCCTAATAGTCTCATGTTTCAACATATTATCACGAATAATTGCCGGAAAATAAAAAAAATAAAATGATAGATAAATACAGCAACCAGTATTAGTATCAATGACTAGTGTAATATTTTAACGAAAATCACGTAATTTAACCAATTTATGATCATTTAAACTCTGTTGAAACAGGTAACAAAATTATTATTGAAATAATAATAATAATAATAATTTCAATTATTATTGAAAGTTATGAACAGAAAAAAAGAAGAAAATATTTACCGAATCCGTGGTCATGGCAAATCGTCAACAATATCACACAGCCTGCAATTGTAGATATATGTAGATCAAATCATTGTTGGGCAATATAAGTCCGCGCTATTAAAAGATATGCAGTTTCATGGATCAAATGGGGATAATCGGAAGCCCAGTCCATAAAAATCCTCTGATCGAGTATTTGGAATAGATAATTTGTCATATAGATTGGTTTACGACTAGAATTGTCAACACTATTCTAGATTACTATTTACTCTTCTTTATTTTACGTGTTTAAATAGTCTCTAGATTTTTTCATGACGCTTTTTTATTCTATACGAGAGATATTATCTAACGTACTTCTAATTTTATGACCAAGTTGTAACAATGCATTGATACCCAGTAATGTGTTTCAAACGGAAGTATATTTCGGGTATGATTTCAAGGTATAGTTAATCGAATTCTACTACCCGTCTCCACGAGGTGTGAATGAAATTCTCACGCATATCTTAATTCATGTATTGTGGTTAATATAAGATTAAACATGTCTACCTGCAACAATGAATTAATTTGAGAGCAGTCGCAAAATTCAAAACTGAAGCATAGCATATTAACATAAATCAGTATTTATATATAAACCAACAAAAATTAATTAATTCTTACCTTTTTTCACAATTTTCAAATTCGTCCTTGAATTGGCTGCGATATCAAAATGAGATTCTTATTTTTTCCTCCTTAAAATTCTCTCTCGATTAAATTTCAATTTCTGGTAAATCTTAAATGCATTCACACATGTTGTGTCTGCTGAATGTTATAGGACATCATGCGCACCGGTCGTATTCAAATCACTACTTAACGACTCAACGGGAGAGTCCCTAAGCCAGTATTTTAAACCCACAACAAGATATTTATCCCAACTATCCGACAAAATGAAATTGTGTACTCGCTTGTAAACGGATTACGGAAAATTTCAATAAAATAATCCCACTTGGCCGCTGTAATGCGGTGAAATGGCACTCCCTGAATATAAACGAACCGACGGGACGTTGTCCCAATAAAGAAAGCATTTAGATAACAAGGTATAATATTTTTTCCTCTCCCTTCGATAATTGATTTCAAATCGTAACTGTTCACATTAATTGGTATTAAAGGAGCAATAAAAGTCAATCGATGGGAGAGAAATCAATCAGGGGAAGGGCCCTACCTCAATCACTGGACCACGGTTACCATGGATAACGGGTATCGGCAGGGACTTCCTACGCAACACGGCTCTTAAGTAAGCGAGGAGCATGCATTTAGAGCCCACTATCTAATGGAAGAAACCAAGAGATAAGATTCTGGCGACAATTGGCTGCTTTTACCCCATCTTATTAAACAGCCGAGTGACTTGTAATTTACGCGATACGCGTACCCGCGTAGATTTTAGATTACCAGAAAATATTGATATCTAGTACGGTACTGAAGACCACGCACAAAGACAAAAAGAGGGGGGAGAAAATATGAAGGGTAAAGAAAGGTCCCCCCTTCCCTCTGTACACTTTACTCAATGAAATCTTGTGTAACAATGGATATACAAGTTCGCAGGGAAGGAAACAAAATCTACCCCCCCCCCCCCCCCCCCCCCACACACACACAAAGAACAGAATGCCTTTTTATATTTAATCAAAATCACAGTCAAATGACACTGCAGTGGAGGTACATCTCACTATTGTAGTTCATTATTACATGCATTATAAACCTTTAAGCAATCAATAGTCTATCTTGCTATGCCAAGACTCTTCTCATATTTCTCAGGTTGGAACAAAACATGGTTCAATACATTAATATACAATTGCATTGCACTTCCAAAAAATGTAGCACATTTAAAAATATATTAAATGGAAACACGGGAAAAAAAATTAAAATTAAAAGGCTGATACAATATGCATCAAACAATAATTGAATACAAAATACATTTCCAACATTACACACACAGAGAGCTATTGTCCGCACAAAGCACAACTAGCTTATTTAGGAAAAAGCATTCCATTTAATAACATGATTGATATACACAACTCAATATTTTACAGACCTCTTAATTTCACTTGCATTTATGCATTTGGTTGTCAAATATAAACTTCAATAATAGTACATGTATTTCAAAGCATTTCAGGTCACTGTATTGAATGACTATTAATAATATGTTTTTTAATTTTATATACCTTTATTAAATCCTTGATTTTTTCTTAATATTTTGGCACAAAACATAAGAGCAATTCAAGATCTTGTATACATCAGATATATTTTCATAAAACCTCCCTAAAATTTATCACATTGAAGTGGAAGGTAAAAGTTTGTTATGTATGGTTAATAAAATCATTGTTCTACCACACACATGTTGTGTGAAGCATAGACTGTAGTACCCTGGGAAGTCCCTGACTAGCGCTCAGAAGGTGTGGGCATTTCTGCAGACTCCACACCCCAAAGCAAACTCCTCTCCTGTGGGTGGGTGCTGGACATGAAGTGGACACTCCTCACCCTCAAGCTGTTTCCCCCTGGGTCCTGTGAGAGAATTTAGTCACACTTAGTTACTTAGAATAGTGAGCCAGTATTCTCTTTACATGCGTGTATTAATAGATGATAATCAATATACAGCAAAGGAAACTCATCTAAATTATAACCCAACACTATCTGAAACCATGCACTAACCTCATGAAATCATTCAATAGTGCAGCCTACCAATGTGTGACCTTAAACTAAGGAAATCCTTTACCTGTACTCTACAGTCATTATTAATCACTTACCGGCCGGACAGTGGGGTAGCTCAGTCTTGGCTATAGAAGTGACTCTCTGGAAGTCATCATGGCAGGCATTACAGAAGTGTGTGGTACCGAAGCAGAAAAAGACAGCCACCGAGCAACAGTACCGACACTTGTATTCCAGGAAGTCTGTACCATGCTTTGGACACATCTAGAGTCAAAGTTTATGAGGCAATGCTTTCACTTGATAGTCATTTGCACATCATTACTTTAAAGGGTTTTGAATCATCTGTTAATATAATCAATAGCAAGAGTTGAATCAATGAAATAAAGTTAAAGGTTACCTGAGCCCTGGACACGTCAGAGCACCCCCCACACACTAGCTCCCGGGGGTCGTAGTCCTCTGCCACCCCTATCTGCTCATCACAGCGGGCCTCACCTCCATAGTAAGCCTAAAAAACAAGCATACAATGCAATATATAACATGAAAATATTTTATAGAAAGTAAGAACCAATAATTTGCATGTACAGATGTGTTTATCTATATTGTTGTCACACCTTTTTGCATTTGTAGCAGACATAGTAGGCATATCTGTCCATGGCAAACCCAGCAGGGTCTTTGTAGAAGCGAGCCCCAGGGGTGGTGATGGCCTCCGCCTTGTGTAGTCCCTCATACTCCAGTCTCATCAGAGCCTTCCGCTTGACGTCACTGAACAGGTCACGGATCGGCTTCAGCAGTTCCTTGAGCACCGAGTGGTCTATTGGGTTCTGATATTTAAAAAATAAATAAGATATTGGTGTTGAGACAATTTTTCATATCAAAATCTTGCAACACAGGAATACAATGTAGAAGACTGACTACTGTTATATGTTGTATAGAACCTACATACCTTGCATATTGGACAAAGTGAGAATCCAAATGTAATTCTTGGACCCACCCATCCTTTCTCCAATATATTTCTGGAGCAGTGAAGATGGAAAACATGCTTACAATGCAGCTGGAATATATAAAAAGATATATTTTCAATTGATAACAAATAAATCTGGCATTTATATGTACAAGACTCATATATGTTTGACACAAACCTGAATAGCAGGGGCTGCAGAGAGAGCCTCGGTGAAGCAGATCATACACATGTCATCGGCATCCTGTTTAAGTTTGCCCTGGTAGGGTGGGCAGTTGTGGAGACAGGGCAGACACTCCTCCTCATTAACGATCCCCCCACACTGGTGTCCACAGGCCAGGACTTTTTGACAGGCATTCTGGGCATGCTCCTGGAACAAGATAAACCAGTGAATAAGAATTGTTGCACTTAGTACTGAGTAACTGTGTTAAGGCCCAAAATTATTAATGTATTGGTTCTAAGGCCAAAAATTTCCAATCATAATGCCTCAGGCAGATATTTTTATTGCAGGATTTGCAAGGAGGAATAACTTAATTCTGTGCCTAACAAAACAATTAAGCCTCTTTCAACTAGAGTCCCCTTTCACCTGACAATCTTGATCTGAGCAAACATTGCCGATGGCCAGCACACCAGTCTTT
Organism: Magallana nippona; assembly: GCA_033439105.1. NCBI lineage: Eukaryota > Metazoa > Mollusca > Bivalvia > Ostreida > Ostreidae > Magallana > Magallana nippona. The sequence continues at coordinate 11,981,152 of CM065918.1, read as the reverse complement.
CCTGTGGTTCCACAGAAGCGACACCTGCCCGGGCCTGAGGTAGCGGCTGTAGACTTCCCTGTAAGGAAGACAGAATCTCAGAGATCAGACAGAACACATGGCTACAACATTCAATACCGTAATACACACACAAGAAATATATTAAGATTATATGTTTGCAAAGGAAAAATCAGGAAGGAATAGTTTAACATTTCAAATTAACAAATGTATATATGTGTATTTGCCAATATATCAATCTTTTTAATCCCATTGTTGTATTTCAGAGCATGTATTCTGATTCTGACAATACTGGAACCAAATCAGACAGGATATTAAACCAACCTTCTCTGAACTCAACCATGGCTTTGAGAGCCTTGGAGTCGGCCAGAGCCATCACCCAGAAGAGCTTGGTCCGGCCACAGCCCTCGTGTAGGTCCACCTTGATGGCCTCTTCCTCCTCCTTAAATACCTACAGTCAGCAAAATAACAATCAGTGAGAGACGCAAAACAAAGGTCAATTTCACAGTTCTTAAAATCTCATCAAAACAAAGCAGACCTTTGTATCTTATAAAGTCATTACTTTTGGGGGGTAAAATTAAAACATAAGACAAAATAAAGCATTTTATTAAATCAGTCAAAATCTACTATTCAAACTTGAAGTTTCACTTGCAATGAGATCATATTTCATTTGAAACAATGTCAGACACAAACAGACATAAATACTGTCAGACACAAACAGAAATAATCTCTGTCAGACACAAACAGACATTAACACTGTCAGACACAAACAGACATAAACACTGTCAGACACAGACATAAATACTGTCAGACACAAACAGACATAAACACTGTCAGACATACACTGACTGTTTTTTTCTTGTTAAGAATTTGATGCCACTATACATGAGAAGGTGTGTACCTGTCTCTGGTGGGAGCGTTTGTTCCTGGGCAGGTGGAGAAATCGATCACAGTCGGCGCACAGGTTCCCGCAGTCACTACACAGAATGATGGCCTGGGTCTCTCCATCGTCATGGTTATCACAAGTCGGCTGTAAACAAACCAAAACTTTGTTGTGTTGCTACACAAAATAAATAGGTCCATGCAAGAATCAAATGTGAAAATAAGATCACATATAACAGTTTTGTTTAAAGACCCCATTTCCACCATACACATGCATTGAAGAGAATGAATTGATGTATCCTGGGAGGTTTGAGTTACTTACCCTTGGCTGTCCATGCTGACCATTAGGACTGCTGACCCACTGACCGGACGTCAGTCTTTCTACGTGATCCTTGTCAAGAACACAGAGGGAGGCTAGACACAACCACAGCTATAATATAAAGGTACATGCACATGCTTTGAAATCCATCAAAAGATAAAATAGCACTCCAAGAGATGAATAATTACAAGCATATAATTATACTTTCACAAAACTCAGAAACTCATTTTTCACAAATTTTAAGTAAGAAAACATCAGAGAGTTCTAATACATTTAATTCAAAAAGGTTTACTGAAAGACATTAAACCATAGAAATTTTCAGAAGTACCATCTTTGGATAAGACTTACTGTTGGGGTCTTGAGGCAAACTTGGGGATCTCTGTATTTTTCCCCCAACTTGGTGAGATTCAAAATAGCTTCAGCGATGGCTGCCTTGGTAACAGGCGCCCAGGTTTCTGACAACTGACCCTGGAGGTAAAATAGTGTCAAAGTTATATCAAATACCTGGTACTTTGATAATCACATGAAAAATATTACCAACAGATCATGATTTAACTTACCGAGGCCATGTCTTGTATAAGTGTGATGACATTGTTTGCTAAACTTTCATTGATTTTTCCTCTCAGCCACCAGCGAGATTTTGAAGCTCTGAATTAACAGAAGAATATTTAATAAAGTGCCATATTTTTCTATTAAAGAGAAAATATTGAATAAATATGGCTAATAGGTTAAATTTCTGAAGACTTACGTAGATCCGAGGAAGTCCTCTAGTTTGACTGCGGTCATAGCCTTCTGCGGTCCGCTGATCTTAATCTTGGTCTGTACTGTGAGGGCCTTGCTGATGCATGACAGTAAAACGTCCAGAAGACCTGGCTGTTCAGGATCAAAGGAGGCAGTCTCGTCCCGACTGGCCAGACTCACAATGCTGTACTCCACGGGAGGAAGAGCGGGCACTGACAGGATGTTAGAGAGGGTCTGGGGTTTCACGTCTTGGAGAACTCGTCGTAGAACAGAGATTACCTTGTACACGAAATGCCAATGATATTGAACAACACTTATAAAAAGTATTATTTTGACAAAAATAAGGATATTGAAGGTCACTTCAACCAAATATCAAACTAATTTTTGAAATTGAGAAATCCATCAAGATTTTAATGAAATGGAAGGATGAATTTAAAACAAATTGTTTGAAAAACTTGCTAGTTATATTCTACATGGTATATGCAGTTTGTAAGAATAGGGAGTTAGATGAACAGTTTGTATAAAAGAGAATATAATTTGTAATATATTATGTATGATCTCTCTTACCTGTCTCTGGACCCTGGGTGTGCCGGTGTGGAGCAAGCTGAACAGGTCCTGTAGCAGGGGGTACTGCTGAGCGAGGTAGGCCCGACCCACACTGGAACCACTGAGGGCCAGCACCATGGACAGCAGCTCAAAGCAGTACACATCTTGGTCACTGTAACAAGACAGACAAACCAGAAGTTGTACATGTCATTCAGTAAAGAATGTTATATAAAAAGCCTGAGGTGCAAGAACTGTGAAGCACTGACCTGGCTTGTGGTATATGGTTGGGGTTGATCAGGCTGGCTTCCCACTCCTCTCGGATCTTGGTGGATTCCTTTCTGATGCCTTGTACAATGTGGGAACAAACCTTCAAGGAAAGCAAGACAAGGGCTGAAACCCTCAAGAGCTAAAGAACATGTACAACTAAAGACTACAATAATAGGCAAGGCCATCACCAACAAAGCACTTGAATAAATTATCATTTCAAAGAAGTCAATAAAATTCCTAAAAATCTGAAATGAACATACAATCATGTATTTTAAACAAAAAATTCCCCTCAGTGAGTCTTTATTTCTATTCTTTAGCATAAAAATCCCCCACAGATCACTGTGGAGTTGTATATGCATCTTTCTATGAAGATGTATGAGCTTGCTGACCTTGAACAGAATGAATTTTTGTACACACCTGTCTCTGGAGGTGAGAGAGTTTGCTGACCCTGAACATTATGAATTTTTGTACGCACCTGTCTCTGGAGGTGAGAGAGCTTGCTGCGACTGAACAGAATCCCCACCATGTGTTCCTTCAGGTCATGGTCTCCATCCAGGCTGTCTAAGCCTGCTCCCTCCACAAACTTCATCTTCCCTGCCACCCCGTCAGGTGTGATCAGCTTACCGAACACCTAGTCAAACAAATCACTCACTAGAAAGGAATTTCTTACCCACTTCATGTATTCTGTACTGGTGTTCTTATAAAGAATTCATTTTAAATACAGATTACATCAGAACAGGTACTTAAATAATTATGGAAACACTCATGGTCCACAAATAATAACATACCTGTGAGGTAAGCATTCTGAAGACCCTGAGGGTTTCCGATTCACAATTCTCCTGTTGCATGTCCACCGCCGACTTTTTGATTGGGACACAGATCTCTTGTCCCTCCATCTCCCCCAGGATCTTGATCTGCCTGACCCTCAGACTGTGGTCTGGTCCCTTCATCTCTAGCTGTATAACGCGGATGTGTGGGCGAGAAAACTGACAGGACAGCCAGCCCACGTAGCGAGCCTCTACGTCCACCTGTAATGACAACCACATGAAATGAACATCTGGCCAGTAAACTAATTCAACCAAACTGACTAGAAATCAAGCCATTAAACTCAACCAATATTACAGCCATTTGCTTATTTCTTACATTTCTGACCTCTGGAATATCATCATAAATACTTTAATCAGACATTATCTACATGTAATTAGATTTTGGGTTTCTGAGACTGACCTGATGAACTTTTGTTAATTCATCTTGTGATGGTCCAACAGAAAAGCTAACACTGCCTACTTTGCTCTGTGAAGAAAAAGTACATTATTATGACTGGAATACTAATACTGGTATATGATGATAAAATAAAACATCAGTTCACACAAATTTTTGGGAACTAACATGTCACTGATATGACAGCCATTGCCTGGACTTTTCATGGACACTCTCTTTAAATTTTTCTTTTTTGATAAATAGAACAAATCTAAATAAGTTAAAGTGAATTGACTAACCCCCAAGTCCCTGGCATTGTCAATATGGACATAGAGTATCCGGGCAGAAGCTTTGACGTGGCATTTAATGGTCAGAAACTTCGATCTGTTCCTGTCCTCATCTCCGCTCTCCCAGAATGTCTCCGTAGAATTGTCCGTCAGACTCGCTATCATGGCCTGGCGGCTCGAGACCGAAATATCAGAGGATGGGGTGAGATCTTTCAGCTGAGATAACTTGACAGGCGACTGCAACGATAAAAATATGGCAAGATAAAATATCTACAGTAAATTGTAAACAGTTATAATCTATTCTAAATATCATTCAAGTTGATTTAGAAATTGTCATAGACTATTCGATATTTAAACTAAAAGATGCACTTTTTCTTCCTCATGACATAAAATATGTTGTGGAAAACCCATTCTGACAAGCACTTACAAAAAATGCCTAATCTGGTGAGCACTTACAAAAATTACTACAGTGTATGAATGAGGGCGGAGCTAATGTTTTCTCACCTGGGAATGTTCAGCGCCATTCTCCTCTCTCTCTTCCTCTGACTTACTGAGGATTCGACTGATATTACTGAACACATGACACTCATGTAGGAACTGGTGATCTGACGACTGGAACTTCAAACACCAGCAACGAACTGCCATTTGCTGGAGACGAAAAATCATTTTATTAAACCATCATAGAGTTGATATGCCTAAATGTTTTTGGTTAAAACTTGTGAGGTTTAAGAATTGAAAAAATCAGATATTTCTAAAATTTACCTGTAAAGCGGAGCCCCATGGCAGAAACATCATGGCGTCTGCTATGGTCTGCAGCAGAGTGTGGAACACCTCAGGGAGGGGGTCCACAGCAGAGCCGGCAATGGTGATGTCAGAGAGGGGGTGGTCACACAGCGAAACGTCCTAGCAAGGAAAAATCAATGGAGTCAGCAAAAGTATGTACAGAAATTACATGTAAATTTTTCTAAAATTCAAAGGAATGCAGAAGAGTATGTATGTTTCAAAAAATTGCCTGTTTCTCTACCTCTCTTTATCATATCACTTCCTATATAATAAATCAAGGTCAGGGGTTTTTCTTTATATGTTTTGGGGTCTGTTTTGTTAAAAAGTTGTCATTATATTATTAGAGACCCCTTTCTGTACCTCATGGTCCTTTTTGGGAGCCTCCTTCTTTTTCTTCTCCTTGTCTTTGTCCTCCTCCTCCTCTTCCTGCTCCTCTTCTTCTCCCCCTGGGGGCATCAGCGAGGACACAAAAAACCACAGCAGGTCGTGGAGACACACAGTCTGTGTGATGCTCCTCAACAGCCAGTTCAGCGCCTGGAATATATCAAATCAAGTCATGACTCAAGCTACATGTATATAGGATAATTATATAATGGGCAAACCAAATCAAGCTATACAGGATAAAATTGGCATAATCTGTTCATACATTTTGCTAGAAATGTAATACTAGTCTTACCAGTAGATTAAAGTAATTAGAACATATATTTGCGAAATTCAAGATTAGAAATGGAGGTAAAAGAGTTAAAACCAGAAGTATATGACTGAACATACCAATTATCAGTATGAAGTATTTATAATATTTGATACTTATCATAACAGCACACTGACCTGCATTGCGAACACCCTACAGGCGGCTTTCCTGAGGGCCTGCTTCATGGCGAGCTGTAAACCCTCCAGGTCGTGCCTCTGTATGATAAAGGACATGACCGGCCGCTGTAGAGCCCGCTCATCGTCTTCGGGACAACGCCTGTCTACAGTGTGTAACAGCTTCTCCATGGCAGCAGATGGGTGCTTCAGCAGAGACATTCCACCATCTACAAAATATCAACAAATCATGAAATCAAATCAACTATCATGTAATTATTAGCATCCCTTGATAATTCTGTGAACAGTTCATAAGACATCACAAAAAAAACACACAAAAGGACAAATAAATAATTGTGATATTAGCATCCTTTGATAATTTTGTGTACATTTAATAGGACATTTGTTTGTGGTTACAAGGGTTGGGTAAAGGGGTGCCACCTACCTCCTACCCCTCCACTGTTGTTTCTGCGGCGACCAGACACCAGCTTTTTATCATTTTCTTGCTCTTTGCTGTCCTCTGTCCCTATCTCTGACAGACTCCTCTGGAAAGGACGACTCTTTCCAAACAGCTCATCACTGGAGTCGGGGCTTGTTCCGGCACTCTTGGGGATCTGTTTGGTTTCATGGTTGGCATTCTCCACGTTAAAATCCTGCAAATTTAGTAATTCCCGACACTGATTTACAGATAAACAATTGCACTGCCTAAAAACTGGTACATGGCTTGTGAACTTAACATTGTATCAACTTATGCTTGCTATAAAGCAACAACTTTAGATGATTTGATGTACAAAACAAACACTAACCCTTGGACTAGGTGGTGAGATGTGGGAGGATATATGTGACCTTGAGTCCTGCCCCAGTGACCCTGACCTAGCTAGTGGACTGTGCCTGGGCTCAGTCGGTAGGCGGGGTCTGTAGGCAGGGTGGCGCTCCTTGATGCTCATAGATCCTGATCTAACAAACACCCTCTCATCCGCATCAATGTACACTTCCTCTGCAAAGGCAGAATCTGCATTCTGACCGCCTTGTAGCACAAGAAACTGGAAAGGTACAGGTGGGAAAGGGTTCAGCTCCATTCCATACTCCTCACTGACGCTAGGCAGTAAAAGATCTGAATTTCTCTGAGGAATCTTCTTTGACTGTGTGGGAAGAGTCAATCCAGATGCACTGGCCAGATCCAACAGGAACATAGCGTTACTCTTCAGCACAGCATGCGACTCCTGAGTATACAAGACAGCCTGCTGGCGGATTTGTGAAGACTTTTTCTTCTGTTTCTTAGCTTTATCTTTTTCTCTTTGTGAGTGTCTTTTCTCTTTTAAGCACTTCTCTCTACACTTCTCACAGATGAGGTACCAACTGCTTCCTCCTAGTCCCCCCTCCCCACAGTTTCCTGCCCATCCCCCACAAAAGATCCCACTGCTGTTGTAACCCTTACCCCCAGCATGTCGCCCACAGCCAGGGTGAGCCTGCCTCATGTGGTAGGTGACCGGGTGGGGGAACATACCCCCACATAACTCACACTGAGTCTCCCCCCTGTCTGGTCCATCTCTTCCTCCCAGTGCCCCAATCATCATGTCTCCCATTGCATTTCCCCGCCATATATGTTTTATCTCATCCTTCTTCTTACGACTAACTTTCTTGTCTTTCTCTTTTTCCTTCTCTCTCTTTTCACTCTTTTTGGCCTTGAGCATTACAGCAGGACTAGGATTAACTGTAATAAAATGAAGTCAACTACATACATATATGTACAACACACTCAATTCATACAAATTTCTTCTTTGACACAACTTCCAAAATATTCATAGAATACAAGGTAAAGAAATAAGGATACAAATCAGGACTTTCTACAGTACCTTGTTTTAGATCAATCACTTTTAAAACACCAGAGGACATTTCTTCCCAGAAGTACACTAGATGATGCAGAGTAGGTGGCAGGGGCGAGTCTTTATCAGCCTCAATGCCCTCCTTAAAAGGTCCAACATTACCCTCCGACTTGTGCCTCATCACCTTCTTCTGTCGTGCTTCAATGATCTTCCGTCCGTCTGACATGGTTCGCTGAATCTCGACCTTCTCTGTCCCTTTGACGGGTTCCTCTTTGTCAGACTTGTCTGATTTATCTGACTTTTCTGAATCACTCCTCACAAACCTTGGTTCCAGCTTGAATCTGACCCTCGACTCATTTATATTGATATTCTCCTTCTTCCTGTTAATGTCTTTACTCGAGTCTGTAGCATGCCGAACTCGAACCTTTTCAGGTTTGGCTCTGTTGGCAAACTTAGACATCTCCTTCTGCAGATCTGGATGAAATTTCAAAAATGAAGCACATGCCATAGCATCATGCACGATTCCTTCATGCCACAAGAAAGCCGCGAAAACTGCCCTCAGACATTCTGCTACAGACGGGGACAAGGCCTCTTTGACTGGTTCCTTCTTGTCATAGATCACAGATGTCGAAGAGGAGCGAGCTCGAATTATTGGAATGCTTTCTCTAGAGGATGGTGAATCTGACCTTTTTGATCTTAAAGTTCTTCCCCTGTCTTTCCTCATGGACTTTGGAGACATTCTATGTAAATTTGAAGACAATAAGACAACAGTTTACATTTTATAAGATATATCAATATTAAATACAAATATCGGTATTACTTAGTATACAACATTTAGGTTCACTGTACATTACATGTACTACATATGTACCTTGACTCTTCTTTGGGTGAGGAGGAACCAATACTGAAGGCTGGGATGGGAGAGCCCCCTGCTCCTGGGGAGGCCCTAGCCCCAGCATTGACTGGTGAGGATCTGGCATTAGCACTAAGGGGAGAGGCCCTGGATCCAGCATTGACTGGTGATGCTCTTGACTGACTGCTGAGTAGTGGACTAGATGCTCTTCTTTGTGGACTGAGAGTGCAAAAAAAATTTGTAAAAATTGCTTGATTAAAAGAACCAACAGATTAGTGAAGATTCCTATAAAAAATAACTTACCTAGTACTTCTGACTGGCGATACAGCTCCTCCAAAACTATCTCTTCTCGCTGGACTTAAAATACCCTGCCCAGAAGGCGGAACAATCTTGCTGACATCCATCTGTTTATGTTTGATTGACGGAGAAGTGGGTGGAGAGTGTGTGGGTCTGTCACCGGATATATCTTTCTTCAGTGTCATTCTCTTAGAGGTTGCGGTGATCGGGCTGTCAGGGGGCGTGGCAAACAGATCATCCTTGATGGAGTTGTAGGAAGGGGAGTCGGTCAGGCTGACGGCCCGGTTTTGTCGGGGGCTTAGTCTACCCACAGGAGAGCCTGTTCTGGGGGAACCTGTAATCAAACAATAGCTGAATGTTTGTCTCCTACTTGCCCTTTTGAAAAGATGGAATTACATACACTTACATACTGGTACACTTAAATTCACATATTCTTGCACACAATTGCATACACATGTACTGCGCAGGTATGATAAGGCAACTCTCAGCGATCGATTGAGTAAAAATTCCTCTGATCGATATGACGTCATAATAAGCAGCATGATGTCATATTTTACTCAAGAAACCTGTCAATTTTAACTTTATGTCTGGTCCAAATTATAAAAACTACAGGTGAAAAATGTCACTAGAAACTCTTCTAACTGAATATATCTTCGATTTCTCTGTATAACGTATTATTAACATTGATGACGTCACACGCATGTTTAATAGAGAAGATCAATGTCGGGAGACAAATAATCGGAATGCAGTGAAAACAATGCCGAAATAAGACATATTTAATGCAGATACCCAAGATTTAGATGATTGTCAGTTAGGATATAATGAGGATAATACAGACATGGAATTTTTGTTTTATCAGCGAGTGTTATAAGGTAAGCAGATAAACATTTATATGGCTTGATCGGCCTTTCCTCTGTCAGTGTGTACAAAAAAGGCAAAAGTGTAACACTACCCCGAATATGATGAAAGATAAATTTGGCAAATATCAAAAGCATAAGACCTAAAATACTTGAAAAGTGCTGCTAGAATCCTTTGCTTCGTTGTTGTAATTGAAAAATACGTAGTATTTTCAATGAAATTGAAAAAGTTGAGGGGGTTTCCGATAAATAATGACAATATTTATTTTATGCGATTAACAATAGGATTCTAGCAGTAATACTAATAAACATGAACTAATTGCCGATCGAATTATTGTATAATACATACAAATGAACTTCGGGGTAGTGTTACACTTTTTGATTTTTTGTTAAGGTAAAAAAGTTATCTATTTTTAACTGTCACGTGATACCATGGCACGACAGCTTCAACGATCGACTTGATTCCGAAGTAGAAATATAATATCTTGCTGAACACATTCACTTGATATTAATAGTTAGCACTGTTTTAATAAAAATAAACAATTTTTAAAATGACCATAATTGCGACCATCATTAAACTCAGAGTTGCCTTAACCTACCCGCGTGGTCTAAGACCAATTCTCACCAAGTACCATTTCTTGCCAGTGCATTGTTATGTAAATACATCATCATACATGTTAACTCTACCACTTTACGCGAAAATCTACCGCTTTTATTAGAAAATCTACCACTTTTCTTCAAAATACATTTGTTGTTTTGATAGATAGCCATTTTCGAAGCCACTTTGGTCGAAAAATCTAGTCGGGTTTGAAATTAGCTAGTAACTTGAATTTGGGGCATACATGTACAAATGCATTTTTAAGTCGGGTGAATGATAAATTTTCAAGCATGTGTTTTACATTGAACGATGAAAGAAGCCACTCCAGTGATTACATTAGACAAGTTAAGAGACATGTTGATATTATCCTCGCCAAGGAAAAAGAAGCTTTGCTATTCCACACATGGCTTTAACGATGACTGAATATATCTTTTAACTTGGCCATAACAGTAAACTTGACTTGCATTTTATTGCAACACTGCATGATTTCTGTTAGCATGTAAACATCTTTTTGATATTGACAACACAAAGATCATTTTTCCAGAAAAAAATAGCTTAATCAATTTGATGCATGCAATATTCTTTTTTTTGCATGTGTTGATATAATGCTAAATTATTAAAGACTTTTATATTTTATTTGATATCCTTTATTACTAATCAGAAACCCTACCTACATATACTTGTATATAGTATATAAAAATATGTGAAAAAGCCGCACGCAATGCTACCTCTTTTGGGTTCTAAATCTACTTCTTTTTCACCACTGGAGGTTAACATGTATGACATCATATAAATGTATAATTTCATGTGTTGATGAAGTGACATACATGTAACAATGCACTGGAGAGAAATGGTAATTGGCAAGAATTGGTCTTAGACCAGTACTGTTCTAACAATTGAAAATGGTTTTAAATCAAACACTTTTTTTTCGCTGCTGATCATCATTATAAGTAATAAAATCATGTTTGTTTTGATTAAAAAATGCTACTAGATATCATGGTCAAGCGGCATTATTTCCCTACCTTGTTTTTCTGAAATGGCTAGATGAGGACTAGAGCTTCGTGACCCAGATTTTTTGGGGGTGCCTGGTGGGGAGGGTACGGGGGTCGGTCCATTGCCATTTGCTCTGCTTTCCCCTGAACAAAAAATCACACACACTGTTAAATAGTAAACTTTATGGAGAACAGGTTGATATGGTTCAAACTTGATCAGAATGAAACTGTTTCAATCTCTCTTTGTGAAGAAGTGAACTCACATAACAATACACATACAAATGATGACATGCAAAAAATGAGGAAGGAATTTACTTTTTACAAATAAGGTATTTGCTTCCAAATTAAACTGAATTCTCCAAAAAACAAATATACATAAACATTTATACATACATATATATTTCTTTTCCTTGAAGTAAATTCTTAGAAAACAAACAAATGCTCTGAGAATTTCTGTTTAAACAGGTTTTACATTATTTCTTTTGATCAATATCTATATTTGAAAGACATTTATACAAATATACTTGCAATAAAAATCTGTAGGGAAATAATGACACAAACAAAACATTAGGCCTGCAAATGTTTTATCTTGGTGGTATAAAAATAATGAATAAATTTAGATTTACAGCAGCATTAGAAAAACATGTAAAGCTGCACCATCTCTCATATTTCTGTATACCACCTTGGCTGTGGTTTGATTCAAATACAAAATAAATAAAGAAAATTGACATGAGTGATGTCTGAACATAATGAGAGACTGACATCTCTAACAGTGAGACAACATCCAACCACTCACCAAACATATAGGCCAGGTACGACACATCCCGACAGCCACACACTCAAAAGAAACAGCATCAGACAATAATTAGGGGTAGTCAGTGGGTCTTTGGGACGAGGGGGCAGCATTATCACAGTGTGTGGAGGTTACAAGGACATGTACAGGTGAGGGGGAAATACTTAGTTACTAGTGTGCTTCTTGTATAACACGACTTAACAGTCACTATACAATGTATTTATTGAACAAGTTTCTTTCAATTGTCTCTTATAATTAATTGCTTTTACAAATAAATTTAAGAAAATTGACTATATGCAGGAAATCTTTTAGGTCTTTCTAAATTTGTGCAGTTACTAATGAAATCCAGTAACATGACAAAATGGACCAAGAAAGATTGAAACAGGTGCGAGCTGCCGTATACCTGACACACTTACCTAAAGCTTTGACCAGCTCCTTCACAGACACACCCTGTAGTTCTGCAGGGAGAGGGTGGGTCACTTCCCTTCGTGATGATTTGGGGGACCCAGAAGCTGGGGACCTAGTGGTGGAGGATGGTGATGCTGTCTGGGCAGAAATGTCCATTCTGGAGGGAGAGAGAAATCCCGGGGAGGCCGAGAGATTCCCTGGCATGGTGCTGACTTTACTGAGGTCTCTATGCATAGGAGTGCTCTCAAAACTTGATCCAAAACCCCCGCCAAACTGTGGAATGCTGGGATTTCCAAAACTAGGAATGACTGATCCTTTTAAATAAAAGGAGTTATTAATCGAGGATCTTTGAAATCCTGGCGTATGCCTTGATGAAATAGTATTGTTAACTTTTAATATTTTAATAACTAAAGACGGAAACAGACTTCAAATATAAAATGCGTATTTACTTGAAAACAAAGGATTGCAAGCATTCCCAGGTAGACTTGCACTTCTTCCAAATGGCCCTGGAATCAAATAAGGAATGATTCGATTAAGTTCTCTTACGTGCTGGTTGAATTTTTACTGCACTCATTACTACATTCATACTTCATCACTAAATTTCCACAAACCTGAAGGCGGACTACCGAACACAAATGATGCCTGGGATGAAAAATCAAATCCTTTACTGAAAGCTGGTGGCAGAGAATTAAAGGCGAACGGGTCATTCTGTTTACTGGAGGCCACACCCACTAAGTCTGATTCATGCTTGAGGTAGATGGTGCTGTCCCGGCCCGACACTAGTACCCACGCCTCACCCTGTTTGTTCTGACAGTACTGCTCCACGATATCTGGGTCAAGCCTTACCCAGCGCCCATCTTCATTCGTCACCTGCCATTATTAAAACATGTTTTTCTTTTGATTCCAACTTTCTATACACCCAATTTCTTGGTCATTTTATTCCTTCACAGTAGGTAAAATATTATTTTACTAAAGAAAACTCATTTTGCTCACATCTTCTATGACTGTGATCTTTTCTCCATGAATGAGCATCCCAATAGGAGTAGCTTTCAGATGGGGCCTACATCTGATGTTGTGTCCTGAGGGCCCACATTTCACAACCTGGTACTCTCCTGGTCCTACAATCAAATGAAGAACAGAGGTTTCATATTTTTCCTCAATATTTTTTTTAAAGTTTAAACTACACGTGGATAAGCTTCTAAGAGAATATTATTGCCAGGTGTTGAAACAACTCTTTAAATGACCTCTTTTTGGAGTGACCTCGGGTTTGACTACATCATGGAGATTTTTCCTGATGGTTTCCTTGATGATCTCCTCCATCAGTGGCTTGGGCTCCTCTACGGGGACTAGCAGGGTTTTCCCCAGATGTTGGTTGTACTGTAGAGCCCATCCCTCGACATGCCCCTCTTTACACCACTCATTGATGGAAGCCTGACTGAGACGCAGCCACACTCCATCATCATTGTGAATCTGATGGGATCAAAATGTTCATATTACTTCATGGCAAAATTGATTCTCTTATTCTGCAAAAAGTTTGCTAGAATACTAAATAAACAGTGCATACATTTACACATCTCTGCAAACAAAAATTTTTCAGTTCACTCCTTAGACTGGACAATGTACATGTACCTTATCCTTAATGGTTTCATGGTTTTTATGCATACATGTAAGGAAGCTGAATGGACAACAGTATGTACATACTATCATTTTCAATCTTACTAAATCCACTTCATTAATCACAATTGACCCTTGCATTCTTTTCTATATTGTTTTGATTTTGCTTTATTTAAAGTTAATATTTATCAAACACTCCTTAGTTCAAAATGATATATCATAACATGGCCACTATCAGCCAGCCATATCAAATCGCTAACCTCGTCAACAAAGGAAATAATGCCCTCTGGCAGAATAACACCTATGTACTCGCTCTGAAGGGAAGGATTCACACGAATTCTGAGACCAGCACTGTATTTAGCTGCAAACTTTCTCATCTGAAACACATTTTAATAATCATTAAAGATTAGGTAACAAAATATAATTACTCAATGACTACTTAGGAGTGGAGTTGACATTGTACCTTGTTGGGTTGGTGGGGTTTTTTCTCAGTCTGAGTTGGGGGAGTCATTCCTTGAGGGGGGTCCTTCACCTCCAACTTGTAAACCTCGCCTACACAAACGTACGCAGGATTTCAATGATTTGCAAACTTTATTACAGAACAATTTTACAGGTAGCTCCACGATCATCAAATGGGGATAGAATTTATAAATCTACTGCTTATATAATTTTTCTACAGTCTATTAATCTGAGAAATATAATATTCAGATTCAACTGACAGATGTTGATCATCTAGACTTCCATTGAATTACTGAACACAATACATATGAACCTATTATAGAATGTACACTGTACCAGTATCAAAATCATCAATGTTCACATGGATATTGTAGAGGCCGATGTTACTCGGGGTCCAGTTGGCTACGTACGTCCCGTCACTGTTACAGCGGACTAACATATTCTCACTGGGGCGGGGCACTGCAGGGGCCGCAAACCTCAGCTCCTCAAATGAGTAGTTCTCATAGGCCTAAAAGTAGGAGTTCAATGCAGAATTTTGCATGAAAAAATGGGTACATAAAATAACAACAATAAAAACAATATCTCAAATACAATGGATATATTAAAGTAAATTGGAAGTCCCAATCTCTTATTCTAAAAATATTCTAACTGAAAATCTCAATCTTTTTTCTCAGTCCAGTGGAGTTCAAGAAAACAAGGTTTGACTGTACATGTAAATGTTGTTTGAGTAAATCATTGCAATCTTCATCAAAGATCTTTGAATACAGGACATCAGTCCCTGATCACCTCAAACCCATTCTGTGTACATACACTACATACACTGTACACAAACATCCCTTCTTTACCTTCATCATGCTGATAGCATGGAAGATGTCCTTCTTCTCTCGGACCGTGGCCTCATAAGGAATATCCTGGGGAGGGGGAGGGTGCCCCCCGAAGATCTTGTCTCCCTCGTCAGGTCTACTAAGCCTCCTGAGTCTACGCTCATCTCCCGAGACACCCTGATCTATGGGGACAGCTTTCACATTGACCTAAATAAAATACAAAAACTAAGTAAGGAGTGAGCTTCAAAAGTGTTTCCAATAAATGATTTTATTATCATTTACTTGTACATGTGCTTCAGAATGATATTAATATCTTCTAAATATCTTTGCTCCAATTCAGTAACATAAAATTTTGTCTGTCTGTTGCAGCATACTATGACATACCTTGAGATTGGGGACGTGGACCAGCTGTCCGTACTGGTCCTTGGTCAGGACTGTGATGAGGGCGGGCCAGCCACAGCGCAGATCTTCCTTGCTGTACATCAACTCACACTGACTGGGGTCCAGGTACGAGTCTGGCTGCAGCCATCTACAAATACACACTCAGTTTGACATCTAGTGACAAACTTTACATATAAAAATATGATTTGGTGAAAAAATCTGTAAAATTTTAATGATAATATGTTAATCCATGTGATTATAATACTACAAAATGTTTATATGCACATGTCTTCTTAGATGAATGCTTTATGCAGAGAAAACAGTTCCAGGGACTTAAAAGAATTGTATAAAATTGTCTTGCATGCTTTAGCCTTTATGTTATAATATTCTTTTGTCTGTCATTTGATTTCATTTTGACTGTATGCCAACATGGTGATGTCAATAAACCATTGAAATGATAATATGTAATAAAAAAATGACAAATGCTTGATCTTGCCTCACCCCTATTTCAGAATAAGACTTTGAGTTCAAAGTTTCTCCATATCAGGAACATGCCATCAGACCTTACCTAGCCAAGCGTCCTCCACTGGTTCCTGGGTTACAGGCCACAAAGTCCTTCAGGAATGACCTTTCATTGGACTGCCAGCAAAATGGAAGGTTCCCCTCCAGAGCCTGCATGATGGTGGGAGGGTGGGACAAGGCGAAGCCCTTACCCAGCAGCTCAGAATGGGCTCCAAATATCTGTAATCAAATGATAAAAACATCAAAATCAATGTTTAAATACATGGAGGGCTCATTATTTTCTACTGTTTTTCTTTTTTAATTATTTTTATGTCCTACAGAAATTTTTAAAAATTTAAGGTCACTTTATCCCACTCCTCCCTAACAAGTTGGCAAAGTTGTACTGACCAGCTGGGAGCCTTCTTCTATGTATTCCATGTCCTCGTCTATTTCTTCAACTGTCACTACAGTAAGTTTTGAAAATTTTAAATTCTAACTTCAGCATATCAAAAGAAATAACACTGAAATAATATACATGTAGAACCATATAAAAAAGTTTCAACAAACACATTTCTTCAAAAATGTATGCTACATAAAGAAGACAATAGTTTTAACTCTGTTATTGCAATGAAGAAAAAATTCCTTTAAAAGTATCAATAACTTACCTGGGGGCAAGGCCACATCTTTCTTGATTAAGGAGGCCGCACACATACCTCCAAGGTAAGACAACTCTCTCTCCAACTGTATAATACTCTGTCAACAACAATAGTCAGGTATGTAAATACAGCAACATTTTAATACATCCAACATTTCAAACTTTAAGATAGTTAAACATACTGTTCTAAATTAATACCATTGGAAAAGTATGAAGATTTACATGAATTTACCTCCTCAGGTGTGAAATTCCACTCATATCCTACAACCACACACTTGAATCCATAGAAACAGGACTTTTCATCCTTCACATAGTCCGAGGCTGTCTCCAAGGAGAAAACAACTTCATTACCAGGGATCACAATGGCAGTCTTTGGCCAGTTACTGGCACCATGGAACTTCTTCCAAATCGGCCAGTAGTTCTGAGTGCTGGTGCTGCCCTCCTCAGAGGGATCAGTGGGGGTGATGTCAGAACCCCCAATGTTGGGGATATACAGTTGTAAAGTGTCCTCAACCTGGGCCGTACCACACTGAGGGTCAAATTCCAGGACCATCCACTTCACAGTGTCAGGGAATATCACCTACAAAAACATGTATCTTATACAGTATTCTCACCACACACCTTTTTCAATGTTACTGCAGGCAGAATGTAAATAATCATAAATAGAAAGACACTATGAAGTTTACCTGTCTACAAAGTTTATCTTTACAATTTTTAGAACACTATACAGTATATCTAAATATCTTTAAAATTCTAAATCTAAAAGTGTAATGTAACACATCTGTGTGTGACAATCCGGGACTCACTTTGTAGTTGGAGACAGAGGCTGGTTTGTAGGGGTGGTCACTCTCTATGATGGCATAGTGCTGGGAGGTGGTGCCATTCTCTGAGCAGACATCAGGGGCGGGGATATAGCGGGGGGACAGGGTGTTCAGCTGGGCCACCTCTGGTAGAATCTCCTGAATGATTCCCAGGATCTGTACCGCTCCCTGTAACAATGGGATACATGTATATCATCATGTCTCCATTACATCTATAACTTTGATGGTAGCCGGCAGATAAAAGTCAATCACACCCATGACTGACAACATAACTGTTCATGACAATAGAATTTTCCTTTTCATTGAAAGTAATTCTATAATCCTATAGATATAATCTACAAATTATTGTCAATTAACATTGACCTCCCATGATAATGTCAAACCAACAAACAATTGATATACAAAATTTTTTAACTACTTGCCCTTCTCATAAAAAATGACAGGCTAAAATATAATAAAGTGATGAAGTCATCAGCGTTGAATCAAATAAATAAAGCTCACCCTAGGATCTTGAGAAGCAACAGGTCCAATGTAAGCCAGAATCAGAGGCAGCAAAGATGCAAAGATGTTCGACGATCCCAATACGTCCACCGCAGTCCCTACAATTTGTAAGGTTGTAGCTTAACCACCTTTTTATTTTTACATAAAACAATTTATAGTGAGACCTGTATAAACCAATATGTTTCAGAGAAGGTGTGTTGTTCAGAATGGAAATATTGTTGACAGTGTAAGAAAAAATGAAATTTTAAATGCAATAACTCAAATTTCAGAAAGAATAGACAGGAGGGTGTTCACAGGTACATAGTTTATGACAATCTAAACTGATTCAGTACTCTTAAAAAGTACGCTTAAAAAGATGGACGCAATACAAGAGTTGGATATGTACCTTCAGCAGCATACTGGGCCCTTCTCAGGACATCAGTGGCCACTCGACATATTGCACTGACCATGTCAATTGCATTTTTGCGAGCTTGCAGTTCGGCTAGAGACTTGTTGTTCTGATGGTAATTCTCACCTTCTTGTGGTGCACTAAATGAATGTACAGTGTATGTTATGGTCCATGATAAATACATACAAATATTTTCATATAATACACAGAAAGTTTATTCTTATATTGCTCAATCCTACCAAAAATGTTTTCTGGGAGTTGAAATCAGGAATATAAAATTCAAGTTGAGCATAATTTTCTCTCCTACTCTAAACTGAATAATGAATTTCACATTCAATTCTGTCTAACTTCTTTTTTGGGGTCAATGGTCTCCCTACCTGTAATACAGAATTTGAGGAATCTGTCCCCGCATGTGGTTTGTTCCATTAGTGCTGAGAGAGCAGGCCTGGAAGGAGAAATTGGTGCCATCTGGACACCGAACCTTAGCGATTCCCCCATCTCCATTCAGTGTCCGCATACTGCCATGGTTCTTCAGGCGCAATGTGTATTTCATTCCCTCCTGGAAAATTAAATAAAATATACCTCAACTCTTGAGTGCGAAAAAAAAAACAACTTTAAATTTTCAGTTTCAGAAAAGCAAGGGCTGTGGAATAAATGTTTTGATAACCAAATCTGTACAAAATTCGAAATATTTCACAAATTACCAATAGAAACTAAATATTTTTAAACTATATCAAGTAAAACCATAAAAGAAACCTTGATAGCTATGGGTCTGTCAAACTTGATCTCTGCAATGTCATTGACACAGTCATCATGGCCATAGGCTCCCTTTACAGACTCTATGACATTCCACCTCTGTGATGGGGAAGGGTTGTTGATACCATCTCCTTGCTGAAATAATGTTTAATAACTGTAGTCAGTATGTTAGCTATGAAAGACTTTTAATCTGATATCATACCAGGAAGAAGTATTCTGCACAAGATGTCGTATTTAACTTTTGTTTTATTCCTCCTTAAATTCCACATAGATTTTCTCAAAATATCCATAAGTTAAAATACAAAATACAACAAACCATGTACCTACAAACAAGTACTTACATCATCCAGGAGTTCTAACTCATAATTATACTGTCCATCTCCACCATACACACACACTCCTGCCACCAGAATTCCCGGCTTATCCACGGAGAAAGTGATGGCATCTGGACTTCCATTCCCACTATTCCACATGGCATGCTGACTGGTTCGTGTGAAGCGATTTGGGGTCACCAAAAGTGGGCGTGTGGCTGTACCATGGTCCATCTGGTACAAAAATAAATCTCAATTACAAACTGCAGAATTTCTTAAACATGGATCTGTGTAGGTGACCAACTAGACTAAGTAATTGAACTTGAATGTTACAGATTATGTAAATTATTATACATTTTCTCAAAGTAGTTAGAAAACATCCTCCAAAAAGACTATAATCAACAGTTGATCCAACAATTGTCATGTCCATTTTGTGTCACCATCCATTGATAAGCTTGAGGAAAACATAATGCCAGCCTGTAACAAGTCTGACTTACATCTTGACCTGTGATTTAAATAAGTCTGACCTACATCCAGACCAGTGGCTGTGACAAATCAGACTTACTTCTTGACCTTTAACAGACTTTGACTAGTCTGACTTATCTCTGGACCAGTGTCTGTGAGAAGTCAGACTTACATTCAGACCTTTATCTGAGACTTTGACTAGTCTGACTTACCTCAAGACAAGTGTCTGTGAGAAGTCAGACTTACATTCAGACCTTTATCTGAGACTTTGACTAGTCTGACTTACCTCAAGACCAGTGTCTGTGAGAAGTCAGACTTACATTCAGACCTTTATCTGAGACTTTGACTAGTCTGACTTACCTCTAGACCTGTGGCAGTGGCAGACAGTTCACTGATAATGGTGGCCAGCAGGGAACAAGTATTGACCACAAGGATGCCAGGGTAGGTGGAGGCTTCCTTACTTAGGGCCTCACGGACAGGAAGTGTCACAATGGACAGCAACTTGTCCAGGATCTCACGGAAAGTCACATGATTGGTTAAAAGTCCCAAAGCCTGTCAAATAAGATAATTTTTTCGTATTTCCATTTTCAGTTATGAAGGTGAATAATTTGAGTGAAAAATTCAAATTGACATCTTTAGCTAATGTGTGAGGGCAATTTTTTAATGATAAATGTATTCATGTACTGGTACTTGTATTTCAAAAAATCTCTAAGAACTAATCCCTTATTGAACATTACACATAAAGAAAGGAAAAAAAACCAGGACGGGGATGACTGCATATTAATGTTGTTTTTACCTCATCCCCATACAGCTCTTACAATCCCCCCTCGTCATTTTTTTAATGCAATTCTCATAATCTTAACATGACAAATTTGAGAGCCACAATTACAAATTAAATTTCTTCTGTATAAAAGTTTCTTTTTTTTCAACCAAAAAATAATTAATGGATATATTTCATTATCAAAATGTTTTTAATCATTTTCTAATCAGCAAATATTGAAAAATAAAGTTAAACAGATTAAAAATAGCTCTTCCCCCAAAATTCTCACAACAATCCCTTAGGGACAAAAACTCACAATTTTTTTAAACATCAAACTTGCTTAAATGTTAAGATTCTACTTGGGGAATATCTTGGGGAAAATGTATCTCACAGACTGGCTGACTCCATCAATGGCTGCATGCTTAGGGAAACTTTTCACTATGTTATTCAAATGAAGGAGGAAAACTGTATGCTAATCAAGGTTTGGTCTGGCACTATACTGGACTTTTTTGTTAATCTATCTTCAACTCTAAACTAGTATGCTTTCCTTCCTAAACATCATTAGTATTCATAGCTCCTAGAAGCAAAATGATAAAACCTCCCGAGTCAGATGCTGAAAGGGAAAACTGAGCAAAATACACATAAACAAGACATGCAAAGGGCATGAACTCAAATCTGACTTGTTACCTCATAATGAAAAGCTGTCAACTGAGAAACAAAGAAAATATACATTAGCAATATTAATATGCATTAGAATCTGGATTGAAGCATATTGTGAAAGCATTTCAATTGTCTAGGTTTTCGTGCATTGTTAATTTTACAAGTTTGATCTACGGACTTAATTGCCAAATGATAGGAATGTGTATGTATTCCATGCATGTAAAATAAGTACAGATTCATAGATACATTTGCTGGTATAAAGTACCAAACGAATAAAAATTTTGGTTTGTCACTCAAATTAATGATGATTTCAAAGTACAACAATTTCCTTGCTCTAGCAACAGCTCTCTTATTCAAGAGGGCAAAAAAGCAGATGACTGTAGACAGGGAGTCTAATAAATACGGTTTTAAGAATATGTGTAGTAGTTGATGAAGCTATTGGTTCTAGATTTTCTGCCAATTATTCAAAGCTAGTTTTCTCTGTAGCTTGCGAATTGTGGGTTCACTCACATATTGGTGAAGATCAAGAAATATCCTAGAAGAATTCTGAACAAGAATACAACCATATCAGGTCAAAGCACAAGAATCTAGGTCAGGTTATTTCACACTACATGTATATACATTGTATGTAAGCAAACTTCATATACTGCATGGAATGTTAGTAATTGTGTAGTTAAAATAACAGTTAGTAAATAACCATACATTGCTTTGTACAGCTGTATATACTAGTATTCATGGAGTATACATGTACGTGAGAAGTACTTTTATTTTGTTTCAAAAATCAAATAAATAATAAACATATAAGTAATTATCCACTATAAAGCAGATAAAGGAACAAACAACACATTGAGACCCACTAACCTCCACGCGGGACGTCATGTGACTAACAAGGATCGGGAAGCGATGCACCTCTCCCATCCTGGCCACACTGTTGGTGTTGTCGTCCATGATGTCGGACTGACGACGGAGGATCTCCTCGGTGGCGGGTTGACAGTTGATGGGCATGATGCTGGTCAGCTTAATGGTGGGGTGACACATGGCCTCCATCACAGCAGCTAGTAGACGACTGTAGCCTGACACATTCACCATGTCCTGTACAGAAAGGAATGCAAGGTTTGTACATGCACTGAATTTACTTTCAAAAACCTTTTTTTCTTAAAAGCTTAAACACTATTATGCATATTCACACTAGAACTCCAAAAGGACAGCTGATGTTAACAACTGAGAATCTCATCATGTATGATCTTTTTAATATCACATATTTTGCATCAAACAAAAAACTCTGACAGTATCATTTTTATCATTAATTTAAAGACCCTCTCAGAGCAAGCCAAAAGTTAAGTGCTTATTGGGTACATGTGTGTGAACTTACTGGTTCTAACTGTATCAGGAGATCACAAAGACAGTGCCACTTGAGGTTTCCTGTTGGGAAGAAAGCATGGAAACAAGCACAGAATGTCTGGTGACATTCCTTCAGAATTTCCTCTTTCAGGGGCAGGAACTCCTCCCTCTTGCCGGGCTCAGTCAGGAACATTTTCACCTTAGATGCGGCCTTGACCTCATCAGCCAGAATCGTCTTCAGCAGGTCCTGGGTGTTTCCAATGCACTCGGCCAACTTCATGGTTTCTGTGACAGCTTTTTGACTGGAGGCTAGAAAGATCATTAATAGTAATAATTAATTATTATCTGCATATTCAAAGACATGTACATATGCTACTGGAACACCAACAGCATTTATTATCAGAATATACAAGAAGTGGCATAACCTTGATATTCCACCATATAGCCTGTAAAACTAACTTCCTCCCTTGCTATTACAATAACTGTTATGATGTATTTTTAGAGAGATTTAGAAGTTTCAAAGTGACAAAGGCTGCTGTCTCTACCTCCATTTGGATAGATCTGAGTGACATAGGTTTTGATGAGTCTCAGACAGGCCCTGGTGATATAAACCAATCTCTGGATGTCAGCAAGCGCTGCTCCCAGGTTATTTCCCTTTAGACCATCTGTCTCTATTACAGCAGTGTTAAAGGAAGTCCAACTCCACTCCAGCAGTTTTTGTAGAGCCTCAAAGTTGTCCTAAAGAGACCAAATCAAGCGATTAAAATTAATGACGAAAAAACTTAACATAAGTTCAAAATTATGCTTGCCTTGCCTCTATTTCAAATCATCCTCCAATGGGCCACTAAATCTTTACACTAAACATACAAGAAATTAGATTTTATTAGTATTATTACCCATCCCTTCTTTTGACTCTGGAAGTGTACTTACCGGTGAGACGGAGCATGAGAACTCTGAGCTCAGGATGTGGGCAGCCTCCGAGTGGTCAACCTTTCGTGGGGTCCCTGGACTGTCTCGGGAGGGAAGTCTACAATGATCTTATACTTATGAGTACTGGGCAGATATTTACTGTACAGTTCATGGCAGTGTGTATATAATTGTTTCATAAAGTCATCGATTTACATTAAGAGACAGATTTACATGTACATGAGATGTTATACATGCTTGCATTTTTCTTTGACTTCTGTGGGTATAATCTTTTATAATACAAACCTGTAGAGAAGCTGTGGGATTTGTCCTGCATTGACATCAGTTCCATTGTTTGATTTCTTTGAGCTTTTGAACTTGAAGATTACTCTGAAAGACAAGGGGTATGTCTTTAATTACTGGAAGGAATCAATAGAGGAAACCATATTATGGAGTGATGTAAAAATTCAGATCAGATTTTTCAATCCCCAATTTTTAAATCAATAAAGTTATCGATTAAGTTATATACAGATATCAAACCTCCAACTTTAATCTCATCACTAGGCTTTAACTACCCTGTACAGTGTAACTTCCCTCCCCCCCCCCCCCCAAAACCTGTACTTACTGATCTTCTGTGGTAACCACGGACTGCCCCGTAGATCCACAGTCTGAGCTGGGACCAGAAATTCGGGCCCAGGCCACATACCAGGAGTTAGCATGGATGGGAATAGGCTCATCAAACAGCATAGCATACTTCTCCCTGGAACAAAATCAATGAAAGTTTGTAAGAAGAAAAATGACTCCTTTTTAGCAAAATTGGTTTATTTTATCATTGAAAATGTATTTCACAAAACTGTTTTTTATTGCTGAAATTTACTTCACTTCATTAAACCTTTTTTTTTAACTGAGTGAACCAGTTAGATACTATGCATAGCATACTCTGCACATAAAACAAACATTTAGAAGATGTTTTCAAAGAACTACAGAATGTACAAGTACCTGGCTCCACATTCAAATGCCACTTCATCTGTCTCTCCAATCAGCTCCCCATCTCCTTCATTATCCCCACCATCAGGGCCCAGGTCAAACAACTGGAAGTCATTGACCACTTTTTAACATCTCATAAATCAATTTACTTCCTCCACTTCTCATTTCAAAATTAAGATTAAAAATTATACAGTTAAGCATATATTTCTCACACATCAAAGCACTTTTTACAAACCTTGATCCTGCCATAGTATTCACCCCTTCCGCCAAAGAGTCCGAATCCTCCCAGAAGAATATCAGTGTCCGACATGAAGCGAACGGCTTCTATGGAATGTCCTGAGTAACCCCACCCACCTCCATGACCTGTTAACAGCCACATTTAGTTAGAAATTGTCACAGCTAGAGTGTTTATGTTTTCTTTTATTTTACATGAATGGTTCTGATTTATTGTACAATACAACCATGACTTCCAACAATCTGAAATGTACTCACTCTCAAATCGGTTGACCATGGTGAAGTCGTCCTTGGTGTACACTTTGGAGGTGGCCTGTTTCTCCTTGGTTTCCTCCACAACTGTCAAGTTGGCCTGCTGGGCCATGGTTAGGACATCCAAACACCCTTCAAACCAAACCAAATATATGTACATGTTTGGAACAACTACCATTTCTTATCATTGATGTAAATTTGAACTATTCAACACAAAATCTACATGTAGTTCTGACTCACCTAACATATGAAGGGCACAGTGAGATCTAGTTGTATTGCACCCAGTTCTGACAGGAACTGCTAACTCTGGTTCAAATAGGTCACAGGTTAAAGCCCGAGACTCCGAGGCCAAGCAGTTGTAGCATGACACCTCATGGTTACTGGGCAAGTAGCTACAAATAGATTATGTAATGAATATATATGTTTTCATGTGGAAATTCTGTTCAGTTTTTTTTTTAATTCTTCAATCAAATAAATATGGTATATCAGCAGGCATTAAAATTCTAAACAATACAGAAGTACATGTAATGAGTATTGCTGACCTCCATAACACATCATAGACAGGATCCAGACACACAGCATGCTTAGAGAGATCCTCCTGCTCCGCTCCCCCAAGACTGAAACAGGCACAGTTAATGTCTGATTAGTTACATCAAAGGGTAATAATTTTTGTCATTTCTCATAATCAAGAATTCAACATGGATAACATGGCTTCTGCGGTACATGTAGTAACATTTACTGTGGGGTTGAAAACACAATATGTAATATCGATTCAGATGGTGGACACATTGAATGAAAAACAGCATAAATATTCCCTCATTGACAATTTTTACAATTCAATTTCTACAATTTTACTTTGATATACAAGGGTCATTACAGACTGCACATTTCCAGTACCTGCGACAACTCCCATCCACCTTGCTGATCATCAGACATTTCATCAGAGCAGTGTTCTCCTCTCCAATAGGAATCAGACCTATAAAATCACATAGTCTTAGCAAAAGCACTGAAATCAGAGTCAGATCACCGAATAAAATTTATCACTGCTAAAATGATAGTTTTCTTATTCTTGCTACAATTAACATTGAATAAATGCACTACCTATACTTTTCTGGTTGGCAAACACTTTAGAGGCAGCAAGGATGTGGGCATTGATGAGGGACTCATCAATCCTCAGAAAGGTCTGGTCCCCATTGGCTCCAATCCAGGTGGCTCTTCTCCCATATCGGGCACCTACAGATCACACAAATTATAATTACCAGTACATACAAACCATCAGTCATTTACTGAACCTCAACCATTTCACATTTGGGAGTTTTGTTTGGGAGGAGGATTTTCAAAGAAATCAAACCAAATAAATCTTTCTTTCTATCCTGAAAAATTTAGCTAATGCTTAAATATATGTACATTTAATAAGTACCTGACTATGGTTGAAAACCTATCTAATATTCATGCATATGTAATTACCAAAAAACTTCTAAATCTGTGGATGTACATGTACATGTATTAAGTAAAAGTTTAGGTTGAAAAAAGCCTGAAAAACCTATACCACTGTTATCAATGAACAACATACCTATGCTTGGCACAGGGCCGGGTACAGCATACCACAAAGCTTTCTTTGACATGGCTCCTGCTTCATCTGGGCCTGCTCGCCCCAAGGCATGTTTCTGTAAATAAAGAACACAAATCATTTTATGTTACATTCCTGCTAATCTCTTCTCAAAGCAATGATAAATCCCATACAAATTATTAGTTGTTTTATGGGATTGCAGCTCTGGTGGTTAGATTACCTGGTGGTTTCCAAATGTATACACCTGTCCGTTGTTCAGAAGCACCACTGTATGGTGGCTACCGGCAGCTACCTGGACAGCTGGTTGTGGAAGCTGCACCAACATGGGGCAACCCCTGAAACAACACACTCAATTACATGCCAAAGTCAAATACAGTTTGCAAAGACAACCTTTGAAATTACTTTTCCTAGTTTGAAGTTACATATGTTACATCTTATCATCAGTTTTGCTTCCATCTGTATACTGTAAAATTATTCACAATCCAGGGTTTATTTTTCACATTACGTTTAATGTATAAACATTTTGTATAAACAATTTTTGAATATTAAATTAATATTTAAGTATAAAAGTAGATGTATATAAGTACTTTTTGGGGAGAATAATTTCACGGGTAAGTGGTATCTACAAAATCCCTCAATTACATCATTCATTGAAATCTTAAGAAAGATTTCACTTCTCTTGATGAACTTACTTGACAGCAGTATCTCCCTGACCCAGCTGACCATACTGATTACTGCCGAACGTGTAAACCTCCCCACTCTGTAGCAGCACCACTGAAACACACAATACACCCAATACATGTACATGTACACTCACAATTCCTGTTTTATACAGGGTATGATTTTATCACTTCTGAATCAGAAGTCTACTGACAATATCATGCATGGTTTAGCGTTATTTAAGATAGTTCCCCAAACAGGCACGAATTAGCAACACTTAACATAAAAATTAAAATAAAAAGTTCCCCAAATATGCATGATTTAGTGATACATGTACTTGAGATCAAAGATATTAACCTGTGTGGTGTTGTCCACAGGCAATCTGTACAGCTGGGTTGTCAGCCCCGCCCACATCCAGCTCTGTGGGAGGGAGGCTGCTGGTCTTGGTGTAATCTGCCTCTTGGTCTGTTAGATCTGTTCATAAGACAAATTTTTTCAAATGCCTTAAACTTAGGAATCTAAGTAAAACTTTGTAAGAGGATCAAGATTTTCAGATTTTGTGTCAAATGTACATGTACATGTTCATGTACAATGTATCCTAAATAATAAATATTTTAATTTTACTTTTAAAGATATACAGTGATTAACTTGTCAACTTTTTGTGTTCTACTTTACTTTTACTTTGTTTTGATATTCATTATTTTTCAGGAATGGAAATAATTTCAAAAAGAATTTTTTCTAGTTGATAAAAGCCCTAACCTTTCTTGCTTTTGTTTCCTTTCAAGTGCATCAGTTTCTTCCTTAGATGTGGGGAATCCAGAGACTTAAAGAACTGCTCTAAATGAGCAGGAACATTTTTGCCTACAAAGTAGGAGAATAAAACCTGTCTTTACCAAGAACAGACACAATGAATAAAATTTTAACAAGGAATTTAGAAACTTGAAATTTCAGACCACAGAAATAAAAACCCATGCATACACCACTGAACTAAAAGTAAAACAAGTCTCTACAACCTTCTTAGTTCATATGCATGTACCTAGCATGAGATCAATGCTGAGTAGTTCTTTACTTTTCTCCAGTATTTGTCTGTCGATATCATCCCCATCCATGTCCGGGGCCTCAGCAGCACATGTCCGACACACCCCACACTCCGAGCACCCAGAGTCCCCTGCCCCGCACCCACAGGCTGTCCCTGGGTTCCTGTCCGCCTGACCCTGGTTGACACAGTCTACGCCGTAACCGGTGCACCTTCCACACACAGAACACAGCATACACATGTCATGCTTCCACTTGTGTTTCCCTGGAAATAGTTGTTCAGAAATTACATGTACATCTTCAGCATCACAGTTTATGAACAGATATAATGTTTTTATGCAAATGTAGTTTATTTTAAGTTAGAATTTAATTCAAAAATTTGATAACATTTATTTAGTAACAGGGCTAAATTATTGATAACCAATGAAGTTTCTTTACCTGGTGGACAGATATTCTCATCTGCCTCTGTCTCTTCCTCCTCGTCAGCCATTGTTACATTGTTCATCACTAAAACAATACACATAATTGTTAAAATATTGCACTATGAAAAAATTCATTGCAGACATGAATCAAGTAATAACAATGTAGAATCCAATGCAAGTCTGTTTGTAATTTGGAGTTAATAGAGAACATAAACAGTGTAAGATTTTCAGACTTTATATGATGTGACACTGACCCTCTTTGCTGGCTGCTGATGGGAAATCCCTCCCACACTGTCCTTTGTTGTTGATCCCAAAGGTAAAAACCTGACCCTTACTGCTTAGAGCTACCACATGGGCCTTGCCCAAGGCAACCTGGGATATTTCATGCTTCTTTAAGTCTGTTACTAAACCTGCAAATAATTGTTACACAATTCATGGCAGTATTTTTATGAAATACATTTTAAACAAGTAATAGTCCTGTACTGAAATTCTCAACAGAAAAATAATGAAATGGTTATCTATGTTTATGCCTTACCACTGCTTTGATCACAGAAGGTGGTGTCCTTGCCGAAAATAAAGAGTTGTCCTTCCTTGGTCACTACGGCACTACTTCCATTATTACAGGCTGCATTCACTACTAGCCTTGTTTCCAACCGAATCATCTTTCTGGGTTTGACAGCTTTTGGTTGTCTCCTGGCTTTTGCTTTAAAACGGAAAATAGTGTTATTTCAGATACCAGTGGTTTTATACAAACATAATCCATTATTTGACTTCTGTTTTATTCCTGATTTTCAAAAAAAAGGTAAATAGCACATACAAAAGAAAGTTTTGAAAATCTACAGTGAAAATTTGAAGCAGACATGGGAATAAATTCAATCCTAACAAGCAGTCAAAGTTGAGGCAAGATTTCCCAAATCACTTTGTGGGACATTGATCCGAGATTCAGAAGAGACGTCAGTACAAAATATTTAGCCTCGACGAATCTCGCCATTATGGTGTCCCCTTCACTTACAGACACTGGTGTCCCCGTCTTCTCCCCTCCGAGACGTCCCCACAAAGAACACACTCCCGTCCTCCGCTACCATCAGAGCATGGAGCCCCTCATGTCCGGTGACCACCTGTGTAATCTTGGGGGACTTGGTGATGGGTAACTCCGCCCACTTCCCCTGGGCGGGGCCTCCTTGCTTGATACCCAGGCACTGAGACTTGCCAGTGTAGATCACCTATAAATAAAGATCAATGTCAAGCTAGCCTATTTTCTTTAGATGACATGTATTTGAAATATGTGGATACATGGATAATGCTACAATGGAGATGTATCCAAACCTTTCCACCAACAGTTCTGATGAGAGCAAACTCCTTCCCAGCAGTAATACAGGCCGATTCTTCATCAAAGGAGGTTACTGAAAACAACAAAATTAATACAAAATATAGTGCTCAATACATAATCAGAGAGCTAAGTGTAAAGTTTAATGATGTCAGTTTTCAGATGTACAAACTGTACATGTATTAATTGTGTATAACATAATAGTGCTTTAAATAAATGTCACAAAATCACTGGAATTTCAAAAGATATGTTGTTTAGATTTTAAGGTATCCGATCCATAATAGCCCCAGATTCAATGAATCTGGATCCATAACAGATATGTATGGGCTTAATACTCAGTATACTTGGACATAATTTTCATGTTTAAGTATCAATATGTAAGAGTGGCATGTGTCCTAATAAATGACCTTTTCCTTTTTTTGAAGAGTTGCCCCCTTTGCTTTTAATCTACAAAAACTAATTCTAAAAAAAATCTCTTAGGCATAAAACTTATTTTCAATTGTTTTTGTAATCCTAATAACAAAATACATCTTTCCACCAAAGCATTTATCAATATTCTTAGTATTTAGTTTTTTATTTTAAAAATGTGCTTGTCCCCATAGACCTTAATGCAACCTTATTGTTTAGTTAATATTTTTGAAAATTTCTCTTGGTAATTTCTCTCGGTAAATCTTTTTCTACTCTAAATTGCTTTAAATTAATATCAAAGTCCTAATATGGATCGGATACCTTTGAGGAAGTTATGATTTTACATGTACATGTTAAATGTGAATGAACCACTTACCAATGGGGTGTCGGTTGATTTCATTATCATAGCCCGACTGACCCAGCACTTCTAGACACTTCCTGGTTAGTTTTAGTGGAATCTCATTCACAACAGTCATTGGAGTCTTATTTGGGTCAAACATTCTCACCACAAATGAATCCTATAAAACAGACCAAAGCAAACATTACATTATTTTTCACTATGCACATCATTGTTTCTCAAATATTTTAAAATCTCTATCATTTGTATTCTAGTGATAAAATCAGTCCAATGTTTAATTATCAGTATTAAGCCTTACATCTTTTGCAGCAGCTATCTGGCCAATGTATTCTCCATCACTGAAGAGAGCACTTGGTCCATTGTTTTTTCCTGAAAACAATTATTAGCATGTACATCAAAGACCTCCAAAAGCAAAAGAAAAAGTCAAACTTTATATCTATGCAATAACTTAATACTTACCATCCATTTTGCAGGAAGACAGAACTTCTAAAGATTTGGGATCCACCACACACAACTGGGGATGGGCATTATCATCACTGCGACAGAACAGCTTTCCCTGTAACACAGAAAATGCCAAATTTAATTTCTGTTTCTCTTAAAAGCATGTGGATGACAGTCATGCATCCAAATGGGTCAATATATTTTTTTAATCTACATGTACACAACACACACTTCTCTGCAGACTCGTAACTTTTTGTCCTGTATCAGCAGTATGGGACTGTTGATGCTTTCTGACTGACATTATCTTACATGCATATGTACTTACCCCTGCATAAGCCAGCCAAACATTAGCAGTTCCTGGAAAATCTTCTCTCTGTTGATACACATGCCCCTAAACACACAAACATATAAATGTAAATACCTTTTGAAGACCATTTTTTAAAAAGAATTTTTTAAGTGAAATAACCTTTCAACTACAGTTAACCAAGAAAATGGATGCTGCATTGACCAATACCTTGATGGTTGAGCCATATCCAGACCCGACCTTGAACAGTCCACTGGAGTTTAATATATACAGATACTGTCCATCACAGGATATAGCACTGGGAATGTTATTTAAACCATTGGCTGCAAAGAGAGACGCATTGAATGTACGGGAAATTGCAAAACTGATGCCTTTGAAATTAGTTTTGTTACATCTACAATTTGTTATAGTTGTATATTTGTAGTTATCCCCAAACTTGTTTGCTATACAGTATAAAGTAAGAAATTGGTTTTGTTTCATTCTCCTGTCACTACCATTTATTCGATGAAAAATAAGTGAAAAAAAAAGTAAACATACATTGTAAAATGTACAATGCACCTTGTAACCCAAAGATTGGCAAAGGGACACTTCTTGCTTAACTTTATATTTGATTTCAAATATTTGTCCTTCTTGTTATCATACTTTCATCAAAATAAACTCACTGTATCTCTACATTTCTTACATTCAAGTTTCTTTTAAAAGTGATTATAAAGGTTGATGCGAAATAAAAATATATTTCAATTTGTCAACAAACTCTTTGCTTCTTTAAAAAAATTCTTTCAAGAACAGAACAGATTATCAATGATGTAGAACCATCACACCTAGATACACTTGCAACTCAATAACCTTTACCACATCCTAGTGTACAGCAGTTAATACAACTACTATTAGATTATAGTGAAAGCTTTGTCTCTTTGTCTTTGTCTCATACATACTGTGATGGTGTCCCACTAGAGCCTCCACTTGGAACTTGTTGATCCTGGCCGCTGCTTTGATTCCCTGACTGAACCAATCAGGCAGCGCTGATTTACCCAGGAGTACGGCCTGTACACTCCTCTGTAACAGGGTCAGGATACCAGGCACCTAACACAAAATACACATATATAACACTTATTTGTAACATATCTGCCAACAAATATACAAATATCTTATTTTTTTGGTGAAATTGAGCATAAAAAAATGGATAACTTATGAAAGATGCAGACTGAAAATAAAAAAATTGTAAATGAAACTAAAAATACAAACCACGATGTGATAAGATAGATGAGGTCGAGGGTTCATCAGTATAGCTGACACAGCAGTGAGTATTTTACTGGTGTCCCCCAGGGCTATCACCAAACTGATTAGGGAGGAGCAGGCCAGGGACGGCAGGTCTGGGTCCTGACCAAGGTCACAGGTCAGCTCCATCAACAGCTCAAACAGCCCAGCTGATCAACCAATCAGAATGATCATCAAATTTTTTTTAAAAATTCTTTCATTTTTGAAATGAAACATAATTGAAGTGTTCTGCTTTAACTGTTTCTTTACTTTGGAGTTAATAAAAAATTTGTACATTGTACTTTAATAAAAGAAAATAAATCTATAAACTTTACTTGAAATAAGCATATTACAACAAAATAGATGAAGTGGAGTGAGGTTGACTTACAAACTACATCTACTGGTTCTGACTTCATGCTCTCGGGGTACTGGCCCTGTAGCAGGTCTAACAATGCTCGCAGGGCTTTTACACACAGCTCTGGGTACTTGATCCTGGTCTCTCGGATCAACTCAAACACACCACAGAGGCCAAGACCAACAATCTGTCAGAGAGAAAGATCTGCTAGCAACTTCTTAAGATTTGTAATTGTTCTAATTTAAGGGACTATATACAAAGAAAAT
This sequence comes from Magallana nippona, assembly GCA_033439105.1. Taxonomy (NCBI): domain Eukaryota; kingdom Metazoa; phylum Mollusca; class Bivalvia; order Ostreida; family Ostreidae; genus Magallana; species Magallana nippona. The sequence goes on along the minus strand of CM065918.1, from coordinate 11,947,483 downwards.
AATAACTACCCCACTGAAAAAAGTACATGTACAATGTATTGTTGAATTATATGTTGTCAGAAATATGGAGCTTGTGAATATACTTTCACTTGTAAAATAAAACTAAAAAACTAAAAATTCAATATAATTTATGACTTAAACATATAGAACCACAACAGCCACCTTTTCGGCATTGAATAGATGATACCAGAATATCAATGGTGGAACTCTGTGTACCTTTGGCAGTTTAATGGCCAGTTCTTTTGACTTTTCCTCCCCATCATCATCACTGTCCGAGTCAGTGGTGGGGGAGATACTCTGGTGGTAGATATGGGTGGCTTCATTCATACACTGTTCCAGCACAGTTTGTCTGACCGCTGCATACACAGTGAACAGGGACGGGTTGGCGTAGAGGTCAACACTAATCCGCCTTATCTCTGTTGACTCGGGACTCTTGTCTCTTTGCTGAGTGAAAAGAGAATAATATCTCTAAGTTTATTTGTAATTTTGCATTAAAAATTGATAAATATGACATCCATTTTGTAGCATATAAAACTTTTATAGAAAATTAGGCAGAATTTCTAAAATATTGAGTAGTAAAATATAGGAGTGGATTAATAATGTGGATTAATAATTAGCAGCCCTCTATAATATAGATAAATAATCTTAAAAAGTTATATAAACAATAATCTTATTAAATGAACATACCTTGTTTTTCTTTTCTTTTGATTTGAGTTTGCTTTTCTTTTTTCCTTTCCTCTTATCATTTTTCAGTTTCCTTAGAAATAAAAAAAAAACTTTGTCATATAAATTCTGAAATTGTACATCTTAAATTACTTCAAAACCCATTTTTTACATAAAATATCATAAATGGTTTTAATATGTCAATGTACATGAAATTGGTTAGTGAAACGAGTAAAATCAACATGTATGAACACTGAATGTATCTGTACAGTTACCCTGAGTACTATCTAATGTTGCTTTTACAATACAGAAAGGATGGAAATATAACAAAGTCAAACTAGAATATATACATCTACTGATTATTTCTTCCCATATTTCCTAAGAAATCAGATTTTGTTCAAACGGCTTTATGAAAAAACCGCATCACTTTCTAACCAGTTTTAGTCAATTTTTCTACATTTGAATATTTGCATTCTTTTTTAAAACTGCCTTGAAGTTCTTATACTGACACAGATGTCTTATTGATGGATTTTCTACATTATATTCTACTCCCCTGCCTTAATTTCTAAGAATTGTTACCTCCATAATTTTTTTTACAAAATATGCAAATGCTCTTTTAATTATTCATCTTAACAATCATTCTTAAAGTCTTATATAGTTATACCAATATACAATGTATCTATAATAATCAGGACAGAACACTGTAAACTCGAAAGGAGAGTTTGCTTATTCATAACGACAAATCAAAGAATTAAGGATGATTCATCATGGAAATATTAGAGAGTTAATGTCAATAATTGTTTAGTTTGAAGTTAATGCATTGTAATTTCATGGCTTAATTGACCCTTTTTGGTACTTGGTCCTGTACCCTTTCAATAGTGAATTTTTCGTCAAAAAATTGCTCTTTTAGGAAAAATAGTTTAACAAATATGACTCACTGGAAGTTAGCAAAAAAAAATTCTGTACAATTTTCTTGGTTTTCATTTTCAAATTACACATTTCATCATTGTTTTCATCACAAACTACACTTTACAGAACACTCAGGTATTTTAATTGTCATATATAAGGATGTCTCACTAGCACAGTTACAAAATCAGCATAGTCCCAAAATTACAGGACCCGCATGCAAGGGATATTATGCCCTGAATTTTGATGACCAAGATAAAGGTTAAAAAATAATGTAATATGAACAAAAATGAAAAAAAAAAATAAAGAATGATTAGAATAAGAATCAAGTCTGCATTTCTAGTCCATTTCAACATGGATATATAAGAGATAAAATGTTATGATACAATTGAGCAAAGATATCGTAGTGGAACATGTAACTTTATTAATCTCTAAACTCTTTTATACTGAGCAAATTGACATACCATGTAAACATAGTAGACACATGATAAAATTCATTAGCATTATTTATTGGGGGATTAGTCATTTGACAGACATCTTATCTAACATCAATTATGGTTGAGTGCTGCATTTTCTTTTAATTTTTGTTGTGTTCTCTTTTTTAACCTCATTCAGAAACTATTAAACGTATCATTGAGGCTGAGTGTGGCGAAACCAACAAAATTTTATAAATATTCCCAATGTATGAAACAGAGACAATTCCAATTTTTGAAATAAAAATGGAACGATCGGTGCACTCCCAGACATATCCGTGTCAAAAATTTTCCATACTTACTTGTTTTTGATGCTCTCTTCGTCACACCACTGAAATAGGTTGTGGAATTTGTCCCTCAGAATATCCCCAGCCAGGAACTTGGCCAGTTCGCTCCTCGATGCCGGAGATATCTGCAAAGTCGCCATTTTTTCTACTTATTTTCATATAATATATCTAACCTACACATCTTGTGTTTCAATGCAACATAAACGCGATTGAATTTTCTTTACAGTAGGATTGATAGCTCTCTTTTTTCACAAGACGTAAAAATAATGTCATGCAAGAAATGAAAGTACGGTAGCGAAGTGCGCATAAATTCACAAAACGAAAAAAAATATAGAGGTTGTTCTATTCATATAGTATGCATATTTCAATAATAAACTATCCTACTTATATATATTTACATATATATCAAGCTATTTTTAACAAAAGTACTTGTTAGTACACTTTCATTATTATTTTCGTTTTGGGGAAAAATTCCCTGGTCGCACTGGCTAATTTTGGCGCGGATCTTTCAAAATTGCAAACTTTGAAACGTTTTGACATTTTTAATATTACTCTTATAAATCTTAGGAAAAACAAGTTTAATTTTTAATAAGCAATAATCAAATGACAGTGTTATATATATAGTATAGCTATTGAAGTCATTCCGGAAATGCAAAAAAGCTATTTCTATGCGTACGTATATAGTATATAACGTATATAACGTCAGATATTTCTGATAATTAGAGCGTCCCACTTACTAATTTAAAAAATTGCTTACATTAAATGTAACATCAATGTTCGAATTTCCAAAAGTAATAGAAATTACAATTTTAAAGTTTGATAATCTTAATTAATTTTTGGAAATTTAACTTAAATCACGGAAATTCCAACTGGATTTTCCAACTTTAATGTTGGATTTTCCAACTTAATTCAATGTCTGAGTTTACCAACTTTGATATGATTATATAATTAAAATTTAGCGTGGTGAAGGTATAACTCTCGTTTTAAAAAAATGATATTTGGAAGGGACCTTGAAATAGTTTAAATTTATGTTGGAAACAAATCACTATGATGTTGATTTAACAAGCCACTGTTATTTCATATACTAGTATATAATAGTGTTTATTTTCATACTTGACAAGTTGTCTTGCAAAATAAACCACATTTTTTCATGTATAGTTACATAAATTTGGTTTAAGTGAGTTAAACTCATGATCTATCAATTTCCAATTTGATTAATTAATATATCTAAACCTGCTATCGTTTTATCATAATCTACACTTACCTTGCAAGAAACACAAAATTCTATAGTCTGGTTTTTGAAAGGGATCATCTCAAGATTTAAATAAGTACCCAATTTCTTATTTTTGTGGACTATTAAAAAGTATGTTGGTAGAAAAAAATTATTTCAAAATTAAAGAAGAAAAAAGTGAACTCCAAGGGTAGCATATTTCCGTATGTAATATATGTATTCCCAAGACGAAACTTTTTTTAATTGACTGACCCACCTCTACAAAATTTTTAATGTCATGAATGCACAATGACGATGTTCACCTACCAAACAACAACAAAAATCGTTTCAAACAAAGAATTTCTTGGGACAAAGGCAAACAAACTTTTTTTATCAATAATTTGTGTTCAATTTGGTAATCGCAAATTATCAAAAGGTGTAATATATATATAAATACACACACACACACACACACACACACACACACACACACACACACACACACACACAATTACTCTCTTTTTAGTTTAATATTTTCAAATTTTTTAAACTGAAAACACGAATCTACATTTTTTTTCACGGACACATGTAATAATTATCATTACGGAGCTCTGAACGAATCTAAGGTCGTTTTATAAAATTCTGCAATTTTTTTTATCAATCTAGAAAATCAAAATATTTCTCGCTTTTTTTTCGTGTTCATTCAAATATTAATTTAATTTTTGTCAGCGGTTGAGGTTGAGGAGCGGATGTGCCGCCCCTACACATATCAATGCAAAATAGTAAAATATTGCTACATAAATATTATTATATTCATTACTGATTAACTGAACTTCAAGGGGCATAGACACAATTTCGGATGAAAATTTTATTTCTTATTTTTTTTTTTTTGTATAAAATAGCTTACTTGTGTATTTTGAACATTCCACCAAACTTTGAATGTTAGAAGTCATGTTACAAGCGAGATACAGAGGAAAGAAGTCGCTGTTGTGTAAAAATAAAAAAGATAAAGCCTCAAGGTCCTGTTTACAAATAATGTTAGGTAAAGAATGACCATTTCTTTGACAAAATAACTTGTGGAAACAAGATAAACTGATTCAATGTGTTCATACATAATTTAATCAACAACAAAAAGCAACATTGGATTGATACTTATACCAATACAAGACATATTATGTAAACAATAAGAGTATTACGGGGCGCTCTCTCCCGCTCAGGACTATTACTGGGCCAACCGTGAGCTTATTCTCTTGTTGTTGGACCCAGCCTCATAAAACCTCCAACAAGCAAACACGCGTTTTAGTTTTCAGACTTTAATATAGATTTTACATGAACTATACTTTTACGTGAGTTTGGTATGCATCAGCACCGAAGGTCTGATTCCAACTGCCCATCATTTACAATTCAGAATAATATATAATGAACAATGGAACAACACAATGAAGGATTAACATAATAAGTACAGATGTAAGTAAATCAATTATCAAACAGCTATTGAGAAACTCGGGACATTTTAGCAGCATGTACATAAAAGGATTAATAAGATGAAAGAAGCTTAAGTGTCAATAAACATAAACAGAAGTCAATTAAAAGATTAGCTGTCCATCACTGATTGTGCCTCAGGTGGGATTAATGCTGTGCGGAATTTATAACGTTTATAAAACAGTCGAAATAGATGAAAAGTTTTTGTAACAATTAACACAGAGTCCGAAAAAGTTAATTTACACAATAATTAAAAATAGTCCGAAAGATTGAATTTCACACCGTGACACATGCTTCGCGTCCGCGTAAAACACGTCCTCGTGTTTTGAATATATATCATCGACGGTAGCCTCGTTGTTGTCTTCTTTGCTGCCTGTGTGGTTGAAATCGGCGGTCAAGTTGTTTATCATGCAACCAGGCCTCTAGATGTTCGTTATCACATTCCAATACCCAAATGGTCTGCAGCAGGGCGTTGTTTTGTTCCCTCAGCTGTTTGATTGTATCGTCAGCCTCTGTCTGAATTTTCGTTACATATTGAGAATGTTCACTCCCGGTATCTTTTAGTTTCCTCTGCATTAAATCCATGAGTACTTTATCACCGTGTGCCTCTGCTTCTAATTTTTGAATTTTCTTTAGATACATATCAATGTCAGAACGTTTCGAGTTTTCTTGGAGCTTTGTTCTCAAGTCCGTATTTTCACTTTGAAGTCTTGCGTTCTCAGACTTAGCACTTTGTAAATTTTCAGCCATACTCTTCGTAAGTTGATCAGACTTGCGTAGCTGAATCTTAATGTTGTGTAGCTCAGTTCGTAGAATACTTGAGGTATCAAACAAAGCATGAAATTGATTGTTACGAATTGAATTAAACGGCAATTCTCTCAAAGTACGTTTGTTTTCAAGATATTTGCACAGTCGTTTCATGTCTCGCGTCTTTTTACGACCCAAAACTCCTTCCTTTTCAACACATTTTGTTGGTTTCTTCATCTGTGTAAAACACATTCTGGAATAATGTCCAATTCTGTGACATCGGTAACACTTCTGGTTGAACGCGAAACATAAAACGTTGGGATGCACGTTTCCGCACCTTCCGCACACTGGACGCTGACTTGAGGGGAAGCTGAACTTCTTCTGTCTCCACTGCGGTCGGAAAGAATATTCCATGTTGAATCTAGTTTAAATCGTCTTCTTCATCTGTAGACTCTGAATCTGGGGAAACTCGCTAAACTGTTGTAGAGGTCCAGGATCTGACTACTACAAAATATATGTAGCAGTCCCGGGTGTCGTTACCCGGATTCTCCACCAAGTATTACGGGGCGCTCTCTCCCGCTCAGGACTATTACTGGGCCAACCGTGAGCTTATTCTCTTGTTGTTGGACCCAGCCTCATAAAACCTCCAACAAGCAAACACGCGTTTTAGTTTTCAGACTTTAATATAGATTTTACATGAACTATACTTTTACGTGAGTTTGGTATGCATCAGCACCGAAGGTCTGATTCCAACTGCCCATCATTTACAATTCAGAATAATATATAATGAACAATGGAACAACACAATGAAGGATTAACATAATAAGTACAGATGTAAGTAAATCAATTATCAAACAGCTATTGAGAAACTCGGGACATTTTAGCAGCATGTACATAAAAGGATTAATAAGATGAAAGAAGCTTAAGTGTCAATAAACATAAACAGAAGTCAATTAAAAGATTAGCTGTCCATCACTGATTGTGCCTCAGGTGGGATTAATGCTGTGCGGAATTTATAACGTTTATAAAACAGTCGAAATAGATGAAAAGTTTTTGTAACAATTAACACAGAGTCCGAAAAAGTTAATTTACACAATAATTAAAAATAGTCCGAAAGATGAATTTCACACCGTGACAAGAGGACTCAAGCTTTGTTTACAAAACAAAAAATTCTAACCTCTGTAACTCGCTTGTAACTCGATATTCGACTTTCAAATTTTGACAAAGCAATAAAAACATCCATGTTGACCATTCTAGAAATTAATAATGAAAAAGTAAATGTTGAAATATTCGAGTTAAAATCGTGTCCAAGTTCCTTTAATAATCAAAATAGAATATACCTGTACTAGTATTCGCCAACTTATTCATGGTTCTACTAATACAACTAGCATGATTTGAAACATGTACGAAGACAAATAGATTTTGATAAAATAAAAACAACAACCAAAATTTATAACAAAAACATTTTAATGAAAACAATCTTTGTACAATGATTTTAAAACGAGCGAGTGTTGATACACATGGCACAACCGATGACGAACTCCTCCCCTGTGGGAGGGTGGTCTACTCCCAGCGGACAGACAGAGCCAGGGAGTTGCTTCCCGCAAGGTCCTGAAAATAAATACATAGTGTAGTAAAACCAACCGTTTACCAACTTATAAAGAATGCGCATATTTTTGAAGAATTGAAATCAACCAATCGTTAATTAAATGACCAGAAAGTGAATATTTATCAAGCGGTATAATATTCTATTATAAAACATAATAGAGATATATTGTTAATTCGTAAGAAGTGTTTGGGGGGGGGGGGGGGGGGGGTAGTAGTTGTCACAAACCGAATGGCCCGAGTAATTCAAACGTTACCTGCAGGGCATTTGGGTAAGCTGGATGCTGGTTTGTTATGGACTGTTGTGTAGTTGCTGTGACAGGGGTCACAGAAATGGGTGGTGCCAAAACAGTGGTAGAGAGCCGGGGAACAACAGTATCGGCATTTGTATAGAAGATACTCAGCACCGTGAATGGAGCAAATCTACAGAGACAGAAAGAGCATAATGCAGTCGAGAAATTATATCTTATGTACCAATTACCAAGAATTTTTATTAATTCCATACATGGAAAGTTCGGAGGATATCATTAGTATCACTGTTTCTATAGGAGAAGGTTGATTTTCTGACCTTGTTTTTGGTGGTGTCGGCACATTGAGGGCAAACCAAATCTGAGGGATCCACTTCCTCCACGGATTCTTGACAACGCCCTTCTCCTCCAAAGTAAGGCTACAAAACATTGCATATTTGCAAGTCATAACTTCAATGGGTTATTTATTAAAAAAAAAAAAGAAAGAGATTAATACAAAACATACTGTTCGTAATATTTCGACGCTAAAGCCCAATAGGCAAAACATAAAATGTGGTATATTACAATATCAAAGGAAAACAATAGGTTTAGTATAATTATACTTTTATCTACCTGCTGACATTTTGAACACATGTAGTAAGCGTATCTGTCCATAGCATATCCAGTGGGGTCCTGGAAATATTTCCCTGACGGGTTTGTGACGTCACTTGAATTGAACAACCCGTCGTGTTGTAGTCGTGTCAGGGCCTTTGACTTTATTTGATCGTACAGTTGAATCAGCTGACTCATGATTTCATACAGGTCGGGGTGGCTGATCGAACTCTGTAATATGAATGGAGCTCCTTTATTTCTTTCCCTCATTAAGTTTTAATTGACATGCAGTGACTTTCTATTTTGAGAAATCGGGAAAACTTACTTTACAGAGTGGGCATGTCATAAACCCAAACGTAATTCTGGATCCGTGCCAGCGATTTTGTAGCATCTGTTTGATACAGGTGTGATGAAATATGTGTCCACAATCAAGCTAGATAAAAAGAAATAAAATTTACTTTGAATTTCGTAGTACACAATTTGTAGTACAAGTGTATTAAGCCAACTTTCATTTCAGTTATGATGATTTCACTATAAGGTAGTTTGAAGCTCGAGATAAATATAATACCTGAGCATACCTGGGGTACGTAAGGTAATCGATTGGTACATTTTCAGAAAATTGTCCTGACTTACCTGCATGACTGCCTTTGACGCCCACGGTTCGGCACACACAGGGCAACAGCCGTCTCCGTAGTGAGGGTGGGGCTTACACCCCTCCACCAGGCAGGGGGCACAGGAATTCTCGTTGGGGATCCCCCCGCAGGGATGTCCGCAGGGTAACGGTCGTCGGCAAGCTTGGAATAATTCCTTTAAATTAATAAATCGAAGGTCTATACATGGTTAATGCAATGTTATATCAAAAATAAAATATACGAGTGATTTAGGCCTATTAAAATTTTTTTTTATACCAATTACATTGTGAAGAATCGCAGAAAAGATAAGCTTAGTTTCTGCCGTAATGGTAAAATTCAATATAATTTACAACTCAAGACTGTTAGGGCATGTATATTTGACAATGTAATCATTTGTTAGCAATGCATAATAATTAAACTATTTCTATTCCACACTCTGCGTCTCGTGGAATGAAAATGTACAGCTAGTATCACATTGGATACACCATAAAAATAAGCTTAAGATTTTTTAGAAAAAGAAAGGAAACATGGCACACAACATACAAAGATCGCACAGATAGAGTTTAAACATGAAATTAAGGCAATTTTTACTCACCATTTGTGGAGCTAAGGTGCACATTTTTTGAGGAATGAAGTCGTTCAGGCTTATTTTTATTTTTATATATAACCATACGTAATCAGATATTTTTAGAATCGTTTTGGAAAATCTAGAAAATCTAGAATCTATTTTTAACATGGTACGCAGAAATCATAGTCTTCACACTCACTTTCGTTTTCACGTTTTCACGTTTTCAGAAAGAGAGAGAGAGAAAGAGAGATGCCTACCCGAAGTGTCCATTGTCCAGATGATTGTTCGATAGTAGTGCTTGCACAAGGATGACCGTACGATAAATGGTGTTGACAACTTTGAGAAATGATATCCTGCACAGACATATTAAAAGTATATTAATTGCCAATTGATTTCATCAATTATACGATTAAATACTAAAATAATCATTGATGAACAGTACTGGACTATACATTACAAAATCGATTCCTAGTGTTATCACAGACAAGGACACTGGAAAATGGAAGTACATGTATATAACCATAACATCAATATTAATTAAGATATTTGATATATTTATTGTCAATGAAATTGCAAACATTTTTCGCATCTTCGCCATGCAAAGGTTTCTTGTCCGCACCGTGGAGGGGCACCTTTGGCGGAGTAATAGCAAAGATGACCTATTTCAAGTATTTGTAGCAAAAACACCCTGATATGCAATATATATGTGCCATCACATTAATATACCGTATAATATATCCGTATTCATATACATTAAATATTTTAAAGCATTTTGGATTTAAAAATAATCTAATTCTTCTGAACTTGAAGACTTACCATGTCTAAATCAATTTCTGAACTAATACTATGAAAGTTGAGACAATGTATTATATTGTTAGGTTTGAATTGCCAGTCTGTAGCGTTTTCAGTCTTGTACAATTGTTCAAAGAAAGATAACTCTAATCGCAATTCAGGAAGAAGAATCGAAACGAAAGTAGACTATATGGCAAGCGTTCGTGTGTTACATTTCTGGTGATAGACAGGATCTGATAGACTACATTCTTCGTGCAACAGGGAACACAAAAAAGAATCTCGGTAAAAATATCTGCACGTTTGTTTTTTTTTAAGGTACGACAATTATTTTGATAAAAATAATAAAATGTTTATAATGTTATATGGTACATGCGGGTAAGCTGATGGAAAGACATGTTCATACACAACACTAGCTGTTTATCGTAAAACGAATAACGTATTATTATATGACCTCCCCTTTTGTTTTACAAAATCCCATCAATCCATTTTTGCAAAATTTATCCATATCATGATTTTTTTTATGATAATGACTTAATTTTTAAAGTTACACTTCAAACTCTTCAATGTATCTTATTTTAGAGAAAGGAAAGCAAAATGGGACCAAAGAAAAGGCCAAAATCAGCAGGTAAAAAATCTAAGAATGACTCAGGAGAATCAAAAGCTTCAGAGGACTTGCAATTGGTAGTTAAAGACCAAGATTCAAAACCAATTCAAGAATCACTAGAAAGCCAAGAACCCAAGCTCTCACCTCAGCAGAAGGAAGTTGAAGCAGAAAAAGAACCTGACAAAGTTGAAGATAAGAGAGAGGAGCAGTGTGGTGAGAAATCAAATGACAACGAAATGGGGGAACAGCCTAGAAAGAGGAAAAAGAAGAAAAACAAAAAGCAAGACGATGAAGCAAATGAAATAGATAATACAGTAAAAGAAATTAATAAATCTCCTTCTAAGCAGGATAAATTCTGGAAGGATATTGAAGATCTTTGTAAAGATTGTCCTGATCCCCTTTTTGACTTTTTTAAAAAATTAGCCAATGGAAAGCATTGGACATTTTTGAAAGAATTAGAAAGAGAAGACCTTGACCTTGTTTTGGATTTGTGCAAGGTATAAATATGATACACTGATACATGTCATTTATAATCAATATTATATGTGATATCAAGATGAAATCAAATTTTAAGTATTTTAGTACAGCTTGTAAGGTGCAGTAGTACTTGTATCAAATAATTTCCACGTGTTATACATTTACATCTTTGTAGTGTGCTGGTGCACAGAGGGAGCCATCGCTAAAAGGTCACGTACAAACCCAGCAAAGGTAATATAAAAGTTTGTCAATTTTTCTTTGCTATGTTAAAATGGAATACAGTAAAAAAAAAATGAAAAATGTATACTACCTTTAGAAGGCTTTGTATTAAAGCCGTTTTAACAAGAGCTTGGACTTTTGGTGGGATGTTACTATCTAGTTTGTTGATCAAAACAAGCTGTCAAATATTGACTTTTCTTCTGATTCGCTGAGAGCTCATCAATATTCATAGAAAGTTATTTTTTACAAAGATCTGCTCTGTTAAGTGAAATTGACTCTGTTTCAATTGAAATATACATCCCTGGATGAAGTTGGACAAGTGTTCAATGTATTAATATGGTATCTACTTGCCAATAACTAGACAGTTAACCATGAGTCGACCACGCCTTCATCAAATCGGCGTTTGTCATGTACCGCACAAAGTCCAAGCTCTTGTTAAAATGGCTCTATATGAATTACAATATTTATAAGATCTATAATACTTAAGAGTGTTCTTAAATACCTGTTATAAAAGAGTGCATGTCCTAAAATCAATGTAGCTCAACATGACATAATCAAGGGGGACTTGTGCTTAACAGTATCAGTGTCCCAAATTCTGGAGCAGGTCTATATCAAAGACGTGCTGAGCCCTATAATGACCTGAGTTGCATTGATGATGCACCTTGGATTTCACTTCACCAGTTAGGTTTCAGATGCTACATTTTTAACCAATATCTTTCCTTTGATGACCAGGTTAGTGGATCTCATTCTGAGTCCATATCAGAAGAAACTTTAGAGATCATCTCATACCAGACATTCATGGGATATCTATGTAACATGGATTATTTAATAGATGAATTAATAAGATATTTTGTGACTAAGGCTGTATAAATTGGAGACAATTTTTAGCCCTGTAATAAGTAGTATCGATTGTAGGAGTTCCACTCCTTAGTAACTATTAGCTCTCCTTAAATCAAATTGTCAGGAATTCCAACCACTCAAGCTGATACGAGAGCTGAGATCAAAACAACAGTGTGATATAATACACTGTACATGTATGTCATTTCATTTGGCATATACATTAATATATGGATGCTATAAAATAATTGAAGATAATCTTCTAGCTATATATGTATTATACTATATTTTTCCTTTGAACTGGTTTTTTTTTTAGTGAGAGGAGGGGGAAAACTAGGGGAAAAACTAGTGATACATCACACACCAAATATGAAGAGGAGTTAAAGAAAAGGACGGAGGAAGTTGATAGATTGCATAAAAGGTAATTAACTTACCAGGTAAGTAAGACATTAGTACAGTTAACATGATTATAATATGAATAAAGATATTTAAGGGTTACATGTGCACATATTATCATTATTTAATTAATATCCATCCATACAATACTTCAGCTTCACATAATTGCCAAACATAAAAAATGTTATGTTGATTTTTTTTATATGGTTATCTGATCAACAAAACAAGATACACACTTCATACTTGTAAAGATTAAGCAACTGTGTTACACAAATTTCTCAACAGCCTGGAAGCTTCATTAGAGACACAAAAGAAATTAGAAACAGACTGCAAGTTGTCTCAAATGGACAGAGAAAAAATCTATCATCAGTAAGTCTGATTCAATGTTTCTAATAAGCTGACCAAAGTTTATTCTACGTTTAATGTCACTCTCAATATACCAAAACTACAAGGGAGGGGGATAAAATTAAAACAAACAACAATTTTAAACAAGTTATTTTTATTCATTTACATTAATTCAAATAACAGGAGTATTCAGGCTACACATAACTTAAGCTGTTTAATTATCTTTCTTGTCAGTTATAAAGACAACCCCCTTGAGTATCCTTAAAACTGTCCATATTGTGGTAGAGACATTTCATATTTCTACATATTGCAAAATCTTAGTTGCAAAAAGTAAAATCAAACTGGAAAAGATAGAATTGGAGGTAGGGTTTTGTTTTTGTTTGTTTATTTTAAATGATTTCTTCTAAATGTATGTGCGTGGGTGACGTTATACATCAAATTAACTTTGGACAGCCTTTTACAAGTTGATAATAATATGATATGATAATTCAATAATAATTCATGTATTTATTTTCATTATCCCTCTATTTACTTGAAAGAAGGGGGAATATAAACAAGTACCGTATTTTTCGGGGCATTTTTTACCCCGATGCACAAGCCTCGGTTTATCCCACAGATCGGCTTATCGTAGGCTCAAAGTTGAAAAAATTAAACAGTTAAATACAAAATCCACTCCTGAATTTTGTTTGAAAATGAGCGATTCAGCTTATGCCCAGCATCGACATATGCCCCGAAAAATACGGTAAAATAAGGTTTTGTTAGTCCGTTGGACAATATACCGGTAATTCAAATTTTATACATAATAATTTATTCAGCTTCTCCATCTGCACTTAAACTAATGTCAAATTTGATTCTACATAGGTTGAATGTAAGAGATGAGGAGTATCTTCATTTAAAAAAAGAAAATGAAAAGTTTAGGGATGAGGTCATGGATCTAAGGATGCAAATACGAAGGGAAGAGGAAAAATATAAAAAATTGGCAGATTTAAACAAGCAGTTAGCAGAGGATAGGGACCAGTTCAAGGATCGGTAAGTTTAAAAGCTTAAGTCTCAAAGGGTTTTACTGCACCAAAATCTTGCGGAAGAACTTTATTTGACAAAGGTTTAAAATGCCCCCTTAAATTAGCATCATGATTTTACCATATGTTTAGGTTTATTTTGTACAGGTTTGTATGTGAAGTTAATTTTCAGTTTGGTCCAACTTCCCTCAGTATAAAAGTATGACATCATAAAGTTACCCTTTTTTGCATTCAATTGATTCATTGCAAACAGTTTTTCTTCCAGAAAACATTGAGTATAGGCTTGAACGAACATTACATTTTCTTATGTACCAGTATATATTGAAGACTTATCTAAACTCCTCTACAAAAGAAAGAAAACAATCTGTCACAACCCTACACCTTAAAAATACTGATTTATGGGGGTCAAAGATGAATTTTACCATATATAGTCCATTTTTAAAACATGAACTCGTAGAAGGGTAATTGAAGTAAAGAGTCTCAGTTTTGCTCAAAATAAAAAACTTCATGACATATTTCTAATATGTATGGTTTATAAAATGCTACTTCTTCAGATTTAGTAAATTAGCAGAAACCAAACTAACGGCAGGAAATGCACACATTCAGAATTTAAGTGATATGAACCGTCCTCAAAAATTGGGAGAGAAGTTATCAGAACTCTACGACAACGAGTGGACAGATGCATTTGAGGACCTTCGAGACAATGAAAATTTAAATGAAAAATCAATTGTGCAGAAATTGCTGGAGATTTTTAAAGTATGTATTTATGTATCTGTCTGCTTATCAGCATAATTTAAGCATATTACGTGTAATAAATCAAACAAACATTGCAGTCATGCAAATTCTTCATTTTCCTGTGTTCTAGTCTTCACATTATGGACCTTTATCAATCGCTTGTCAATATCTTGTAACTATGCAATTTTCTACAACAGGGTTGATGCAAATTTTCATTTGACTGTTGAAATGTGTAAATTAATGTTCTGATTGAACAGCTGATGACTCTTTATCATACAAAGTTAAATATTGGTTATAACAAACATTTCACAGACCTGTGTATCCTTCTGTCAACTCAATGCGGAGCAGCAAGAAATGAGTCTAATAGAGTCGGTCAGGAAATCGTTGGATTTCTCGTGGACTGAGAAGTCAGAGCTATGTAATGGATCCTTAGAGGAATCAAACCAGGTAACTATTAGTAATAACAATGGTAAAAGCAATGATAAATGAGAAGTGATTTCTCATTTAATGGAGAATTATATGAATTGTAGTCTTTGTCCTGTGATATTGTAGATTCCTTATTTCAGCGATTCAACTGTTTTACATCAAATCGGAGAATTTAAAATCGCAATTGGCATATTTTTATCATAGTTTCATTTAATTTACATTTGTCTGAAAAACAAAGGCAAGATATTAAAATTCACAAGATGTGCTTTTCGCGTCTTAAGATGTGCTTCTCGCGATTTTACGCAGATATTAATTTTTCGCATTAATTAGGAATCTACAGTCACCCTCGATGGTTAACAAAATTTTAATGTATGGTGAATAATTCAGTGGATTAAAACAATGGCATTATGGTTTACTGAGAGAGCAGTACTTAACATGTCATGTTTGTTTATAAATTGCAATGCATTTGTTCCATTGTTCAGAATTTTTGTTTAAGATACATGTAAATGTAAAATATATAAAATAAAACAAGAGAAGGAAGATAAAGTCCATGCACAAATGTATACTGTATATTATAACTGTACATGACTTTGAAATAAAAATCAACAAAGGTTCAATAAAAGGTCATTCATACATGCATATTTAAGCTCTATCTTGGTCCAACACACAGACTTACAGACTGTACATGAATAAAATAATTTTGTTGATTTTAAGAGAGACTATGGAAATACTGGCAAAACTGCAAAAGTACCCAGTAAATACATGTCAGACAGGTTTACTTGACAGCTGCATGTAAGGGATAAACAGAATGTTTTCTTTTACTTTTATAGGATATTTTAACACGCACGGATACCAAAATTCTCAAGGATTTACAAAAAACTAAAGCTGGAATTAATGTGGCTAATGTTAAAAAGGTTTGTATCATTGTGTCCCAAAGCATAATTTAATAGTACAGTAAAACTCGATCACAGATATAGCAAAATATAGGATATAGCGAAGTTTTTTGGAGTCCCCGGCAAAACTCTTAACAAAAGATTGCCAAATTTTCCGGTTAATAACAAATTTGGATTTAATGAATTTACGAATATAGGGAAGCATTTTGCCAAAAACGCTAAATAGAATTCACAGCCAAATGTAATACGCTTACAGTATACAGTAGTTTTCATTGTGTGATGGTATGTATGTGTTCTGTAGATGTTTCTGGCAGAAAACCCCAACTATGCAGCACTGGGAGAAAACGTCCAGGCGTTTATTAATGGCTGTCTGGAGGTTTGCTGGCTGTCTGCCATACAGGACCCTCCTCTAGCGTTTGATTGGAACTTTCCGGAAGGCTCTGATGTGGCAGACAAAGTGGTCAAGTTGTTCACCAAGTCTGGGACCAAAGTGGACTTTGTTGTCTGGCCTGTGATGAAACTCCATGTGGATGGTGATATTCTGTCTAAAGGTGTTGTACAACCCATTCCAGAGGAAAAGATCAGAAAGAAGGATCTTTAATTAAAAAAGTGAAGTATTAGTCAAAATGATTACAAAAAATTGCATGATTTAATACATATTCATGTACCGTACTGGTATTTTGAATATAATAACGACGTGTGTTTACAAGGTGTATAGAAATTTTTAAAATATATTACATGTAAGAATTTGTTTGTACATGTATCTTATAGTTGAACATTGTACAGCTGTATGAGCTGGCCCTATGATATCGCGGTAGTTAAATCATTTTTATGAAAAATCTGTCAATACGGAAATATTTCCAGAAACTAATGTTATTGTGAGTTTCCTCTATTACATACCTCAGTGATGTTTAGCGTACGTGCCTTTATTTACTATGTCTAAAAATATCCCAAGGTCAAATGTCAATTTCAGCGCGTGCTACTACAAGTGAACAGAAATACCGCAATACCATAGAACCCGCGATATGATAGGAAACAAGTATACTATGAATTGTATTTAATTTTCCTGAATGAGTATGAATACCTATTGGTGTGTATGTATAGACATGCATAATTTACATTTTTCATTTCTATTTTGTTGATCTACTAGACCACTACATTATCAATGAATGAAAGAATATTTTTTGTGTGCAATGCAGAGAAATTTTCATGTTATTCTGACAACTTGTGATTTGTGAAATGCCTTATTATAATAAGCAGATTCACACAGTTCTTTCCAAGAGTCATGTCCTCTAGCATATAAAGCTGATTTATATTGAGATGGGCAAATTTACTTACATGTACATTGCTTGTATATTTACCAGTTTATGAGTAAGAAAAAAGTTTAACATCTTTGTTTATTTCACTGTTACAGTTAACAGTCTGTCTTATTTTTACAATGTACTAACAGGCACTTGTATCTGCATAATGGTTACTCCTTTGTATGATAATAGCTTCAGACCTTGTGTAAGAGGGTTTAATTTTGCAGATTCATTTTTTTTTTTTTTTACTTTTTTACTTTTATTAGAAGTAAGATATTAATATTAAACACATCTTGCATTTGAAATGAGACTGCAAAATCTAGCCATTGGCAAAAATAAAGCACTGTATATTACTGTACAACAGTCTGGTTAGAAATGTTGTATTTTACTGTTAGCAGTCAATGATTCTATATAACCCCCATCTGTTACTTTAAAACATTACCTTAATTCATTTTCTATGTATTATTTTTAATGTATTTAAAAGTATATTTTTTTATAACTTTATTTTGAATTCTTTTGTCAGCATTGTATATCAGGGACGTCCCTGGTATGATTAATTTTTTTGGATATGCTTGTTATTCTCCAATTTTTTTTAATATACCAGTGTACCGTATTATACTTAGATAAAAATTTTAGACTGTGATTTTTTTTTGTTCTGAACTTCCAACATTATCATCATGTACAGTACGTACTCTATAATCAGGGGTATCAAAATATCACCACAGTAAATTGTTTTTATCAATTCTCATTGATCACAATCAAAATGAATATAACATATAAATATGCGTGTATAATTTGAAACAAAAATGAAAATAAATTTATGACAGATATGGACTATTTTTTATAGTGTTTATTTCGTTTTTTTTTTTGGACTTCATCTAATGGACATAATTTTACAAAGATGGAAAGGAACAAAATAATTAATAGGGCCTAGTTACAGCTATAAAAGAGAAATTACTTGACAACTGTGATGATAATAATGATCAAGAAATGCAAAAGCGCAAATATTTTTTTCCACCTGTCACACTATAGAAATTCAAAACAGTAATCTCCCTTTCACTTCTCTGAAACTTATGATACGTTTATATACCGTGCTATTTTCCCTCAGATTTTAATGATATATGTATTAATACCTGCTGTTAGCGTTGAAATTTAATTTAATTAAACAACAATTACTGATAAAGATGACATCACCGGCGGTATTGTCATGATTGTTGTTTGGGGGGGGGGGGGGGTGCTATAATTCAATTCAATTCAATTCATTTTCTTCGTTGACCAATTAAAACAGGAAGATTATACAATTAACATTCATAATGCACAATAAGCACATCCACAAGAGGATTATGATTGAAAGGTGACGGACATAAATATTCAATAAACACATGAACCATGCATACAGTACAGATTTAACGTTAAAGAAAAAATTATCGACTCTCAACGTCATGGCCGGTTAGCTCAGTCGGTTAGAGCGTCGTGCTAATAACGCGAATGTCGTGGGTTCGACCCCCACACTGGCCATGTCTTTTTAACTTTTCCCCACATTTTCTAAAATACGATATTTGTATCAACTCCCCGGGTGAGGTCGATCTCAAGCAGGGTTCGACATAAACCTTAGTCCGTCAGTCACAAACTAGTAGATTTCAAGTCGTATTAACATTTTTTTATACTATGGAAATAAAAAATTCTGCTTAAATTAATTGTGAATAATTTATGTGCGATTGTCAACATTCTACTGGAAAACGCTGGTTTCATTTTTAGCTCACCTGAGCTGAAAGCTCAAGTGAGCTTTTCTGATCACATTTTGTCTGTCGTCCGTCTGTCTGTCCGTCTGCATTAAGAACCTCTACCCTATACACTATATGAGTGTTTTGGCCCCGCCCTAGATTCAAATCCCTACATTGGGAGACATGAAATTTAAAATTTTGATAGATGGCTTTATTTTCTTTCTTTATACACATTGTGAGACCCATTAATACAATGGTAATAAATAGAGGATTGGGGAGAGGGGCATATATCCTCCCCTTTACATCTGAGAGGTGGTGACGGGAGCTTACATGAATGCCTCTTCCACCAAAACTGGTGACTTTTGATACTTATATAATTGTTATTGCTAGCGCTCTCGAGCGCTACCAACTACGTTAGTCTTCATTACTGGAATACAAATGCTCGACTTCATGGTAGGGCATTCTGGGAATACTGTACTACTCTAGGTAAACTCTGCCATGTGAATTTCGTTTTGTCATCTAAATATAATCTGAAGTAACTGTAGCTTAGGTTTTATAATGCCAAGTTATTTAAAAAATTATATAAATAACTAACTTCCTTACCTCGGAAAACAATTTCGGATATGTTTTCCGAGCTTACCGGAAAGGCCCGAGAAGATTCGATTGCTACAAAACAGTACCAATGTTCTACTGATCTTGAAAATGTTCACCTCGAAATTGAAATTACAGTAAATACAGAATAATTAAAGCACAGTTAATGAGTTACACCATCGCCGATGTGAAGCTCACTCTAGATTCACATTTCTATAAAAATAGACTTCAACCCCACTCCAACACAATTCCAGTGCACCGCTGTGCCTTCCTATTAATAATAAATCGATTCAGAAAATTAAACCAATGTTTTAAAAATATCCTTTTGTGTTTTTTGATGGCTTCAGCGCTAGCTTACCAATCTTTTTCAAAGATAAGCTTGTGACAGATCTACGACAAGCTTTTACATCAATGCATGAGGGAAGATAGTGGATCTTTTTTTTTTTTTTGCGGGGGGGTTGGGGGGGGGGTTACATCCCAACTTGATGGTTGATATTAGAAAATGATTTTTTTAATATCAGAATATATTTTTTTTTTAAATACTAAGCGGAGTCCTTTACATGTTATTGTACGTGTAATCGATAACTTGAAGCCGTTGGGGTGTACCCTTTAAATTAAGCCATTCTAAACATTCTTCGCCGTCTGCGCCGCTCCCCGCTATATCTGGCTAGCGCCCAATATTTTATTGACCAATCGTGATTTAACACGAGAACTGCAATTTCATCATCACTTCTACTATCGAAATAATGATATAGCCCTCATGTATTTTTTGTCAGTCAGTCTTGGCACTCTATCGCCTCAGGTCGAATGATACAGGTAAGTGCGACTTGTATCATTCTGTTTAATTAAGTGGTTATCGGCACGTGTAAGTGTTTAAAAGTACCATATTCCTTGATATTTCTATAACTGATAGATACTGCCCTCATACTATGTTCATAAGAATCCAAAGTTTATATACCTTGCTATTAAATTTATTGCAAATTCAAGGAGTCACGAAAATGGGTCTGAGCCGGTTGGTTTTAAAGATGCTGATTCTCTATAGCTACAACCACATGTACGAGTACATGGTATATATATGTTAAAAAATCAGTGGCGATGAAATATAGACATGCAGCTCACTTAAGATTTCTACTTGGGTCTTGTATAAAATTTGGGATCCTTCTAAAAGTCTCTAAAACTTACAGAACATAGCAGAGTAATTCTCATATGACAGTGACTCATGATGTGTGTATTGACGTCAGAGCGCGCTATGCTGTGCGCGCTGGTTCGATTTAAAGAACATACACACCGGTCTAGGTATATGGGGGTGATGTAATACCGGTAGTTCACACGTTGAATCTGTTCTTATTCATACGACAGTTTCTACCAATGTTAAATAATGGTATATACTAGTGTTTAAGACAATACACCCACTTTCAGGAATGGACTTTCCGCCGGTCCTAGTTCTTTTGTCAGTGGCTGTCACAGCAGCTGTTGCCGCAGGCCCCCCGGTGTACTGTCAAGTCGACAACAATGAGTACTACGTCAAACAGTGGGGGCAGTGTAAGGCCTGCGATAGGTGTCCCTATGGATTCGGTCTTAATTCAAAAATAGTAAGTTTCTTAATTGTACTTGTCGAGATATTGTAGTTTTTCTGTCCAGTGTCTTGATTCTTTTAATTTGCAAGTGGTGTGTCTGGGTGGGGGGTTGGGGGGGGGGGGGGGGCTTATTCCAAAAAGACGCTACAAGTAAAAGACTTACAAGGGGGGGGGGGGGGGGGTAGTAGGCTATACAGATACTAGGCAGATTGCCTGTATGTTGCCCAATCCTATTATTTTTATACACAGTTGTTGAAATATTGTTGAAGTTAAATTACATTAGTATATTGTTAGTAGGATCATTTTTCAATATAAACTTTCAATATCAATTTTCATACTTCGTTAGAAAAAAGTGCAGGGTTGGTGGTTGGTTAGTATTGTATTTCTTTATATAGATAATATAAATGTAAGATAATACCATACTTCGGTATCTCACGGGACATTGGAATTACATATTTAACATCATGCACTTGAATCTGTGACACCTGAATGTCAATGTCTCTTTACCTTTATGTTTATTAAGTGAACAATACTATCGCCCGGCCACATATCGTTATCAAAGTAGACATCTAATACATGTACAAAGTAATTTCAAAAGTTCATTTTTTTTAAAAGTCTGTTGAGGTAGACCCAGTACACGGCGCACTTGGGTGCAGGGACTGCTTGAAATGTACCGAAGGCGAAACCTTCAAGTCAAATATAGGCTATGAGGAGTGCCAGCGCTGTACCAACTGTACGGCGATAGGTAAACAAGTTCACGAGGCTTGTAAAACAAAAAAGGATGCAGTTTGTATGGACATACCACCGAAACAAAGCGCCCCGGCCGAGTGAGTATTCATTTGACAATATCTGAAAAATATTAGACGGCAAAATGAAAAAAAAAATTCTTTAAAATTCATTGCAGCTAATTTTGTCAGTCTGAAGATTTTAAAAGAAAATATTCAACACTAAAAACGTTCGTTTAGATTAAAACAGAATGGTCAGCAATCGGCTGTCCCCGGTATTGCCGTCTCCAGTGAAAAGCTATCTGAAAAGGAAGCGACAGGTAATCACTATACACATTTTTTTTTTAAATTGTGTTCCATCATTTCGTTGATACATATGTCTAATGTTATTTACACAAATAGATATATTATATTGCTCTTGTTTTGGCAGGATTGAATCCAACAATAACCGTGATTGGTGCAATGGTGCTAATCTTGGTCTGTGTTCCTACTTCAATAGTTTTGGTAAAGAAACGAAATGAGTTAAACTGTTGGAGAAAGAGTAAGTACATGTGTACTTATAAAATTTGTTTGTTTGTTTGTTTGGGGGTCAGTTTTTGAGACAAAAAAATGTTTTAATAAAATGTTCTCTATCAGACTGGCCTGGGTCCAAGTCATTGGATGTCGACGAGGAACAAGGTGGTCTAAAAGATCAGTAAGTAATGCTCTATCTGAATTCATTCTTTAGTACACATATACATAACAATAGCTTGCAGGTCATTAACATGTACTATATACCTTTACCAATGAGACGAAAACATAAATCTCTACTATTTGACAATATGTGTGTATCTTTGATCGGTAACCCAGCATGGTTACTGCATTGTAGGGATAGCGGCGATTCTCCTGTCACCATGGAAACTAGTTTTGATCCGGAAACTGTTCCGTTAAGAAACTTGGAACTCTCTAATGACCTTTCCCCGCCCTGCGAACGACAGGCTTCCATAGAAAACGATGACTTTCCACCACTACCCAGCACATTCAGCTACAATTTGGGGAGTGGATTTGACCTTACCGGATCTGACGTTGACCTAGATGCTGGACGTTTGTCTGATGCTGGGCAAGTGCCTGATTCACGTATGTATGACCGATTACTAGTCCTTGTTGCTAAAGTTTAAGAAAAACGTGTAAAATAAACGAAAATTTAGAACCTCATTTTCAAATTTGCATAGGGTCCCATGAAGAACCCAATGACAGAGAGCTGCAGGTCGTGTGCAATTTCATTGCTCACAACAATAACTACGCACGTTTGGGTCGTGAACTGGGGGTTAACGACAACGAGATAAAGCGAATCAAGGAGGAACAGAAACCTGATCTTCTGGAAACATCGTTCCAGACGTTGAAGAGATGGCGCGAAATGAAGGGAAAGGGGGCCACAAAAGGAGTTCTAAGACAGGCCCTTCGAAAAGTGGGACTCCGTGATGATATTCTTAAAGACGATCCTTGAATGAACCTTTACTCAAGTACTGGCTTATAAAAATTTACCCATCTCAGGTAAAGAATGTTGAATGGAAGAAGACAGATGATGACCTCACATCACCCTGCTTGCGCTGGACGTGTTGATTGCAGGACATTGTTATATGTGGAGGGTTTCTGTTATAGTATGCGCTGGAATTTCAATGATCGAGAGGGTTGCTGCTCGATAAAAATGTTAACTAAACAATTTTAACAAACATGAATTTAATTCATAAAAAATCCAAACAGATTGCATTGCATTCAAAAATGTGAAAAGCGAAAAATAATTAAAAAAAAATATGATTGAATTCATTGTTGTATTTTTTTCTCAAAAATACGTAGGTGTATAAGTAATTTTTGCATTTTCTTTTTTTTTTTCAAACAAATATTTTACGCCTACTGTGAAGGTGTATGTGGTTTTCTTTTTCTCAATGAAATACAAAAATTCGTGGGCGTCGTAAAATGTGTTCATTGACGGGTAACGAAAGGTAAATAAAAGGATTGTCTGCTCATATATCATGTGGCTATTTTTGTACGTGACGAAAGTATTTATCAAGGTTAGAGAAATGTTAAGATATTTGTAGATTAAGACTAAGGCATGCAGTAATCCCTACTCATGTTTTAACAGAATGGGCCAATTGTACATACTAGTATTTAATTTGAATGAAAACGAATTAAACTTTTTTATCCATTTATGGTAACAGCTAGGTACATAGCAATATTTTCCCAAGTGGAGGGGGATGGGGGCAGACACAAACTTCGCCAGATCTCAAATTCCTAAACCGTCAAGGGAGAGGGGGTGATTTCTTGTACTAGTAACTTGTATCATTCTGTCTCAATATGCGGGTTACCGGTTATATTTTATATAGGCCTATATTTACATTACCAGTGTATTTGTCTGTGATAACGATACGAATCGATTTTATAATGTATTGTGTAATACATTTCATTAAATGACTATTCTAAGATTTAATCGTACAATTAATTGCTGAAAATTATATAGAATAAGTAACAGGAAATCATTCTTTATATATTACGAAGTGGTCAAATAAGTTTAGGACATTTGATCATCCCCGATCGTATATTTGATCACATCATAATACTCAAAGAATGATTCCTTTTTCCTTATATGTGAATGAAAGAAAAATGTTAATGCCATGATAGTGCAAGGAGCCCCCCCCCCCCCTATTTCCACCTTACGTTATTACCAAGGAGTGCACAATAGAAACCTTTTAAACTTTATTCTCAAGCATAAAAAGCAAGCTATCTTTGTGCTGTATAGGTAACACAAGCACAATTTAATCCAAATCTATTTTATGAAAAAAATGGAATCCTCCAGAAAGAATCAATCTTCGCTCATGCCAGTAAGATTAAATAGAGTTTTTGACAGTTGAAAATAGTTAATTAGTAAAAGACTTGTCCTGAAGAAAACTTAATACTTTAAGAATCATGAAAATGTCAAGAGGTAAATTAATGTAGTTGAATATATAAATATTTCGATATATAAGAAAACTTCATGATAGAAGTAAAGTTATAAAATTAGACTTATTGATAATTGTAATTGTCTATCAGTTAACACCACTATAGATATGATATCACGGGGAGAAAAACATTGATCTTGAACTTTGTGCTGATGATTCAGCTCTTATAGGTGTTTGTTGCTCGAAAAATTTGTTTATTGGGGAAAGAAAGATCAAAACACTTGCACGACGAAATTTGAACTGTTTTGAAATAAATAAATATATGATGTTAAGTTCTTTATGTCAACTATTTGTTTTGTAATCTGTTTCATATCACTTGGATACTCAGTGTATATATTTTTTTATCACATGTTTATCTCAATATACGATGGATATCACTCGTGGGATAAATTTTTGATATTACACTGTGTATTCTTACGCCACGTGTCATCTTTGACTCCGACTCGGTTAGACCATGAAACAGAAGCAAAATAATACAATTCCACACGTCCAAAGTTAAAATTATAAAACGTTATTTGCTGTTTTGTAAACTTTCTTTCATAGATTATTAAAACTCTGATAAAAACTGATATTTGTGTTTGTTTGGCTTGGAACTTTTTCTTCATGCGTAATATTGTTGACACTACAAAAATGTGTTGTGCGGCTTGAGAACACGAAATTGTAGAAATAACGAAATTTAACTAGTTAACTTGGTAAAAACATGTGATAAAAAGAATCTCTCATGGTTTTTGATGGTATATGATATTTATCCAACTCGTTGTGTGTTTTCTATCCCCTCGCCAAGGCTCGGGGATAGAAAACACACAACTCGTTGGATAAAAATCATATACCATCACAAACCATGAGAGATCCTATATATATATAGGTGCAGTATTAAAAAAACAGATCCGATCTGGCACGTGTCCAATTCTACTGGCTTTTTCTCAATGAAAAAATCGTCTGTACAATGACAGTCGCCGGTGTATGTATATAGATCACCCAAATAAGGGATTGTCAGTAAATACCTTTATACCTGACGTAACAGCTGACCTGACTAAGAAACAAGGTCATTTGTTTAAAGCTTGAACGTGTTGCCTTGTTCAGTAGATTAAATAAAACAAACTATTTATAATTTAGAGTCTATTATTATCAGTCACAATATTTCAATACCCGCCAATAGTTTTAAAACAATGATCCTGTGACATTAACGAGATATTACAAATATGATGACGCATTACGAAATGTGTAGTACATCGTCATTTAAAAAGGTAAAGAACAATATAAAGTTTAACGTCTGGTCAGTGGTCTACGTATTTTCAAAAGTAATAATACAATTACACATGTATATTTAAGTGGACTTTTCAGCTTCTTTTCAAGGGTAATTTAAAAATCTGCATGGGTAACAGGAACTTTTACTACTATGCCCTTACATATGTATCATAGAAAAAAGAGTTTCCTTTATTGATGATGTGTTTTGTAAAATCTATTTGGTACGTATACACCATACGACTACGAAAAGGTGTTTAAGGTGTTTGGAAACTAGGTTGATTCATGTGTATGTTGGACCTATAAAGCTTATAATAAACAATACTTATTCTAGTACTTGGAAGCAAAAAAAAAATAATCACGAGAGAGAGAGAGAGAGAGAGAGAGAGAGAGAATATGTGAACTGTAAGTCTGATAAGAAAGTCTTGCATCGGAGTTAGTTTGAAGAGTAAATAACATTAGATAAGGTAAATATCAGGCGATACTATTTTTCATCAAAAGTTCCTGACAGAAGTAGCAGACATGAGGTGATATTTGTCCTTCACCCCAGCAGTTGGTTCGGTATTCCCCAGGGCTTTCAATGTTTATAATTAGATTTAGAAACTTTCTTTGTTTTCCATTTCAGGTGCGCAAAATCAAAAATATCCATAACATCCCATCTAGACAAAAATGCTACAGCGTCGTAAAACACATTGACACGCTATAATCATGAAGCATGAATCAAGAATACATATGAACAATATATTTCAGTAGAAATATGGTACAATGGTATGGCAATGTCTATATAAGGATCGGGCATTCCTAGTCTTAAATGAATATATTTACATGTACATATATGGTCATGTTTGGTATTATGTTAATCATACAGTTAGTGTGAACGTCAGATGATATTTCTTCACTAAACATGCGCAGTATATTTATACATCTATATCAAGGTGGAATGTCACAAATATAGTATATTTATAGACGGGTTGGAGCCCTCAGTCTGGCAGATCCCTACCCTCATACCACCGCTCCCAATCGCGAGTAAATTCTCGTTTTTACAGTCTAATATGGACTGTAAAAGAAAAGTTTTATTAATGTTTATAGAAAATTACAATCGGGGCGATTATAAAGTCTCCCAAACGAACGAGGCCGTCATTTGGGGTAGGGACAGACTTTACAGACAAAAAGATTTAATACTTAATTATTTCTATTTCTGGATATTCATTAATTTCCCCAGGGGTCACTTTACTATATATATATGGTGAACCTACATGACACAAGGAACAAGAATACATATGACTTATGGGTGGGAATCTCGACCGTTTTCAAGATATTTGGACACTCCCTGTTCGAGGGGGGTCAGGACTACCCTCGGGTACATACCATATGATGCCTCTTGACACAAGGAACTAAAATATATATGGTCAAGGGATGTGGATCTAAACCGTTTCAAGATATTTGGGCACTTCCTGTTAAAGGGGGGGGGCAGGACCACCCCCGGGGCCCATGACCTACATACCATTTGATGCCGCTTAACCCAAGGAACCAGAAAAAATACGCTTTAGGGGTGGAGATCTCAACCGTTTTTAAGATATTTGGGTATTTCCTGTTCGAGGGATGAGGACCATCCCGGGGCCTATGACCTACACATCATTTGGTCGTCTTTAGTGGTCAGGATCCCAACCGTTTTTGAGATACATGGTCATTTCCAAATCCTGGGGGTGGGGATTATCCCAGGGACAAGATCTAAGAATCTCCATATATTGCCTGTAACAGTCAATATTTGATTCTGAAGACCCTATGTTATTATCTCTGTCCGTTTTCAAGTTATAACCATTTACAATAGAGCCCCCCCCCCCCCCAAAAAAAAAGGTTGTTGGCCAACCCCAAATGAGCAAAATTAAACCAGGGTGCAAAACTAGATATTCAGTCCTATCATATCCTAGAGTTTTATATAGAACCATTTTAACAAGACCTTGGACTTTCGGTAGAATGTAACTTTCTATTTCTTGCATCAAATCAAGTTTAAAATGACGCTGGGTTCGAGCGAAATATGCATGATGGATTGCGTAGTTTTTGCTCAAACGCCAGACAAATCTTGTTGATTTCAAAGAGCCATGGCTGAGTGGCCAGCGTTGAAATAGAGAGGCCTACGTCACATCGCTACACAAAGTCAAAGCTTTTGTTTAAATGGTTCTAATTCCATTTGGTCGTCTTTAAGAAACGCAGACTGAAGAAGAAGAACTTCATTTGGGAGACTTAATAAAAACGTACTTGGAGTCAATTGATTCATAACCTTGATTGTTATGTGTCAGATCAGATATACCGAGATGCTCTAGTATCACAGAATTTGATCACACGACCCTTTTAATCGCTCTCAGTATTTCTTTTTTTAAACTAACAATTTTCTTTTTATTCTTTTTACACATATATAGAACATGAATTTTGAACGTTTTGCCTCCTTCCACCACTTCACAGACAGTGTAACAAATTATGGGAAATATTTCATTTCAAAGGCAATACCCCCCCCCCCCCCCAAGGGATTATGACCCATCCCCCACTTTCAAAAAAAATGTTTCGTGCCTGATTATGTACTTGTTAAACCTTAAATGTAAATCGCTTGTTCAAATAAATCAGACTTGCACGCGAGATTGAGCAATATGGTAGCTGTAGTATGCACGGCAAGGTAAATGGTATGACGTGGTGACCAATTTAGAAGTAGACTTTATTATTGAGAACGGATCGGATCGCTGTTATAGGTTAACATGTAAAAGAGGTCAAAATGCATCACAGAATAAAAAAATACTATATGCACAACATTCCAATCTAATTTCCAAAATAAATAAATTATTAGCCAGTAAACTATTTTCCTGGTGTTTAGGTTGATTTACAATTTATTGAGATTCTTGGTTTTCAAGGACGTCTGGGTTCTAACAGACAAAGACATTATTTGATTTAAGGTAAAATATCATTAAAAAAATAATTAGGCACCGCCTACTTTTTCAGTAACCGTACGGTCACGAAATCATTAATGCGTGGGTTCGTATGATTACCACTGTGACAATTAATTTTTTTTAAAACAAAAGTGCGTTCAGAGAGCGAATTGCATTATACAATAGTGAAAAGTTAAAAGGACAACTTTAACTCAAATTTGATTTAATGAAGCTAACACACACATCGTTATCTATGATTGAAGATTTTTTCTTAATTTAATCATAATGACTTAAAATCAAAATGTCAGATAGATATGCCAGATGTGCCAGGTAGATACATTGCACCTTTGGGTAGAGCTCTATATCGTTGATTGAGTGCACAAAAATGGGGATTCCCAATCCAGTTTAAATATTTGTCAACAGCCAGAGACTATGCAGTGGGAGTCGGGTGCTTGTGTAATTTTCTTCTTGTTGATTTTACGAGTAGAAACAAAGAAAGAAGTTTTCTGTAGACCTGGAAAACACGAGCATTATGTTAAACAATACGGACAATGTAAAAAATGTGACAAATGCCCGCCAGGCTGGGGCTATGGGAAGTATAAAGAGGTAAGCCATTTCCCTATCTATACGTGTATGAAATTCAGGGGGAGGGGGACAGTCAAATCTTACATGTATATAAACAAAGGTGTTAGGTGCACATAACGCACGCTATTTTTTTTCTTCAAATATTTCACTATTCGAATCTTTTAGAATACAAAAAAGGAATAGAAAAATGTATGCATTTTATGTCGTGGAGACAGGAAGAGTGAAATTCACATTTGTTATCATCGTCGCAAGCCACGGGTATTGTGTTCATTCTATTTCCACAAAATATTTGTGGAAATAGAATGGACCCTAAACCCGTGGCTTGAGACGATGATTTGTTATATGACCATTCCATCTTTTAAATTTGATATAAAAAAAAATATCTATTTCAACGTGATTATCTTTTATGTAAATGAACCCCTGATTACCAACAACTGCCAAATAGAACCATTTTAACAAGAGCTTGGACTTTGGGTAGTTGTGTCAACCGGCAATGTGACGTAGGCCTGTCTACTTCATTGCTGACCACTCAGCCATGGCTCTGTGAAATCAACAAGATTTGTCTGGCTTTTGAGCTAAGACTACGCAATCGGTGTCTATTTCGTTTGAAACCAGCGTCATTTTTAACTTGTTTTGACGCAAGAAATAGATAACTTACGTCCTACTGAAAGTCCAAGGTCTTATTAAAATGGTTCTATCTCTCCCATCTATTTAGAACCATTTTATCAGGAGCTTGGACTTTGGGTAGTTGTGCCAAACAGCAATGTGACGTAGGCCTGTCTATTTCATTGCTGGCCACTCAGCCATGGCTCTTTGAAATCAACAAGATTTGTCTTGCTCTTTAGCTATGACTACGCAATCTGTGTATATTTCATTTGAAACCAGCGTCATTTTTAGCTTGTTTTGACGCAATAAAGAGAAAGTTACATCATACTGAAAGTCTAAGGTCTTGTTAAGATTGTTTTAAGTCCTTTTATAACGCTAAAACAGAGATGTATATCGCGATGTTTGTTGTGATGAAATTCTACCAAAACCATAATTCTCTCTCCAACGAAAAAAACCAAGTGACACCCCACTTTTTATCCATCACAATCTGATCACAACCAATTCTAAGTAAGCAAAATTCTGGCCATTAAATAATTCCAGGTAGACATGGATCCCGAACACGGGGCGGTCTCCTGTAGGGGGTGTGTCCAGTGCGGCCCGGGGGTGAGCTTCAGTAAGTTCATAGGTTACGGACCGTGCCGGCCGTGTAAGAACTGCTTGGCGAGAGGCCAGAGTGAAGACCAACCCTGCATCACCAACAGAAACGCGAGATGTGGGGCTCCTCTACCCCCACCACCCACGAAACAGCCACTGTAAGTGTCTTTAATCTATTGTGGAAATGGTATCGGTTAAACGAAATTATATCTTTGACGCTTCATTTTGATTTATATAGATCATAACTTATGATCATAATTCTTATTCAGATCTGTATTTTAGGTTTATATCATAGTCATTTTAGCCGTAGAATCTTACATGAACAGTTTATTTGCTAAAGTGATACTACCGGTAATCGGTAATTTTATCTTTTCGTCTCTTTAACAACTTTTTGAGTGAATATTTTTCTTTCATTTTCAGGCAAAATTTAGATAAACCAATAGATCCGAAATTGACTCAGCAAAAACATTATCAATCAACTGCCAGCGAAGGTTTGTTATATTGACGACATGCATGTATATAGATTTTGGGAAACCATACTGTATCGTATAATGTAACCTAAAATGATTTTTATAACCCGGCGCTTTAGGAGAGGGAACAAAAGGGAGTGCTATACTCTGTCCCAAGATATCCTGGATTACATTTTGCTTAATTACTCGATATTTATAAATACCTCAGGGTTCAAACGATGTTCATTCAAAAGTATGAAAAATTTCCAAGATATTTCCGTTGAAACGCCCCCTCTAGCTGATTATGTTTCAATACACGGCTAAAAAATGTAATGTCTACGGGGATTTCGTATTGAAGCAACCCGGATGATAACGTTGAAAAATTGCGCGAGGTATTCCGAGTGACTTCCGAATGGAGAAAAGATGTAAACATTCCCCATTATAAATCTCCGTAGGAAATCTGTTTTCGTTCATGTGAACTTTAATGAGTGAAAAATGATAATGTGGCAATGAAGATATCTTGGAAATTTTCCCTTTCATCGATTTCAATTGCACTTCTTTCACAGGTATGCGTATTTTTATTCGAAATCGGCCAAATGTGCTGCATAAATATCTTGGGACAGACTATAGCATACCATTGCCAACTGTGCTTTAGTTTGTGTTGGTGTCATGATTAGTGTTTAAACAGTCGTTATCGCGTTGGCGTTGTAGATTTCCATAGTTGTATTATATTTTGTTATAACCCGTTTCTATGCCATTTCCACTGTTCCATACATGTCTGTCGTTGAAGCAGTAGAGCTACCCATACCCCGCTTTTTTGTAGATTTAAAATTATAGTTTGTAGATTTAAAATTATATTTTGTAGATTTGACCAGTTTCAAGAGCGTTTTCCTCTATACGGTTGTGTCCGTAGTCTTCGTAATGATTCTGATTTTCACGGTTTTGTACGTCCGGAAAAGGAGGTCTTATTCGACATCGAGTAAGTTGGTATCTGGTGATGATGTTGTCGTACGCGTGTTGGTTACTGGATGGGTGTAAAATCGAAATTGATGATAATTCAGTGCTCATAGATATTCAACGATTTCTGTCTGTTTTTCCCTCACAAAACATTTTCTTCAACACGTGTTGTCAGTTTCCATTTCTAACCTCCATATTTTGTTTGATAGATTTAAATCGAGGAAGTAGCCTTCTACAAACACAACAAAGGACTAACAGGTGATAACCTCATAAATCTAAGCCATTTGTACATTATATATTTTTTCCCTTGCTAAACAGAATAGAATCAGACGTATCGCGTATTCAGGTAAAATAATATATTTACATGTACATTGTTATGTATATCATATCCGGCTTTACGGAATTCTTGCCCATCCCCTATTCTGGATGTGCCACTAAATTCGCATTCGCTCAAAAGCCAGACAAATCGTGTTGATTTCAAAGAGCCATGGCTGAGTGGCCAACAATGAAATGGACAGGCCTAGGTCACATTGCTGTTTGACACAACTATCCAAAGTCCAAGCTCCTAGAGCTAAGACTACGCAATCTGTGTATATTTCACTTGAAACCAGCGTCATTTTTAACTTCTTTTGACGCAAGAAAAAGATATTTACATCCTACCGAAAGTCCAAGGTCTTATTAAAATTGTTCTATTAAAATGGTTTTATGAAACTTCTCATGCCTTTTCGCATACTTTGAAATTCTATATTATGCATAGGATTAGGATTAGTGGTGCCACTCTTGGAACACCTCTGACCCAAAACAATGAGAAGCAGTCTGCAGGTAATCGAAAAATGAGGTTAAATACGGGGAATGATGTAATTCGGGAACATGAAACTTATCCAGATAGATGTCAAAAGGAATCGAACCACGAGTCCATTCCTCTTATAGAGTCATGCTTTAAGATAGACAAACAACTTCTACT
The DNA here is from genome assembly GCA_033439105.1 of Magallana nippona. Classification (NCBI taxonomy): domain Eukaryota; kingdom Metazoa; phylum Mollusca; class Bivalvia; order Ostreida; family Ostreidae; genus Magallana; species Magallana nippona. The sequence goes on along the minus strand of CM065918.1, from coordinate 11,914,117 downwards.
GGACATTGATGGCGCACCTCTACAAACTCATAGGCATACCAGGCAATTTGCTTATCCTACAGGTATCATTTGAACAACTGAACTCAACTGTACGTTATATACTTTCAGCCTATATCGTGATATTCAATTCATTTTCATAAAACACGTTGTGTTGAGGGAGTCACTATTTCACTATATTGCTACTAATTGAGATTTTTAAAAATAAACTGAACAGGGTTGGAATCAGACGAGGGAGAGGAAACACTGACAGACGCACACCTTCAGAGACTTTGTCCGGCATTGGCCGCCAAGAACGCTTATCGGAGAGTCGGGCGCATGCTCGGTGTACGTGACAGAGACATCGAAATCATCAGAGAAGAAACCAGAGGTGACCCGAAGGAATCCGCGTTTCAAACATTAAAAAAATGGACGGAGTTGAAAGGCAAAGACGCAACACGGCATCAGTTATGTGAGGCACTTCGTTCCGTCGAAAGACAAGACCTTGTTGATGAAATAACTAATAATCCGACCAGTCAAAACTGAAAAAAGAACAGTACTGCTTCCGACTAGCGACTGAATTCAGAAGTCAAAGCCCGAACAGTCGAAATGACTGAACCCCGACACCAATGCAGACTAGAGCTTCGAGAATGCTGTCTCTACCGTATTCCTCTCCAGTACGGATTCTTTCCTCATAGAAACTGTCCATGCATTATAGTTTCTTGTTGAAGATCCTTTTAACTGAAACCCCTGCTAGATGGCGGAGACGGCGAAGCATAAGGGTAGCGGCAATTGATTCTCCTGATTTATGAGTTGAAATCAATAAAGTTTATAAAGAACTATACTTTTTTCTGTTTCAAAGTAAGGCTCACGCATACACAGAATTAGGGATTTGAAAATCAAATCGATATCGTATGATACTCTTATATATATCCAGTACGCTACGCTGTCAGGTCTGATTGTACAATGGTCACTACCTGTATCTGCAATTTACAGAAATTTAAAATATCTTATTATTGAATACCAAATCAATATTAAAAAGAAATCAAAAAGTATCAATTGAAATATTAAAGGTAGTCTTGTCCTATGGTCATATTTCTACTTTACGTATAAAGGTAAATCAGACTTTGTCACTTGACATTGTTTTGTGGGGAAAAACGATGTGAGCGAAGCGACCCGTTTGCCTCTTTCTGGCTGAAGGGAAGTCTTGAATGTCACAGTGCGTTGTATGGTTAGAGAAAATATACTTATGAGAGCTGGCCCCGGGGCCACGAACGTCTTGAGTCGAACTCAACGGTCTTTTTCTACTCAAATCTGAGAATTTTTCTCAAATCCTTGAGTTTGACTCAAGGAAGTGTGCCACGAAAATAGAGTCTCACTCAAGTTGAGAAAAGTCTTGAGTTTTTCTCAAAATATCTGAGATTGCTAAGCACCTGTCTCAAGCGTATAACTCAACATTCAAAATGGCAGCCAGACGTATCCTTGTATGGAATTTGATGCGAGTTCCGAGGCGAACGGTACGAGACCGTAGAAATCCTTTAGAGTTTTTGTCCGAGGCCGTTCGTGGCCCCGAGGCCTGGCCCCGGGGCCACGAACGTTGAATTTTACTCAACTCAAATCTGAGTAGAGTAAAATTTATTCTACTCTACTGAGTTTCGACTCAAAAAAGCGTGCCACGAACATCAAGGTAACTCAACTCAATTGAGTGACAAAACTCTGTATAGAACTCAGGTAATTTTTAATGACATAAGCGGTCATGCATGAAAAAAAATCTATAACTGAATAATAAAATCATTTCATATCTTATTTGCTTTCATTTTTGTTTCAATGTATGAAATATATCGATTGTGACGTCATTTTTATGTTTTGATGACGTTTAAAAAATCGTCTGTATGGGACGCCTGTATTGTCAAAATGGACGAAGTCGACGTACTGTACGATATTCTTATACCGAATGTAAGTACAATAAATACAGAAGAAACTGATTATTCCGTGTGTACGATAACGCCGCCGCTGGTCTCCAGTACCCCGAAAAGGAAACCCACATGGACGGATCTCGAACAGAGTGTTCTTTTAGAAGAAGTTACCAAAAAGGAGAAATCGCTATTTGGAAAATTCAAGGGATGTGGTAGAGGGAAAAAAGAACGGGAGGCAGCATGGGAAGATGTAGCAAAAGCAGTTTCTCAGTAGGTTTAATAATTTTTAATATTAAAGAATCAATACATTGAATAACTTTCTATTTTAAGAAGCGGTAATCCTGTTTTACAAGCAAAAAATTAATGACATGAAATTCTTAAACATAAAACGTGTTAACAGATTAACAATTAATTCAATGCTTAAATGACCGCAAAAAAATGTTCTTTTTGGCGTTTAATGCGGGTATAAAGGTACATGTATCTAGCATTGAAGGTAACATAGTACCGTATTACATGAGCCGCTGATGTTTGATTTTTTTTGTTAATTTGAATTGCGTAGATTTCGGTTTAGTCATTTTCAATTGCATGAAAAACAATTTGCTTTCATAAGAAACAAAGGAATAAATAACTATAGTATAGTGAATATTATTCCATTTTATATACTGCCATCAGATAGATTAATTTGCTATGTTACTAGTAATTAAAACTTAAATACTGACTTCTCGTCAAATGTTTTCTGAATTCTATCATTTGTTTTCTTTGTGCTTGATTTTTATTACAGTCAAAAAATGTCAATGGTTAATCTTAAGTTTTAAACAGATATAAAATGATAATTCCAGAGTTGGTGTTTATATCCGCACAGGAAAAGAAGCTGGAAAACAGTATGCAAATTTGAAATGCAGAGGTAATTCATATAAAAAACAGTTTATTGCGTGTTAAGTGTGATTCATGTCATAAAAATGAAAGAAAGTTTGGGGCTATAACCTAATTGATACCTTTTTAATGTACAGCTAAGGTTAAAATTTCCCAGATGAAGAGGCCTAAAACCGGAGGAGGACCGAAACCCCAGTCCCCAACCCCCATAGAACGAGCCGTCATCGACTCGATGGACGGTCGACCCTCGCTTCAGGGTCTCGACTCCGGCATTGATACTGGAGGTATACATGGGTGCAATTTTAAAGCTGTCAGAATCATAGGTTGATAAGGACACAATTTTGATAATATAACGTTAAACAATGAAATGAACAAAATTAAAGAAGAATAGAGTGCAAAATATACTGTTCACATTCCATAAATCTACTAAACTATGTATGGAACTACATGTAGTTTTAAACAGTTTGTGGTAAAAACGCCGTTATGCGTATATTGAGTCTGAAATTTAATTCATTTCAATGCAATGTTTTGGATTTATTTTAGAAAAAAAAGAAAACGTAATACAAACTGTATTTTTTTTGCGAAACATTTTTTTTCTGGTTTAATGTACGTAACATGTTTTCTATGCAGTTGACACGATATAAAAAAAAAATTTGTTTGATTTCATTGCAGTTTTTAAATTCTGTGAATGATTTCTAAAATTTTTTCAATAATATCAATGTAAATAAATAAATTTCGAATGTTGAAAAAAACACCTCCGAATAACGAAACATCTATTTGCTTGTAATGATACGGAATTCAATTTTAATGATGAGTAATAAGCCATTACATATTTCTACATTTGTTAGTTTTACGCAACAATTTCAATTTGCCTACCACATTGATACGAATGAAGAATATTCCTTTTGAGCGATAAATATATGCAATTAATTGTTCTGTACGACCCCGTTTTTGTGAATGATTTTTTTTAATTAAATGTTAATGTTGCTACAATATACTCAAGTGCGTAGCAATTGAGGAGCGGTCGGAAATAATATGGCGATTTACCAAGTGCCTTATGAATTCATGTCAACTGTAAATAAAACTAAAACATATAACGTTAGTGTACTATTGCATGGAATTGCTTTTTATTCAGAAGTTATGGATTTCGAGTCGAGCGTGGAGTGCCACCAGTCAACGTCATCCCTGAGCATCGCCAGTTCAACCGTTCCGGCTTGCAAAACCCCCATTGTGTATCAAGGTGGAGAATCTACATCTAACAAAAAGCAAAGTTTGGTTGATCTACAAAAACAGCTGTTGATGAAGGAGATGCAAAAGATGGAGATGGAAATGGAAGTGATGGAATTGAAGAAGGAGAAACTGAAAGAAGAAATTCAGCTTCTAAAGTTAAAAAAGGAGAAATTAATCTGTGAACAATAAATTATCTTAGTTCTGAATTTATCGGTGTTTTTCCTATTAAGATAATTACCAGATTATCAATTTGCAAAAAAGGTCTGAGCGATATGGTCCCGCACTGCCTTCCCTTCATTCCGACCTCCGTTCATAGCTGGCAATGCAGCTTCGTCTACTATCTGTCTGTTGAGCGGTGGGATGTCAACAATGTCATGTCGCTCAATGCCCAGATTGTGCAGCACAACACAGGCCACCACAATAGAACAAGCTTGTTCTGGCTGAACTCGTAATCCTATGAATACATTCAAATAAAAAAAGTCAAAATTAAAGATCAACCGCAGTAAAGTATAAAGGAAAATTGTACTTTGAAAAAGTTTTATGAGTAAATTACATGCTAATATTCTAAGCATTTGTACATATTACCTATTTGAAGGCAAGGAAATCGCCTCTTAAGAATACCAAACGCTTGCTCAATCGTCACCCTAGTGCGACACAAGGCATTGTTGAAGTTTTCTTCAGCTCTGTTTGATGGAGTCAGGTAGGGTACCATAAAATATCTTTTTAAGGCGTAGCCAGAATCACCTAGGATCAAACCTGTGCGTGCATCTAAGTGAAAGGAAAAATGAAGTGGATGAAAAATGTATATACATGTATATTTTATTTGTCATCCTTTTAAATTCTTGTTTATATGAAATAAATTGGTTTTTGATTTTATTTACTCACTAGTCTCAAATATTCTGGCGAGTGATGATTCTTTGAATACACGGGAATCGTGTACACTTCCGGGCCATTTCGCAACACAATTCACAAAACGATACGTAGCATCACAAGCCATCTACAATTCATACTCATTTAATGAAGATAATTATATGATGTTAGGGTGGCTATAGGATAGGATACATGTAGTTATAAATTCAATTTTATAACAATATCTCGAAAATTGTGTGTGTGTGTGTGTGTTTCAGATATGTGTTTCAAATTATTATAACATGTATGACCTGCACGTTTAGAGCATAATATCCTTTCCGGCATACAAACTCCGCCTCGTTTTGCAAAGGACATCGGATCCGAATTAAAGTCCCATCGACACAACAGACCACATTTGGAAACCCTTTAATAATATGAATTAATAATTTCAAAGTTTGCATTCATACATATCGGAAACAAACATATGTATGAAAAAATTCCCCATTAAAATTAAAAAGACGCAGACTTCGTTTCTTCTGTGATCAAGTTCTTTAAAAATCGTGATTTTTATACTTGATATAATCACACTTTATTCATTTCATTTTCATTAACTATTAATAATATTTACATTTTTAAAAAAAAGACTAAGGGGAAAAGCTATAATATCAATAGTTAGATGTTGTCCTCTCTCTCTCTCTCTATATATATATAAGGTTTGGTCGTTTGAAATATAGTGATGTATAATCTTTATTATTTGTAAGGCCTTAATAAAATTATTTGATAATTGTCCTATGGCCTTGCCATACATTACATTTTGCATTTAGAGTGACCTCCCTTGGAAAAAAAATAACACAAGACGCTCGCTCTATACGACCATAAACGTTGGTAAGATATTATTTTTTGTATTGCTGGAATGAGTTTATTTCAATTAATGTAATTAATCTTACCAGCCAATTGATAAAATTTGGTTCTAATAGATGTAATGTCGTTTTGTGACGGGAACTTAATGAATCTTGCAGATAAAGCAGATAAAAGGGAGGTAACTGCTCGAACTGCACGTCCAACAGCTGATTTGGATACACAGAGGGAATCTCCGATCAGCTGGTAGAATGATCCAGTGGCATAAAACCGCAAAGCTGCCAAAACTTGTAGAAGGGGTGGTAAGGGACAGCTTCGTTGTGTCTTGTGGCTGAGAGTGTCCGAAATCAAGCCACAAATGAAGAAGATCGTGGCGGATCTAAAGCGATACCTCTGGAAAATTTCACCCTCGGACAAAAACTCTAAAGGATTGCTACGGTCTCGTACCGTTCGCCTCGGAACTCGCATCAAATTCCATACAAGGATACGTCTCGCAGCCATTTTGAATGCTGAGTTATAAGCTTGAGACAGGTGCTTAGCAATCTCAGATATTTTGAGAAAAACTCAAGACTTTTCTCAACTTGAGTGAGACTCTATTTTCGTGGCACACTTCCTTGAGTCAAACTCAAGGATTTGAGAAAAATTCTCAGATTTGAGTAGAAAAAGACCGTTGAGTTCGACTCAAGACGTTCGTGGCCCCGGGGCCTGGTTTATTAGTTAAGATGTGAATTAATTTTTGTTTTATAATGTCAATGATAGCCTGGTTTCAGCCTATCTGTAACAGCTCTGGGAGAGACTTTATAAATCAGAATATACTCTATATTTCGAAGGAAAAAAACCCAGCATGCTTCGTACTAGTATTTTACCATTAATTGTGTAGCAAGTATCGTCTATCGTATGGACCCTCACTCTGTTAATTATCTAATAAAGTAAAGAGATTTGGATCGCGAGACTGACTGCATACAGTGGTTAAAAAACTCCCTAATTCATATACTGTTGAATTTTAGTAAAAGTCAACAGTATATGAGTACATATTATATAAAACGCCAACTTTTTGAATTTCTAATTCTTTGCCTTGTATATCGATTAATAAAAGAAACAAATTGAATTTTGCTATTTATCGCTACGACCTATCCTACAGCAGTTCAACCCTTCACAGATATTAATTTTTCAAAATGTTGGATTAATACGTATACTTATAACACATGCACGAGCTTTTAAAAATGGGAATCCCCAATTTATTTTCTAACTTCTATATACATGATTATCTAGAACATTCGGGTGATACTATTGTATCTAGAAAAGAAAACGTGACAATTTCACAATACACTTTGGGACTTTAAATACTGAACGCCATTTCGGAACATTGTGACGTAAATAAGTACGTATATTAGCATGAGGCACGTAACAACACCTGGTCAACTTTTTCATCTAAACGTATATAGGTAAACAATTTTCCGAGCAACCTGTGCCCTTCTTTTTTAAACAAGCTCGCCCCTCTGCCAAGATTTTGATAAGATTATTTAGGCTTATTTGGCTCTAGTTGTCACCCCATTTCACATTTAAAAAACGATACTTTGTGCCTAGTCATCATCATCTTTTCATAACATAAGTATATACATGTACATCCAAATAACAAAATTCTCCTTTTTTCGTAAACTTTCCTTTTTTTTGTCTTATAAATCATCATAGATATACGCAGTTAAAAATCAAGTAGAGTTATTGTAATTTTGCTATGAATGTACAATAATCACGAGATATCCAAATAACAAAACAAATCAAACAGGTTATTGACTCCTGCATGCATGACTACGTTTCAACAGACTTCTTCCAAAATATCTTGAAAGATCAGTTGTCCTGCCCCTTTTCATGAAAAATCTAATCCATGTGTATGGAGAGAGAGAGAGAGAGAGAGAGAGAGAGAGAGAGAGAGAGAGAGAGAGAGAGAGAGAGAGAGAGAAGAGAGAGAGAGAGAGAGAGAGAGAGAGAGAGAGATATCTCTCCACGTAAATAGAAAAGAACCGCAATTTCACAGTTCAAATACATGTAAGACACTAGATATGGAGTTGGAGATTTGGTGCCTTTTGTTGCTGGAATATATGAGGCAATGAGCGGAGATTTCTGTGCATTTTGTTTCTGATTAAAAACGATTCGTGGGCGTTTGGTGCTTGTTTCTTGAGATACAAGATGTGTTGCTTTCTGTGGCTGGTTCCTTGATACCCTTAACTATAAAAAGTGGAAATTTGGCGCCTTTCGTTGCTGTTTTCATGAGAGCAATATACATTTATAGTAGATCAGTGGAGATTTTTTTAGCCTTTAGTGGCGTTCGTCTTACAAGATATGACACCTTTTGTTGCCATTTTTTAAAGAGCAATATAAGTGTGAAAAGTCTTTTTTATCTGCTTTCATTAGAAGAATATATAAGATTTGGCGAGTTTTGTTGATGACATTCAAAGAATCGCATGTGTCATTTGGTATTTTTTTTTTGCATTTTAATTGGTGACAATAAAAACAAAAAAACTGTCTGGTTATGAGATTGTTGAAATTGTTGTTATTACACAATGTTATCATCTTGAGAATCTCTGACGTAAACTACTTTTGTATGTCAAAGTAATCTGATATGAAATGCAGTAAAATTTGTAAATTAACGCATGAGTAATAAAAAAAAAACACCTTGTGAAAACACTATGACGTCAATCGTTTACATGGTTCAGTCTCGAGTCAAAATGTATGCCATTTCAGAAATCTCCCTCTAGTATTTTCTAAGTGAAAAGAAACTCTAATGATAAACCTGAGAAATCCTATATAACATGGAATAAGCATATATTTTCATCTTACCCCAACACCTTGCAACTTTAGCAACAACATAGCAACAAGGTAAACATCCATCCACCCATCACAATAACTATATAGACACGTATAGTTCACATACTAACGGTCTATCAATACTCATCATTATCATCAATACCTTTGTTTAGGTCTTTGGGTCATCATTTTATAGCAAATCATGTACAAGCAATAAAGAAGGCAGAGTTATCGAACGTCGTCAATTTGCCTAATTGTCAGTCCCGCCGATCAGATAGGATGAAGGGATATTTTCATAAGACAAAATTTTATTAATTTTTCATAAAAGATTTTGTTGATATTTTAAAGAAAGAGGAGGATGACAGATGATATGGAGTTTAACTGACTGCATAGTCCATGGCCATCTTCCAACTGAATCAATGAATGTAAACCCACTCCCACACCCCCTCCCCTTTTTTCTCTCCTCTAAAAAAAATCCTCAGATGTTCAAGTTCAAGGTATTTACTTCTTTTCGTTAATCATTCTACTACAGATTTTATTGGAGATTATTCCTACTCTAAAAGCGGAGACATGTTCAATATTACGATTAAGTATTGACAAGCGAGTATTTGGATGGGTAGATAGAACCATTTTAACAAGACCTTGGACTTTCAGTAGGACGTAGCAATCTATTTCTTACGTCATAACAAGTTAAAAATGACGCGGTTTCAAGCGAAATATGCACCGATTGCGTAGTCTTAGCTCAAAAGCCAGACAAATCTTGTCAATTTCAAAAAGCAGTGGCTGAGTGGCCAACATTGAAAAAGACAGGCCTACGTCATAATACTGTTTGACACAACTTCCCAAAGTCCAAGCTCCTGTTAAAATGGTTCTAATTTCTGAATAATGTGTTTTTTTAATGTGAAAGTGATTGGCAGAAAGCGAACATAAATTATTCGCGAAAATAACCGTAGTTGCACAACAGAAAAATCCCCAAAAGACCAAAAACATTCAGATATTTTTTATTTTTACACCTACCGAGTATGATTCCCTCAATTTCTTACGGAAACTTATAGTTAATTCATAGCTCTAGAGAAACAGCCAGACTGAAATCTACAACCCCTTTTATCGGTTGGTCGAAACCTACAGCGACTGAAACTGACAGGAAACTGACAGGACTGATATCTACACGCCCCGTTTATCGATTGGTCGAAACCTACAGCGACTGAAACTGACAGGACTGAAATCTACACGCCCCGTTTATCGATTGGTCGAAACCTACAGCGACCAAGAAAAATCACGAACTGCACGAAATAATCATGATGATCAGACTCAAGGCTGTTTCTTTTAGCTAACGTACTGATGTAAATTAACGTCAATTTTTCCTACTTTTTATGATCAATTTATTAATTTGTTAAAAGAAATACGTTAATATAAACAATATAATGCTTTCTTTGATGATTCATGCGAATTATGAAGGCAGCGATCGTTGCAGGAAAAAATCACATAACCCGCTAACCCAGGTTATGTATTTTTTCTGCAATGTCGCCACTTTCATATCCCGAATGATCACCAAAGAAAGTATTTTATTGTTTAAATATTTACATCTACCGAGTATGATTCCCTCTTTTTCAAGATTATGGAAACTTATTGTTAATTCATAGCTCTAGAGAAACAACCAGACTGAAATCTACACGCCCCGTTTATCGATTGGTCAAAACCTACAGCAACCTAAGAAAACTCACGGACTGATGAAATAATCATGATGATGTCAGACTCAAATTCCCATCGGAGACGATTTGGCTGTTTCTTTTAGCTAACGTACTGATGTACATTAAAAGTAATTAAGTGAATTTTATTTACTTTTTACAAACAATTTATTAATTTGTTAAAAGAAAGATGTAAATATAAACAATAAAATGCTATATTCTGGGATGATTTATGCGGGTTATGAAGGTAGCGATCATTGCAGAAAAAAATTGCATAACCCGCTAACCTTCATATTCCGCATGAATCACCAAAGAAAGCATTTTATTGTTTAAATGTATACATGTACTAAAGTATGTCATCATTCATGTAATACAATATACTCATACACAAAGTGTGCATGAATGAAGAAAACAAACATAAAAGCGGGGATAAACATTTATACATATCTATATGCACATATACATAATATACAACGTAGATTTAACATAATCACACTCACGCACCGTATATAAATTTGCATGTTCATACCTTTACACAATTCATCATATGATATAGTTTCTTATATCTGAATAGTAACTTTAAGGCAATGCAATGTTTCATCTTCCTGCTCGTGTGAAAAATATCTAGAAAGGGTCAAATACTCAAATCCTTTGGGACAGGTACTTGCTACTTGTATTAATAACAGATTGGATGACTTATAAATTTTTATGCAATGGTATAAAGAGGCTTATGAGCAACTTAATGTCTTACTCTGTCTCTTATACACAATGTGTTAAATTAATTTTGTGTTTTAATTCAAATTAGTGTAAAAGATGTATAGTAACGGTATTAATTATGATACAAACAAACCTAGCACAGCTCATGTTTCAGACTTTGCAGATCGATTCCAACTGTTGATGGGTAAGGGCTTTGATTTCTAACTGTTGATGGGTGAGGGCTTTGATTTCTAACTGTTGATGGGTGAGGGCTTTGATTTCCAACTGTTGATGGGTAAGGGCTTTGATTTCTAACTGTTGATGGGTGAGGGCTTTGATTTCTAACTGTTGATGGGCGAGGGCTTTGATTTCCAACTGTTGATGGGTGAGGGCTTTGATTTCCAACAGTTGATGGGTAAGGGCTTTGATTTCCAACTGTTGATGGGTGAGGGCTTTGATTTCCAACAGTTGATGGGTGAGGGCTTTGATTTCCAAGTGTTGATGGGTGAGGGCTTTGATTTCCAACAGTTGATGGGTGAGGGCTTTGATTTCCAAATGTTGATGGGAAAGGGCACTTTGATTTCCAACTGTTGATGGGTGAGGGCTTTGATTTCCAACAGTTGATGGGTGAGGGCTTTGATTTCCAACTGTTGCTGGATGAGGGCTTTGATTTCTAACTGTTGCTGGGTGAGGGCTTTGATTTCCAACAGTTGATGGGTGAGGGATTTGATTTCCAACTGTTGATGGGTGAAGGCTTTGATTCCCAAATGTTGATGGGAAAGGGCTTTGATTTCCAACTGTTGCTGGGTGAGGGCTTTGATTTCCAACTGTTGATGGGTAAGGGCTTTGATTTCCAACTGTTGATGGGCGAGGGCTTTGATTTCCAACTGTTGATGGGTGAGGGCTTTGATTTCCAACAGTTGATGGGTGAGGGCTTTGATTTCTAACTGTTGCTGGGTGAGGGCTTTGATTTCCAATTGTTGATGGGTAAGGGCTTTGGTTTCCAACAGTTGATGGGTGAGGGCTTTGATTTCCAACAGTTGATGGGTAAGGGCTTTGATTTCCAACTGTTGATGGGTGAGGGCTTTGATTTCCAACAGTTGATGGGTGAGGGCTTTGATTTCCAAGTGTTGATGGGTGAGGGCTTTGATTCCCAAATGTTGATGGGAAAGGGCTTTGATTTCCAACTGTTGCTGGGTGAGGGCTATGATTTCCAAATGTTGATGGGTAAGGGCTTTGATTTCCAACTGTTGATGGGCGAGGGCTTTGATTTCCAACTGTTGATGGGTGAGGGCTTTGATTTCCAACAGTTGATGGGTGAGGGCTTTGATTTCTAACTGTTGATGGGTGAGGGCTTTGATTTCCAATTGTTGATGGGTAAGGGCTTTGATTTCCAACAGTTGATGGGTGAGGGCTTTGATTTCCAACAGTTGATGGGTAAGGGCTTTGATTTCCAACTGTTGATGGGTGAGGGCTTTGATTTCCAACAGTTGATGGGTGAGGGCTTTGATTTCCAAGTGTTGATGGGTGAGGGCTTTGATTTCAAAGTGTTGATGGGTGAGGGCTTTGATTTCAAACAGTTGATGGGTGAGGGCTTTGATTTCCAAATGTTGATGGGAAAGGGCACTTTGATTTCCAACTGTTGATGGGTGAGGGCTTTGATTTCCAACTGTTGATGGATGAGGGCTTTGATTTCCAACTGTTGCTGGGTGAGGGCTTTGATTTCCAACTGTTGCTGGGTGAGGGCTTTGATTTCCAACAGTTGATGGGTGAGGGATTTGATTTCCAACTGTTGATGGGTGAGGGCTTTGATTCCCAAATGTTGATGGGAAAGGGCTTTGATTTCCAACTGTTGCTGGGTGAGGGCTTTGATTTCCAACTGTTGATGGGTAAGGGCTTTGATTTCCAACTGTTGATGGGTGAGGGCTTTGAATTCTAACTGTTGATGGGTAAGGGCTTTGATTTCCAAATGTTGATGGGAAAGGGCTTTGATTTCCAACTGTTGCTGGGTGAGGGCTTTGATTTCTAACTGTTGATGGGTAAGAGCTTTGATTACTAACTGTTGCTGGGTAAGGGCTTTGATTTCCAACTGTTCATGGGAAAGGGCTTTGATTTCCAATTGATAGGTGAGGGCTTTGATTTCCAAGTGTTGATGGGTGAGGGCTTTGATTTCTAACTGTTGATGGGTAAGGGCTTATACAACATGCAACATGCACGTAAAAGGAAAATGCAACAACAAAAAATTACATGGGAAGTCTTTTTAATAGTTATGACATTTATTTTCCAATAACCACACTCACATAATAATTTTCTTATTTATTTATGAAGATTTTGTTTTTATTTTGGGGTGACATGTATTAGTAATCTAAGTTTAAATATCACAACACTGTGCCTGTGTATACACAGACAAATTTGAGGATATCCATGTTTTGATTGCAACCAATGTATATTCTTCTTTTCACTTAAGGAGGCTAGGTGGTCAACAAATTAACCATCAGATCTTCCTTAAACTTTTAAACATGATACTTTTGGCAATAAACTATCATTTAGTAAAGGAAAAATCCAAAATATTTTAGCTTTAAAATTTGAATATTTTAAATAGAGCTCTTCGGAGATAAATATAGCCTTAAAACGGCCACGACCATCGAACCCTCTTAAATCTCACTATTTTTAAAAATCCCTGTTTGGTTAAAAAAAAAGAGCAAGTTGTCGCTCTTCCCACAGAATTTTACAGGCTGTATTTTACTAAAAAAAAAAAAAAAAAAAAAAAAAAAAAAAAATATATATATATATATATATATATATATATATAAAATCATGCTTATTTCATTGAATTTATTACTTTTATCAACCAATGAATGTAATTCTTTAATTTTGAATTCTTTTGCTTTTTTTGTTACATCCTATGTCATTTTGATTTAAAAAAAAATACCAATAAAATATCAAAATTAAAACGACTACCTTTGTATTGTAACAAAACTCTGTATTGATTATGCAGGCTGGCATTCTGGTTTTCTCCATCGTTTTTATACGTTTATACAAAATTAATCTTCATTTCAGACGGAAGTACAAAGTGAACTGGAGTCGTGCATGTTCCTCTATAGATCAGTTATTAATATCGTTCTATTGATTATGTTTGGATGTTTTTCTTCGTTAGAAAACGATTTCACTGATTGAAAAAGGTAAAAAAAAAAAACTTCTGGAAAAATGACTCGATGAAATAGCGTACTTGGACATAATTCGGCAATTCAGTACCATCATCAAAAACATAGGGTTACACTACTTTCAACATTGAAAGCAGTGTAACTGATAGAAAGGACGATTAACTCAGTAAACACAAACAATATATACTAAAATGCAACGACATTTATATTACTGGTATCTAGAGGAATTGTTAAAATTTAAAATCAAATTTTCTTAATCAATTTTGCAAAAGCATATTTAATACTGAAAGTCACAAAAATGTTCCAAATCATGGTAAACATGTTACAATTCTAGTTCACACATAATTATTTATGATCTCTTGATTAATTATTTCTCCCAAATTTTTAAGAGAAGCAAACAATTTTTTCATTGCAAGTTTCAAATCCGTGGCGAGAATATCTTGCATAAGGTACAGATATGTAAGATAATACATTCATTTATACTTAATATCATATAATTAATTATGAAATATCTTTACAGAATTAAATTGTAAGAAATTCGTTAATTTTTGCATAGAATCGCCATCTATTTTGTTTTTTTAAATCCAACTGGCGATAGAGTAATCTTGATCTACGAATCTCTCGTGTAAGAATCTAACGTCACTATTAACGCCAAGGGGACAACATGTAGAACTTCTGACAAAAATAATAAGTGCTCTTTCTTATAAACAAACTAACAAATGCTTTAACTCAGTACCAATGAACAGTTTGAAAAATTATACGTATCAAACGTTGATGATCATTTCATGCAAGACTTATATTTAGCCCTCTGTAACTTTTTACAGTGTTGGACACCTGTGAATTTATGCCATAAAGACAATTAATTGATATTTGTATTACATGGATTTGAAATCGGCCCAATAGGACATATATTTTAACTTGAGTATTTTATGTCCGTGGTCCTAAATAACAGCAAGATTTCGTCACTTCATCCCGTGTTTTTTAATTGCGGTTTCCAAACTTGAAAAACGTTTCATTCTCTTATAAAATTAAATGTAATGTTCCTGAAATCCATTTATAACACCTAAAATGCACAATTTTTCTGAAACCATTATAAAAGGAAAAATTATCAAATAAAAAAAAAATCACAAAACACGAGCAATTTTTATGAAGTTTTATTTTGTTATATTTTGATCATATTATCAGTAACATTCCAACGCTGCCATTAACAACATTATGCATACATTTACATGTATCTGTTTTCTTCAGAGAAAAAACCATAAAACAACAGGATTTCACAAACTTTGTTCATCTCATGATAAACATTAACAAGAAGAGATAGAACAAAGTCAAACTCAATATAAAACAAATCATATTCATCAACACTTATTGCTGACATATAAAATATTGCATTATAAAAAAAAACACATTTGCGATACAAAAATTAACTGAGATCTGTTATACAATAGTTAGTGTCTAGTTTGGATTATTTTCTCACTCCACCATATATAGATATAATGAACACAGATTTATTATACACCAAGTTTTGATGCTTTTTCTCCTTCAATCATCCAAAGGTTTTATTTTAATACTGGCATGCTAATATGTGAACAGGTTTCTTTCTTGGCCCTTTCTCTTCTCACTGATACCAATTCCGATATTGTTTTCGTCATCCATGCAGAATTCTCCCCCAGGCTCTGCTATGCTGTCACCAAAGCTACAAGAAAAGAAGGAAAGATTAATACATGTGATGGTATCTTTTGATTTTTTCCCAATATAGAACTTATCTCCAAAAAAAAAACCGAATGCCTATTTATGAAACATATGCCAATAAATATATAGAGATGAAGACTTACCCTAGAGAAGACTATTGCGCAGGAACTTAATTGGCCAATGTCTGGGCGAGTAGTCTCAGTGCAAGCAGAGCATCTCTGGGAGTGGGTGCTCGCTGACTGTGTTAGTGTTTCCTTGCCTGTTCAACAAAGTTAGTGTCCACATTTGGTCGGTAGCACTTCATGTTCACAAAATATATTTGGTTCATCCAATTAACAAATTCTTTGGTTATAAAGTCATTATTATTAGTATCTCACATCTCCTAAAAATTAACGCTTTGTTTTCAACCACTACACAAACATATCCCTTGGTCTGTTTTCGAAACTGTCATCGATTTCATCGGGATTGATGGTGTAGCTTCCGCTGGTCGTCGTACACTCGTCGTCATCACGACTATGAGCACTGTGACTCCCCAGCGTTGTGTCTTTGGAATAAAACAACAAACTGTCGTTCATTCTATCACCTTGGTGATAACCTGTCCATGCAGGAATTGTGGGTAATTTTTGCACATTGCAACTGTTTTGTCTATTGACAGTGTGGTTGTCTGACCACAGAGAATTGATACTCGAAGTTAATAAACTGTCGTCTATGTATTTGGATACTGGCATGTTGGAAGATGTGGAATTTAAGCGCCTCTCATTCGGCAGTGTGTTTGAATGGCTGTTGATTGGTTCTTGCATCATGAAGACACCATTTTTCAAATATGAGGGCTGTAGAGGTATTCTTTTATCTGCAAAGTATAGGAAAAAAGATGTAAACAAAAATGAGAACATACAAGTTCATAGTTTATAAGTACATGAATTATAAATAAACAAATAAATGTAAAAAAAATAAATGACTAAATAGATATACAACTGTAATAACAATAGCTTTTTCCTACATTCTGATAAAGATGTATACTAGAGCAAAAGTAAATAACCAGTAATTATTACAAAGGTGTATTGAATAGATTTATAATTAAATTAAAGTATGTAGATGTATTTGAATCCTTGCAGTTGTTTACGGGAGATGTAAGATATTTACCCATATTATTGTTGTGGTTGTGACTGTTGAAATCTTCCTCTGATCCCCCATGTCCACTGTCTGATGGAATTGTCTCCCCTGAAATTTCACTGGGGCTCTCCTCTGTATGAGACTTTGGATTCTGTGATAAAAAGGAGAATTATTTAATACACATCATTATACTACATAAATCTTATTTTAAAATATCTTTTCAGTTCAATATTCTTATTTTAAAATTTTTCTGAAGTTCATATATGAGAAATAAAATATTGCACATTTTTTTGCATTGTTTGCATAAAATAGTGTGAAATTAATATTGGACTTCCCAAGGAGTTTGAACCATGTATTTTGTTCCAAATCAGCAGTTATGGTGCCAGAGGTATGCTACAGATCACATCACACCAATATATTGAAAGGCCCAGAATTATCATATTTTCCCCTTTTGAGATTTTATAATTGAATATTTAAACCACACTTTTTCACTTTTCCTGAGATGCTCCTTTGATTTTCTTAAGGCATTAAATAACTCCCATTGACTAATAAAAAATTAATAAACCATGTATTTAATAGCTAAAAAATCCTTCTTAGTTCCTTAAAATTCTCAGTGTTTTTTTCCCAACAGATACCCATAATTTTTAATATTTCATATAAAAACAGAATGACTTTCACTTTAATTCCCTTTTTAATTTTAAAATTTCTAACAATAGATTGAGTTTCCAGGTAGCACCTGCTTAATCAGAAAACCATACAAGAAATTCAAGAAAAACTGAACGTATTTTCACATCTACCCAAGCATGTGATGCTTTAATTCAAAACCAACGACTATATATTTCAATATCAATCTTTCTACAATTTTTGAAATTGTATTCATCCCATCAAGAGATTAGGTAATTCCGTAAGTTTAAAATTTTGTGCAAATACTGGTGATACATACAAGTATCCTTAGTAAACTTCTAATTATTATATACCAGTATATTAAAATATTTTAAAATCAAAAAATATTTATAAGATTATACCTGTTGGTTGTGGCCTGTGTATTTTCCTTGCTCATTTCTACCATTCTGAAAAAAAAAATTAAAACACTCCTTAAAATTTCATCTTTTTAAAATCATAATTCAAACAAATTAAATATACATGTAGAGTTTTATAATCATCTGAATTTTATGTCTGATCAGATAGATGCAGGTATATAAAATATACTTGAAATTTTTTATTTTTTTTTTGTTTGGAGGGGGAAGAGGTAACTTATGTAGTTTGGACCGATTAGACAACCTCTGTTTCATTCCAGTCCCTCTAAAGATTCTCAACAGTACAAACATTTCCCTTACTCCACACCTACAGTTTATCACTGTGCTGTTGGTTCAGAGAGTCTCCCTATCTAACCAAAGCAAACAGTTAGTAGCTGGGACACTTTCTACCCAACCCCGAGAAGATTCAAGCAATTCTTGTTGTTGTTGGTAAAATCGGTATTTGATGTCATTAATTTTGCGACATCTGTCTAAATGTGATGGTTCCCGACTGCGAGGTCTTATCTTATGTCTTGTGAATCATGCATTCAAATAGAAACTGTAATATTCCAAATCCAGGTGCTTAATTTTTCAAAAAATTATATTTATCTATACCTACTTAACTTTTACTTTGCAAACAAAATTATTTTGTTAATATGAACTTGTGAAGAGATGAGACTGCAGTTCTTGAAACATAACAAAAAGTGTCTCTTTTTGTCAAAAACTATTATGCAACAGTTTATCAGATAAGTTAAAAGTGATCTTTTCTTATCAAAGCTTTTGTAAATGATTTTTGAAAAGACTGTTTATGCCACAAAAAATATCTATTACACTTCTTTGAGCAGAAAAAGATGCATTTCAGTTTTAAATGGGAAAATGTCCTCTAAAAACTGTTAAAAACACCCAACTTGATGCCAATGATAAGTGGACTGTGTCTACAGAACTTTTTACCAGCAAGTAAAAGAAATTAGTTTCAAAGAAAAAGTATCAACTTTCAATGAAGAGACAAGCAGAAGATATTCTTTAAGATAAGCATAAAAACTGTGTTGTTTGTGTGTGTTATTTCAAAAGCTGCAAGTCATTTGGTTTAGAAACACTGTAGTATTGAATAACATTGACAAACATGACAGTTCGTTAGGGGAAACAATAGATTCTTTGTTTCAAATTTTGACGATCTCCAGTCAGATTTTCTTTAAGGAAAATTCTCATAAAATGACAAGAAAACCTCCTTTTAAAAATTTGTTTATCCCCATAGTTTTTTTTTTTAAATGTCTTTTTTCTTTCCTAGATCTTAAAACTACAATTAATAAAATAATAATAATAACAGTAGGATAAAAATAAAACAAATCCTAAAATAGTTTTTATTCAAATTTTGATTACAATAAAATTACATGAATCTACTAAAAGTAGTAAAAAATACCCGGTAAGTGCAAAATTTCACTTCAGTTTTGGAAATCAAATTTGTAATAGCGTCCTATTTTTTTTTGCATGGCCTTTTGTACATATCCACAGTTTGGAACCAGATTTCTAAAGAGAAGTCAGATGTTCACTGGACCTTAATTGCCTACTCAGGTGCTTTGTTTCTCCGCAATAGAAAATTTAAACAAAATTAAACAACAAAGAAAAGGAAAATATATTTTGAAAAACTACGATCTCCAAGAGTTGTGACTAAACACAAAGACATAGATCCCTCACAGAGATAGGTTTAGGGGGTCAAACGTTCCTTTGTGTCCCCCGTTTCACTACAATCTGTGGAGGGATCTTAGTAAATAGGACACTGGTTCACACTGTTCTGATCTGTTTACCACCAAACTACCAGTACATGAGGTTACTACAAAACTGGTGGTTTGTAAGCCATGCTTTTATGACAAAATACATACATGTATACTTTACATGGATTTGAATTAATTTTTGTACAAATATACAGGAGCTACAATCATTTAAAAAGTAAAATAAATGTGGACTGGTAACACAATGTTACCCTATTCAATGTATAATGCATGTACATGTATATTAGAGAGATGAAAGTACTGGACTCAAGAAAATAAACTGTAAAACAACTTACTGGGTGTCCAGTCATTTTCTCCATCAGCTGCTGCTTGGTAAACGTGTCGTTTTCCTTGGAGAAGCTGACCCTTGGTCTGGACTTCTCCCCAGGGGTCCCATTCTGATACGGGTATGCTGGAGGCCTGTCATACAGGGCAGAGGTCGGAGATCCCGAGGCCAGGAAGGGGGGTCCATCATCTTTCATCTTGTCCTCGTTCTTACGACGCAGCATACAGATGAGGGCAATAAGAGCCACGGACACAACAATGGTCACACACACCACAATAACAACTATCAGGATGTTCTTGTCCGAGTCGTCCCGATCTGGTATAGAACTAGAGGTAGCATTCATGTACTTAACGATGATATCCAGATCTCGCTTGGCCTCTAGCGCCTCATGCCCATTATCACGCGCCCGGATTTTCAGATGAAAGGTATAGTCTTGGGCAACACTGACTGCTTTCCTGAAGTGGAGACTTCCAGTATCATGATTCAGATAAAAGATTCCACCTTCGTTGCCACCGTCTATATAAAACATAACCTTCCCATTGCCATAACCATTGGTATCCTCATCCAAATCATAGGCCTGTATGGAAGCTATGATGGACTCTAACGGAGTTGTGTTGGGAATGATAATAGTGTGGTTATCAGTGCTTGGGAAGATGAATATTGGTGCATTGTCATTTTTATCATTGATGTTGATTGTAACATGAGCAGTTCCAGTTAGTGAAGGGTCTCCTTTGTCTACAGCAAGGACTTGAAAGTCGTAGCGGTTCAGAAACTCCCTGTCCAAAGACTCGTAGGTCTTGATCTCACCCGAAGGGGAAACAGTGAAAGGAATAACAGATTTGTTGGCATAATCCCCTGAAATTGAGAAATCAAATTCTCCATTTTTGCCCTCATCCTTGTCCACTGCTTGTACTGCTCCAACAAAGGAACCATTGGGCAAATTTTCATCAACAGAGAAGACAAAGTTGGCCTTCAAGAAATTTGGTGGATTGTCATTAACATCTTCAATATCCAACCAAATGTTGGCTGTGGTATTCTGTGGTGGTGTTCCATGGTCTGTGGCTCTGACAGTGAATGTTATATGCACCGATTGCTCCCTATCGAAGTCAACATTAGCAATAACAATTCCTGTCTCACGTCCAATAGAGAATCTGTTGTCTGTTGGTGGCTCAATGAAATACGAAATCTGTCCATTTTTACCAATGTCTTTATCAGTAGCAAGTACTTGGATAATCTCTTTCCTTCGGTTGTTGGTTTCGTTAACTTTGGCATTGTAGTAAAATTCAGAAAACTTTGGTGGATTATCATTGGCATCCAACACATTAACTGTAAACTCTAACACGCTATCCAATACTGGTGTGCCTTTGTCAGCACATGTGATCTTGATGTGATGAGAGCTTTGGGTTTCTCTATCCAAGTAATGCTGGATGATGACCTTGTATCCATCATCCAGGCTTTGGAGACCAAAGAAAGTGTTAAAGGTTCTGCAAGTCACTTCTCCATTTGGACCAGTGTCAGAGTCTTCGACAATGACGATGGCAATGGCTTGCTCCAAGAAAGCATCTTCTGAAACGCTGACAGTGTTGTTTCCTTGATCAGTCGAAAGGAAGTTGATGTTTATTTTTGGAGCATTATTTCCGGAATCTTTGACTGTGACATCCAGCTGAGCAGTGGCATACCTGGGAATATCCCCCTTGTCCGTTGCTTCCACAATGATATGATATACTTTCCCATGCTCATATTTCAAGTTTCCAATAACCTTAACTGTACCAGTTTCATTATCGATAGAAAACAAAGAAGCAATTTCTTGCCACTGTTCCTGAAACTTCTTGAACCGAAATTCAATTTTGCCATTTTTACCAGAATCTTTATCACTGGCATGGAAAACATAGAAAGGGGTGTTCACAGCAGTGTATTCTTCGATGGTCACAGCAGCCTGTGACTTATCAAAAATGGGAGGATTGTCATTTTCATCTACCACGTTTATTTCCAGTGTAAAGGTGCCTGTTCTTTGAGGATTTCCACCATCTCTGGCAAGAATGTGATATACATAAAGTTGTTCACGTTCATAATCCAAGTTCACATTGGTCAAGATGCTACGAGATACCTCGGAGATCGACCTAATTTCTTCCATTCTGAAATCCATAGATGCTGAGTTTGAAGGTGTTATCTGGTTGAACTGGTAGGATTGCACCGAGTTATTGCCCCCTGTGTCATAATCTTGAGCCGGTTCCACTCTGTACACACTCTTGTTAGCAGTGGTGGATTCCGGTAAACTGAGCCGGTAAAAATTGGGATCAAACTTTGGACTGTGATCATTGACATCAGTAACATTGACTTGAACATTGATTTGACCAAAATAACTGGATGCTAAACTTGTCACAACAATCTCAAAGTTGAATACACACTGTGGTTTGTACTGACACGCCGAGACATTCTCTCGATCTATCACTTGGTTGGTAAAGAGTTGACTAGAATTTGAAAGGCGAAATAGCGAAACAATGGGCTCCTCTTTTTTCTTGAGAGTGAACTTGAGGTTTGGGAGTGATTCGTTGATCTTAGCAGAGAGACCTATCTCCTGCTCCAGACTCCCTATCAGAGTGTTATTGGGAAGATCTTCCTTCAGATGAAATGTCACAATGAAGGTTGTTTGCTGAGTCCAAACGATTGCCATAATGGAGGCGAAAGTAAAAAATGAAACAATGATGCGCTCCATGTTTTTGCGATGGTATTGAGGACAGATGCAGTGTGGAGGATCTTTGTGAGATTTATGAAGTTCTCCAATTTTCTTTTTTCCTCATTCTTGAAGACAACTTGGCCTAATTTGACAACCAATAATAGCTAGAACACATGCACCTGCAAAAGAAAGAAAACAAAATTGTATCAAAGTGTACAGATACTTTTAATATATTCTCTTATTCAGTTTTTATTATAGCATTAAATTGCTTTATTACCCATTCAGAACAGTTTTTTCCCTTGACAAGGACTGAATGAATAATACTAATCTTCATTACAGATTAAAAACTAACGGTTGGTCAAGTGCTTTTTGATAAAACTGGGGTCCATTCCTAGCTTCAATTCTACCAGGTGAAAAGTCCTATCCAACAAGAGTTGTCAACAAACTCATCAATACAAGCTGTGAAGTAGGATTACCTTTTACCGAAATAGAGAAACATTACCAAGTGTGGATATTAAATCTTCCACACGATCCCGTCACAAATTTGTCTTTTCGCCTCTTTGGGAGGTACACTTGTGTATCGACTTTCTAACCACCTGGGAAGAGATCGTAATACTTCTCTTCCTGCCAACACAGATATTGCACGCTTTCTAGTCCTTTGACTTGATTCCCTGATTCTTGTTTAACAGACTCCAACTACCCCTTCACTTAAAATCATTCCAGTGTAAATCACAGAGGGGAAAAAAGTGCCTGTCCTAAGCAGAAAATCCCTAACCTAAGAATACATTACAATCTCTGTGACAAAAGTGGTGAAGAGGTTTGTTCCTATGTTTGCTTATGAAGTGCAAACAGATCATTAGAACAAAATTGGGCTCAGTTTAGTTTTGATCCTTCAATATGACACCCAAGGAAGCAAACAGATACAAATTTTAGTAAGTGGAAACTCAGAAAAAGAAAAAGTATCGAAATCGGAACTAGAGAATTAAGCTTCTTGCAATGTCAACAAACCCCTTATCCTATTCATGGAAGGCAAATACATATTCCCTATATTGAACAGATGAATAATATTAGATAAGAAAGATACTGGCAACATATTGTAGGGAAAGGTTTCATCTATAGCTGATATCAATACACAATTCACAAGTTTTGACTGGTGGAAAACGAGGGAAAAAAACTGGAATGGCCAGTAAACACAAAACTATTTTCTACTGGCTTAAAGAAAACCCAGTATATTTAAACAAAACCCAGTATATGAAACACAAGAAATGAAAAAAGAAATTACTTACAAAAAAAAAGAAAGACCCATACTCCAACTCAGAATTTTACAATTTTCAACAAAACTGAACGAGTCACCGTTGGCCATGTTTTCCCATAGAGTACGCGATTTACTGGGGGTCTTCTGGCAGCTAGTGTTCCTGTACACAGCTCAGCGCTTTACTGACCATGAATCGGAAGGGAGCATGACACCTCCGATAAAAACTTTACAAAGCGTTCATCCCTAATGATCACAAACAAGAGACAAGAACAAATGACAAAGGGTTGTTGATAGCTGGCTGTTTGCATCCAATTGTGCAAATAAAAATGAATTTCAAGCAATTTTAAGATGATTGTTCTTCGAAATCTCTTTTAAGATTTAAAATAACTCATTTATTCAATTTAAAAAATTAATTAAATTACGGTACTGGTATATCAAAAAAATTTCGAGTTCTTGGAAATAAATTTTAATTAGTTATCAAATGAAAAACCAAAGCAAAAAAATCAAATGAAAATAATATTTTTTTCTACACCCCTCCTTTTATTTTTTTTTTTTCTATTTCCAGGAAACTTGTTATTTTGATTTATGACAGTATAAACTTCCCTATGACAGAAATTAAACAAATTGTGATTTGTTTGCTTGTTTGTTACTCGAATTGTGCAAATTGTGGATAAGAACAGAACACGTACTGCCACTTCAGTAACGATTGGCCAAACACGCGAACTATCAGACCCCGCTAGTTCTCTCTACCGAATGCTTCATTGAGAAAGAAATGATAAGAAATTAATGCCGAAACAAATGAAGAATCAATAGATATCAGTTTTACACAACTTTCTGTAGTCAAGACGCTGGTTAAAAATATCATGTCTGTCTGGTGCAAATGAGGATATCGTCCCTTCAAATTTTTCAACATAGCAAATAAGTAGATATGCATATATGCATATAATGTTTGCCTGTTTCCCAAAATGTTTCATTTGCTCAAGCTCTTTGTTTTTAATTTTTTTTAAATTGAAATAGATAAATAACATAATAAAATAACAAAAGAATTATTCTATCATCATGTATTATTACATAATGAAAAATGAGATATCTGAAGAAAAAAAATATATTTTATATATATATATATATATATATATATATATATATATATATAGCTTTATTTTTTTTTAAGGTGGAAAATGTACAGAAACAGATTTTTTGAAAGTTGATACTGAACCATTTTTAATTCAGAATTCACAAATATCCCAGAGGGTACTTAAATGTTTAAGACCTCCCCATTTTGAAATCAAAATCAATATTTGTAGAGACTTCATGGTAAATCTGTCATTTGTGACAACTCCAATCCATTTTGTACATACTGTGAAGCAGCTCCTAAAGAATCATACTTAAGGCTTTCAAATCTTTTTCAGAAATTAATCTTTTGTTATTTCTACACTTCAATATTTGGTTTTAAGTTTTGAACTATTATATAAAGCATTTTTCATATCAACAAATATTTTCTTAAATCCAAGGCAAACAAATTAACTAAAATCTTGAAATACTGTCACAAAAAATTGATTAAAAAAATAAAGCTACCGGTAAATACAAAAATTATTTAATTGAATGTTTTTATTGTGATCGGTTTATTTATGATACATATATATTCATCAGAGATAAGTAGCTGCTACATGGGCATACTCACAACAATATGTTATAAAATCACAGATATACTAGTAATTTGTACAATGGGTATATATGTTATGACTCATCAGTTTCATGTATTCAAAAAAGTAACATAATAATTATTAAATTAAAATATAAATGTTGAAAATAATGAAATCTAATTAACTTTTATATGAAATTCTCCCCACCCTCCCTGACTGAGGAGATAATCCTACCTGGGAGTGTGATTTATACCCAACAGAAGAATCCTGTACCACTTGCTCTGTCTAGTCCCCACAGAATGACTTTTGTGCTAGGATGCCCACCGATCTTATCCCACTGTAATCAGTTAACACTTTTCTATGCCATCCTAAGATAAACTAGAACAAAAGCCCGGCTATCTGATGGCGAGTGAACCCATCTCTCTACCCGACCAATGGGACGCTTTGAGTGGTTTCTGACCTGGAACAGTTATGCTCCGTCCGTCCTGTTTGGTCGGATTATATCTCAATTTTTTTTTACCGACAAGACCTGTATCATTTTTGTTGCATTGATTCTGAGAAGTAAAAAGGGTTTTAAGAGAGGCTTCCAAAAGGTTTTTTTTAAATGCATTTTTAAATAAAAATTAATCTTGTTCATAAAATTGTATTTCTCAAAATGATGACAATAATTAAGGCATAGAAATATCACATGCAAATTAATTTAAAATTTCCCTTAAATTATTTTTGCCATGTATCTCAATTTTAGACATAAATTTTGATATCCCATTTTTCCCATATGTTCCCCTTCAGAACAGGGCAGACAGAATATGTCTTTTCAAAATAAAAAAAAAATCATATAATGGCCTATCTTAATCAGTTTCAACGAATCTTGACAAACAATATATCACGTTTCTGTGATGTGGCGACAGGCAATTCAAAAGCTTAGCTAGAGATACCAAAATTTCTTTTGTTTTCCGAAGTGTTACATTATTACAATTTTTTAACACACTGAAAAGAAGCAAGGGGGACACATGCATCTTTTGAAATGATCACAAAAGTCAGCTAGCTCGAAACAAAGATGTGTTGAAGACCTGACAAGCTGCTAACATGATTTCCGATTTTAAAACACAAAAAGCACCTTATGTGTGCTGTATTGTTTTTTTTTAAACAAAAAATTCAGATAAGGTTTGTATTCCCTTGAAACAAAGAAAAACCTACATTGTAGTCTGAAAGACCCCTCCAAAATTTAGAACAGTTTTTATTCCAATCCAACAACTCATTTTCCCAACAAACAAAAATAAAATTTAATATCATTATGCAAAAAAAACTATTTATGAAAAATAATAAGATTTCCTAGCTTTCTTCAAATACTGCCACTTGTAAAATTATACTTACAGTCTACAATAACAATTGTTGATTTCTTAATAACCTGGACAGCACCTGGTTAACTTCTTGACATGACCATTACAGTTCATCCATGAATGAGATGATCCATCTAAAGTTACAGACAGATTTTCCCACTGACTGAATCAGACTACCCAAATTATAGCTTATAATCCTGTCACTTCTATTATTTCCTGGCTGCACCACTACTGTTTAAGCCCGAATCTCAGTTTGTCAAGCTTAGGGAGAAAAACACATTTCCTTTGAGAACTGCCAATGACCCATGCGCAAAGATGACATTATATTTTAACGAGTCAGTAACTTTTTTCTGGACTTGGCTGTTCGACATTCATCAAAACACATGTTTTATCTCCAACGAACTTTTTTTTCCCAGGAAGGTTTTGTTCTTATCCTCTTATACACAGATGTCTCGTTAATTAAAATAGCTCTTAAAAAACCACATATCGCTAATTAAAAATACTAATATGGGAGAAAATGCCCAATAGCAAAATCAGAAATATACACTGTGGAACACATAATACTTCAAGAATAAATCGGATATTTGAAATTTTAACTTTTACATTGGTTTAACGACAAACACAATGTAAGGTTGCCAACAATACAACTGATTTCAAACAAGATTAAGATTAGCATTCAAATCTCTAAAAACCTGTAATCTATCTTTTTCATTAATCCCATTACTTAAGTGGAACAAAACTAATTTTTTACTGGAGTAGATTATCTCTGTAATGGTACTTATACGTTTGAAAGAGTTTTCTATGGGGTGAGAAAATTCATCTTCATACCGTCATAAAGAGAGAGATTTGAGTTCTTTAACAAGTACATAACAATGACTTAGTTCAGGCCAACAAGAACTGGAAATAAAAAGTTGAAAACACCAAGAAGTTTGAGCTAGCGTTTGCAGTCAATTAAGGACAGATTAGAAACATGCCAAGAGAGATTAAATTATAATAGCACGAGATGTCAACACCACGGTATGACAAGCCTAGACCAAAGCAAAACCATAATCAGGGTAATTATTTCATTAAGCAAAGTGAAAATTAATTTTTACTGGTATCTCCCCCAACAAAGATATTCTTGGGGTTTATATGAACTTATTTAACAGCCTAAAATCCAAATCATGTTGAATCGATCAATTTTTTTTAAATGCTACATGTTTTATAAATTTTGTTTCAATCATGAATATTTAAGAAAAAATATATCACAATCCTTAATTCATGCTTTGATGTTATCCTGGTAAAGTTGACTTATATAGCACGGTGGATCACATTTCATCTGTTTGAAACACAATATCACATAGGGGGAGGTGGGAATTGGGAATCAACTTCTCAGATTTCCCAGTAGTGGCACCACTTTGTATCATGCTTCAACAAGCAAACAATACCCACAAACAAACAATTTGAAAAATATAAAATATACAACAACCAGACACAAGATCCGAAGATAGCAAGGTGCATACACAGAAAAATTGGGTTTTTTTTCTGCTGGAAATTCAAATTACACTGCCTGAATATATAGTTAATATTGAAATACTGGCTATTTGAATATAATGCTATCAAGTCCAGCAGCACATATAATCAATGGTGGAGAAATTATAATAAGGATGCAACAAGGATGCTGATTGGTTGGATACCTGTGAGTTCTTTTATTTATAAGCTCCCAGCAACTTTACATATTCATAACCCCAATAAATCTTTCAGTGGGCCCCTCCTACTTCCCATATGGTGTGAAAAATAGATTTCTATCAAATGTACTTCATCCGTGCAGTAGCCAATGTTGACTAAATATTGATTTCATCATCTCATATGACATCATCATTGAATGCATCACAGTTTTTGGCTCTACTGCACAACATACTTGCATGATGAACAGAAGAATATTTCTTTTGCTAGAGACAGAATATTCACTGCATCTGAGAATTTTACCAAATTTTTGCCTCAGGAGCCCTAATCCAGCACTGGAACCTTGAGAATCCCAGAGTATACAAAATATCAGATATGGAAGCCACAATCTATTTCACTATTGTGGCATCTTGAGCTCTAAATCTTTTTGTTTACATGCTTGTGTATTACATATCCAAACAATGGTGACCCAAATCTTGGTGCAAAATTCCATTATATTCAAGACATGAAAAAATTGTCTACTCCACTCAAACAAAATAAATTTGTCTTGGATTTTTACTTGTTCCAAGCTCAGAAAATTTGAAGACAAATCTTTTGTTAATAGCAAAATTAAAGACTAGAAATTGGTATAGGCAAAATGATAGACAGACTGAATAATTGCTGAAGAGTTATATAGAAGTATAAAAATGTCTGGTCAGGGTTCTTAACATGGAATAAGTGATATCTAAGCAACCATAAATCTTGGATCGACTGATAAGAACACTTAGGACCTGTCTGAGCTGATGTATATTGATAATTAGCATGTCTACACTTAAAATGATAAAATTTGCAGCAGAAAATCAATTTAAAACAATTTTCTAGTTTCAAATATTTTTTTTTAAAGTAAATGGACAAGTTCCCCTTTTTCTGCAACTATCAGAAAAACTCCTAATAAAATATTTTCAAATGTGTAAATTCCAAAAATATGGTAAGACCACACTGACCTATTTCAAAGCATACAAGTATACTAAGGTACGTACCTTGCCTTAGAAAATTCCATAACAATAACAAGGGAAGGGTTCATAATCAGAGGTGCAATTAGTTAAGTACCAGCTGGATCTTACAGTTTCTACATGCTGCATGCAAGATGGAGTCAAATCCCTCCACATAACAAAGTGACATTTGCCCGTCAAATGTTTATAAATGAAAAGGCTATCAGTTGCTGGTCATTATTTCAATGACCCCTAATCAGCGATTGGGTAATAGTTAATCTACTTTTACTTAATCTCTACCAGTAAAAGTTCCCAAGAAAATCAGGGTGATATGTATGTTTGTCCAGGGGCTTTGTGGTGTATTAACCTAATGTGTCTCTCCGACCGCCCAGATATTGCTTGGTATTCATAAAAAAAATGGGTATATCAATTCCTGAGTAAACCCCATTTTAAGAAGTTTAGATAATAATTTCAATGGTCTAATCTTTATTAGCATTTAAATGAATAAAGTGATTGACAGAGTGGGTCCCACTTGAAATTTATCAAACTAATACCAAAAAAGAACAGTATATATTATTGTCTAATTTCAAAAAGGATTATCAGAAATTTAGTTAAAATTTCAGTAAATTGATATAATTTTAAATGGGTTAAAATACAGATAAACTGTTAAATAGATATCAAATTTGTTTATATACCTGGTGGCAATATTTCACTGAATCCTCTAATTTTCCATACACCAATTACACTGTTACGGTCGGTCCACAATTCAATAATCCAGAGCAAATTAAAATAGCGACAATATGTTATTACTGTTCCCGTAATTATAGGTGTAAGTTTCCAACACTTTAACCTCTATTAAGAAAATTCAACCATTCACAAAATCAGGTGCTATAGCAATCATTTTAGATAGGTAAGACTTAAAGAATATATACTTTTGACTGAAGTTTAGACTGGCTTTTAGACAGGTGTCTTTTGTTGTCAGTTTCTACACCAAGGTGTAATATTAAGGTAATTAAAATTCACATATACAGTAGTGTGTTTCTGCCACCATACCCAATTAGAAAGTCAACCAAGTGTGAATAATTAATACAGAAATATTTGACAGATGAGCAATTATCCTTGTGACAATGTTTAATTGCAACAAAAAATTATTTTCTTTGAATTATGGAATTTTCTTTAACATCAATTAATTTTAGCTTATTTGTACTTTATCAAACCTTCCTATTTACAAGTGGTTTACATTAGTTTAAACATTACAGAAGAATTAACAGAATGTACATTTAAAAAACTATTTTTTTTAGTTTTCATCAGTTTTAACATAATAGAAGAATTTATTAGAATGTACAATAAATAAAACTGACCTTATTTGTAACAACAATCTCCAATGTTTATCCCAAAATTGGGGACAGTAGTCCAGGTAGTTTCTATTTATGCATTATCACAGGTGATTTACCTACGGAGGCTCTCACCCCAAGAATTATTTTCCTAGTAGTGAAGTTGGGAGCTTCCCTTACAAGCTGTTGAAGCACATGCTGTGTATAATGTAACAGTGCCTATTGATGCTCAGTCCGATACAGTACTTCTCCCCTGTATTTGTTTGTTTGTTTTCCATTCCAAATTTAATCCATTCATTATCAAGCATTGATCTTGCTTTTCATCTTCTATCCTCGTGCTTGGTCAAGGCATAATGACCAAATTCCCAAATGACTACAAACTACCTATGCAATTAATGATCAGGGGGTATGAATGTCTAAGTAGCCAACCATTCTGAATAATCTTAATTGAGTAATGATGGTCAAGATTAGAGATCGGGTCATGTTGTTTGTGATTCAAAGAACCACATCTAAACAATAGCTGGGTTACACAGTCCTGGTAAATATTTGTAAAATCAGTACAAAGAGATGTTGACACAAGCTTTCTCCTCTATTTGCGAACATTACAACAACTTTTGAGTTTTAGCCTTAAGGTGAGTGAGACAACCAACAAAGTTCTATCATCTAATCTACAAATATACAGCCAGGGCACCAAAACAAACAGCACCGACCCTCATACCACAGAAGAGTTCCAAGCTTAGCCCCAAAAGGGCCGGGCACTAGGGAAACAAAGACCAGCTAAAATTATGGAGGAAAAAAGAGGGATTAACATATAATGGTTTCCAATTTTAACACTGTATCATAAAGCTTTGATGAGTCTGTTTGTAGTCCTTCCTTTAAATCCAAGACAAATTTGAGAAAGTGAGTGACTTTCTTCCTCTCAAACAGATCATTTGTCTCCTTAAGAGGTGGTTGTTTATTTTCCAGTTGAGAGAAAATTTACTTTCTGATTTTTACACCCTACATCAAGGATTTTAATGACTTCTCTCCAAACAAAATTGTATGAATACAATAAATATCATTCATATGTGGAAAATATTATACAAGAGTTAAATAAATGTTACTATAAAATTCCTCTGTTTAAATTATTTTTAAAAAAATATGGTAGCTACAATACCAAGACAAAGGTCCTGGCTTTTTAAGCATGCAAAATTTTTTTCATGTTAATAAAAAGACACAGACATAAAAAAATAATGAAAGTTTGGGATTTTTGTAGATTGGAAACAAACCTGACAAGATAGTCAAATTATGGTGTACTGAGCCAATTTTTCTTGCATGCAGTTGGGTTTTGTCAGGGAGGAATTAATCTTGTCCTGTTGTGTGTCAAGGCCTGTCAGGAACTGTGGCACACGTGTGGCTACCTGAAAAATGGAGGCATCATCAGTTAAACCTTTACACTCACCAAATTAAGGACAGGAAACTTCTGACACTTTATTAATGATGGACACAATAAAATCGTGAACAAGGGAAACTGTCATGTCGTTTTCACATGAGCTGTTCAAAGACGCTTCATTTTTTTAACGTATATTAAGCATATATCAACTGTAAAACATTTCCGCAATAAAAAATTAATGTTAACGTGAAGTGCTTTTGGTAGTCTAATGGCCCCTTGTCATAACATTGTGACAAATTGTTACCCATATGAAGTCAATCTACTTCAATATTTTTACAAAGGATATATCTTTAAAAAGATTTCAGTGAATAGAGTACTAGATTTATTTAAACACTGTAAACCAACCTTTAATCCATAATTCACTTAGATTTAATATCTGTAACTTCTTATGAAAATATTAATACACAAATTTGAATTTATATTTTTTGGAATATGATAATATAAACTGTTGTTTTGGTTTCCTATCAGACCCATAGAAACTCATATTTCCTACTAGAGCCTCATACAAAGTACAAACCACAATAATAAATCATTTGTTTTGGTTATGTCTTAAAATGGTACAAAAATTTAAGTCTTAAAATTCATATTAAAGAATACTTAAAAAATTAACTTTTTATATTCATATATATTATTTTAATTCAGTATATTTTAAAATACTTATACATAATTTTTGTTAAGATGTAATGAGTTAAAAATTCTTAAGTGAAATATGAAATATTTTTAAAACTG
The DNA here is from genome assembly GCA_033439105.1 of Magallana nippona. Lineage (NCBI taxonomy): Eukaryota > Metazoa > Mollusca > Bivalvia > Ostreida > Ostreidae > Magallana > Magallana nippona. Next base: position 11,881,140 of record CM065918.1, on the reverse strand, counting down.
CAAACAGTTGATATCAGTTTGAATTGATAATTAATCCAATTAATTCAGAAAACCATTGCACAACAAGATGGTACAAAATACTGCAACTGTCATTCATCATTGACCTTATACTTACTAAGTAACACAGAAAACATAAACAGGCACTATTTTCACACTCCTGTAAATTTTTCCACCAATCTATGAGCATGCATGCTCGTAAATTACTGGCAACCTAGACTAGCCCTGGAAACAAACTGAGACCTGACCCACCATCAGTCCTCTGTGACATTAGGAACACCTTTTGATCTTTCCTAGGTCCAGGTTCACCCTGCCTTAGCTACATGCCTTCACATTACACAGAATTCATTTGTTTTACACAGACATGGAGATCATTTGGAGGAGCCCTCTGGTCACCTTTGCTAGGCTACCGTTCACCTAGACCTGATCTCTATATATACAAAGATTTAATTGTTCTCAAATCTGTCAGATTCAATTATCAACAGGTAATTCTATTTTCTCTGTTATGAAAGAACAAATGAGTAATTTTTTGCGTTTGTCAAATGTGTTCCCCTCCCCCCCTCTCTCTCTCTTTCCAGTTCATGACAATAACCTAATAAGCTTGAGGACATAAAACAGAATACCCTACATCACAGTAAAGGGTCCATTCTTAGTTCCTGGTTTGTTAGTGACCCCACTGCAGGGGAGATAACAATAATGGCCATTTGTAATTGTGGTTGGGGAGATGTGAGGCCAATGGCGTAACTTAATGGGTAGGTGTCCAGGAAAACACCCTAGAACAAAGTCAGGAGATTATAATCAGATAAAACCCCATCATTTTACATGTTTCCACACAGAAAATTACAGGGTGAGATACTGTTAGGGACCTGAAAGGCAAAATGTCTGCTGATGTCCACTAGTGTATCTAATTTATCTCCCTCATTATGCAAGATTTTCTGATGAAAAATGATATAATACTTGCTTAATAAAATGTATTACACAAAAAGGAAAAAAAATAATTTTTGAACCTCTATTTCAACCATTACAAAGTATTCTTATAATTCAAACTTGACTTTCAGAGATTGTGTTACGGTTCAAACACACTCGTAGGATATAACATATCAGAGTTTTTCACGAGATTCGGCCGTATGAATGGACTCCCTACCAAGTGAAGGTTTTGGTCATCCGCTTGACACAAAAACCAGTGAGAACTGTAAATAGCCTTAAGGATATCTACCCTCTCTCCAATTTATCCACTGTCAAAATACAGATAGGTATCTTAATTAAGACATCTAGGGACCTTTGATATTTTTTTTACCGCCTTGAATGGCCCCCTTTTAACAACAAAACAAATCCACTTTTAGTCAGTTTTTCCGTTCATGAAAATAATGTAACAAACATTTTTACGCATGCAAAAAATATTAAAAGCATGAACAAAATCTAATAACATTTTCTATAGTATACAACCTGATTTGAAAAGTTAAATTTTTCAAATCATTTTAAATTACATGCTTGGAGAAGGGTATTTATTTTATAAAATATTTTATACGTGAAGGACAAGTGTAAATAAAGTTAATTAAATTTTCTCAAACACCTCGTTTTTCCCCCTTCTCAATAAAAATATATCTTATAAATTCACGAAGTCCTTGACTTTTCAAATAAAATCTCCAACGACTTCTCAAACAACTTGTGGAGATGAGTGTTTTCTAGATTTAAATCCGTGGTCTAATTATGAGGACATTACGTCCACTGTTATAAGATAGGACCTAAAAACCCCAAAAATCTCGACGGACACTTGATCACAAGTTCCATTTCAGTCAGAGGATTGAGCTCATTCTGACAGGTTTCACAAACAATATTGACCTGTGTAGTCCAATATTTTCCGAAAGAATCTCGATTAAATCCAGAACTCCTTTCTGAGTACATCATGGGAATCAAGTGCTATCATTTCTATACCCCACCTTAAGCAACTACTCAACGTTAATCAAATCTAATTCAGTTATGTAAAAGTTTAACAAAAAAACTGAATTCTAGATTGACCAATAAATTTTTTCATTAACTAACTGAATAGAAATTATTATCTGGTTGTTACGTCTATTCTGTGTTGAGAAGATTGGCTTTACTTTTGAAAGGTTGCAAGGATCAAAAGTTAGAAATACCCATATATGTTACGGGAATGTTTGCCAAATCTTTTTCCTTGAATCTCAAGACTGTGAAACTATACAAATGGCGAACAAAAACTGAAGTACCTTGCTATGTCAAATTAAGCCATTTATAAATGAAGACATTGTATATTGTGTTCATCATGTGCCAGCCAAACTGAAAGAATTTTTTTCATAAAATTTCTCCAACTCAAGTGTTGAAGTAATCCTTAAGATTCTGTCAGCCCTTATATAGCACCTGGGTTGTTGAAGAAAAAGAAAAAAACTTGTCATGGGGCTTTGTATAGATACAGGTCAAGATCCAAATCCTGAAAATGGTGAGTAAATTAAACATCCGCTAATACAAATATCTCTCAAGTTTTCATTCCTGTTCTAATTTCACCAAGCTCTGTCGAGTATCATGATTCAGTTCATGTCATGTTGCAAAACTCCTTGAAGTGCGCAGAACTACGGTATATGCCGACTCTCTGTTCATTTATTTTATTTCTCGCTTGAAGTGAGAAAAGGATAACCTGGTGGTTTCTAATATCCTTTTTTTGGTTCAAGAGGGCAAACTAATTACAAATTTAATTAAAGGGATATAAAAAAAAATTCATTATTGCAAACTTACCACTGTGAAATTACATAGGATGAAAAACGGCAAAATCAAATAAAAAACAGCTCAAAAATTCTCCAAATGACATAACAATAACAGATCTCCAACCAAACACAGAACTTATATTTCATATTGAGCAGCAAATATATTTTCATTCTCTTAAAACTCAGGGATTTAAAAGACATTATTAATTTAATATTTCTGACACAAACTTCATTTCTTCTAACAGGAGAAATTTGATATCTAACCATTTGAAAATGAAAAACCACAAGATGAATCTACTGTAATCCGACAATCCATTTAAATACAATTTCTGACATTTAACAAATAAGGCATCCGAAAACTCAACATGGAATATTTGTAAAGCAGAGAGATAGAGGAATGAGAGTATTGGCCAAAGTTTATTATCTCAACGTTACTTCTCATCAAAAATGATCAATTTCATATCTCAACTCATCCCTCTCCATTGATTTTTTTTTTAAAGTGGAAAAAACTTCTGAACCAATGAAAAGACATAGTGACAGGTGCGCGAGGTATAGTTCTATAAACTTGGTCCAGTGTTAATTATGTGGCGTCCATACTTCTAGATACATTTTGTTCAGGTGTTTAGCCAGCACAAATATTGATGGAGAGGGCATTTTTTGAGATCCCATTGTGTCACAATTCTCAATATTTACTCAATCATACACTGAAACGAACAACAATAAACAGGTCAGAAAATCAATGGTTCGCTGTTGACCAAGTTCAGTTTGTTTAGACCCTAAATACTGAAATGACCACTGAAAACTAAACTTCTACTTTTAATGCATGTGGATTTTTCTCAGACCTTAATTCAAAGGAAAATATAATGAGAGCTTACCAAATAACTGAAACATTGAACTCTCGTTGTGTTAAACAAGCAAGCAGGTGGAAATTGAGCAACAGAATGAAATAAACATAGACCCCTACAAATATCATCTACACCTTGGATATATTGATCAGATTTATACTCTTCCATTTCAAATGTAGAAAACAAAATGGGACCCTTAGGCAATGACTGTAATTAATACAAAGTAATAATGTTAGATATACATGTACATGCATATAAAAATAGTTATATAAAATTTAGAATATCCACAATAAATACACATTAATTTCAATGTGTGAAATGGGCCAATTGAATTAAACTTTTACATGCAAATATTAATTTAAAGATAAAAACATAAAATGCAAAAACAGACTCCATTATTGTAATTTTGATCATAACAAAGGTCAAATACTGGGGTAAAATTCAGATCTGGTTTATCATATTTGGCTGTAAAATTATGACAGAGGTGATAAATTCACACATATCCAAGTAATAAATCATTGTTATAGTAACTACAATGTGTATAATAATAAACAAATATTCACCATAAAAAATATCAAACTGTTGACTCACCGACCCGCGATTCCTTTACGATTCCTTATAAAATGACCTCACAAGAAAATCAAAACACTATCACCACATCGTAAAAAAAAAAGCAAGGTCCTCCATTTCATCACCAGGAAAAAATGAATTTGAAATCAAAAATTTGATGTCAATGTGTGTCAAACTTGCAGACATTTAAAAGGAGACAGGTTTTGCAATCAGCAATAATTATAGGGCAATTTTCCACCTGATATAACCGATATCAAACTCAGAATTGGCAGGCTGGACAAAACTCACTTTATGAAGTTAAAGGTATATCTACCCTTGACGGCATTTCAATATATCAATGAAGCACAAAAACTGTCAGCAAACACGAGTCAAAATAAGAAACTGCGATAAGAGCTCGATAAAATCTAATCAGTTACGTTTCAGCTTGACTATTTATTCATTTTTATTAAAGTTTAAAACTTACCCTCAGATTTTTTATAGCTCCCAAATTGAATCATTAGTTTTGTCACCACAGTATTAAACCATATTCTAAATTCTATCTTCTGTCTTGCAATTTGAAAATCTTGATCTTCCTTGTTGCAGAGGGAGGAAAAAATATTCACCACACTAAAATATCACTGCTTGGTCCGGGACAATTCAATTCACCACAATACAAGACTAGCACTTTTACAATTAATCAACATGTAATCAAATTGTAGTTTTTTAGAGTGCACTAACTGTTTATACGTGATCCATACTGACAACAATACCTGATAGTAATAGAAATCACAATGTACTTTCTCTGACACTTCAATTGTTAGCAGAATATCATAAGCTCCGCCTTTTCGACACACTCCACTAACTTCCCGCCTTAGGCCGCTCTAAGCTTTCTCTCTCTCTCTCTATCTTGCATTCAGAATCACTCCTGAAAAGTTCAGCTTTTAAACTTAGATCACCAGGGGGCAGGGACCCATCCATTTTGACCACCATGAGCTGCAGCTATCTCTGGGATCAAGTCATGTGACCATGCAGGTCAAGCGGTATGAAATACATTCAAGAATCGTGCAATGAAACCCTAGGATGACAGAGAGCAATAATAGGATTCTTTCTTGCCCTGTCAAATTTCCAATCCTCCAATCCAATAGGATTTCTGTTAACAAGACCAATCTACATTGTATGGCACATCAAATGCCCATCGTAATCCTTCTTTTTATTGCAAATTCCGATTTTAATTTGCTTTCTGACATCCAAAAGTTGCTTCGTCAACAAGAAAAACAAGGCTTTTGCTGTCCACTTATGTGGTTTCTCCATGATGAAAGTTTGTTTCGCTGAAATTCCAGATGACCAACTATTTTTAAGATATCAGGACAGTCAGCATAGGATATCAAAGAAACAAATTAATGAGTCAATTAGTCTATGTCACCCAAATATTAAATACATGTATATGGCTTCTTTTACAACTTATTTTGAATAAAACAAAAAAAACATAGCAAAATATATCCAAATAATTCTATATTTCTCCCTGCTAAAATGGCAAAAAAATATGAATCTAATAATCTATTATATCCAACAAAATCTTTCTTAGTCTAGCTTTCTGAGTTTCTCTCTCTCTCTCTCTCTCTCTCTCTCTCTCTCTCTCTCTCTCTCTCTCTCTGACACTCTTATGAATTCAAAGTGATTTAAACATTCAGTCGAGTGTGTAATTGCTGGCATTAAAAAAATGTCAGATTATGTTCTTAAATGTTGCCTCATAAACATCACAACATTAAAGCTACAGATCATCGACTTTCCTCCTTTTCTTACATAAATCAACTAATTTGTTACTTTACTAAGAAATCAAGACATATTGCACCAGCATACAGTCTCCACAATGCAATTAACTGGTGCAGTCAGAATAAAAATGGCTGGTATATAATATGCCACCCCTATACATAACACTTTAAAAGTGTTTGACCAATGGTTTCTAGCTTTTACTTAGTATTTTTAAAGGCTGAGATTTTTGGTGAGATATGAAAGATTAGCACACAATTTATACCTGACATTTGTCACATATTTAAAGGATAAAATTGAAAACTTTCACACTCAAGCATTCAATCTAAACAATGGCATTCCAATTGATACATGTTGATGCAATACGGTTACAATGATGTTTGTCTGAAGACAACATTAAAAAGTTTTAAATTATGTAACATTGCTGATAAAGAATCTTGTTGACTTATTTACAAAAGTTAGAATCTATCCACCACTGGACATTTAAAACTTTATGATCCAGAGAAAAACAAAGATGAAAGGAGCTTCCTAGTGCTAATAAGTCTGGGGTAGAATTATCTCCCCTGGACAAAAGGGAGATAACCATCTACAAGTCTGTACCATTAAATAGAAAAACCTAACTTTTTAGACCAATTACCATAGAAAACCAGACCAACGTTAAAACAAAAATGATCGATTCCTTTCATTTCAAAGGCTTTTCTTTACGCAGTATTTCACAAATGAGACATGAAAAACAGTTTTCCCTTTTCCCTTTTTTGCTGTGACAATATTGGTTTCTGAGTAAATTGGAACCGAGTTGTGAAATAATATGGCAACATATTGAGAACTAGGCTAATAATGTCATCTGAATCGAAAGAGTTTTTAAATTTCTAAATAATGACTGAATGCATATCATCATGCACAGGAACCATGGAACACCATAGATGATTTGGACCAGTAGTGTTGTGTTTCTTTGAAATGAAAAAGATACAGATAAAAATACAAAATACATGACTGCATGCCTTCAACTCCAAGTAAGGTATCTGTTGCAAGATCATTTTCATTCTTTTTTTTAATATCAATTCATAATTTTTTTCACATAGATAATTTAAATCTAATCTTTTTTTAAAATGCTGAATAATACACGTAAGGAAAAATTCATAGAGGTGATACTCCCAAAGATTTCCAATACGTCTCAACCCTGTGCACACGATTTCTGTCTTTGAAATGGAGAATCAAGTTAAATGAGCAAATGTTTAAACCGACAATGCAAGGGGGAGTTTTTGTGAAAATATCTGCAAACAAACTAACAATATTTCGCAAAAAATAACTTGTAAAGGACCTCCACAAATGCCTTGACTGAGGTGAATCAGGTTCATTTTATTGTTAGGTGTTGACATAAGATCCCTGCACCTCAGTGACCAAATCTTTCCTTTCTTGTTCCCAATGTATGACACATCCTATGATGTGTAGTTTTAATTTGTAGAAATTAATATCAAAGTTTTTTTAAAATGCTAATAAAAAATGACACCTAATTTCAATGAAGTCAGGATTTCACTTTCTGTTTTCATTTCAAGGATCGAATATTTCAATTACCGTAAGTAAAGAATGGTCATACTATAGCAGGAATTAACTTGTTTTCGACTGTGAATTAAAATCAATCATCAAGTAAATCATGTAACTTCATGCTTTTCTATGTGAATTACAATCTAAAAGAGAAATTCACATAAAATCTCTCTCTCTCTCTCTCTCTAATGTACTACCAGAATATTAATAGGTCTGAGTCTAGTTATCTCCCTGGGGAGTCACATCTAGAACTGACCATCATCAGTAATTTGTGGAACAGAGCAAAATCACCTGAGGTAATGGTTGTCAGGAACACAGAGAAAACCCTGCAGAAACCAGGGTAGCTGATCCCAATATCAATATGCAATCAAGTTAATGTGCATGACACAATGGCCAAGACAGCAAGCTAACCGTAGACACAGCAACATTAGTCACACCAGAATGAGTTGCAAAATGGTTCCTGCAACTTCATCTGGACATACTAGTTAAGATGGTTTAGAAGTTAAGTATGGCACTCTGCAGGATTACTAGTAACACCCATCCACCTTTATATTTCTTAGTTTCCATTGGAACAACAATGCACCCCTGGAGTCACTTAAAATTAACACAATTTTACAGAGATCATCTTTGCAAAAAATCAAGGTACATGAACTTACAACAAAGGTTAATAGTTACAAATCTTTAGAATATTGATGTTTGCGATCATTTATTATAGATAAACCATAACAAACAGTATTAAGCCAGATGTCACTTCTTATAAACAACCAAACCTAATTTACCTCTGATAGTGTTGGAACATAAAAACAACGTATATTATAAAAAGTTTATGGATGGCTGCATGGTGAAATACAAACCTCATTATAGCTTAAAATTAGGTTAAAATAATATATAGTTTCTACTGTATCTTGTTTATGTACTGAACTGAATACGTTGCATACAAAAATTACACTTTACCTATACCAACTTTTCAATATTTTTTCCATATCCACAAAACAGAAATTCCTATTTAAAGTAAATTCCAACAAAATATAATCATGCAAATATCAAAGAAACTGCCAAAATAAAAATCCCACCTTGTCTCAAAACAAGTTTACAGTCAAACTACTATTAGTTCCTTGAAATAAGGAGTACTTCCTCTTGTCAAGCTGTGATGGACCATTGTAAAATTGTTCAGACTATAGCTCTCAGGGACTTTGCAACCTCTGGCAAAGACGGTTTTATTGGTTACAAATATGTGAAGCTGATTCTTGCCAGATAACACCGTTTTAGTCCAGTGACACTAAGTCAACTGTTAGGATGTACATGTAGGCTATTATTACATGAGAAGAAAAATACAAATTTTACAGAAAATTTTATCTTGTTATCAAGAAAAATAAAAAAACTTATAGACACCAGATTTCACTTTACAAGTAATAAATAAAACTTAGAATTGTAGGACAATGTTCTTACCATTTAAAAAGAATTCCTATCAATTTTTGATTTGCAATAAAGAAAATAACAAATTCAATTTTCTTTTCCTTGTACTTATAAAAGACAAGAATGGGGGAGTACTTGTGTTAAAAAATGGTAGCATGTGTAGGTAATAAGGTTGTAAACAAACTAATTAAATCATGAATTTGACACAAAATGATTGTTAATGTGTGATCCCTAACAGAAGGAGAAATTAATGGGACACAATTGACATTCTCATGTTCACACAGACTGAGAGTAAAAAAAACCAACACCCTAGTTCATTAATTATTCTAACAAGGGTATACACCAAGGATTAGAAACTAATGAACACAACACGTAAGACAAGCGAACCAGTGTCGCTGTCCTGTGGTTCAATTTATCTACCTGACATTGTCCAGTGTCCGACTGATAAAAATCAACACCCTGGGGCTGCATCATGGTCAGTTTTCAGCCATCAAGGGGCAGGAGATACTCTACATTACACAGTGCCACCATGGCCGCGAATGAGTAGAAGAACAATTGATAATAACCTCACCATATACATTTAACTTGTGACACCTGCAAATTTACTAAGTAGGTATATTTCACAGAGAGGAGCTAATTCAAGAACAGGTTAGAGATATATAAGTATATAAAGGTCTCTCTTGCTTCTTTCCAAGGTCAAAGAAACAAAATGGATCACACCTTGCGCTTTTCTTTTATTTTTCTATATTGAAAAAAACACTTGTAACAATGACTCATCTGTAATTGATAACTAAATATATAATAGGGACGTTCCCCCTATTTTTTGCAAGAAATCAAAAAAATGTTTTTGCATTCTATTTGGTTTTAAAATGTTTTGATTTAGAGACAAACAAAATTATCCATATCACAATTGACACAAGATCTTCACAAATTGTTCAGAACCATATCCACATACAAACTAGCTTTTCCTTTACTCCCAAAACAGCCTTAAAAAATTGTTTGTCTTTAATATAATCCAATCCATACTTTGCAAAAGTTGTTTCCCTTTGCAGGTCAACCCAGAGGTCAAAAGGGAAAATCCCAACTTTCCCCTTCTTTATTCAACCAAATATTTTGGCGTCCTGAGATGATCCAAATTGCTTTGAATTTAATTTATTCCTTCTATGTGTGGGTTGCCCCATCCTAGCTGAGGCAATCAAAATACACCACGGAAACAGATTTTTAATGTTAAATGACAAAGTTGCAAACCTCCAAACTACAAAGGCTACTGTAAGAAATCTATGGGATATTCCCCAAAGATGGTAACCAAGGGACATAACTTTTGTAAAGTGTGGATTGGTCTATTAAAACCTATACCGGTAATATGTGCAATGTTATAATAGAAAAAAAAATTGAAAAATATTTTTGCAATTTGTGATGGTTATGAATATCATTATGTAGAGATTAATTATATATGAGTGCTGCCTTGAGCCAGTGGACAGGATTATGCAGGCTGCACGGTGAAGCTGAGCAGCTGGTGCCCGGGGGTAGGGATCTGTGGCCGAGTGTTACCCACACAGATGACAAGATTACACCACTCAGGTCTGCTGTCCAACTGTCATATCTAATTACAGGACAAATCTATCAATCTAATGTCATCATTTACACTTCAATAATGAACTATCTCTTGAATTTAAACTACAAGAACTACTTTCAATTTTTATCTTAAAATATTATGCAACTGTGAATGCAAATGTCCACTTGACATGCAATATTTCTGTTGCAAACTCATGGGGCAAAACTGTATTGGTTGATGGAACACTATGTACAGTTACAATGACACTCATGTACATGACATTGTGAATGTATCAGAAAGTCACAGCAATATATTAGTATAAATCAAAATGTCCCATTAACCATCTCACTTTATCAGATGAAAATCTGGATCCAAATATGGCGCCCTGTGGACAAAATTCCATTTACACCACGGCCAGATAGTCAAACAGTTAATACCAATGTCATAGTAACCGGCAAGGCAGGAAATCTAAAATCTAGCTACAACATCAAAGGTTGACTTTTGACCACAGGGTAATGCATACTTACTACAGGTACAAAATGTGTTTCAGTTTCCCTCAATATATAACTATGAATATCGAACAGCCATTAGTAGGTAATCATACTAGAATTTTCTTTACACAGTTTGGACTGAAACTACATAATTCAAATCAAAGGGGACTCCATATCAGTTATCATATATTGATACACTAATGGTAAACATTTTATTTTCCCACAAAGTAGTATCAGATCTATCTATTCATTTAATCCTCACTCCTAAGAAAACAGGCTTTTTTAAACCATTAAAATTCTCATCAAAGGTATATTGACAGCCAGTCTCATTAGAAGTAAGACTGACATTAACTTTGCTCTCAAGATGAAAAAAAAAATTTCGTAGCTTGTTGAACATCTGATGTTGTTTCCTGCTGTTTTATTGCTTCTTATGATGTGTGGCCAACACAAGTTCCTAATATAGACAACTCATATGCTATAATACCTGTCAACTCCTACTTATGAATAGCTCAGTTGCTTCCTTTAGGAGCTTGTTCACAACCACCTGCATTATTTCTCCTTAAAAAAAGCCTTTCAAGCACAGTTCTATGATCAGAAAGTTTTAATTTGCAATTCCTCAGCAGGAGTTTCCGAGGCCTGTCAAAGACTCCCGGAAGAGTCTGAGGACTTAAGCACCAGGACCAACCCGCCAGAAGTGTTTGGGATTTTGCTTAGAGGAAATAATATGCACAGTTGGAAAAAACACAGAGCTGTGCAGATAGCTGGTGACCCTATATGGAAGACACTGGGACTACATATAGAGGCATCAGCTGGTTAAATATAAGTCTATGGTCCAACAATAGGGAGATGAGCCTCAGCTGTCGCAGGCTTAAAGCTGACATATTGCATTTATCAGACTTTGACCAGTGAGCGCACAGAAATGACCCCATACATGGCAAGTCTGTAGCTGGCACAGAAGTGAATACTGGGTGACTAATAAATTATTAATTTCCAGTATACAGCTAAATGCATGAAAAAAGCCGATTTTGATAACAATGCAACTTTTTGTGCTCCTTTGGACAGCTCCTTACAAACTGTGGGATTGCCAGTGAAGGTGTTTAATAGGTAAATTGATCTTCTTTCATTCCTCACCTGAAGCCTGATTGACCCTGGTCAGTTAGCTGGGGAGGCAGGTAATGGCTATTATCCCTCAGATTGATGTCTTGGTTTATGAATTACATCTCACCCCAGAACAATGATTTGTTGTTAGGACACAGGACATAGTAACCACATCAGGACAATGCTGCTGTCAATCAAATGCATGTTACTTCACAAACTTATACATGTAATATCAAAGGACAAACAAATGTCGGTCATTGAAAATAAATCAGCTTTTTTTTGCCTCATATAATTAATTTTCACTGTTATCAATTTTCATCTTGAGTTAATTTAATATGTTCAACAACCATAAACACGCTCACACATTAAATTTTTACCATAAACTGAAGTCTGCATAAATTTATAACTTAATGATGCCAAAAAAATATTCATACTGAACACACAGAAAAACGGTCAAACATTCAAATAAAAATAACCTGGCCATAAAAAAGCAAAAAATCATTGCAGAAAGAAAGTACGGTATAAGGAGAAGTAAATGTGCCATGTTACGCCCAAACTGCTGGTTTTATGTTGGAAAATAAATGTAAACTTCAGTAGGTTAGCCATTTTCATTTGTCACAAACACCTTTAAATGAATAGATCAAAGAAGAGGTTCATCATTTTCTCCATTATTATCTGTGATAGATGGATATCTTATCAAAAATCCTCACACAACACTCGGTCTAATTTTAGGAAGCTCAAAAAAAAGGGAGAACCTCAGCTCTTGCAAACTAGAATTTACATTAAAATGAAAGTAATTGAATGGAAAAGCTCCATGAAAAGGCAGAAAGTGAATTTAATAAACAGAGTACTGAAATTTGCATACAAAATAATAAACCCAATAAATTTGATGGAATATCATATCATTCAGATCTGAAGATCCTTGATGGACCCGATCAAGTCCATGCCTGGATGCTTCTCAATACCAACTTTTCACTTTTGCTGATTTTCTGTAAACCCTTTTTTTGGAGAAATTTCAGAAACCCCGACCAAATACAACGTGTTTAAACGCCCGTGACAGACTCAATTTCATTTTTTTTTTTTTTAAACTTGGTTGGTCTGTTCACAAGGCTTCATAAAATTAAAAAAGAAAGAAGGATGTGAAGGACCATAAGTGACAAAGTAAAAGAGACACTGATCAATTGAAAGAACAACCCTTGTAATGGCCGTCCTTGTGTAACAAGTGTTTGCATAAGCCAATCAAACTCTTACTCACATTCAACAGCAAGTTGACATTGTTCATATGCAACGTACACCAGCCTTCAACATTGAACTTCAAAGATTTTCCTTTTTTTAACATTTCAAAATCAATAATTGTTATTGTGAGGAGAAAATGAAGAAATGCCTTGTAAAATCTAATTGGCCTTGATAAATTATTGATTTTGAATTGGTTTTCCTAAATTGAAATTAGAAGACATCAAATCACGCACAGAAATTGCATCTGACACCATATTTATCCTGACTGGATGAGAGGGAAGGTCACAGTGTTTTCTCAGTCATTAGGACCACCTAGGAATGATAATTACTCAATTTCACCACCATAACTACATCCCCACTGAATTACACAATAAATGCATGTGTCTCAGGAAAAAGACAAACAGGAAAGTTGTCAATGACAACACTTTACAATGTCAAACAGATCAGCTACTGTAGACAGTATTGCCAACAGCAATCAGTAAGAACAAGCACCTGCCATCCGACTGCACATAAATTCTAAAGGTTGTCATACAGAAGTGTCATCCTTAAGGACTAGGTGGATGCCTTTGTCAATGCACAGAACTATCTCTAGTCTCTAATTGGCAAAATTTGATGCATATCCATTTGTTTAATAATCACTTAGCTTTTGCATTGTACATAGTGTCACTAAATAGCATGCATGTGCATCAAGATAATGACACAATTCCATCTTACTACACAGGGTAGTTTCATTCGATTTTCAGTTCAGTCAGTATCTGACCTCAAAATGCCAGGAATTCTAATGGTTTTATATTCTTTAAATACCATACTTAATTAAATAAAGATCTGCATGCTTACAACAAAAATAAATAATATGAAACTCTATAAAAACAATGAAATAAAAATACCTTCATCATCCATTTACCACAGTGAACCTTGAGTAACTTTCTCCACTGTAAGCTGCCTATGAAGACCAATTAGTGTATCTGATTACTTGATAATGGTAAATATTTAGTGTGACAAAAGATATGTGTAAAATTGTTTGACCTCCCCCCACTGTTCACAAAGCTAGGACTGGGACTATTGGTAACCTTATCGTAACACCCTGATTCAGGGCGTCGGTGCAGGGCACTGTAAAATATCGCCGACCCATCTCCCTCATGACGGATGGTTTACAGTGTGGCGTGTATCCCATGGAACACCACTGTCATGTCGTGACTATTTGGTCGAATCATACGGCAATTCTTAATTCTTACCTGAAACCTATCCATGGAGAAACCGCAATGACACATGCAGGATACCATATACCTACACCTTGCTCCTATACACTATAATTAAATGAAAGATTGGAGATTCTGAACAATAAAAATTAGAATATGAAATGGAGAGACCTGAATATGATGCGGCTGATGAGAATAGCTAAGATTCCCCGCAAATGACATTTCCCCTTATCCCCTACCATAAAACTGTCAGGCCTATTGCTTATTACGAAAGAAGAGTGCAAGAGCAGTCCTTCAGTACTATATAGAAAAAAGAGCCATGAACTTTTCATTGGTTTGAAAACACTTGTTAAATAAGTAAATTACCTTTTTTATTTTATGCACATGATCAGTGAAAAAATCTAATTTGATGCTAAAGAAGGAACAGCTAGTGCATACAATTTTTTTTCTGAAAAATTAAAAAATTCAAGCTGAAGCATATTTTCATAAGTCTAGAAGATTTGAATAGTGTGCTCTTCCAAAACATTGTGATTTAATTATTTTAATACATGTATGTAGAACAGTCTTGACATAAAAGAGATGCAGAAAATTCAGAAAATGTATCGATACTGTGGATTGAACTCCAATCCATCACCATGATTGATTACAATGTTTTGGAGCCTAGCTGTTTTCGCCTGAATTTTTTTTTTCAAAAATAGGCTAGTGATAAGGATCTTCTAGATACTGAATAAATTTATGGAAATCATAAAATACACAAGTTGTTCATCTGGAACTTATGATAAAAAATTTATCACACCTGAAATCTTGTTTTGCTCCATTAAAATAAGAATAAACGCACTGAAAGAGGACTTTGGGAAAATAATTATTGATGTCGAAAAAAAATCATTAACATAGATAGGTGTATAATAATGGCACGTAATACATCAAAGAATAATTAACAATAAATATCTGGTCATTTATAAGATAATATTTTTCTTTATAGATTTTTTTATCATAATGAGACTGCGCAACCAAATAAGTACACCTGATAATTTTCTCAGAGTACACCATCTTTTCTCCTTTAATCAAATTCAGTTGATACCCTGACTTAACTATGAAATCTACCGGTAATTAAATCAATTTTTTTCGTAATTTAAACATCCTCTAACAATTATAAAGAGCATCACTCGATCAAATTCAAACCAAACACATTGTCATAAATACGAATTTCATAAATGGATAAAATTGCATTTCATAAATATTTCTTGTCTTTTCGTAAGACAATCAATCACAGGGAAATCGAAGACACAGACCTCCAAAGCCACTAGGAAGGTGTGTATTTTACTGCCATGCAAATGAGAGGGATGATTCATAAGACATTCTGTTTTTGTAGATTTGGTTTCCAACTGACACTGCTAAATGTATTTTTTCTTGACAGTGATTTAAATCAAGTTTTTTTTTTTGGCTTCAGTTTTGTTTCTTAATTCATGCAAATTTGGAAGTATAAAAATAACAACCTTACTTTGTTTTATCATGAAATACCATCTTGACAAAATAAAATTACCACGGGTACGATATAAGGTACATATATGGCAAACTTCTCTTGCAGCAGTTAAATCTCGTCAATGAGGAATAAAGAGATGCATTAGGTGAACTTGGTTGCATAAAAGTTTTAATTTTATACACTTTAATTTCGATAAAAATGTTTTCTTCACTAAAAAAGAATTCTGTTTTGAACTGCAATCTTTTCCCTCTAGCCTCCAAATTTTAGTAAACAGTCATTCAATCATCCATTCCAGAAAAAAATTCATTGCAGTTTTTCTAATAGCTTATGAATGCATATTGACAATCAACAAAACACACAACCATGATTTCTCCAAATCAGATCTTCCCACAACATTAAAATCCCCCCATACATGGCAATAAAACAGAAATAAAAACAGATCCAGAGGTTCCAAGTCCACAGATCAAGCCACCAGGAATAGTGGGAACAAATTTGAGCATTGAAATTTTCTAGCATCAGATCAATGCTAGCAGATACATCATCATAAATCTGTCAATACTACAGAAATGAGCTGAATTTGAGTAGAATTGGTGCTTTTACAACAATGATAATAAATTTCATGATTTCTGGAACTTCGAGCTATGAATTTCTTCCTTTAAGAGTGCCAAATCATTGATTTTTTTTTCTTCAAAATTTAACACTTGTTTTTTTCAGCATACTTTAAGCGTTATTCTATCAAGATATAATGTACCTTAACTGATATAAAAATAAACAGTTCAAAAGCAAAATAAAATAATTCAAATTTCAATGGTTTATATGTGAATATACCAGACCTCAATCTGAAAACTTCTGATAACTAACAGACTAGAGCAAATCTCTCTGCATAGAAAATCCGCAACACTGCAAAGTTTATGACCATAACTTTTCAAATGATCAAAAGTTAATTGAGGTTTTTATTCATTTAATCTTTTTGAGAGATCACTAAATTAAACTTTTACACACAGAGAAGTGTCGACTTAATCATGTGGTTGGTCAACCGTTGGAAAAGTGTGGCGACAAAATATCCCGATGATATTTATCACTGAAGATGATTGCACCATTATACCAACAATTTGTCTGTGAAATTTGGTGACATTTTCATCAATGGAATTTTTACATTTCACCTTTGCACCAACAACAAATATCTCAATTCAATCCCGTCAATTTTTTTTATTTTCGTTTTTTAAAAGTCAAAATGACACATTCTAACTGTGTTAAAAAGCGGAGATAGGATGGATGACCAATACCCCATTAGGTTTTAAGACGGTATCACAGAAGTCACACACTGTCCCCCTTTTATCTGACTGACTCGATCTCTTTCGGCCACCAAGCCATTCCCTACTCTCCTAAACCAATGATTCATATAAAACAAAATCACATGTGCTTCAAGTTCACATTTCTTTGAGCAAAATTTTAAAAAATTCAAACAAAAATCCCCCTACCCCCTCCACAGATAAAATTATTTCTCATTTTCTTTGATGTTTACATTTTTATGAGTAATCCATTTGCAAATGTTCATTTAAAAAGAAAACACTTTCAGTTTAGCTCAATACTAATGAGCAAATATCAACCTGACCCTCTTTCATGTTTACATTTGAAAATAACACCAGTAGTATTTGAATTAAAAATTACGCAGTTAAGTGGGTAAACCGTGACTTTTCATTTGTTGTATGAGAGAGGTAAATAAGACTGGCCAAATCTACTTATTCTATTTGTGCTACTGGTTACTCAGTTTTCAAAAAATTTTAGTAACAAATATTGAAATAGCTTCTTTTTCATACTTTAGATTAAGTCTTAAATTGACCGGTCAACAAGAGAGCAAACCATATTAGTTTTATTTCAGAATGTTAAAATCTTGCAAATTTAAGGAAAAACAGTTTGTTTAACCTATCGTTCACAGCTTTTGATTGGAGCAAAATAACTAGTGAATCTTTAAACCTACGATCAAGTCTAATGACCTTCACAAATTAAAATATTCAAACTTTGTTTGACTGGTCACTAAAAGAGAGAAAGCTTACCCTGAAAAATCCACCAAGCTGAACTCCATATTTTGGCGCTATTGATGACAATAAAGTAAAGCCGGGGACCATTGGAGCTTGGTTTTATCAGGGGTGCCTCTATCTCGCTCTCTCATCACATTTCCAGTGTGTATGGTGACAAGCCACCACACTTCAATTGATACATTAATTCTTAACAAATAATGCTTTTAGGGATCAATAGTAAATTTGTTTTATTGGATATCACATTACCTAGTTTTATTTTATAAGATTATTAAGAATTTTCAAAAGGGGAGATAACTGTCTCAAAACACAAGTATCACTTAATTTTCACTAGTCAAATCAATTTCAAATTAGCTACACAGTACATTAAAGGAAAATTAAATGCTAAATTTGGTTATTAGATTTTCTGTAAAGCCAAAATTTTCCCTTCTGAATATCAATTACAAAGATAAAAGTAACAAAGATTCATTTCTACAAAGTACCTCTTAGATGCCAAAAAAGCAAAAGCAACATTTTACCTATTTGCAGATCATATTTGGTTATTAATTACAATCAATAACAATTTGATAGTTTCCTTGGGAATGGAAGCAAACAGTGCCCTTGTTACACTCATTTCAAAGATATTTTTCCTGTGTGCATCATTGATTGAAGAAAAAAAAATGTGCTAATTATGAAAATAAATGCAGACTTGATGGTTTCTGTCTGAAAGCTGATCGTCTGAAGAACAGGAAAAAGTAACAAATCCATGAGACATGGTTTGGGTCACCATTATCAAAGACACATAGATTAAATGCTTTGGTGTTTAATATCTATTTAATGATGTCGATTCGTCAACTTATCCTCTCCTTATCCCTTGCAAGGTTGTACTTGAGAGAAATGAATTTTTTCCCCTGCAACTTTGACATTTTCCATTTTTCAATCATTTGAAACCTGTACCAATAATCTGAATTATTCATGGAGGAGTTTGTTTAATGGGGGTGGCAAAACAATATTTAGTTTAGGGCTGCGGTTTGTTATGGACATGTAAGTATGGCGAGATGTAATCCTAGATCAGAATGAAAATCAGGGTAGGACTAAAATACAATGGCTTACAAAAAACTCCTGGGGATTTACATCTCTATAAATCAACAACACCAACACGTTCAGTTTTGTTTCTGTGGCTAGGTACTATATCACATCTAGCTAAAATTACACCACAATGACTTTGTCAAAATTATTCCAGAGGATGGAGGATGTCATATCTTAATATGCTTACATGAAGACAAAATTTTACGTTTATGATTTACAACAAGCTGACAAACTAGAGGTTGACTATAGGACAAAGTTCTAGCAGAAGACACACACACATTTGTACCACATGGTATATAATGGCCAAATGGGTGTTGTATGTTTTATTTTTAATGACGTTCTGCTTTTCATAATAAGGCTTTTTATTTTCCAGCTGTTCATAAAAAGCTTAATTTACCGTTAGAATCAAAATCTAACATGATATGTATCTTGTGTGTTAGAATGTACATCAAGCATATTTAGTGGTCATAAATTGCTTGGTTATTTGTAAATTTAAGCAGCACAAAGATCTTATTAGGAAATACACAACTAAAGAAGCCAATTGAATGAAGTTTGGAAATCTAAAACAAAAATTTCCATATTAAATTTAACTTACTAAATTCAATTTAAACACTTTACTTCATCTTCCATTATTTTCCTTTCTATAGTCCAGGAATAATTTTAATATACGAAAAGCTACATCCTGTCTGAGGTAAATGACTAGACTTACATATAAAAAATTGCATCATCAATAGGATTCATTTACAATTCCCCAGAGACTGTATTTCTGTTAATATTTCAGTTCTTAACATTTAAATAAGGGGACCCTATCAAAATGATTTAATTTTTGATTTGAGAAAAAACAGAAAGAGATATGAAACTGAATTGATAGGGGTATGATCATCTGGAGATGAGACCACATCTGTCAGGTCTCCTTATAATTCATGTTGTTGTTTGTATTTTGATGCATAAAATTTAAGGCAGTCAACAAGTTGATAAAAAAATATCTGAATTAATTCTACATAAATATTATCTATCCTTTATCTGTAGATGAGATAGCAAGAAATTACGAGCAGAAAATGAAATTCAAAAATCAATTTCTCACACTATAAAAGACCCAAAGTCTGTATCTTAGAACATTATATTTCTTCCATATGTTTTCAAACACATTGAAATTTGATGATTCTGGCGTTGTAAGGCATAATCTTCAATGATCTTATCTCTATAGGAACTTAGATTAACAGACAAATTCAATCATGAAAATATATCTCCTACTGTCAAGATTACATCAAAGACTTTTAAAGAACACACATTTGAATCAAGCTGGATATGGCTATGTTAATAAATCATTTCCTTATGAAGTTAAATATCAAATTTCACGAACTATAGAATTTGAAATAAAAAATTGCATATGTAAAAAATTGATATATACAATCAAAACCAGACTTCCTATAATTGAAATAAATTGAAATAATTCTCAAGGTTTACATCGTAAGTAATTGGGGAAAAAAGCAACCCAAACACAAACAAATGAACAAATTGAATGTATTAAATGTCAAAATTAATCAATAGAAATAAGTGGCATTAAATCGTAAACATATCCCCTGTATCTTCATAGAGGTAACTTCTATGAAAAGTTTGTCAAAACCCAATTGAGCATAAAAATAGCCTTCTGCATCCCAAATCACAGGTCTGTCTGACTAACCTAGCAGAAGATATTAGATCTTTATCATCTGCTCCTATTCAACAGACGATTTGTCAATTTCATTAAATGACAGAGCCACCCAAATTAAAAATTTTTAAATTCAAACTTAATTTGAAGGTAGAAGTAGCATTTGAAACTAAGCAGAGGAAGCGAGGGCTTATTTCACTGTCATATATGGCCGTGAACAATAATGGGGCCACACTCTTCATGGCCGCCACATGTAATATTAACTGGCCATAAAACTCACATAAATACTGGATACTGCCCTTTTGCCCACAGAATCGAACAGGTGGTCAAGTTTAAGGTAAAAATGAACTGGGAAAGAATACTACAGAAAGATATAGAATTTCTAAAGGATAATCGTGACCATTTGCTTTAAAAGAAAAGACCATGAAGTCTCAGAATTGGTCAGAATCCCTAATCTTCCTCCTATGATTAAGTCTTTACAGTCTTGAGTTTCATTTAAAGGTTTCTGTTATTATACTAATAATCTCATTGTAAATGTCAATCTTGCTGAATGTGAAGAACTATTTCATAATGAGTTAAATCATAATCAGTGACTCAAAAAATATAACTGACCCAAAACACTAACCAATCATTGAAATGCAAAATACAAAACTGTCATCATGCACAATTAGAAGAAACCAAAACCATATGAATATTATTTGGACTTGAAAACTATCAATGATACTAAATTTTGATAACTTTTTTTAAAGAGGAGCAGTGTGTTTTTAAATGAAAAGGTGCAATATCATTGATCGGCATGGAGAGAGAGAGAGAGAGAGAGAGAGAGAGAGAGAGAGAGAGAGAGAGAGAGACTCATCTGTCATAGTCCATATTGATTCTTTCCCTTAAATGTCTCAAAAGGAAAGAAGATGAAGAATAAGCATGAAGATGTGATGTTTTAATCCTCATCTAACATGCTGCTGTGTTCTTAATATGCCAAGAGCCTCTGCAGGAATTTAATTAACGGTATTGTGTCATCATTACATAGCAGGAAGTTTTGTCAGGTTAATCTTGAATGATGGGTTTCAAAATGAAAATTCTGACATTGGGTGACAACAACAACTGTGGGGGGGGGGGGGGGAAAACATTTTTTTTTTGTTTAAAAAGATCCTGATCAATTTAGCCCCTGAATCAATCAGCAACAAAATTCAATAGAAATGTGACTGAAAAATGAAGCAGATACCAAAAATCAGCATTTGAATACTCAGGACTACAGTACTATTCTATAAGTATTTGAAAATTTGTCAACTATATACAGTATATAATACCAATAAGTATTTTCCTGGTAAATTATTTATCGTACTTTTGTATTCCTCTATATTTTAATGTGTTTAGGAATCCAGAATGTCTTCCATCAGATAAAACCAATTTTGATTTCATTTCCAAAAACATTACTCTAATCTTTTCTCATTTTATTATGCATCTGATTCTTGCATAGAATTTGAAGAAAATAAAATGGCTGTATGGTTATCATTACGGTTCAAGTTAAATTTGAGGTTTGGATTTGGTTTTTACTGGTACATAGATTGTTTAATAATCTTAGTCTAAGTCTTAAGTAATTACCATAATTTTGGATCATTTCTTCAAATTCTCTTACTAAAAGAAAAAAAATAGCAAAAATACATACCAGTAGGATGAGAAAGAAATGGCTGCTTCTGCAATATCCAAGTTTCTCTTGTGTGGTTGCTGCCTAATTCAAATGGTTGGGCCAAACATGGTCCACTTCTCTTGCACCTGAAATTAAGACAGCAATGCAGATCAAACCACCCAATTAACTTTCTAAATCACAATTTTGGTCAGCTTAATAGCAGGGTATGGACAGAGGAGAATCAGCATTTCAAACTTACCAACAAATTGCTAGTGTATCAAATTCTAAAGCACAATGCAAGACACTAAATACTTAATAGCTATAAGGTGAAAGTCTGCTTGCTTTCCATGCTATTCAAGAATTTTTTTTTTTGAGGATATTATACAGATGCAAGATTTAGTATTAAGTTTCAATTTCATTTGGTTTAATGAAGG
Source organism: Magallana nippona (assembly GCA_033439105.1). Classification (NCBI taxonomy): domain Eukaryota; kingdom Metazoa; phylum Mollusca; class Bivalvia; order Ostreida; family Ostreidae; genus Magallana; species Magallana nippona. Next base: position 11,858,417 of record CM065918.1, on the reverse strand, counting down.
GTTTTTTGAACATAGAAAACATCTGCAATGTGATACATTTTGACAAATCATTGTTTATTACTCAAATGCTCACCCAAATGCATGCCAAGGTTTTTGCCCATTGAAACTTTTATCATGAAATGGGCAGCCAAAGTGTAATAGATTTGTTTTGTGTTGTGTATGGAATTTGCACAAACTGAGTAGATATTCCTTGTTAAATACCTGCCAATTCTTTTTCCCACCTTGAGAAAAGGAAACAAATTTCAACAAAGAAAATACTTTATCACTGTATCTAATTTAATTGCAGATATACATAAAGAAATGTTAAAATCTCTCTAAATGAACTGGAATTCAATTAGTTATAAGAACTTCTCTAGGCTTGAACCTTCATATGGGCACAAAAAATTACAACAATGCATCTGTTCTCCAACTTCCTACAGACAAGAGGCCTTTCTTCACTGAACAACTTCCTAAGCCCAGCACCTGCCTCCTGCAAAACACGATTTAGATTCAGTCAGTCTTATCGCAAAAACTTCAATAACAACAGCTTATTTCTTGCACACTTCATTAGCAATCAAATTTGCTTGAGCTTTAACGAAATGTTACAGACATTGATTTCCGATTCATCACTTGTCCAGACTGACCACTAACAATGTTTGTTTCAGACGAAGGAGCTAATCTTTTGATTGTTTGTGACAAATCTTCTATAAATTTTTCTTATTAGAATCTAAATCAAAAGATTGACTTTGTGCCTCACTTCAAGCACTTGCATTAGCTTGTAACATTAATACAAAGAAAACAGTAATCAAAATATAATATGTTTGCCCACTTGCAAAATTGGCTGCTGTCAAAAAAATGAAATTGACAATTGGTGATACTTAAGGTTTGCTTCTTTATTTCTCTGCCCATCAAGATTTCCATCTACTGCAGCAGGAAAAAAAAATGACCTACAAAATATGAAACAAAAAACATTTTATGAAAAAGAAGACATCAATATTCTATCTTTAGAATTTTCAAAAACAGAATACTGGTACATACATACACAATTATTTTAAGATCAAAAGAAAATGTGCGTCAAAAGACAGACACTTTGTAAAAAAATCTTTGATAATGTATTTCAATGTCTTTAAAGACCATTGATAGTTTGTTTTACAAGAACATATTACATTAACATCCTTTTGATTCCTCCCAAGACTTTAAATGTGTTCTGTAATGTGATGACGGTATCTGTGTATGCTATCTGGGGTGGGCCAGGGGTGACAATGTGCCGGGTCTCTGGGTTTATCACCCACGGCATGCAACACCGACATTAACTGCAAACAAAACCTGTACCCAGAAACGTATCAACCTATTTTAATATTCCCACCAAACTCTAAGGCTACACTGCAAGGATGGTATTTGCTATCTGTATGATATTCTAACATATGGCAAGCAAAGATTACATCCAAACTTTCAGAAAATTTAAAAGATTCATTGGACTACACATTTAAAATTCCCACCAGGAGAAATTGTTTTTGAGCTCATGCAAACACCTTCCCCATTTTTGCAGGATAAATGCTGAACATTGGCTTAATCATTTTTTTTTCAAATACATGTACATGTACTGCATCATCAAAATGAATTAGGAAATGTACATTCCAATGTTTAGTGATGAAGATAAATTTTCAAAATATCAAATAGAAGAGGAAAGTGTGCATTGGTATACATGTATCATTAAATAAAGTGTAGCATCCCAGACTGCTAACATCTTATACTAATAAGAAAGTATAGTAACTGGAGACTTTCTTGATTTTCTGAATTTACATGAAAAAATTCGCAGCATTTGGAGACTTTCTTGTTGATTTTCTGAATTTACATGAAAAAATTCACAGCAATTGGAGATTTCCATGAAAAAATATTTCTGATACATGGACTTAAGACTCTGATTTTTTTCTTAAATGAACAGTAAACCTTTTAATGTGATTAATGAAGCCTCAAAATTTTTAATGAAGTCTGTATCTTTCCAACTGTCAGCTGACACTTTTTAAATGTCAAGAAAAGGTGCTCATTGAGGTAGATGAACACTGCTCTGAAGGCCAGGGTCCTAATTCTTGTTACAAATTGAGAGAATTTGTCTTTGTAAATATAAAATTGACTTTGACATATCAATTAGCCTTCCATTTGGTCTGTGAACTTGGAAAAAGAGTCATTTAATGTAATTGAAATTTCGAACAAAAACTTGTCAGTACACAACTGTTCAATACAGATCTGGACAAAGCCTAGTGGTAGCCAGCCAGTCCAGAAGTAGCCCCACCAAACAGAAGGGGCTCGGTAGACCGGTGATTAAGTCCGAACCTTTTGAAAAAAAAGATAAAAATCTTTGTGTCATTCGGAGGGCCACCTTGAAATCAAAAGGAAAAAAAACCTGCCACACATGCATGTCAAGTTTCTTAGTCGGGGTTTAAGACATGCCGAGAATTACTCTCAAAGACAGGTAATACAGGGGTTTATTAAATGATAAGAATCTAATATCATTGAACGAATTTCATAAATAGGACATGGGCTTTACATAATTCTCCAAGGACTTGATTCTGACACTGATATACCTTGGAAATCTTTTAAACTATCTCTCAATTTTAATTCAATATCCTATTCACCCACTGTTTTTTTAAATTAACAGGTAAACATCAAGTCAATAAATTTGTTCTTAAATCCCTTGTTACATCAATATTTCACTTCAAAATTCTAATGTAAGTACGTAAGCAAACTAAATACATCCGAGAACAAACACCGGCTGTCTGGATGAGCATGTTCGGGGTAGTTTATGATAAATCTGAAACAAATATGATCTAAATTTTCTAAAGAAAAAGACGTCTGCTGGCTATATCTTGAAGATCAGAAAACGAATTTATGAAAACGCAAGACAGAAAAACATAGAGATGGGTTTTAACACCCTACTGTCAATCTCATATCCAGACCCCTGGGGTTTTAAGCACCTCATGGCATGAGTGCGCGTCCTCATCTTTGACTCTAGTAATGAAAATCACAGCCCCTCCTGAATGGAAGGCTATAATCGAGGTCCCAATGTGAACTGACCCAGGCAAAAGGGGGGCGGATCCCTCCCAGCAGGGGTAGGGGTATTTAAGGCTTCACCAAAAGTACCCAATCTTTAAGATTAGAAACCTGATCAAAGGGGACCACAATGGGGTGTTTCTTAAAGATTTTGTTCATTAACGTAACTCCTTTTTCCCAACGATGAACATTGAACACTTTAACTATTCAAGTGATATGCATTTCAAATCAGCTAATCTCCATGCTTTTGTCATGTTGACTAGTATATATGTCTTGCTCTTTTTGATGTTTCCATGTTTCATCTTTGAAAGTAACCTTTTCTATTTTTTTTTTTTTATCAAACACCCTGAACCCTGCTAGATGACAATGAATGGGTAATGAGGTAATTCCATCTCCGTATTCACGCCCTCCTCGACAGTTCACTGAGACCAGAATTGATGACTCCTCCGTCCAAAAGAAAGGCTCCTAAAATTTAAATTTGAGAAAAAAATCAACTGTGTTAAAGATAATGACAAGCATTTAAAATTACTTTTTTAATTTTCCATCAATCTTTGCCAAAATTTTAATCCAGATGTTCATTTCTCAGACTGATTTACCAGTTCGTTAATTTCAATTTAAACAAAATTTGTACTATGTATTTCTGAAATGATTTTTTCATGAAAATTTAATTCTTCAAGGAAATTCATACCACAATTAAAATATATTTCAAAATGGGTTATAACTTGTGCATGGACATTATTTTGTTTTATTTTGTACTTTATGAGAAATAAAAAGGTGAAGTTATGAATATATTCAGTAGATGACTATCAACACCCATGAAAAATAGTTCTGGGGGCATGTAGACCTCATTATAGGGCTGTTACTGAGCTTTTGTTTCTTTATCTAATGCACAGATGTGCCTGGCCGCCATATCCTATAGAAAGTTCATTATGCTAAACAAGCTGGACATGTGCCCAGATTTTAAAAGCCATATCAAATTCATATAGATTTTTATACTTTTTTATATTGTGGAATATGTATTTTTTATGTGTTTTGTATGTTTTTTGGTGGACATTTAATGACATACACCTGAGATTGTGATTGGTCCTTAGGCTGGTACAAGACTTGGTGTACTCAACTGATATTTCGTTTGTTGCGATTTTATTGTTTTACTCAAGCGACCGTAGATAATATTACAGTCATGCACTTGTCATTTTATATCTCAAATCAGAAGTGATTTCAAGCCTAATTTGCCATTAGATTCACTAGTGCTTAACACTCCCTATAAAAATTTTTAACAACAGTAAGCTTAGAAAGGCAACATCACAAAAATGCATGTTTTCAATTTTGACTTACAGTGTGGACCTTATCATCAATTTCAGTATCTATTTCCACTTCCCAGGGCAAGTGTGAATAATGAGATGTCCACAGAAAGAAACAAATTTAGATTTTAGCAATGTAACCTTTTGTAAGTTCATCCTAAAATTGACAAATCCGTCAAATTAAAACAGAAATGAAATTCTAAAAAGTTAGTAATAAATGTTATCAATAACCAAATCTAATCTTTGTGTCACTTTTTCTTTTCATCTTTATTCACTCATTTGCTTTTAAACATTCAAAGCACTTCGGAATGGGAATATCTTATTAAATCATTTCCCCAAAGGTATGCTAATGAAGAAAGCCAAACTTCTGCTAACAAGCTCAAAATCTCTACTCTGTCAAAATGTCATGTTCATCCCAAACCGTGGACATGTTCCAAATTAAAATATGTTAATTTCTTTGTTTTAAAATGTTGACAGCATTCTTTCATTAATAACTGTAATCTATGCCATTTTTCTTTCTCAAACATTGACTTGAATTCACCTACATTATTGTATCATCAACATTATGTCTTAAAACTCTTCTTCTTCTGAAATGTTTTATATGTTAACATATTTCATTTTTAATTGTCAAAATATTAAATGACATTTTTAATATAAGAAATGACAAACACTATTAAAATATTTTCACAAGAGTGGCTTTGCCGAACTGAATTTTTTTGGGGGGAAATGCAAAGATTTAATTTGGCATAAGATTAGTTCCCCTACAGCAGGCAAACCAGTCTTACATGAAATCATTTGCCGATTAAACCTCATTATTCTCGATGATAGAAGTTTGAAAAATGTTAAAAACTTCCACCCTAGACCTGTTGAAAATTCAAACTCCTCCAGACAACAAAGTCAAATCCCCTTAAGAAAGCAAAACTGTTAATTAAAAAAGGAGAGATCATGTCAAACGGAGCAGCTTTACAGCAAACAATGTAGGGAAGTCAGGCTGCTGGGTTAAGACACCTTCAGATCACTGCATATATAAAATGGTGGCAGATGATCACCACAAAAAACTTCCCCTTGAAAGTGATCAGCTGTGAAAAGACCTTTAGAAAAGCAGCAAATTTAATAAAGTGAACATCATCATTTCGAGTAGTTTGACCAAACAAGTGTGAATATTTTGATTAACTGGACCATTTGAGTACAGGTAGCTGGCTGTCCATTCTTGTTTCATACCTTTATTGAAAGGTGATCATCATTTGCTTCAAGACTCTTATGAACAAAAATAATGGCTGTCACTTGAATCCTAACAAGAATAGATATGGGTTACCCCATATCCAAGATATTCGACTCTTAAATTACTTTAAATTTTTACTGTGTTCAACCGATCTCTAAGTTAAAATAACTGAACTTGTTAAGAAACTGGCGTATATAGATCTTCATGTCAGTAGCAAACACTGCAACCAGTCTTGCGTCACCAGCAAACAGTACACACATCTGTGCTTAAACACAGTCTACATGAGTGCGGTCAGAAATATTGTGCGGGTGTTGCATAACCATTCCATCATTAAAAGAAAAGAAAAGAAAAACACACACTCATGCACAATAAATAATCAAAAGAGATTGTGTGATACCTAACGAACAATAATCATAAAAGTAACATAATTATTGTAATAATTTAAGCAATATTCATTATGAAAGAATTGTCAATCGAAGAATGACCTATATGATCATGAAAAAGACTGAGGAGGCAGCTAGCGTAGGAATATGAATACTTCATATTTACATTTCTTGGGGAAAGATGATTTTTAAAAATAATTTTATGTTAATTTTATTTTCTTTCACATATTACATATACATCAATATTCTAAATATTTGTTATAATGTTGTATCTGCTGGTCATAAATGGAACTATATTTTTAAGTGCAATTGTGTAAAGAGTATCTGACTTTAGTAATATATCTTCAATAGATAGTAAGCACTGATCGAATATATTAAAAACAAAAAAAGATTATTTCCTTAATTTAATTTTTGTTGGAATATTTTTCACTATGTAAATGATGGTGTATATCTGTATTCTGCAATGTTCCTGTTTTAAAAATTACCATCCTCCAAATCCTATATGCTTCAAGGTTGTATGAAAACCAGGCTTTGGGGACAAATCCAATTTTATATCTAATGATTTTAAGCAAATCAATAAAGTTTCCCCAAAGGATATGGCGATCTGTTATTAAAATACAGATAAAAATGTAATTGTGTCTTTTGGAATTGTTTTCCACATCCGCTAATGCTCAGAGGTCTCAGATCTGCATTCAATTAGCCTGCCTAAATGAACTATGCTAGGAGACACAGGACTTTGTAATATCACATTATTTGCTTTACTTTAAGACCAAATGCCTGGTCCCCCTTGGGCTCAAGTGACAACAGCCAGTTTTATCCTTCCATTTCATCTACCATCTATATCTCCCTTGCTATCTCCCAGAAGATTTCCTGCTGGATTTTGGATTTAGTTTTTATTTTCTTTCATAAATATTAAGAGGGCTCGATGATGGTGGCCATTTTTAGACTGTATTGATCTCCTTTAGAAGAAGAGCTCTACATAAAAATATAGGAAAATATCCTAATTTTAAGGGTAAAATATATATGGATTTTTTCTCTTCTAAACAATAGTTTATAGCAAAACAAATCATATCTTACAATTTTAGGTAAATCTGATGGTTAATTTGTTGACCATCAAGCCTCCTTAAACGTATTTGCTAAATACATGTAATTCCCATCATGCTTTGCAATAACAGAGACCTTTTTTCAACCTCTAGATCTGGGACAGATTAAAATTGTTATGTTCATAGCTTACTTATATTTTCTCTTACTATTTGAGAGAGAGAGAGAGAGAGAGAGAGAGAGAGAGAGAGAGAGAGAGAGAGGGTTTCAACATGTGACATATATTCAGCAAAAAAATAAATTATTCTTATTTTGACAAAAGAACTTTACTAAAATTCTTTGACATGTCCCATCCTTATTAGCAAATGCTCTACAAAACTAGATACGTTTAGGCAGAATTTGCACCCAATCCGACACATTAATACTACAAGGCTATCATTATCAAGTCAGTTTTACTGCAGTTTAATCCAACTTCTTTTTAAGGCTAAATTCTACCCTTTATGACCATCATAAATCTTCAAATATCAGAAACAGACACCATTGACAACAAGAACCAAACAACAGGAATACAAGTTGAAAGAATCATGCAAAATATGATGAGAAAGTGTAAAGCTAGGCGACACACACAAGCCAATTCTTACATCAAAGTCCATGTACCCATCATATCATGTTCTCAAAAAGCTGTACATAAACAGAAACTGTACAGAAAGGAGAAGTTGAAATAATCAGCCAATCTATTGCCATCGTATCCAAGAATGATTATTTATGCTGAAGTTCATTATCGCATCAATTATTCCGGCAAGAGAAACTGGACATGGATGGGAGATTTTAATAGAACATGGTCTTTACACCCCGATTTTGATATTCAATTTCCTAAGCAGATGTGTAAATTTTCACAATAAAAACCCGGGTGCAGGAAAACCGTATAAAACACCTTTATTGAATTAACTCAAATTTCATCCCAAATTTATGAGAAAAAATCGCAAGACTTGTCACTCGCTCACTGATCAAATAAGTTTAGGGTCTGAAATTCAAGTCGCTATTTTTTATGGTATTGAACTAAGGTAATTGACCATTGACAGGGTAACCCTCTATGATGTTGTAATGATGTTTTGAATGTAATGACGACATTAATCTAACCTTGTTGGAGGTTGTGTGTGGGGGATGAGGAAATCCGAGGTACGTACTAGAGAAAGTGTTTTGGATGTTTAACAACTTACGGAAGTGCTAAGGATGGGGGATGCATGGTATTGTTTACCAATGTCTCCATGAGTCATCAACTTGCATTTCTTCACAGGTACATCTGCCCTTCATTACAATCTACTAGTGTACTAGTGCAACTAAACACTTAATTAGTACAAGTAATATAGAGTTAATTAATAGAATAAACTTCTAAGTAACATGTTCTTGTTCATGTCAGAGTTAAAAATTTGTTTCCCTACACTGAAACACTATGCAAGGGCTATGAGGGCCCTAGGACCTAATCCATCAATCAATATATAAAGAAGTAAAGTTCATTCATTTCAATCAATGACTACCGGTACTTGATAAACATTTCATACAAATTATGAATCACTAAGAGGTAGAGAAAAAAGACCAAAGAATAACTAAAATAGCCTCATAATACATGTACTTAAAAGTAAAGAATGGAATCAAAATATTACAATTCCATCATTTGCACTAGTCTTCAAATGAAATTTATCAATAATTAATCTAAAAATTCTAAATGCAGATGATTTAAAAAGAACCAACTAGCACATTAGTGAACCCAGCCCTACAGGTTGAGGACTGTTGCTATGAGTAACATGTACTCATTAACTGATGAGTGACATTTGAATGGTACATATCCAGCAGCTGAAGCTGATTTTCAAATCGATTCTGACATTGTGATTGGCAGGAACAAAGTCACATGAATAGAGAATCGAATTTCATTGGCTTTTGTGTAGAATCTCCAGGTGTGCTGTACAGGGACTTGCTAATTCTTTATCAAGGCATTTCCTAATCATTGTGTGCTGGTAATTTCAACTATTGTGCTTCCTTATTTACATACAACAAAACTTTACAGAAAATTTAGGTTACAATTTTAAAGATTTACAAGGCTAATCTAGTTTATAAAGTTAAAATAAGTTTAGATGAAGATGCTCATTGTGAATGAACCAAACCTTCACTGAATCAGAATTCTAAAAATTACTGTCTAGTAGACAAATTTCACCCAAACTAAAGCCTTTCCCTCTATTCTCTCTTGTATTTTTCTAAGGATTATGCTGGATTGTATTGCATGAGAAGACTCCCGATTCCTAAAGCTTGATTGACAGATCTATGTCCCATGTCAGTTTCATCTGCCTCACAATGGCATTGGGTTTCTTCCTCACTCTCTAAAGGCACAGGTGCAGCTGTTGTGGAAATGGGACACCCTGCGTAAATTTGTAACTTTACAGGCAACATGACATTGTACAAGAAGATACAAATTAAGACCTGGCCATCTTAACAAGGATAAGTTCTTTACTTGTCATTAAGATCTCTCACTATCAGATGTAGAGGGGTGTTCATCATTCCAACATTAAAGAACTGAATACAGAGATATTTCCATTTCTTATTGATACACAAAAAATTGACTAGATGAAGGATTCAATCCAGGAAACAGAAAAAAAAACCTATAAAGTTATTGCACAATTGAAGTTACCTTATTTTTAGATATAACAACACAATTAATGAAATAGATATCAGTGCTAGAAAAAGATCAATTCAAATACTGCTAGTGTTGATAAAACGGAATAAAGTATGTATTGTGTATATGTATTAAACCATTTCTGTGAAATATTCAGACATATAACTCAATCTGTATGTATTAAGAATAATCATCCATCTAGTTAGCATCAATATTTATTTCATTGTATACCGCTGATCGGTTTCAATCCAGTGTGTCCGTTGAATGGTTGGATACTAAGACTTTCCATTCTCTCAAATAAGATTACCAGTAAATAAAATTGTAAACTTCCATATATCATAAGGTGAGGCTTTTTACTGTAATAGATTCTCCCTTCCTTTATATAAAAGGGTGTCAAACACGTCCACCTGTTTATGAGATTGGGAAGGGTTCAATTTCCCTGTTGATTTTTTAACTGCTAACCTTTTGAAACAATATCAGTAAAAACAGGAAACTTATCTCCATAGGATGACATAGGATTATACAACAATGTTTTTTGAAAGGAAATTTTAGCCTGATAATATCTTTGTTCATCAAGAAACATGATCATAAGGAAACATATCTCTATTGACATACAATGCTAAATTATCAAGATTAAAGATGCACACATTGTCATTGAATCCTTAACACCGATAGCCAATATTTTAGCAGTTCATATATCTATTTTTCCCCATGTGATCTATAGTCTTACTCTGGAGAGTTGCCAGTACCCCAAAAATACACCCTGAAGTTGGTTAACACCATGCAAGGAATATCAACCTTGACATCATCTTTGATTTCACAGAATCTGCCCAAAGCATGGGAGATAACTCTCCATGACGAGCCATTCTAGAGAGACTTTCCATACCAGTCGCTAAAAACATGCAGTTTCTCTTCATTAGTTAAATACTAATAAAATAATGTTAGTAATGAATGTAACAAAATTAGTTAAAATGAAAAGGACATAACAACTATTCAACAGCTAGTAATTTGTACAAAGAATACACACTTACAAAATTGAACTGATGATCAGTCATCTGCAATTGAAACAGTAGGAATTTCTATTTTAACTTTACCAGTGCAAGTATTGCATATTAAAAATTTCTCATGAATGTTTTGTATATAATCACATTTTGTGAATACTCATAATTTGAATTAATTATTGATATGTAAAAAAAACCCTTAACTATTTTATTCATATGTTTTATTGATTGCAATAATATGTCATTCTATAAGTTATTATTATATCAAATGTTTAACTCATGATATCTGTCTTGTATATTGATAATAATAAGTAAATATTATAAAAGAAGGTGTATAAAATTAAAATTGATAAAACAATTTTCATGATATTCACATTATGAATTAGAATTACAATAATCAGATCTAAAGCAGTTCTGTTCAAGAGATTCCATAATGAAAGTTCTTCAAATGTCTTCCTTTCCTTCTTAATATCAAAGTTGCTTAATCCTTAAAGGCAACGATTGATAATTAAGATTCAACACTTTTTCAGATTTTTCAGTCTTTCAAATCATCTCCATCCTAGAAGCCATGTCATTCATCTGCTCCGAAAAATTCTAGAGAAAGAGAGATAACTCATAATTTTTTTTCAATATTTTTAAAAGTAGTACATTAATAATTCTATTATATGCACCAGTTTCCTTATACATAGAGGGAAAAACTACATTCTAAAGACTGTGAAATTTTACAAATGAATATCAATATAATAAATAGAATTCTTTCTTGTAATTCTTGTTAAGTACCACAAGATTTACCTGAAACTGGGGGACTGTCAATTCAAATGTGTGTGTAGATATTTTCCCTGAAGCGTCAGCCACTTTCAGTGTCATGGTCACAAATGGTGAATTCAATGATTTACATTCATCACTGCAAACTGCTACACCCAACTTCCATTTCATGTCAACAAGCTGCACATGTCAAAGCAATGTAAATCTTACAGCAAATACACATAAAGATTACCTAAAAGATTTTTCTAAAATTTCTCATTATAAGCAAACTTTTTTCAGAATATCACAGAATAATGCCTGCATGTATCTGAATCCATATTTTCTAAGATAAAATCATTAAACAAAATAATACATTTCCCTTTTTAAAGTTATTGACACAAATTTTAAACTACCGATACTCATTATATAATTTCCTGCATTCAGATAGATTTGTAAAATACCGGTAAATCTTTTAAATTGAATGTTGGGATGAGAATGCAATGTAAGATTCCATCATAGATATATCAAATAGAATATATTATAAGAGTGTTGTAAAACCTACCAGCTGAAAAATATGTAATAGCTAGACCATTTTGGACAGTAGTGTTTATTTTGTTTACCTTTCCAGCAGATAATCCTCTTTCTGACAAATCCATATTTGAGCATTCTTTTGAACAACTGTTATAAAAGAAAGATATAAATTAATAAATAAATAGCAATATATGCATTATTTATATGCATAACAAAAATTATTTATTTTCTATAGAAAAGGGGCATTACTCTTGTCATTACTGACAATTTAAGTATACTTTTCTAGCTCAATGTAAAGAATTTCAAAGGCTTATCCTTTTTAAAGTTTTTAAATATGACCATGCAAGCACAAAGGCTCGTCACTCACAATCTTTTTGTCAGTTTAATTTTTTAACTATCTCTATACTATAAAATATGTTAGTGCACAGAAACTTGTCACGATACTTTATGACCACTCCTATACTATGAAATACATTACAGTTGCATTGGAATGGGAGAAATAATGATGGACCAGACCAGGATTCGAACTGGGCCCCCTTGAATCTCTAGTCAAGTGGAATACCAACTGAGCCACTAGGTTCGAATCCCAGTCTGGTCCAACATTCTTTCTCCCACCCAGTAACAGTTGGTGCTGTGCCTGGAACTGACAGGTTAACTTCTGATAGGGGAAAGAGCCTGGGGTGATCTTCAAGGACGAAGATCACTTAAGGTGGAGGAATATGATGGTCAGACTAGTTCAAATACCGGTGCCAGATAACTCGGCCTTGGGGGGAGCACCTACATAGAGATTCAGAAGCCCATGTTCAAATCTTGGTCTGGTCTGTCAATATCTCTCCCATCCCGTTACACAGTGTATTTTATAGTATAGGGGTGGTCTAGCAATAAGCATATTAAGAAGACAAAAAGGTTGTGGACCGATGGAAGTGAAAATTTTTAAACAAATTTTATCAGTAGTATTTAGACCTCAAGACAATTATACTAGAGGGTTCTTAGCCCATGTAGTTCTCTGCTATACATATCTATATATATAATGCTAAACAATTTAGTATTTGTTCAGAAGATATATTGTTAAGATATATTGTTCAAATTTTAGATAGGTAAAGAAGAGGCCTCTGGTACTTGGTCATGTTAAAAAAACAACTCATACGATATTAATTAAGATTACAGCGGTATATTCATTAACAATTAAAATATCAAAGTAAAATATGTATTTTGCATTGAATTATACTTAAAAGCTACCTTAATTATATAGGCTACATCATACATGCAACTTTCTATCAAAATTTCGAATTTCCTACCCTTTTCCTAAATTATGTTTCATGCGTACAAAGAATGTTTCAAGTTAAAACGATATAATAATTTCTGCAATCTAAATAAATAATTTAAATAATAAACGAATAAATATACAACACTGTATATAACTAACGTGAAAATGTGGTAATTATCAAACATTTATCAGTAGTAATCTTTTTGCTAAGTTGTACGTTGAATAAAAATCACGTGATTCTTTTTTCACTCGAACCACATGATGTGAAAATGGCAGCTTCCATGAAAAGAAATGTTCTCCTTTCATTTATTTCAGTTTTGTGCTTTTGTCATGTTGTTTATGGTCAGTGGCCGATACCATACAGGTAGATATGGGAAAGCAATGATTGAAGAAATATTGTCATTGATACATTATTCTTTAAACGGGCAAGTAGTGAGTACATAGGGAATCCGGGTGGGTGACTCAAGATTACATTACATAATTTTTACTCAAAAAAGAATATGTTTTATGTACAGTACACGAGTTAAAATATACAAGTACTTGAAATAAAGCATGCGCTATTAATTAAATATTAAATCTACGGGTAATTGCTTCTGCGTCACAAAATGTTGTGGATTCTGTACGTGTTGTATATAGAACCCATGCATAGACCTTTATAAATCTGAAGAAGACTAACACAAGTTTATTTGGTAACAATTATATTGAAAAAACAAGTAATATCAGTACACCCAACAGTTAATAAGCTCTGGCTTCCTCTCACACATGCACTCTCTCCCTTAATACACACTGCCCGACTCCTTACAACATTAGGCCTCCATTAGCAGATTAGGGTATTGGGCTTCATAGTTGGGGGCACCATTCATTATGTTCCAATATTAGGGCATTGGTTAGGCTCCATGGTTAGGTCACTTAAAACTACAAAAATTACATTTATTTTTTTTTATAAGAAGAACATAAAACAACATGTTAACAAAAAAACATTACAGTTTATTAATAATGATAATGATTATGTTAATTATTTTCACAGCTTTTTTATTTTCTTCTTTCTTAATTAGGCGTTACAAAAGCAGACCAATATCAAATTCCTACTGCAAGGCTGGAGTAATCCCTTTTTGCCCAACAGGACAGATAGCTAATTCTATGCCGAAATTTAAGCCAGATGACAAAGTTCAACTCTATGCATTGAAGAAACCAGTTTGGCAGTTTAAATTTGGAGATACTCTCGGGAAATTTGTGAGTAAAATGTCTCTAAAAGACAAAAAGTTCCTTTTAAGGCTAAATAAAAAAAACCTCTGTGTTCCCTGACCAAACAGATCTGATTAAATTCCAACTTATAATGCTGGGGTATTAAAAATTTTGAAACTTCATGGTTTCAAAAACTTAAACAGACATTCCCAATAACACATTTCTAGATACAATGTAGCATGGACTATGCCATATGATTTCGATAACTTCATAAAGTACATAATAGGAGGAAAATTTGCCAATCTGCCAACAAAAGATTTTGCGGAAGCAATTTTATTAGGTTACAATAGGTGTCTCTTTATTGCAGCCTCAAATGGATGTTGTTCGATGTTCAGGGAGCAGCAGCAGATTTATTTAGTTTTAATATTACAAGAAGATTGTCATAATACACAATTTCATTTTAAATTTAATTGAATGAAAAGTTTTGGGATTAAGCTCAAATGGAGATGTTCAGTGACATCTAGATTTGAGCTCATTAAAGACAAGCTTTCAAAATTCTAACAATCAATATTTTGTGTAGTGTAGCAAGTAAATCCTTTCATGCCTTTGATTTATTGTTGCAGCATATCATGCATGATGCTCTTGGAATCAGTAATCTAAACACAGGCTTGAATTACACAATGGAATGGTACGAGTTATTCCAGCTGTTTAACTGCACCTTCCCGCATGTTGTGAACGACTCTCTGTTGTGGTGTAATCAAGGAGCTGCCTGTATTTATGGTGGCATAGAGGACAGACTCTGGAAGGAGAACGGGACACTGCAGCTGGTTGCTACTACTAATGGTGATTCAAGTTCTTTGCCATATCACAAGAAAGGGTTTAATGCAGAAAAACTATATACCATAATTTTGTTTTATATAGAAGACACACAAGTGAGTTGATCATACCGATGCAATAGCCGGCACTAGATAGCTCAGTTGGTAAAGTACCTGGATAGAGATTTAGGGGTCT
Source organism: Magallana nippona (assembly GCA_033439105.1). Taxonomy (NCBI): domain Eukaryota; kingdom Metazoa; phylum Mollusca; class Bivalvia; order Ostreida; family Ostreidae; genus Magallana; species Magallana nippona. The sequence continues at coordinate 11,843,033 of CM065918.1, read as the reverse complement.
GGGTTCAAATCCCAGTCTGATGTGTCATTATTTCTCTCATCCTGTTACATTTAGTGCTTTACCAACCCCCGTCTTATTAAAATAAAATCTTCCATGAGCTCCTTAAATTCTGATAATGAATGGATGTGACCATCAGAATTAAGGAGCTAGTGAATGGTTTGATTTGAATTAGACTATGCCAACCCCTGGAAATGACATTTATTATGTACCCATCAATTTACCTTTCTTGATGCAGTCAATTTTACAGAGTAATCCAATTGTCCAGATCTTCACACTGTGGTTTTCAGATTCCGTATCACCATGCACTCTCCGAAACTGATGACGTAGTACACATAAAATAATGTCTGTATTTTAGCGCATTTTAAAAGAATTCATCTAAAAATAGCTTTGTTATATAAGTAAATGTCATATAATTGATTTTTAAAAAGATAATTTTGTAACTAAAACTTATAAATGGACAAGGGTATATGATAAATTTATCATTATAACAGTAACTTGATCCAAAGAGCCGGATTACGTCTCGTTGCCAGGCGTGGATCATCAGATCAAACGAGATGCAAAGAAGAGTTTGATCTGATGATCCGCACCTGGATATGATATAGCCCTTTGGATCAAGTTACTGTTATAATAATATATATTAGTTAACTCCTACTAAAGGAAAAAACCCGAAAATGATGTTGATCTTAGAAGGCGAATTTCGTTGAAAGGGGAGAAATGTGAAAGGTTCAAATCTCGGTTTGGTCCATCATTTCTCCTATCCCGTTTCACCAGTATCGAAATTCTAATATGGATTTTATTTTAAACACAATGGTAATTTTAAGTCCATGGCTAAAAGATGTTTAAAAAAGGGATGGTCAGTTTCAGTCAAAATTTTATTTAGATTTCCATGGTATGGTATCTATGGTATGTAATAATGTAGTTTGGTAAATCAATGTTTTTTCGTTCACACAGGCATATAAATCATAAGTCAACATATACTTTTCATGTATTGGGTTTACAATAGTAGCTAGGGTTTGATAATGCACATTCATAACCCGGTGAGATTTTGATTTTCAGATCATAAGGTTATCCCAATAATCTACTTCACTGTTGATGTTATTTCCTGGTAGACTGTCAGACTCTCAGGCAGTAATTAAGGTTACTTAATTATTTATTGTCAGGTGATGTGTTCAATCAGTTTGCTGAGTGGGTTTTGTGGGACAACACAACTGGACTTTATTATGAGACCTGGACAGTCCGAGACAAACCAGGTATTTACCTTATTACCTATACCATTCATTATTTCAAAAATACAGTTTGTTATAAATGGTTTGTTAATTACATCTTCTTTAGATATACAACACATTTAATGGTGAAAACAATATCTACTGTAAATTTGGAATGTTGTACATAGTAAAGCAGCATCAATTACCAATATACGTACATGTAAATCTGATTTATATGTTAATTCAGTGTTTCAACCTACCTATAAGTATTATTTATTTTTCCAGATGGAAGGATGTGGTTTGATTCCTTTGACTGTGCCAGTTGGGTTTTGCGAGCCTTTCAGGAATTCGGAAAGCTTGGAGTGAAATTTGATAATACTGTGAAATTGAACTACACCCGCATTAATTTATTCTCAGATATGCCAAAATATCTAGGAAATCAGTCAGTGGTTTTTGGAAACAAAACTTTGGGAAAAGACATTATGAAATTCTATTCAAAATTCCAAGCTCACGTAGCTGGCCCACTGCTTATAGAACATTTGATATCAGCCCTGGAAGAAATTCTTATCCAGAATAAGTTCTATTTCTTTTACAACGAAGAATATTGGTTTCTTCCAATGAAATCCCCACATGTTAAACTAACATACAATGAAATACCTTTGCCATCATAAAAGTTTATATAAAGTATTTTGAATGCTCAAAATAATTTCAAATTTTTGTTTTGTTAATCTTCAATAACTACGTAGAAAAGGCTAGAAATAAACAAGGAATTTTTTTTAACCTTTAAATTGATTTTTTCATAAATTGGGCATTATTGAAATGATTGTACAGAATCTACAAATTAAAATAAACCAATAACTTTCATTTAATACCTAAAAAAAACATGATATCTGTCAGGAGTATGTTATACATTTAGCAATATTTATACCATGTTAATGTTGTTCTAACCAATCTATGTTTTTGCAACTTTAATAGATATTTAAAGTGTTTAAAATGTCATAAAAGTGCATTCAAATTTATCAAAGTGTAACATTTTCAAAACCATTCAGGAAATTAATGACTCATGGTTTAAGGAATGAATTAAAATTTTTATGTGCATGGTGAACAAAAAATCGAAATTCTTTTGTGTTTATGCAATACTTGTAATGATTATAATCATATACATTTTTCGAGTGTTCTGGTTAATTGTTGTACTAGTCAACAATTATCAATGCAATACATGTAACTAGTCTTTAATTAATTCTCAGGAAAGCATTAAAGTAAAAAAAAGGGTACATAATCAATGTGATATTATATATGATGTTTGATTTTTATTTAAAAATTGTGCATAAATGTATTTAACTGTTCAGCTTTGACATTTTAAAGGGCATTGAATGTGTGTACTGGTATGTATTAAATGGAAAACAAATTGTGCACAATAAAAGTACATGTACTAATACACAATTGCACAGATAAATTGGATGTCTCAAACATTGAGATCTCGAATACGACAGATTTGTCAAAGAGAGTTTGAAGTCTGCACAATTAAGTTTATGTATTTTACCAAGTTAATCCATGGATATCTCAATTTTTTCTTTTTCTTAATTATTCAGTTTGAGATTTCAATTATGATTTTAATGCATTAATAATTCATGTAGTATATATGATATAAATAATATATTATATTATTATATAATAATTAATATAAATTAAAAGAAATGTTGATGCTTATAATAAGTAATTGAATGAAATTTTCAACCAGCTACTGTATCAGTTAACTGGTATAATATGCTGTGATAATTAATCTATGTATAAATATTAATTATCAATACCAAGATATGAGAATTAATTTATATATGTTGTTTGAAAGCTTTAAAATAAATTTGATTTGAACCATATGTGAATGTTTATTATATACACAGAAATGTTATTTAAATTTTTCTGCAAATTGTTTTGAAGCTCTTTTCATCAGAAGAATTGCATGTATATACGTGGCTAACACAATTAAGGAGGTGGTTCTCAGCCCATTGAACAATCCTGCAAAATGTTCTATACAAGCAACAGTAACACATCTCACTTTTCCACTATATAATTCCTTTTAAAAACTGAGACTTCAGAGATCAAATTAAAAGTGAGCTTGTCTAAGTTTTATGGCCCAGGCCTGTACTTTATATAGACAGACAGTTACATCAACCTTTGCAAGTTGAAATTGGTTAAGACTAGTAGTTAAAAAGTTTTCCCAAAGTTAAGACCAGTAGTAACTCGGTTGTGGGACCTGCTCCAAAAACTTGAATGAAATCAAGATCGAAGCATACTTCAACTTTGGCTTGGTGAGTAAAAAAATATAAGTATTAAATCAATGGGTCTTCCACTTCCCAAGTCAAAACTTGATCGACGTTGTGATCCCCACAGGAAGATCCCAATATGGTAAATATTAGTCCCTATAAAAACAAGATGTGTTCTTGGATATTGATGATATTCAAGCAGACATGTTTACCGTTACTTCACAATAACAATTCCTCCTTCTTTTAACTTCTATTCTAACAATGATATCTATTATCTAGATTAAAAAACAAGATACTGGTAAACAATAAATTAAGGCATTAAATAATTTATTTGTATGGCTCTATTTGAGTTTTTTTGGAGTTGACAAAACAAACAAATACAACAGGTACAGGGATAAATGCTCGTTTGGAATCAGATCTATAAATACATATCAACACACATATAGTACATGTACATGTATTTGTATAAAACATACTAAGGAGTAACTGATGTGCTTTAAAAAATATTCTTCTAATACAATTTTCCTTAACTACATGCAGAATGAATGGTTAAGACTTCTTCAGTAGCTTTTTGTAGACTTTAAAATGTTACATATAATATTCATTGAAAATGTTCTTTATTGTTGGTAGTCTGGGTTGAAAAGACCAACTGAGTAGTTTCACTGAGAATTTACATTTTTTATAAAACACTTTGTATTTACTAATGCAAGAGCCTGAATGAAGACAAGAAATGTTTGAACTACGACACCCAGTACTATAGTACCAAAAGGAGGTCATTTGAAACACAGGATGTTTAGATACACTAACTGATTCAGTAACAAATAATCACAGTAGACTAAATGTATTGTCATTTTGTTACCACTTAATAATTCAAAGTCTAAGATATTTCAATCACACTCTTTTCCATCCACTCATACATCATAAACAAGAAATTGTCTCTCATTCCCTTCTGTCAATCAAAAAGTAGCTCCACCTTTAGTGGTCCCAGACAACCAATGAGAATGTGGCATTAGAATGTCAAAGATTTGAACAGCCTAGTGGTAGTTAATACAGACTTGTTTTCTTCATTATCTTTAGGAATTCCTGTTCATTGATTTCACCATCTCCATCTCTATCTGCCTCATCTATCATTTCCTGTAAAGAATCGCAGAAATATAAAAATCTGTATACATTGAAAAGCAAAAGTTTTGCTATACATGTACTAGGGTACATAATGAAAGGGGACCTTTTTAGAAGACAATGCCAATGTGGGTGATTATAAGGGAGGGGTGCAAATTAAGAAGAATAGAGAAATATTTCAAAGAATGTAGGACAAAAATATGATTTAACCGTACTAAACATATTCACATTTTCTATATCAAACCTAATTTAGTTGACACACTATGCTTCTCAATATACCTGAAGTTCTTCATCTGTGAGGTTCTCTCCCAATTCTTTTGACACCCTCTTAAGGTTCTTGAATGAAATCTTGCCTGTGTCATCATCATCAAACAGTCTGAAAGCTTTTTGGATTTCCTCTTTTAAATCTTTCTCACTCATTTTCTGTGTCATTATATTTTGGAAGTCATTGTAGTCAATGGTACCTGAAAACAGAATTCTGCTTATTTCATTGGAGCTTTTATCTAGTGATGAAAGTTTTGTCTAGAGTAAGCAAAAACAGTACTCAAGAAATGTTTGTCATCATATTAAAAAAATTAATTATAGATAACGGATATCAAACACCTTATGTCTATCTCCATTAAAATAAAATCAAATGAAGGTATTAATCTGCCCAATAATCTTTTCTAAAAATAAGAAAATTGTTCATAGCAACAGAGAATCAAAAGAATATAATCAACTTTATCACATGTTTATTTCAATATGCGGTGGATATCACTAATGTAATAAATTTTTGATATTCCACTGTGTGTTCATTCACCACATGACGTCATAATTAAACATTATGTAGCTTCAGGCAGATGATTGACGTAGAATGGAAGAGTAACAAAACAATTCAGTTGAAAAGTGTAGAGTGTGAAGCTTTTAATGCTGTTTTACTTTTTCCTTTCATGAATTGATAAAATAAAAAAAAAATGCTCAAAAATATAACGTTTGTTTGTTAAACTTTAAGGAACTTTTTTCCTTGCGTAAAGTTGTTGACGACTTCTAGCATATGTGTTGTGCGGTTCACAATTATAATTTTTATAGAAAAGATTGACATTTAACAAAATACGTGGTAAAACGTGATAAAAAGAATCTCTCATGATTTGCAATGGTATATTGCCAAGGCTCGGGGATAGAAAACACACAACTCGTTGGATAAAATTCATATACCATCGCAAATCATGAGAGATCCTATATGTAAGTAATTTGCTCCAGCCATAGAGAAGAACAGGAAGTAGACACACAGGCCAAATCAGTTATAAAAATCAGAATCATACCTGATCCCTCCTTATCAATATCTGCTATCATCTTTTTAATTTCTTCTTTCTTTGGTTCAAACCCAAGGGCCCGCATGGCTACCTAATAATACACAAATTTATGAAGTTTTTGGTTGCCATGCTAAAAAGGATGCAGAGATTTTTAAAGACATCTGTTTCAACAACACTTTAACACTGACAAGAAATAAAGCAAAACATCTTTCTAAATAAACATCTTATAGGGTGCTCCAAAAAAGAGCAATTAAATGGAGGACCGGCTACCTTTAATTCCTTGGCATCTATTGTTCCTGATCCATCTGTGTCGAACAAATCAAAAGCCTCTCTAATTTCTTGTCGCTGTTCATCTGTTAGCTCTGGTTTGGGACCTCCCTTCTTTCTTGCTCCACCACCAGCAAGTGTTGTCTTTTTACCATAGGAAGCCTGGGACAGTTCAGAAGTATCAGTTAATGATCAAATCTTGAGCATTATTAACGTGACACCATTAGTGATGAAATCCACTTTTCCTTGGGTTTTTTTTTTAGATAACCCGTGTATATCTACTATGTTCTTGAATATGTGGGTGGTTTTCTCCCTTATCATGCACTTCAAAAATACTCTTAAAACCACATAGCTTCAGGTCTTAGCTCCCCGTCTGAAAAATTCAGATGGACGACCTGGGAGCTACAGTGCCTCTCATAGTAAAAACTGTAATTTATGGTGCACGAAAAATTGCACTACTTTTGGACTGATTAACCTTATTCATAGACAAATCCTGAGGAAAAAAAATTGTACCATAAAATTCTTCAGGTGATTTACTACTGATATCCTCTTTTCTTGCCTCAGACTTTTTCCCAAACACACTAACCGACCTCAGAAAATGAAGTATGTTAAATTCCAGTTGAGATTGAGAGTTGCCATTTTTACATGTAAACTTATTTTACGAAGCTGTTGATGGTGTTTAAAAGAATATCAGAGGCAAGTTAAGTGACTGTATCTGTAGCTAAATGTCCGAGGAATTTTTTGGAATCAAATATTTCTACAGAATGTGTTAGGAAATTAGATTAATCAGTCCAAAACTAGAGCATATTTTTGTGTGCCATAAATTGCAGTTTTTTACTATGGGAGGCACTGTAGCTCTCAGGTCGTCCATCCGAATTGTTTCAGACCGGGAGCTACAGACCTGCAGCTAAAAACCACATTGCATCTTTGTTTTATAGCATTTAACAAAAGTATTGACTAATTCTAGATGATCATACACAATCAATTAATCATAAATTCTCACTTCAGACGATTATATAAGTCTTTAACTTTATGTTGCTGATTCTTGTTAGAATTTTTCTTATTCATCTCATAGTGTGTTGACCATGTTTGTGTGCACATATTATAACGTAGTTTTTACACTGCATTTAATCGTTGCACAAAAATATTTTCTCGGAACAATAAAAAAATCATATATATATATATATATATTTAAAATAATGATTCCAAACGTAAGCCTGGTAAGAAAATTTGAGTGTTAATTTGAAAATATGTTTGAGGGACCAAGCAAACGCAAGTGAAAACATGCACTTTCGACGCGCAAAGTTCCGTTATTTTGGTTGCCTTTTGTTTCCTTTTAACGCTTACTTCAAAAAATTGAAATCATATCTCGTTAATTATGATTTGTAAAACACCAATTGACATACATTTAATTGAATAAATTACATGAAATAAACATAATAACTAAGATTTTACCATGTCTTGTTTGTTGATCTTCGAGACGAACCGCTTAAAATGCCCGGATGATAGCGCTGCAGTGAATACGGTCGCTATTTACACCAAAAGGATTATGAACTTATTTATGTACACCATTCATGTATCGAAAAGAAGGGATGAAATAAAATCTTTAAAAATATGTGATTAAGCACAATTATGATTATTTTTATTGGAACCAAGCTAGACTGACAATTCAATAAGATATATTCTTAATTTATATGAATTCGATAAACATCCTACTGTACTTTCTAATATTTTAATTCAATATTGAAAATAAGAATTCGAACTTTTGAAAAAATTCTATGGTCAATTTTAAAGTTTATAATGATTATTTTTATCAACATTAAAAATATTCCTTGCCTCTTAAGAATTTCTGCAAATACATGGCATCAAGTCTAGGCAACAATGAAGCTGACCATCGATTCTTGCTCGCACCGTTATCTTTTGAATATTTTATTTGTTTTGGACAATAGATTCGAACACGGCCCGGTTTGTAAACGTAAACCAGTCGCAAAGAGACAGCGAGAGTGATCGAAGTGATCCACGTTTTTCTACAATTAAGGGCAGAAAATTAAATTATAAGGAATGAATTCAATAGCTACCCAATTTATACTCATGTAAAACAGTTTACGCTTTTTAATAAACTTTTTCGCAGTTTATAAAGCGTCAACTGCCCAAACCCAATTGATATACATGTATAAGGAATGAATTTAATTTCTACCTATGTTATACAATATACCCTTTATTTGATATTGATTTTTTTTAACATTATTCATACAAAATTAAGCTAAGGCATAATTGTATTCTCTATCTTTATCGATGTAATAGCCAACCCAATGTGTTCACTTGGAATTTTAGAAGATGCACATCACTTGTTTGTTTTTTTTGTGTAAAAAATATTCATTACTAAGACAATCATTTGTGTATAATCTTTTATCGTTTAACTTTTTGAATATAATTAATGTGCATTAAAATACTTTGGGGTGACAAATGTTTGTCTTATGACGAAAATATAAAAATATTTAAAGAAGTTCACACATTCATACAGAAGTGTGGAAGATTTAACTAAATTATTTAAATGTACATGTATTTGCATAATTTTCTTATCCAGCTTAATTTCAATTCTAGTTATGCACAGTATTACAACATTTAAAACTATTATTTTTTTTTCTATTTCACTAAATGTACTATAATTGTTATAAATATTAACTGTATGGCATTGTAATATATTATTTATACAACAAGGAGAGGACTATCTAAGTTTTAGAACTTGTGTCCAATCCCTTTGGCATTTAATATACAATAAAATATCTCCAAATCAACTCAACTCATTAAATATATTATTAATTAGGCAGAGGATATAATATTTTATTATGAGAAAAATACATAATGTCAGGTGCCTCTGGTATCCTTCCATCTTTATCAAAAGTCAATATCTGCGCATACCGATTTTTCATGGGTTTGTTCATTCAATGAATAGCGGACTTTGAGACAATTTGTGTAAAAAATTGTTTTGTAATTAAACATTAGTCATTTATACACATTATATACCCCAAACTGAATATTACGATGGTCTGAAACATCTGTACATGTGTATGAATTCATGCAGTATACATGTAAGTACGTTCCCTTTTTGCCTAAATCCCAGATTGGTATTTAGCTAACAAAATTTTTGATTAAGAACGAAAAAAAATCTTGAAGTTTAAATTTTTGATCACTGAAACATATTTTGTAATGAAATCTTGATTACTGAATTCGTATATGTAAAAACAACTTGGTTTTTTCAATGTCCATTCTTTATTATCATGATCATTATCACTTATCATTATCACTTAAGTATTTTCGGGGTTTTTTTCATATTTATATCATCAAGATCCATATTCAAATTTTAAACTTACGAAGGGTCTATTTTCTAATTGTTGTCTCAATGATTTAGAAATAAAGAACAAAATAAATTGCATGTAATTAGCATGTACGAAACACAGAACTTTAGTTTATGATTTATAAATGATGATATGTATACCTTAGACGAATTAACAAATTGACATTCAAGAATATCGACCAATCGATATCTCTTTTGTTTATCGTGTATTATAAATGATATGAAACAAAAGATATACATGGGCATTATGACTTTACGAGGTTCTTGACAGGTACTTTCGGGGGTTTAGCTATATTAGATAAAGGAAATTCATAAAAATGTTGAAGGTAAAAATTTTTTTTACGTGTTACCATTATTATGCATATAATATATTAAATAGATGTGTTTAGCATTTATTGAATTAAATTTTTATCGTAAAAATATATTAGTCATTACTGCGTTTTCTTCAGAGAATTATCTCAACGTAAACATGTGCGTGACATGATCCTGATGAAAACATTTCGTCACTTCCTTTTAATGTCCACATGTGAGAAAGGGAACACCAGTCATTATGGCTCATTACAATTTTAAGAAAATTACGGTTGTTCCTCCTGCAAAGGACTTTGTGGACATAGTCTTATCGAAGACACAAAGAAAAACTCCAACCGTAGTGCACAAACATTACAAAATCAGCCGGATTCGGACGTTTTATATGCGAAAAGTGAAGTTTACACAGCAAACTTTTCACGACAAGCTGACTCAAATCATTACGGATTTTCCAAAACTAGAGGATGTCCACCCATTTTACGCTGACTTAATGAACGTATTGTATGACAAAGATCACTACAAATTAGCATTGGGTCAGATCAACACTGCCAGGCATTTGATTGACAATGTCTCAAAAGATTATTGTCGCCTGTTGAAATATGGAGACTCCCTCTACAGATGTAAACAACTGAAAAAAGCAGCCATGGGAAGAATGTGCACCATAATGAAACGTCAGAAGCAGAGTTTGGAGTACCTGGAACAGGTTCGTCAGCATCTGTCACGTCTGCCTTCCATTGATCCAAACACTCGCACTTTGCTGATTTGCGGTTTTCCTAACGTCGGAAAGTCAAGCTTCATTAACAAGATCACTCGAGCTGATGTAGAAGTGCAACCATACGCCTTCACAACCAAATCTTTGTATGTTGGTCACACAGATTACAAGTATCTTCGATGGCAAGTTATTGACACCCCAGGAATCCTGGACCATTCTTTGGAAGAGAGAAATACCATTGAAATGCAGGCTATTACAGCTTTGGCTCATCTGCGTGCAGCTGTACTCTATGTCATGGATCCTTCTGAACAGTGTGGATATTCCATTGAGCAACAAATTGAACTTTTCAATAACATTAAGCCTCTTTTTGTGAATAAGCCATTGCTTATTTGTACAAACAAGGTTGATGTTATTCGCCTGGAAGATCTTCCAAAAGAGAAAGCAGAACAGTTCAAAGTGTTTGAAGAAAGTGGCATACCAATGTTATCTATGAGCACACTAACCGAAGAAGGGGTTATGGATGTTAAAATACAAGCATGTGAAAAATTGCTCCAGTACAGAATTGACACTAAGATTAAGGGAAGAAAGGTGAATGATGTTATGAATAGACTTCATGTTGCAATGCCAGCAAAGCGAGACAACAAAGAGAGGCCACCATGCATCCCAGAATCTGTCCAAAGTCTGAAGAAAACAATGGATACAGATGTGAAATCCAAGAAAAAGTTGTTAAGAGAACTTGAAATGGAAGAAGGGGATGAATACTCTCTAGATTTAAGAAAACACTGGGATTTACCCAATGAAGAAGAAAAGTATGACATCATCCCAGAAATTTGGCAAGGTCACAATGTAGCTGACTTCATCGATCCCGACATCATGCAGAAATTGGATGAGTTGGAAAAGGAGGAAGAAATAAGAGAACAAGCAGGCTACTATGATAATGAGAGTGAGGAAGAAGATGATGAAATGAAAGAAATTAGAAAAACAGCACGGAAGATCAGGGAGAAAAGACAAATCATTATGCTGGAATCTAAAGAAAAGAGAAGAGTAGAAAAACCAAAACTCCCTAAGAAGAAAATGAGCACAGACAAAATGAGCAGAGAGCTTGGAGCCCTGGGTATCGAGATGGACTCGGATGAAGACACTCACCTGAATCAAATGCGATCAAGAAGTAAGAGCAGAAAGGCCTTAAAGAGAAAGAGAGAAGAGTCCATGGATGTTGACAAACCAAGATCAAGGAGTCGGTCGGTTAGTAAAGCCCCGCGGGATCAGTCCGGAGTCAGGGATGCCAAGATGGCTAGGAAGGTCAAAACCATTGCCAGGAAGGCACAAGTGCCCAGAAACCGTAATGCTAAAAAGGGAGAGGGAGATCGGGTCATTCTGAACATGAAACCTAAACATCTGTTTGCTGGAAAGCGCAAGGGTGGAAAAACTGACAGGCGTTAGTTTTTGTAGTTGTTATATTGACCTGGTTTTATTTGTTCTTGTTTTTTGTAACATCAATGATTTATTGAATTATCACAATTTAGAGAACGTCATGTGATAAAAATATTAAATTGTAATGAGCCATTTGTAATTTTTTTTATTTTGAATGAATTGAGTCAAAACACAAAGGAAACAGCATGAAATGCATCTGCTGTATGTACAAAAAATTGCATGTTAACTTCACTACTTAAAAGATGGGTAGGGATATATAATGCATCATTGAAAACACGGCCCCAGGATCATGAAGCAGTGTACATTGTCTTATTGTCTTGTGATTGAAAAAATGAAAATCTATTAACATATGTCTCTGTATTGAACAGTTGATATTATGATGATAGTTACAAAATTTAAGCGTGATTTTATAATATATTTCAATTTTATGAATGATTGAAATTTGGACTTGCGTCTAAAATTGCTTCATGATCCCAATGCCTTTAATTAATAGTTTATTGCCAGTGATTGGGGAACAAAGTGTAACTGTGGGTTTCTGATGATGTACTATGTGTGTAAGGCTGTCCAAAGTTAAATTCTCTGTATATGATTTTCCCTCCTGTGTACGTTAAAGAAAAACTTGTTTTGAAGGGAAAAAAAACTTTTTTAGCTCACCGAGACAAAGTCGGGGGGAGCTTATGCTATACCGTCGGCGTCTAGACCTGGTTAAAGTTTTTGTTGCAGGTCCTGTATCTAAGTTATTACTTGTCCTATCTTCACCAAACTTGCATGGATGATGCATCTGGAACTACTTATGGACTTGAAAGACTTGGATGCTGAATCTGGGCCATGAATTTCAGATGCTGGAGGAGGTTAAGGTTTTTGGAGCAGGTTAAAGTTTTTGGAGCAGTGCCCTTTGGTAGCAATTTCTAAGTTACTACTGGCACTAACTTCACCAAACTTGCATTGATGGTGCGTCTTATGATACTGATGCACCAGACCTTTGATGATTATATCTTAATTATTACTGGTCCTAACTTCACCAAACTTGCACGGATGATGTGTCTTGTGATACTGATGCACCTGACAGGCATGAATGCTGAATCTGAGCTATAGGTTTTGGATGCTGGAGGAGGTTAAGGTTTTAAGAGCTGATTAAATTTTTTGGAGCAGGTGCTCTCTAATAATTATATCTTAGTTATTACTGGTTCTAACTTCACCAAACTTGCTGATGCACTTGACTGGCTTGAATGCTGAATCTGAGCCATAGGTTTCAGATGCTGGATGAGGTTAAGGTTTTTGGAACAGGTCACATGTTTAATAGAAAATAGTACTATTTCAAACTTGCATAGTTGATTTAACTATAATATAAATGAATCTCAGAGATAGCTTCAGATGCAGAGCCTGATCTCCATTATCAAGGATGCTAAAAATCTCCTACCTCACTCAAACCTTCTTGATAGATGTGTTTGTTGTTAAATGATATATCAAAATTCCTATGATTAAGTATTGTATGATATGATACACTATTGTTTTATATAATACAATATTATATCATATATTGTAAAAAGTTATATGATACGATATGATATTGTATCATTTTTTTGTACACTATGATATGATATTGTATCATGATATTGTTATGTATAGTATTGTTAGTATATTATGCTACAATATTGTATTATATACTATTTTATCACATGCTATTGTTTCATATGATATTGCAATATGTAATATTGTATCATATGATACGATATCATATAATATGATATTGTATTATATAATATATTACTATATCGCATGATATTATATCATATGATATGATAAATGTTGTATCAAATTATATTGTATCATATGATACAATATGATAATACAATACAATATCATTTTATATTATACAATATAATATCATATTTTACAAAATTGTGATATTGTTATATGATATTGAATCATATAATACTTTATTGTATCATAAATTATATAAATTATGATATTGTATTATGTGATCAAATACAATAATGTAAAACATGATACATCATATGTTACAACACATATTGCATCATTATTTTTTACAGTATTTTATTGTATAATATGATATATATTGTAAGTATCATAAAATGCAATATCATATTTTATATTATTGTATTGATAAACATTGTATCCTGTAATACTGTATGAAATGAACATATGATTATCATACAATTTTTTAACATATGATATAGTAATACGATATTGTGTCAAAACAGTATCCATGTATATCCAAGATCATTAACTATGATTTTCATTTAATATGATAAAGGTGGTCTCATAAACGTGATGCTTCATAAAGGTGATGCCTCGTCTCTGTGAGCTTTGTAATCTGTGATTACCTATGTTTAACGTTATCTTGTCCTGTTTGGTTTTACTTTTTGTAACTTAAAACTGCTATCTATAGACATACAAAATACATGTACCGTTATGTAACTAAAGGACAGGTCATTAAACAACTAGTTTATATGTAACTTGAATAATCACAGTAAATGTATATGAATTTAAATAAGAGCTCCTGACTAGTGTTGCAAGGGTCCTGAGTTCGAGAGTTGCAAGGGTCCTGAGTTCGATTCCGGTCCAGCCATACATTTATATGTATATATAGGTTCATTCCTCCTTTCCTACTACAGATGGTGCTGTGTCCTGACGAGGTGAACTTGTTTTGTGTCTTCGGGGCTAAGGACTATGTAAGGAGGTAGGAATGTATTATTTGGGGCTATATGGACCATGGATATGGCCTTGTCAATGGATAGCTCAGTGGTAGAGCTCCTGACTAGATTTGCAGGGGTCCCGGGTTCAATTCACGGTCCAACCATATATTGTCATTATATTTATATGCTAATTCCTTCCTTCCTATTATATTTGGAGCCATGACATGCCCCTGGAACTGAGAGGTTAAATACTGCCACGGGAAGAGACTGGGGTGATCTTCCAGGGCAAAGATCATTTAAGGAGGGAGGAATGTAGTAGTTGGGGCTATACTGACCGTGGATATCAGCCTGGGTAACTCAGTGGAGCTCTTGACTAGAGTTGCAGAGGCCCTAGGTTCGATTCCTGGTCAAGCCATAATTTATATGATTCCTCCTTTCTTATTACACTAGGATATTTTACATAGGAATATATAGAAAACAAATCTTTAAAAATCTTCTTCAAAACCAATTGGCAAGGAATGCTGCGACTTGTGTGGAAGCATCCCTGGGTAGTGTAGATTCATGTCTTTTCAAATCATGATCCCCGGGGGTAAGGTGGGGCCACATTAGGGGTCGAATTTTACATAGGAATATGTAGAGAAACATTTTTTTTTAAACTTCTTCTCAAAAACCATAGGAATATATAAAGAAAAATCTTTAAAAATCTTTTTTGATGTTAAACACGAATAGACAAGGAATGCTTTAACTTGGTTTAAGGCATCCCCAGGTACTGTAAAATCAAGTTTTTAAAATCATGATCCCTGGGGTACAATGGGGGTCGAATTTTTACATAGGAATATATAGAGAAAAATCTTTAAAAGACTTTCTTGAAAACCAATTGGCCAGAAATGCTTTAACTTGTGTGAAAGCATTCCCATGTACTGTAGATTCAAGTTTGTTCAAATCAAAGGGGTAGGGTGGGGCCACATTGGGGGTCAAATATATACATAGGAATTTCAAAAAATATTTCAGAAGCTTCTTTTTAAAAAATGTGTAACTTGTTTGGAAACATACCAAAATAGTGATGATTCTAGTTTGTTCAAATCATGATCCTCCGGGGTAGGGTGGGGTCACAGTGGTTGGGGGGGGGGGGGGGGGGTGGTTGAATTTCTACATAGGAATATATTGAGAATTTGTTTTACAAATCTTCTTTTCAAAACCAATGTGATATGACTATAAAATCATCTTGTTACCAAAGGGGTTATATGTTTAACATAAGAATATCTGAAGGAAAATTCGACAACCCTTTTCTACAAACATGTATTCTACTACTTTTTCCAGATTTGTTTTATATGACTCCATTCAGCTGATTATATTATGGCTATTGTTGCTCAGGTGAGCGATGTGGCCCATGGGCCCATGTTTAGACAAATACTGCAAGTAGAGACACTGTTTTAAGTGATACTCTGAAAATGGAGGATGAGAATGCTTTGATAAATAACATCTTTTGATGTTTTATAAACTTTTTCCTGGGAGGGTTTGGTTCGGGTGATGGAGAGATTATTTTAAATTCTGGATATTAAATGAAAAATGTGAGTTTAATTGTGCAGTGAAGTTTCTCTCAATCTGCTTTCTAATGTGAATTGTGGTTACAAGTTATGATCAAGTGTACTAATTTTGATTCGTGATTCTGCAAAAGGGTATAGAGAAATACAATATTGGATTATTAACTAGTAATTCAGCGTTTCCCCTCTGTATTGCGCTATCGAAGTCATTTCTAAAGGTGTTAGAAAAGGTGTAAATCTGTTTCTTTAATGGCAAATGACGAATGTAATGTCTTACTGGTTCCAGCTTCCATGTAGCCGTCCAATAAGTTAAAACTTTTACCTGTCTCCGTCCATTATTTTGAATAATGGACAGTTTTCTATACATTATTTTTAAGAATTGACAAATACAGGTAACTTAATGGATTGTTTTTAAAATCTACAATATTTTATCTTGTATAAAAGGCGAAAATAACAAAGGATTACATAACAAAAATGTTTTAAATGGCATTCAGCATATGTTCAGAGGTTGGAGTTCTATTCGCTTTTTACTACTGTGTAAGTCCCTTTACTCCCAACGGTCCATTAGGTACCGCTGTAAACTGCAGTCACTGGAACAGGAAGACCTCCTTCTCTAGTGGAATGGAATGCAGTGTCCCAACGTGGGGCCGTTTCTGTAGTGTGATCTTATAATGAAGACAAACTCCTGCGTCTTGGATTCGATGGTTTTATTAATGAATAAATGCTGGTATATATTTTTTAAACCCTGTAAGATCAATTCTATGTAAGAATCAAAATTCGGTGGCCACGCATAGTCACGGATTTTCTTCATACTTGACAATTTAATAGACTTTGATGAGTAAAAATGCCTAACACCATTCATTTGTTGCTATGTGGTCCCGTTGCCATGGTAACAGAGGGTAAAGATGTAAAAATGGCATTTTGACTTATTTGAGAACATACTGTGAGTAATGTGCACAACTTGGGGTTTCCAGGGTAGAATATATTATTTAAAATAGATGTCATTTTTCAAAAGAAAGAAAAACATTCATGGAAAACGCATATTTTTAGAGCGTTTCCATGGTTACTAAACAGAAATTAAAAAATATGTTTTCTTCATTTAATTTGAATAAAAAGAGCAAATCTTGGATTTTTTGGTAAACGCTATTATGATTGTGCAATCAAAAATTTAAATATGAAAATTGAGATCCGTTGCTATGGTAACAAGATGAAAAATAAGGTAAATTATAATATTTTTAGGCATATTTGAATGGACATTAGTCACATATATTGAATAAATATATAAAATCAATTGGTGAGAAAAAATCAAGTATGTCCTAAACTTTAATTACACTTGAAAAAAATCTGACATTTTCTAGAAATAACTGCCCTTGCTATGGACTTTTCAAAAAGTAAGAATTTTTGTGTGATTTTCTAGGCAACTTAATTTTCCATAGCAACAACACTTCTCTGTTCCATAACAAAGCTTTTTGTGATATATAATAAAAATTAAGCTATATTTTTAGAAGTTCCAATTAAAACAATTGCTAAAAATTCCTAAAATCAGGAACTAAAGCATATCAAAATCATCTTCAATTTCTCAGTTTTTCCTATTTCTTGGCCTTGTTACCATAGCAACGGATGTCAATTTTCATAATAAAATATATATTGCATGGTCATTGATAATGATGTAAAAATTTAATACTTTCCCATTTCGGTTTATTAAAAAACCGCAAAAACCTTATTTTAAAAAATTGTAACGGTTTCCATGGAAACATTTTAAAAGTATTGGTTTCTCCATGAATTTTCTTATATAATATACGAATTGAAAATAGGAAAAAGGCTGTTTTATGTCTTTGATAGTTTACATTAGTGGGCAAAACCTTCTAATATAGCTTCAAAGGAGGTAAGTTTTGCTATTTTTCCATCTTTAGCCTCGGTTGCCATGGCAACGGTTACCCCCAGCAACCAACTTTTAGTGGTTTTTTGCGTTTTACACCTAGGTCTGTCCATGTATGAAATATAAAGAAAATTGGTTACTATGCGTGGCCAGACCCTTTTATAAATCATTGATTCTTACATAGAATTGATCGTTACAAATATCAATAACAAAAATGAGCATAATTATGACACATTTCATATTAATACAATATTATAGATTTACATATAAATTGACTTCTTTGAAACATTACGTGATATACCGAGTATTTGACAATCATAGTGAGAGTTGTTTCCCTCACATAGTAATATTTAATACATGCGCGTCTGAGAACATTACAGATTTAATAAATAATTTACAAACACATTTATAGATAATAATTATGTACATTCGATAGAATATGAATGTATATACATGTGTATCTGATTATGGATCAGGGTTCATATACTTGATCTGGCTCAATAATTACAAGCGGGCATATACAATGTAGACCTATTAATAAAATACGAACTTGATAATATACAATTCTGCGATATTTTATAAATTTAATTCAAATAAACATTATCCTTGATTTATTATTTACACATTTGAACTCAGTATATTACACTGAAAATGAGATAAAAATCAGAAATAAAAGTTATTAGAAAAGAAGAAATGAAACTCAACTTACAGTCGATATTGTCAATGTACTAATCAGTATCTTCAGACTATCGTCATGCAATTTGATGAATATATACAAAAAGGTAAATGTCTAAGATATCATAGTGTCGACCGTCCCTCTTGACTATATGAATCGATCTACCCGCCTAACATAAAACAAAGACCAACATACCGCGGGAAATCTCTTACCAATGAAAAGCCAAGACTATAGAACCCAACTGACCAATTTCCATAATTGCCTTAGGACATATATAAGTAAAATATAAAACCAAATGTTGCTGTATTCCTTTATTAATCATATAAAGGGATATTCAAAACATCGCGGAAATTCAAATATGCGAATTGTAGAAAGCCGAAATAAATAGTTACATTTTATATCTAATTAATTCAATAAAAACAAATTAAAAATAATACTCTACCACACTAACTAACCAAAGACATTGGAAGCATTTTATTAGCCTTTGTCTTTTCTATGATGTGGAAAGAAGATAAAAACGTATGTAAAAAATTCTGACTTTGCATGTTTGTTTTAAGAAGGCTGGGTGGTCATCAAAGTAGCCAACAGATCTACCGAATTTTTCAGATGTGAACTATTATTAAGTAAAGAAAAAAAATCCATATATGCTTTAAAATTTGAACATTTACATTGATCTTTTTATAGAGCTTTCAACATAATCTATAATTGGCCATAACCAACTTAATTTTTTAAATCTAACGATTTAATTTATATTAACTAGTATTACACAAAATACACGTAATGTACCAGCATACTACCCAGAAGTTTAGGTGGTTAAACTTGTTTGATTTATTACCCAAATGAAAATCAAACTTTTAAATCTGACCTTTTCGTTACTGAAATCTAAGTAGATATACATTTTATTTTCCTTTTATTGTCCTTGCCTATGTTTTACTGAGTATATCAAATCGATGTCTGGTGAACAAATAAATACTTATTAAGCTGTATTTATCTACCATTAACTGGTGCTGTTTTCCCCTCCCTTCGGCTTCTTTCTATCAATGATTCTATTCTTCATTAAAATCTGAAAGCATTCATCGAATTCGTATTTAGATAAGTCGTGTCAAGAGAGAAATCATAGCCCGTCGTTATACTGGGCTTAATCGAAAGAAACTGAAAGAAATTTTTATCAGCAACGTTTAAATGGGAGCAACTATGATTAAAGAAAATTAATGGTTTCAGCCCTTGGTGACAAAAGTCACAGGTCAGGGGGAACTTATGAAATAAAATCCATCAAAATATACTTCAAGTGTACTGCATGCAAAATGGTTTAGATTTTTTTTAATTGGGACTGTGAAGGAATTTCATTTCAAGATAAGGCCAGGAAAAAAAAGTTACATAATATGTCAAATCTAAAAGTGCAATTCTTCGCCCAATGCTCAGTCGGGGGTTTTCGATTAATAAATTAATATACAAAAAAATTGTACTAATTCCTCGTGGTACTTAATTGGATGTTTGTCTTGAAATCATGCATACCTTGGCACACTAATTTTGAGGGTTTTTTTCTCTGAAAAATGTCCATTTGTCACCTGCCAACCCCGTGTACTTTTACACACAGACTTGGGTACGTCCCGTCTTCATGCCTTCTAGGAACGTGCCTGATGTCTGCATGTTGCCAAAATCAGTGCAATGACTAAAACTGAATGTCACACAATCATATATGCCAAGTTAATTGATTTGAAAATCACAATTATGATTTAATTAAAGTGGGGGTGAATAAGATTGTTGCCATGTTGCTACTAAATATGAAAAGAAGAAAAAATCTACATTTAGCACTCATTTACTTTACACTCGTAGGATTTGTAATAAAAATGTAAATGGTTTATCGGAATTATTGAATCATTAAAATGAGCATTCAGTTGTCTTAGTCAGTCGGGCTGATTTTGTATCCTTTCGAACATAAATATTTGTGGTGTTGTCATAGTCTCGACAGAGTCTCGGAATCTCTCTGTCCGATTCATCTATAGGTTTTATATCTTCTTCTATGACCTATTTTCATAGCGTCTAAATCAACTATATTTCTCTCACTACCGCTATTCTATCATCGTCGTCGCCTTAGTCGTTAGGCTTCTCTTCTTCTTCTTCTTCTTCTTCTTCTTCTTCTTCCAACTCTTCTTCTTTCCAACTTTTTTAAATTTTTAATTACACATGACATGCAAGCAATGGAACATATCATTTTAATAAAGTTTACACATTAAAAAGTACTATAGTATATGGGTTGTTTTTTTTTTCAAATGTACGCATTGCAAAATTGTAAGAATATACATGTATTAATATAATTATTTCAAACGAAAAAAAAATTGAAAAGCTGGAAATATAGAGATAATTGCATTTGAAAAGAAGGGGAAAAATAAGGTAGAAATCACAAATTAGAGATGATAGAAAAATATAAATGGATATGTATACACTGTAATAAAAATAGAGAGAGGAATCAAAATCACTTCAGATATTTATCCTATTTTATTCATTTACATTTGAATGTGTTTCCTCTGCAATGCTCTTTTCTTAGATTTACAGAGTACAGTTATTAATAATGAAAGAGTTTTACACGTATGTTGATTCTTTCTTTAGTAATAAAAAAATTTAAGGCACTCAGAACTTCCTTTTTGAAAAAAATGAAATGCATTAAAGATGAGTAGAGAAGATTGGAAGAACTTTGTCTTAAGCAAAGTCAATAACTGTAACTTGGGGATTTTTAGAGAAAATCTGTCAAGGAGTGAGCCTACGTCATCAGAATTACTTTATTGAGTAATACATACAGAATATTCATATTTTTCTCGCTCATTCACCATTTCTTATGACAGACTTATTGATCAGAAATTCTACGAGCGCACCTTGTTCACTCTATCGAAAATTCCTCAATATCCCCGTCTTTGACGATTGGAGAGGAATGCAGATCTTAAGGAAATGAAATAGAGTTATGACCATTACGCAATAAATATTCTTAGACTGTATAAACTTATTATAACACTTATACGTGACTTTTGGATGTCCAAATATTTAAAGGGAAATCAAATAAGCTAATCTAGGTTTGAGACATAAAGAAGTAGCAAGAAGGCCAACAATTCCATGAGGCAAATATGAGGTCTTGGGGAACCGGAAGTTTACTCGTGGATTATGGGATTTCTTGCGCTGCAGGAATAGCTAATACAGACTGAAGTTGACAGTCCTTTCTGACACTTTGTTACCGCAATGATGTGTACATTTCTCAGCTCTTTTGGCGAATTTCATTGCTATTTAATTTTGGTGTCAGAAATAATTTACATGTACCTACGTTCAAGCGCACTTTTCTGGAAAATGACGTCGAATCTTTCGAACATTTGGTCTTTTTGATAAAATTCTCTTTTTACTTACAAATCCCACCACTTGATTAATTTTTATGGATATCAAAAATATGTTGATAATAACAGGCGCCTGACGTTAAAAATATTTCTTTTGATCATAAAATTATTGGCAGCCAAATTATCCCCTGTACTGTATTGTTATTACTATAATGCATGGGATAATTTTATCATCCAAAGAAATATTTTCAACGTTAATCACCTGTGTTGATAATATAATATCTTTAAATAAACATATATCAAGTCTAATAACAAATAGAATAATGTGCTGATTTTTCAATAACCAATAGCCAATTTAACATATGGTAAAATATCGGTATTGCCAACATAAAGTAACGCCAAAATAAACAAATAAATAAACCACTGACGGATTTAGGGGGGAGGGTGAGTGGATGGAGGACCACCTCATCTCATCTGAATAAATTAAAAAATAATTTATATCTATATTAATATCCAACGGAACACCGTCATGATATCACTAAAAAGGTTCCCGCTCAATCTGGCTTCAGAATTTCTCTTAAATGCATGTCCAACTTCGGAAAGTGTTGTGCTATGGTTTTCTTTAGTAGTAAATTTAAAAAAAGAAAAGGTTCAATTTGAAGATTATTTAATATCAATATAATGAAATGTCTCTGGATTTTTCTGCATCAAATTTGTCATGTAACTGGTGAAATACACTATACATAAACAGGCACGCGTCTTCGTGGAATGTATGCGTGAAATTTTTGTGGTCTGTCTTATTCGCAGATATACAGTTTTGCAAGCATTTTTACAGAAAATTAGTTTTATTAGCTTTTGAATGTTCTAAACACATTTTATATTTATAAAATAAATATAGGATCTCTCATGATTTGCGATGGTATATGATTTTTATCCAACGAGTTGTGTGTTTTCTATCCCCGAGCCTTGGCGTAAGAACACACAGTGTAATATCAAAAATTTATCCCATGAGTGATATCCACCGTATATTGAGATAAACATGTGATAAAAACCGATATCAAATAGTTTCATAATAAAATTATTCGAAACATCAATTTTTTTTTACCTGTTTCTTTCTCTACGACAGTTTGATATTATTAACTGAAATAATGACCGATCAATATGTAAATAAAAAATATCTTAAGACATATGTTATTTAATTTTCAAGAGAATCTGCTTACATACTTTCAAGTACCGCAATTTGCCATCTTCATATTGATTAATCCACACAAAATTAAGGATGCCATACTTTGGGGGAAAATCAGAAATAAAAAACCGTTGAAAAGAGCAAAAATATGTCCTGACCTATATGATTTTGTATACTGGTAGAATCAACATATTATTTTAAGTATACCGATATAATTTTATGTTATATGTCGCTTTAATGAGCATAAATTTCATTTAGTAAAGAATTTACGTAGTTTTATGACATCAGCATTTTTGGAGAATCTTTCATCTGTGGGCGTCATTGTTCGCTGATTCCAGTAAAACTGAGCCAAAACGTAAATACCTTCAAATCCAAATAAATCCTCATTTTGTTATAATATCATTATAATTGAGTTCAGGATTACATGAATTCTGCAGTCAAACAGCATCAATGCCTGATGGTTCATATAAGTAGTTCTTCTGGTGTGTCGCTTACAATATTTCAATATTAACTGACCTAAATTCTTTCATATTAGGGATAATAACTCTCCCCCAGTTGATAATCGGAAAGTCGTTGAGTTTCGTGTGACAGTTTCAATGAAAAAGTAGTTTATGGGAGGGTTTTAGAGCACATCCGATGTGCGTTGGTTATCTCTTTATGAAATCCATCCAGATTTATTTTAACAAATAAATTGGCCAACCGTCGTGTTTTAAAAAGTTTAATCGCGCTGAAGGAAACCTCTGGGTAAAATTACGAATAACTAGGTGGCATCACTTGCTATTTCACGCGACAACACAATAAATATTTATGGTGGAAAACGCACAGAAACTGGCTAAAAGATACGTCATATTTTGAACATATATGATATAATCATGTCTTGTAGACTTCAAATAATATAATGTATATCACTCTTAACCACATTTGAAGTCCCTATTGAAAAAAAAAAAACAGTAATGAAAACGTATAATGTTACAAGTTGATTCGATGTCACAGAGTGTGAAATCTTGAAAAACGAAGACATTTTTGCATTTTTCCATAGGGCGAGCCCTTATCCACAAAATTATTGTTTGTTTATTTATTAAGCATCTATCTTACACCAAGTTATCAATGTCTGTTTATGCTTAATCCGATAAATTGAAATGCTCTCTATGATGGATTAACTTTTTGATTGACATTCCGCTCTTACGGCGAACAAGAATAATAACTGCGATAAGTTTTTATCTTCACCCATTGTATACTTACTGGTAAACGGTTCCATCAAAGCCACCCTGCGAAATCAAAACTATTGCACAACCATTAAATCAGACGCTTACCTGAACAACACAGGTTACATCAAAAAATGTAAATCCAATCATCTTTAATCTGCTCAATAAAGGTATTGTTCAAAATATTCTCGTTAAAACTTTATTGGCTGATAAAGGTTAAGAATTATACTGGTTTTTCTGATTTTCCATAAATTCAATCGATTTTCTTTTCCCCAATTTTTGACCAAAAAAATAGTGAAATTCTTTCGAAAATGAATATCACGTTTTTGACACAGAAAAGGGAAATCACCTTACACAGAAGTACCGCCCACTGTAAGTAAAAACTGGTCATATATCGTAAATTTATTTCTCAAACAATGCGATAAGACGCCGGAATTTTTCTAAGGTTTAAACCCGTTGGTCAATTCGCTTTCAAAATGGGAGGGATTAGGCGAAATCCCAAATTTACATCAGTCCCAGATTACAAATCGGCGAAATAAAATAAAAGATGTCAATATACGATATATTGAACAGAGGGAAAAAACTACAAACTGGTTGAATTCGTGTTTAATTCACACTTTGATTTTTGTGATGGAGCGAGGAATTGTTGCCATTTTTTGTGGCTGTGTTTTGTTATTTGAGATTGCTGTTGGTTGCCCGTCTGACTGCCGGTGCCTGTTTGGGGACTCGCTTGTACAATGTTTCGGTGGGCTGTCATCCATACCCACGGGAATTCCCTCTACCGTAAAAAATCTATATCTCTCCGGAACATCCGCACAGAGAAATTCTTTCACAAGGATAAGGAAGAGTGACTTTACAAATTTTCCGATCTTACAGCGTCTGTATCTAGCCAATTCTGGAATCGAATCAATTGAGGACGGCGCTTTTGAAAGACTCTCTAATTTACGAACACTTGATCTGTCTGACAACCAACTAACCTCAGTAAAAGAAACTGCATTTCGAGGATTGTCGAAACTGACAAAACTCGAACTAACAGGCAATGAAAATTGCGTGATCGAGGAAAATGCCTTTCAAAATGTCCCAAACCTATTCGAACTGTTTCTTGGACAAATGAAATTAAGTAATCTTCAGCCATATTTATTTTACAATACAAGGAAGATTGTACATTTAGATTTACATGGAAACGATCTGGTCGAATTCGAACCCGAAGTTTTCGAGAATTTTGCATCGTTGATGAGTCTTGATTTGGCGGGAAACCGGTTGATAGCCCTTCCCTCCTTTACGTATCAACAAATGGTCACTCTAAAAAGTCTGTACACGGACGGAAATGCGTGGCACTGTAATTGTGAAATGAATGCTCTAAAGAAATGGACAAACATTAAAGGGGTTGTTATTTGTGATTCGCCGAAAAAGCTAGAAAATCGAAACCTTATGCTTATCCCAGACAGCGAAATGCTGTGTATCCCACCGTACAACGCAACATGCGACAGGACTTCGATCATCGTGAACGAAACGGAGCCGATACGAGTGAACTGTCGATTCAATGGTGGAGATCCACGGCCCTATCCTATATGGAACAAACCGAGCGGGGAAGAACTTCTAATAAAAAACTCGACGAATTCCTCCCATATCGTGCTCACAGACGGGAGTCTGCTCATTCCATCGTCTGCTGAGAGTGATACCGGCGACTGGACTCTTACGGTCACGAACACGCACGGAAATGATATCAAAGTGGTGGTTCATATCGAGGTAAGAATCATCACAACTACCACGACAACCACAACGACAACAAGCACCACAACAACTACCACTCCAACCACCACTACGACCCCTTCCACCACCACTACGACAACTCCTACGACTACTCCTACGACCACCACCACTACGACCACGACTCCACGACCGACCACAGCAACAACAATAAAAACCACCGCATCTACCACGGCGCCAAAAAGTACGACTACCATCAACGCGACCAAAACACCAACTAAACCTAAAGACGATCTGGAAAAGATCGGCGTTATTTTGACTATAGTAGGCGGCAGCTCGCTGCTTATTACCTCGATCTGTATAACTATCATGTACTTTGCTTTTTGTAAGAAAACGGCGGGACAGTCCTACTCGGGGACAGTCAAGAAGAACAGAGTGGGGAGAAAACCAAGTTACGACTTCCGAAAAGCGGAACGAAACACGAACGCTTTCACCATTATTGAAACACTATCCGAATTCTGAGTTGGGGAAAAGACTCTGAATTAGAAACGCAAAACTCGCTTTATGCGGCAGTATGAAAGTTCCGTGTAGTGTACTCACGACAAGTTTTATTTATGTGTCAGATGGTGTTTATTACGTGGAATTACACTGAACATGTACCTTATTTGTTAAAGATTTGCTCAATATACAAGTGTACTTGCTAGTCGATAGTACATCTACCATTGTTAGAAGTTCAGGCATAGTAACATAGACATTCATTGTTTATTTCAGACGTGTTACATTACCTATAGTATGATTCTAGCAACGATTTCTCAATGTTGAGAAGTTTCATATGAATATGTGTAGTTTATCTTAGATCTTATATAGAAGTAGTTATTTAAAATTACACGTCTAATATTGTTCCTTATATGTGTTTTTAACTTTTTATATAATTTTCTTTCTTTTTTAGGGTTATTGAAACTAGCTTTCGCAGTATGGCCACTCTTCTTTTTATTTTAACATTCATGTGTGATTCTATTTCATTGTCGTAATGTAGGTTATTTTATTCATCGTCCGAATCAGGGGTTTTCATTGATATTATCAACGTGATTTCTGAGATTCTTTGTTTCAATCAAATATATCAATCCTTGTTTTATTTTGTGCGCGAAGAGACCCGTTTAGTTGCATTGATTTGATGCATAAATGTTCCTTGTTTTCTTTGTTTTTTTTAATTGTTGATGTGGATATTTTCAAATAAATGCACCATTTATTAAAATTTTCTTACCTCTTTTCAAGAAATGAATAGAACAAATACATGATTTCTTTTTTTATTTAAGATTTAACTTGTATCATGTTCGTTTAAGTACTTGAATAATAGGTAAAAAAAAAGTATAAGGATATTCAAACATCTTTATTCAATTAAGAAGTCAAAACTCTATAAAAAATAAAATCAAGACTAATTCACGCCAAAAAAGAGAAAAACCCTCTCATTGACTTGAATGAGTGTTTCAAATCCTTGCCAGTTTTTAAGAGCGATTTGGCTGATATTCGAAAATGCGTAATTCTATTTTTTACAAGACTTAAAGAAGAGAAACGTGGGTCTTATCTCGTATCCTGGTGTCAACTAAGAAGACACGGCGCCATCATTGTGCAACTTCAAACCCACGACGTAAAAATGGCAGGGAAAGTGTGAAAGTGCCGATAACTGGCGGAATTTTCATTTTTTTCTCTGACAGATCGTAGAAAGAAATACATGCTACAGCTTATTTATAATAGCATGCCACCTCATACCTCAAAGAAATACAAGCACGACGCTGAGATTCCGCAATATCTAGAGACTTGGGAGAGACGGATTTGTATTTGATTCCGATTTCACATTATTTGTACTTTAATTAACGGGACGGAGTGAAACACCGCTGATTATAATAGTTTAAGTCAATACGTGGGGTTCAAAGATTAATATAAGAGTCTTCAATAGTTTAAAAACTAACTCATCAAATTTCATAAAAGTGGAGAAAAAAATATTTTGGACATAATTTTATAAGTTTTAAGATAGTTTTAAGAAACCTGCTAAACATATCTTGAGTGTTCGTGCAAAGAATAACGAAACCTAGCGGACGTTTCGTGTGCGAAAGTCATGGGTTCGATCTCCGGGAGCGACGGCCAACAAGTAATAACACTAACTTCGCTTAGCGCAGAAGTAAAGGTTGTAGTTTTGAGCATGGAACAGACCTCCAATTTTTAAAAGACCCTTAAAAATATGGATGGTCAATATTTTTCAATTACTGAAATTGCATCGTCAGAAACATACGGTCAGTCTCGCGTATGCTTACTGTCCGTGGGCCATCTTATTGAACTTGTCTCGTTTTAATGAATATTTATTATTCTTCTTTCGCTAATGTTTAATCGAACTCCTTAGTTGCTTGAAGACAAAAAAAACTATGATCATTTTATGAATGAGAACGAGAAAATCGAATGAATCTTAATTTTTACAGTATTAACCACTATATTAAGGTTTAACAGGCCTTTCCTTAGATTCTGTCTCCTCTGATATTGAAAATCCTATATGCAATCATAAGATATGCAGTCATGTACATATGATACTTTTTGATGAAAAATATTTTTGCAAAAAATAGGTCAACATCTTAAAGTTGTGAATATACTTGAAAATCATTAAAAGAATCCCAGGAATTACAACTTGTGAATATTTAAAAAGAATGCAAAGCACGAGGGCTTCAGTAATAGATTTCCAAATATATGCGAGGGAATGAAAAAGCAACAGTATGTTTGTAATTTATAGTCCATTTGGCAATTAGAGAGTGAAAATAAACACATTATCTTGTTTACGAAAATAATCATTCCTCCATTTATTGTTAAGAGTGAATCAATCGATCGATTACAGATTTCTTGGAGACTTAAAAGAATAAAGCTATGCGTTTGTGCGATAATCGAATCCATAAAAAGTAGCTCTCGCAACGGCCATTAGTTAAAAGTTGTCCCATTTCAGCGGGCAAAACCGATTGAAAAATAAGCGTTGTCGTAAGGTGTCCCGTAAATTACTCTTAATTGAAACCCAACGATATCCGTTGGAAACGCCACGTCAACCTTATTCCTTATGATAACCTCGGTAAATAACCATTGTCCAATTAATCTGCTATATCGGGTCTTATTCTGAGGCGCGTGTCTCGTAGAATAAGGCAAAGGGGGAGCTGTTTGGACAATCAATTAGACCTATCTTCTTAGCGTTTTGGTCATTAATCATCGCAACATAGGGGGCCCCAACTTTGTAACGTTGACTGATTTATGGACGTCAAACATCATTTTTCTTCCGTTTTTATCACAGGATTGCCAAAATTGTCCCCGTCGTGGGTATATGAAATAATTTAATGCGTTTTGCAAGTCCTTTTTTTACATATAGGTATATGTCTTATGACTAATAAATGAATTTCAGAGGCAAATGCAAATGATCCTAGATTACACCAACATGCCTCCGTAATCAATTACGCAGTGAAAAGAGTTAACATTGAATTTCTTAAAACCATTGGCAGAATTCTTTATTTTGAACTTCTGATCTACTTGCACTTAAAAGTCCCTCCCACTT
The DNA here is from genome assembly GCA_033439105.1 of Magallana nippona. Taxonomy (NCBI): domain Eukaryota; kingdom Metazoa; phylum Mollusca; class Bivalvia; order Ostreida; family Ostreidae; genus Magallana; species Magallana nippona. Next base: position 11,813,316 of record CM065918.1, on the reverse strand, counting down.
TTTCTACGGTTAAAAATTTTATGTAATAAAACGTTAATTATTGCGTTACGTTAAAACTTATTAAAAAGATAAATCGATATCATCAATTACAAATTTTTCACAATCAGAATCCGCTATAAGGGACTTTTTTACGATGCAAATTGTCCATGCACATTAACTTTGAAATATTTTATGAGAGAAAAACTTAAAAGGTAATAAAGTATTTAATAATATAGACATTTTAAAAATTAGTTTACTTCAGAAGACCTTAAACATCAAATCATATAATATTGCTAAATCTTGCTCATTGTGTTTGGTCTTTTTCACTTAAGTAATGTATCTATTACAGTATCTGGCGTATCTTAAAAATGAAATTTTATACTAAATGATAATCTGATCGGACAATGTTCAAAACTAAAATATTTCATCAATTTGTTTAAGACAGAATCTTAAAAATCTTGTCTAAAATTTTTAAAGTTACAGTGTTTAAAATTTTTCTTAACTTAATTTTAGTTTATGGCTAAACTCTAGAGTAATTTCTTCATTTCTCAGCCTCCTTAAAGGTATATGTGGCGTCATTTTTCAAAATGTTTCACTTCATTCAACTACTTATGTCAAGATAAAAATCTTCCTGTATTTTGCACAATGGAAGACTATCGCGCTATGTACAATAACCAATTGGTGTGGATAATGATGAATAACTTCTAAAATAGTTCTATTTTGGATTACTAGTATAAACAGCAGAAGAGAATTACGATTGGGAGATTAAAGACTATTCAATATTTGGATATCTATTGAATCAGATAAAAATATCGCAGAAGCAAGAACAAAAAAAAAAATTTCCAAATTAAGACACGCGTGTGCATTGGTTGTTTCTTTCTGCGCTCATGCGCAGTTGTATAAATAAAAATTATGTATCGTTCAAATAAACAAAAATACCCAACTGAAGTAAGCTGCTATGGCATATATTGGATATGGATTTATTGGAGTCCACACTCGTTGGAAAGTTTAATTTTGATATCCATAACATATATGTGCTCTTTAATTCATATGAAAATTTAAACCTAGATACGGCAAAATATTTCCTTTAATGAAATTTCTGACGTAGTAACTAGTGGTTTGTGTTGATTTTGCCAACAGAGGCAATGGTCCAAATTGTTATCATTCAAAATATGTCTTTTACGTCAATAGATCATGTAACCTTTGAATAAAATCATTGGAAAATGATTAGGGGATGTCAACAAGTTCTTTTAGGGCGCAAACTTAAATAAGTGTATGAAAAATTAGAAAATAAGAGAAGCCATCCAGGAGAGACTTTCTATATAGAAACCTGTAGATTACGCACCGATCTTTCTGCCATTACTCAAAGGACCTTCCATTTAGTTCCATTCTAGGCGATGATTGGTCGAAGTAAAAATTTCACTTACCTTTTCAATCCCCCTATTGTGTTTCCACAGACATTAAATTCTAATATGATATATTCTGGACATTCAAGTTATTCATGGCTTTGAATCATGTTGTTGTCCTTCAAAAGAGTCTTAATCCGGCATTCCTCTGTCTCGTTCATGTAAATTCATTAATTTTGACATGACGTATTATGAGAAATATCAAAAGCAAAGCCGCAGTAAATGGGCAACCAGAACCTGCTATAACCTCCGTCTTTTACCATTAGATCAACCCTCAGACGGACAAATCTTGAAACTGGAACAAAACTATAATGCAAAAGTGAGGCAACAGCGAAAATCGACACCCAGGAAAAAAGAATACGAAGACGAAAGAATAGAATTTAAAGAAATACAAGTACAAAAGTTACGTTAAAATGCTGGAAAGTAAGAGTGCCATAGTGATTTCATGTGTACTTATTGTTGTGAGTTTTGGAGATGTTGAATCTTCCTGTCCAACAGAGTGCCAATGTTCCAATGTTTCTGCTATTTGTAGACAAAAATTAACTGGTTTTCCGTCTGGTTTTCCCAGTGATTTTACTGCATTACAACTCAGTGGTACCTTTTCCTCTCGAAACCAAATTCCATCGATTGAGAGTAGCAATCTAAATTCCTATCGGAAACTGGAGAGACTTTATATGGCTTTTAGCAACGTTGAATCCATTGCAAGCGGTTCATTGACTACAACGTTGATTACACTGGATCTTTCTTTCAACAAAATAGGTGAAATAGCACAAAACACGTTAAAGGGATTAACAAGACTCAAAGTTTTGAATTTGTCAGGAAATAATGGAACTGAAATTCAGTTGTCTGCTTTCAACGATTTAAGCAAATTGACAGAATTATATCTAGCCGAGATGGGCTTAAAGAAACTGGACAAGCGCTTATTAGACAATCTTCCAATGTTGAAGGTCTTAGACCTTCATGGAAACAAACTTAAGCGGTTGGACTGGAGCTTCACCAAGACTCTTACAAGTCTGGCTTATATTGATATATCCGGAAACCTTTTTACAGAACTATCCAATTCATCAATCATGACATTACCACACATAAAGAGTATACACTTAAATGACAACGACTGGAAATGCAACTGCGCCTTGGAGTGGGTTAAAGTACTTCCTAGTCCTATACCGGAGTCTGTCTCGTGTAGTACACCACAATCCCTTAAATACATGTCTATTGTGAATGTCCCTTCGTCCCAGCTAACCTGTGTACCGGCTTCTGTAAGTTGCACTTCAACTTCAAGTACCGGCAAATATCAAACCAGCCTCAATATTTCATGTACATTCGAAGGAGACCCATTCCCTGACGTCATTTGGACAAAGCCTGATGGGACGGAGTTGAAGTTTTATAACTATGATCATCCAAATTACAAAGTATCTGAGACAGGTGTCCTTACCATAAAGTCATTGGACGTTGATGACGACGGCCAGTGGACGGTTCAAGCTAACAATGTGAAAAAACAGAATGTGGTCAACATGCAAGTGACCGTTACCGATATTCCAACTACCACTACCACCACGACAACGACCACTACGACCACTACACCTACAACTACGACGACCACAACCACCACCCCAACAACAACAACCAGTACTACCACCACGACTACCACCCCTCCTACCACCACGACTACCACCCCTACCACTACCACTGAAAAAACAACCACAAAAACTACCGCCAAACCCACCACAACCACCACCGTTAAACAGACGACAGCTAAAAAGACCACTCCAGTACCACCAGCAGGAAACCAGACGACACCTAAGCCGGCAGAAGGTATGTTCTCCATGAATACGATTTACATGATGGTGGCGGCTGCCGGTGGGAGCGCTTTTATTACCTCCATGATTTGCCTGGTAATTCATTGCTGTACACGGAAGAAGAAACCTCCTGCGATGTCGGAAACTAAACCGAAGCAAGATCTTTTCGACACGGTCCGGAACCTAACTCCGAGACGTACACGAAGAGTGCATAATATTGGGAGTTATGAACATTACGAATAACAGGCAATTTTCCAGAGGATATAAGAGAGCAGAATCTCATGTGACAAAATGACCCTGTGCTTAATGGTGATCTATGCGTGATTTTAACACAGACATCAATCTGAATGTTCAACAAGAAAAGGTATATGATTCACAAACGTGTCACTAACGCCCATAAACGACTTGCATGTATTCCTTGTTGCTTTGTTTTGATTTAACAGTATTAATTGTTTCGCAATGATTTGGAATTAAATTTTTAATGCTTTTACCAAACATATATTTCTGTAGTTTTGTGTGTAACGTATTTTCTTGTTATTTATTACGATTTCGATTTATATGTATGTTTGTTTTACATTGATTTCTGTTGATAATGTAATATTATGAAATTGAATAAAATCTCATATCTCCCTAAATCAGATTTGTTATTGTGTCAAATCACAATATCAGAAAAATAGGGCGTTGTCGCGAGATAAACCATCCCTAGTACAATAAAAATTTACTGAGAATTTAAGTTTATTTCTGTTACAGGAAAAAATATACAGTTTTATTTAAGGAATAAGTAAACATTCATTGAGATTTATGGGGGGATTATTTTGGTTGGGGCGTGGCCGAAATTATCACATCATAATATTCAAAGAATGACTCCTTATTACTTATATTTATATAATTTTCAGCAATTGTACAATTAGATATTATAATATTTGCGTATTTATGTGATTTCCATTTCTATTATTTATCCAAATCTTGCTTGCGCCCAAACAATGAATTTATTGGACTGCACATTACAAAATTGATTCGTAGTGTTATCACAGACAATGACACTGAAAATTGTAAATAGTTGTGGGCTAAGGCCACAGAAACTGACGAAAACCTTTGCTCATGGTTGTCTTATCTGAAATCCAGCAACCAACAATAAAGGGACACTATCAATTTTTATCTCTTGGAACATGTGTATGTGTAATGAGATGGGGTGGATAAGTTTCGAAAAATGCTTACGATTTATTGGCATAATTATGATTTCAAATCAACATATTAAGTTAAAAATTGAGCTCCTTTTGCTGTTTCAGAGGAAGATTTTTCTCTATTTATACCAATTTGAAAATTTACACCCCACACCACCCCTTGTGGCCCCACCCTACCCCTGGGGATCATAATTTGAACAAACTTGTACCTACTACACCATAGATGCTCCTGTAAGAGTTTCAGTTTTTCTGGCCTTATGGTTTTTGAGAAGATTTTTGAAAAATCCAACAAATGTTAAAAACTTTAAAATTATCTCCCCTTTAAAGAGGACGTGGTTATTCATTTGAACAAACTTGGAATTCCCTTCATCCAGTAATGCTTTATGCCAAGTTTGGTTGAAATTGGCCAAGTGGTTTTGGAAAAGAAGATGAAAATGTGACAAGTTTACGACAACGACAACAACAACGACACACAACGGACAAATTTTGATCAGAAAAGCTAACAACATAGTAGTAATACCTTGATAAGCATTGTGATTCGTAAATTGACAATTTCAAGTCTAATTCGTGACTCAGACACATCTAGACTTAACTTGTTTGTATTATATGTTTCTTGAAAAAGATACAATTTAGTTACTAAATACTATGCTCCAATTATGTCTGTTGAAAACCCGTCTCTTTCCTAACAATCATTTTTGGAATCTTTCTTTATCAAAAACTTCTTCTGGACAAATTGATTCCATTAAATAATACCCTGTTTTACTCTAGAGAATATCTAAATACATGTATGCTGATTATAAGTTATTTACGAAGGGAAATTCATATTTTCCTTTCTCAGCATGCGCTCGATGAATATACTTATTCAACATTAAAACACAGTTCCAATGCTATCCATCAACATGTGCAAGAAATCCTTCATTTTTACAGAATCTTACATCTTACTTTAATTTGTTTGAAGTAAAATTATCACCATGTCTTTATATAACATATGCTTATGTAAAACTGAGAATTCATGTCCATAGCAACTTCAGTACTGAACGCGTCAAATGACAATATTTTCCAGAAATGAAAACACAGAGGTATAATTCAAGTCGTACATACTTATAAAAACACAATTGCTTTTTTTTTGGTCATACTTATCACTGAAACTTGAATTTTATTTCAAATAAAATCAGGGAAAAATTCCTTAATATTTATTTTGAAAAAATGCACTCAACCTGAATTCATAGCACAAGGGAAGCAATCGAAACAAAATTTTACTTAGCTCAATGTGGCAGGGTCACGATTTTGGTCAAAATTTATTTTTTCCGTTTTTAATGTTTACAATGCTTCAGTAAGGCATTTCTAATAGTCGACCAAAATTTGAGCGTCATGATGAGTCGTCGAGTTATAAGTGAGATACAGAGCTCATACAGAACACAGAAGCAGACTAAGAATGAATAATGTAATAAAAAGATAAGAAGATTCATTTTCCTTAACACCTGTAAACTAATTTAGTAGATTTCCAGTAGATTTTAGCCAAGCACGGAAGCAGTCGATTGATTGTATGAGATTGGGTAGAGATTAATCACAAATCATTTCTTTGATAAAATGCTTCTGCAACATGAAACTTTCTTGATATACATTTTGATAGACATTTAAACAATTATACAATAAAAATTGAACAATGCTGGAAAAACTGATGATTCTTTTCTCAAATTCAAATAAGAAAAACTTCCTTCAACTTACTTTAAAGACGATTTATCCCTCTTTATTTATCAAACATCAATCTACTCTAACAACATTTGCAATCAGTGATAGAATACAGGAAAAAGTAAGAACATTAATTTAGTATCAACCTCTCTCTCTCTCTCTCTCTCTCTCTCTCTCTCTCTCTCTCTCTCTCTGAGAGAATAGAGAATGAATAGCATTTATAACCGGTTGCCTGTTTCCTAGGTACTGTAATTTGTACGTATATATATACATGTACCTAAGCAACATTCTTTAAAAGACGATCTTTCATTGATGAGAGTTTCAGATATCTGTTGGGTTTTTTCTTGGGGGGGGGTGTCTAAAAAAATATAAACAAAACACTTTGATATGATTTGATATGATATTAGTGAAATATTTGTGCTCATTTTGAAACAAATCTTGTTCAGATTTTCAAGCGATTTGAATGAATCTATATACATGTAGGTATGCGATGCAAAGGTATGCAAATACTATATAATAATGATTACATTTTATTCAAGAATTCAAAATAAATCATTCATGAATTTGTTTTTGTCTTAGAACAAAGAGAAAGAAGTAACTTAAGTTACCTTTTTTTATTTTTAAAAAAATAATTGTTTTATGTCGATAATAAGAATTAATTAAAGGTCTTTGTATATAAATTCAATTGTTTAGCTTACTTCTTATAGGTTGTTTGAATTGAAATTGATGCCTGTGTCATATTCATATGTAAAACGTTACCTCTTCAGAACAATATGTGAATGACAACATTTTCCAGACAAATTTAATTCAAGTTGCAACTTGTTGCAGTCTTATTTACTCAAACCTATACCTCAGAAATTTAGAAGATGCATTACAAAGTATAGATTAGAATCTCATTCATTGGCAATTGAGTCTGGATGATATAAAAACGTTGCCAGAACTGAAAGAAGATGTACGTTTTGTAATCACAGCGACATTGAAGATGTTTTTCATTTTGTGATAAAATGCCAACTTTACAATTCATTTAGATCAAGATACATTAAGAATTATTATGTTAAAAACCATCTTTGTTCAAACTTGTCCAATTATTTAGTTCAAACAATACAACGAGTTGTGTAACCTTGGTAAATATCTTTACTATGCAACTATGTTTAGAAATTCAATGCTCTAGCTAAAATGATACAATCTTTTTTCTATTCAAATTGTTAAATCATATTTTCAGTATCATATATAACTATTGAATCTCACAATATTTTTTATACGATGTAATTATATATAAAAGTTGTATGTTGTTCTCCATAGCGAGAATGCACGCTCTGCAGAGACTGAAGCCTACTGGCTTCGCATTTTGCGTGCCTAGCATATGTTTATACTTGTGTACAATACTGATGAGCTTCTGGCTCAAAGTTGTAATAAATAAAATAATAATAACTTGTTTATATAAACACACAAAAAATATTGTTCGGTTTGACTAACTAATAAATATGATAAATGTTTTAAAAAATAAAAGGAAATGATTGGAAAAGTTCTGTTTTAGAACGAGAACAGGTTTTTTTTAAATCAATTTTGAGAATGCGAACTGCATTCTTAAATATTGAGAAATGCACTTAACAAGAATTTAAAGTGAAAGGGAAAAAAATCAACCCAAATTTAACTTAGTTTGAACGTCCTTACGTGTCTCTAAAATACACAGTTGATGAACTGTCTTTTATCTTTAGAAAAATCAGCAATGGAAGTGCATGCGGACATTCCTCTCTTTAAAGATCATCTTTCATTGGTGAAAAAAATAATGGAAATCAGGCAATCGGTTTTTGGAAATTTGAAACAACCCTTTCTCGTGAGTTTCATCTGTTCTGAATGAAATTCTACATGTATATAGGGAGCGACCTAAATATGCAAGTCTCTAGCAACACATACTCCCGTTCATGCTGTTTCTTTTAAAATGGTTTAAAATGGTAAATGTACATGTAGTTACGTTGCATTATCGACGTTTTCTGGTAACGTATTGGATCAGAAACATGTACCATAGATCAATTAATGTAAAACGGAAAACTATCAATCTAACAAATTTAACAAATTGCAAATATGATTACGCAAAACAATCATATTATGAACTCATGTTATGGAGTTTTATCGTTCCTTGATTTCCTGACTGAATGGTCTTTACTATGTATTTTAAAATAAGAGACGGGTCGGGAGTTGATCGTCCAATAGAAGATCCCAAGGAGGTTGATACTCTAGTGAAAAGATGTAAAGTATGAAAACCTAGCTGTTGATTATTCAGTCTCAGTTTAAATTCGATTATTCATTACATATGATACATCTTAACGTGTATTGCGTTACATTAAGATACTATTACATTGCATTTATTTCGCACTAACTTTTCATTTTACGCTTACTAAAGTTAAAAAAACAGGACAGAGGTTAATCTTTTACATGAAGATATAAATGAACCACTGTATACAAATTAGAAGCCCTGTAACTAAAGGTTAAGATACTAATTGCATTATTGTAAACACAGATATTAGCTTACTTCAGAGGAGCAGGACTTAATTTGCATATTGCAACGTTCATCATTTAACGAACAGAAATCAAACCAATACCCTATCATTGATTTCTTGTTTAAATTCTTTTATTGGCAATACATGAACTCTTGCTTCAAATAGCTAGTCTTTGTCTAAAATCAGCATCACTAATTTTAAATAACGAATCTTCACATTTTCACGTCTGCATGTAAGAACTATAAATAATTATGTATTATACAATTTGATGTGCATTAAATTACAAAAAAGGATTTTTATAATAATATTGATTTTATTAAGATCATTTTCACGTATTTTCTATCATTATAAACAAAATTGGTTTATCTTTTTAAAATGGCATACAATTCCTTTGTATTCATTCTTTTAGTAATGAATTATCATACCGGTATATTTGAAGACTGAATGCATTTTGATATTTTTTAACCGTTAACAAGCATCTAGTTATCAACTTTTTGCGTTTGTTTTATTTTTATGTGGATTTCTTCCTCAATTGCATTCATAGAAAGCATTCCTATATATGTCATTATTTCAATGTGAAAATCACTAGTTTGACTTACTGAAAAAAAATTAAAAAATATCATACTTCTTTCTTGGTTGGAATAAACCTTATAAGCCTATCATATTTTTGTGGTAGATTTATGATGAAATATTTCTGCTTTAAGCAGAGAGTATATCTTGTATCTTGCAAAGTAACTAAAACTAGACACATTATTGATTTTCAAAATGGCTTTTTCGATGTACTTGCGATTTTAACAATTACATGTAATTTACTACAGTCAAAATCCTCCTTTTTCTAATTTAAACAAACCCAAATGAACTGTGAGGGTAGTTTTTAAATGGGATTCACACCTCTTCACATATATTAAGTAAATGAAATCATTCCTGATTTATCATATTAATTAAAATTGTTGACTTTTAAGGTTATTGCATTTTATTTTGCATTTCAGATATCTGCAAAGAATGTTGAAGAATGAAACATTGATCCCATTTATTTATTTGGATGTTTTTATTTTCTCATTTATTTATTTTTTTTTCACATAAAGACATTATTAAACATGTATTCTACAGATATTAATTTGAAAAATAATTGTACATGTATATATGACAATATTATATCATTTATCCTTTATTATATACTTGATTATGTTTGTACATGTACCACTAGTAAAGGAATAAGGTATTGAAAATTGTGTCAAATTCCTTTGACATCTGTAAGTAAAATATGTTTTAAAAATCTATGATCTTTAATTGATGAATATTTTAGATATTTGAAATTATCTCATAATCTCTGGTGATATTGTGCAAGATACATGTATTTCTGAACTGTGTGATTTTTTTTTTTTAAACATGCCCTGGTCAGGTGATCGAGTGTTTTGAATGAATCCTAGAAACGTATTACTACTTCTTTCAGAGTATATCAACCCTTAGTGGGACATGTCATGACATTGAAGCCGCAATACCTAGTGAAAGGCACCAGCGAAAATCGCTATCTAAGCCATTTGGTAAAATCTAAAAATTTATGACAACTCTGAAAAATCATACAATGCAGGCTAGTAAAAGCATCATAGCAGTGATATCATGTGTACTTATTGTTGTGAGTTTTGGAGATGTTGAATCTTCCTGTCCAACAGCGTGCCAATGTTCCAATGTTTCTGCTATTTGTAGACAAAAATTAACTGGTTTTCCGTCTGGTTTTCCCAGTGAATTCACTGCATTACAACTCAGTGGTACCTTTTCCTCTCGAAACCAAATTCCATCGATTGAGAGTAGGAATCTAAATTCCTTTCAGAAACTGGAGAGACTTTATATGGCTTTTAGCAACGTTGAATCCATTGCAAGCGGTTCATTGCCTACAACCTTGATTACACTGGATCTTTCTTTCGACAAAATAGGTGAAATAGAACAAAACACGTTAAAGGGATTAACAAGACTCAAAGTTTTGAATTTGTCTGGAAATAATGAAACTGAAATTCAATTGTCTGCTTTCAACGATTTAAGCAAATTGACAGAATTATATCTAGCCGAGATGGGCTTAAAGAAACTGGACAAGCGCTTATTAGACAATCTTCCAATGTTGAAAGTCTTAGACCTCCATGGAAACAAACTTAAGCGATTGGACTGGAGCTTCACCGAGACCTTTACAAATCTGGCTTATATCGACATTTCCGGAAACCTTTTTACAGAACTATCCAATTCATCAATTATGACATTGCCACACATAAAGAGTATCCACTTAAATGACAACGATTGGAAATGCAACTGCGCCTTGGAGTGGGTTAAAGTACTTCCTAGTCCTATACCGGAGTCTGTCACGTGTAGTACACCAGAATCCCTTAAATACATGTCCATCGTGAATGTCCCTTCCTCCCAGCTAACCTGTGTACCGGCTTCTGTAAGTTGCACTTCAACTTCAAGTACCGGCAAATATCACACCAGTCTCAATATTTCATGTACATTTGGAGGAGACCCATTCCCTGACGTCATTTGGACAAAGCCTGATAAAACGGAGTTGAAGTTTTATAACTATGATCATCCAAATTACGAAGTATCTGAGACAGGTGTCCTTACCATAAAGTCATTGGACGTTGATGACGACGGCCAGTGGACGGTTCAAGCCAACAATGTGAAAAAACAGAATGAGGTCAACATGCAAGTGACCGTTACCGATATTCCAACTACCACAACCACAATCACTACCACTAGTACCACCCCTCATAGAACTACCGCCATCGCTCCGACAACAAGCATGACAACGCCCAAGCAGGCGGAAGGGATGTCCTCCATGAGCACAGTTTACATCACTGTGGCAGTGGTATTTGGGATAGTTCTTATTATCTCCATGATTTGCCTGATCACATACTACATAAAGCCCGCTTGGTGGAAACAAACCCGTTGTAATGTCTTTTCGACACGGTCCGGAAGAGTCGGAACTTAATTCTGAGGTAACAGACTGAATGGAATTAGCAATAGCCAGTTTTATAAAGGAAAAAAAGAGCAGGAACAATTGTATAAAATAATCGCTATATGTTGTATTGTATATATGATCGAATAACAGAAAGGCATGCATCTGAAACGAAATTTCGTTATTCTGTAATGCATGTATCATTGAATTATATATAGAATAAAATATACTTTCTCAATCAAAGTCGAATTTTTGGTTTTAAATAAAAGAGTCATCTCCAAATTTGCCCTGTTAATAAAAACCATTACAGATATTCATTCTGAAATCACTTTTTGTTCTCATATCAAAATCATCCAATTCAATTGTTATCATTAACGGTTATCTTTGTCAGTTGTATTCGATATAAAAAAAAAAACTTGGTTACTATATATTTAAATTGAAACCACAGCTATTGTCTTAATCTAATAACTGTGATAAATGTATCAGTTGTTACAATTTAAATCTTATCTATTACAATCAGAATTCAAACACTCAATTACTACATTTCATAATTATTTAAAGTAAAAAAAAAATACATGTATTGTTTAATGTAACTACAATGATAGTGGTCTCAGTTTTGTACATAATTTATTTGTTATCTGTCTTTTAATACATTTTGATATTCACAGTTTACCTCACTTTAAACTGATTGAAGATATTTAGGTATATTGCATGTAAACATGTACTATAGGATACTTCCAAGGGACCTTTATTGGGAAATCCTGACTAGAAGTCCAAACATATCCGAATTTCAGAACTGATTTGTCAAATGACAATTTTACAGTTATTCAAACACAATTCAAGATCAAATGTTCATGTACTAATCAAAACAAAAACTAAATTCCCGACAGTATAAACTTATTATATAAAACAAATAAAACGTGCATGAGTTCTCAATATTTCAATGCACTGTATATTCTCCACTCTTAAATTTAATAATAATTAAACATCAATAGTTTTATTTATTCATCGATGGCTTTACCAAAAATGAAATACTTCATTTTAGATGAATTGAATCTCTAATAAGCATTTTTTAAAATAAATAATCCATGTTGAGGAAAATGATCACGATTTAAAATGAAAATTTTACTCTTCCATTCTAAATTTTTGAATGGCTAACTTTGTTTTTCCAGTAGTTAACAAAACATGATCTGTGTCAGGTGTCGAGTTATAAATGAGGTGCTAGTATATATAGCTTACGATTCTTTGCAATTTAAACAAGGTTGTGTCAGGTTTTTGTCTACAAGGGTAATATATTAGTAAAGGTTTTAATCTTAATCTTTTTCTATTTTTAGATTTAATCACGATCACAATTTATCAGTTCCTGGCGTTTGCAGTTTGTCGTTTTGTATTTTTCTTTTCAGCAATCTATTTTATCATCCAAAATTTACGAACCCGTAAAACTTGTTGCTATGAAAAGGTAAGACCACTTTTGCTTTTGCAGTCAAAGTGCTAAATAGCATGCATCAAATGTGCAAGCTTTAAAACGCAAATACATCTCAGATCTGTTTACATCTAGAATTAAAAAGATATATATTTACTCGAGGAAATAGTTAACTTTAAACCTTCACACATTCCTTATTTAGGAAATCATTAAACCTTGGAATCACTTGTAACAAAATTTATAGTTGTCCAAACCAAATAAATTAATATTATATGACCAAAGCAACGATATGAAAATAATAACTTGAAATGTAAATAAAATATACATAGACGTAATTAAGTACTCCAAAAATAATTAATGGAACTATCACAACTTTAAGTTTTATCGGAAGAATTTAACGCATTTTGAAATAAGCTTGAAGTGTTGCACAAAACCAGGCTGGTTTTAGGAAAACGAATTCAACCATTGACAAACATTTAAATTATCCATAATTTTTATGCTCTTAAGAATTTTAAAAGAAAAATCATATTGTGTATCAAACTTTTGAGAAGGTGTTTGGTGAAGTGATGGGTAAATTTACAATCTAGAATCATTTTGTGTAAATCAGGGTGTTCTATAAACTTGTAAACCCCTACCCCAAAAGTGGAGAGAGAGAAAAACTGCATGTAAACGTTGAATTTTTTATTAATTTGTTTGGGTTTTTTGTGGGTTTTTTTATTTGCATTGTAAAATTGTCTTTTCATATTGTATATAGCTTTTATATATTGTGTATTTTTTGTATTTTATACATTTGTATTTTGTTTTATTAAATTTGTTTGGTATAAACTTAAGATTGTATTGTTTTATTTTATTTTCATTAGTGTTGTTCATTGAATAGCCAGCCCATTCGCATTGTTTACTTTTGTTTGATTTGAACATATTTAATTGAGATAAACTCAAAAGGATCAGATAAGTTCTTACAACTTACTTGTTCTTCTCCTTAAATGTAACAATAACTGTCATGCATATAAAATTAAAATATATACTGATATACACATTTAAACAAAGACAAGTTACTCGAATCTCGAAGATTCGTCAGCTTGGTGTGAATTATATTGGTACAACGTTTACCAAAAGAAAAATACTTTCGTAACATTAGGCATATGTTTACGGAACAAATTGAATGAGTTGGGTGTTCTGGCTTCTACATTTAATGAATTACACTGGTTAACACCATTGGGTACAAATGATTTTTGAATAAATCTAATCTACACATAGGAACAATAAACTGATCCTTATTTCGTGTGTTATAGTGTGATATGTTCTCCAATATGAATTAAATAGTCAGGTACAATCCCCATGTCGCGAACTCGGATTTTCCCGTTAGCTGACCAGGCTTGTTTTAGCATCTTCTTTTTACACAGATCAATAGTCGGTCATGATATTTTGTCAGGTGTTCATTAAACGAGACGCCTCTTGTTTCTGGATGATCTTTTAATTGTTTATGACTTTTAGTCAGACGGAATTTCACGTCCACACTCTTGAGCCTGGCGATGATTTGCCGCGGTCCTGGTCTACGGTTACGAGGATTCAAAACACGGTGCGAGTTCACTATTTCATCAGCTTGTAGGTTGATACCAGCTTTTTGCGTGACGTTTAAGATGAGCGATGAAGTGTCCTCTCCCTGATTTTCTGGTATACCCGTTACCCGTACAAGTGGTCTTCTGCCGTATTGCTCAAGCTCGTCTATGTGATGGAAAAGTTTGGTGTTTTCTGTCTCCAGTTGCTGAATTGTTTACTTTTCATTTGTATATTAGGATTTATGTATCATGCATTTACATTTGTACGAATGTAATTTCCAATTGCATTGTATTTTACCAATTTGAATTTTAACATTTTCATTGGCTTTGCAATTTTTGTAGGGATTTTTTTTTTTTTTTACAATAGTTTGTTTTGTTGATATCATTAGTTTTATTAAATCCTACATGTATATCAAACTGGGTTCAATGCGAATTTTTTCGGATGGTTGGAACGAGGTCATAGGTCAAGTCATTTTTTGGGAGTATGAAGGTTCTTTCGACGTTTTTTAAAACCCTTTTAGTCCATTCATGCTTTTTTCCTGCGAAAAAATGATTAAGACCAATGATCTCGTGTAAACCATCCAGAACATCTCGCACTGTATCCATGCAGTTCGATTATAGAATATGATTATACCAATAAAATCATTCTTTAAAAGAACAAATCAATAACTTCGTACAAAAAAAAAATTACAACATATAAAAGATTTTACAATACGCAATAAAAATACAATTCACTTGAATAATTACACAATTCAAATAAAAAATCATGCAGTAAAAATGGAAAAATGGAGATTTTGTCATTTTTCAAATAACACTATCGTCGAAGTTCACCTCAAACTTCTTCTTCATCTAAAACTTCGAATCCTATTTTTGAACTCTTGATTTGTTTATTACCAGAAAATTATTTTGAATTTTGTTTTTGGAAACAAGCATGCTTTTCACATTTTTTAAAAAAATACTTTGAATTAATGTGGTTGTTGAAAATCTTCGAAATATGCATCTAACGCGTGCTATATTATCGTAAAGATTTTATTTACTTAGTATTTTGACTTTCATTTATGATCTCTGTATATCGTCGATAAAGGCGACGAGATTCAATGCATCAAGTTCAGGACAATTGGCATTCTTATTTAGGTCAAGCTATAGTTAAGTTAAATACAAGTTTAAGCATTGTTTAAGCATTGGAAATTAGAAGAAATGAAATGCTAATCATACTTCAAGAAAGTCGTGTCTTTTTCAATTATCAAACACTGGATTCAAGCAACCTGCAGTGTTTTCCATCTTCCTTTTGTCTACCCTCTGGAGCAAATTAAGTAAAACGTGTACCACTAGATAAAACGGTCAGAACAGATTAAAACAAGTAACGTTTAACAAAGAAACGGATGATCACTTATTTAAAAATATTGATGATTTGATGTGTTGTATCGATAAGTTCTGAAAATGTCATGGTATTATTTTGTATATTCAAAATATCGAGGAGTGTAAGTACAACTTTACTTGACGTGCTCAAAGTTTATACAAAGTCAAACTTCGTTATCTCGAACTGGATGGAACTATTAAATTTTAAAAACTTCGAGATATCCGAGTATTCGAGATATTGAGGGTAAAATACTTGGTTGGGATTTACAAATCACTTCGACATATTCATTGTATTCGAGATACTAGTGTTCGAGATATCGAAGTTCAACTGTACTGTACATTTTATTTGAAAACAAAGTGTTAGACTTTCCAAACAAATTCGTATATTTCGTATAATTTTTCGGTCTTGAAATATTTTAATATGCTCAAAATTCTTCATTCTTGTATTGTAACTGTCTTGTAACTGTCTTTTATACGTCAGCATAACCATCATCTTCTTATAAAACCTTGCAGTTGGAAGTGAAGACGGCTAATGAAAATGAATTCGAACCTAATAAAAGATAAAAAGATATTTTCCTATTCACATGTAAACAATATATTTTGTAGATTTTCTGATTAGCCAAGCACGTAAGTCAGTCGATTAAAATAGAGTGGCGCCTGAATGAATAGATTTTAAGAGATTGGGGATAGATTCATCATAAAACTTGTCAAGCTATTTTGAGCAGAATACATCTTGTAGGAACAATCTACTTAAATCGAAACTATTTTTTTTTCTAATATAAAATGTGTTCATGCATATTTCAGACAATTAAACTATAAAACAATAAAACTTAAACACCTCTAACAGAATTGAAAATTCTTATCATTATCCATATTTGTTGTTGTCTTTTAAAGACGAGTTACTTCTCTTTAAATATAATTAATACATGTATCTAGCAATCTACAAAAGGAAATCAACTACTAGTACATTTATCTGTCATCTCTCTCTCTCTCTCTCTCTCTCTCTCTCTCTCTCTCTCATTTACTCTCACTTATTCAATTACTATGTCAACTTTGAACTGTGGTAAAACTCTAAAACTCTAAAACTCTCTCTCTCTCTCTCTCTGAGAATGTCTATCGCATGTACAAGTGTAATAAACATAAACGTATCTAGGTAATTCCTCAGCAATACATTCATAAAAACGTAATCTTTCATCTTTCATTAATGAGAAATTTACAATATTTGTTTCATTTGAAAAATAAAACTCTCTTGATCTTATATATATGATATCCGTGAAATAGGTGCTCATTTTGAAACAAACCTTGCTCAGGTGTTTCAAGTGTTCGGAATGAATCTCTATATAGGTAACGACCTAGATATGCAAGCTTGAAAGACTTCCCTATCCCCTCCCACCCCAAACGACCGTTAAATGTGATTAATAAAATCCTACTGCAGCATTGACATTGACCAATCAAAAATTACGTATTACGTTCGCTGTATTACGTTTTAACCGGGTAAAACAGTTATACAGGAAAAGTTTTATTTAACCTAGCAAAAATTAATGCTATGTTTAAAAAAAATTCAAATTTCGATTTAGTGCTATATCTGAATGAAGTTAGAAACTATTATTATGGAAATTTACGAGTACATATTTTAAAAAATGTTCAGAATGTAGATTTATATATGAAATTAATTTAATAAAGGTAATGTATTATGATACTATCCGTTGAAGGTGTTGTACTCGGTCCTATATAACCAGAATGGCATTTGGATGTCGATAGGGTGGATAGGGGAGTGTATATTTACCCAATTGTTAGGATGTGACCAAAAACTTTTATTTGACGTCTGTCAAAATGTCCCCTTATTTTGCTTTTTAGTACTCAGTACCCCCTTACTGTATGTGCATCCACCAGGTATAGAGTATATTTGTTGAATTAGTTTTGAAATGATCGCTATCTTTTGCAGCATTTTATAAAAATCATTTTACATATACATATCAAATTGTAAGCCCACGACAAAAAAAAATTAAAGCCACAATTCTTAATCTTTTCGTGTCAAACAAATTTCACAAGAAGAAGTGATAAACCAAATAATTCCTCTCGTGATCTATCAGGCACAATGTAGATCATTTTCCACTTAGATTTCATGAAATGGTATTACTGTTTACTGCATATTGTATTATTACACTCTCTCCCGTCAGGCAATTTCGAAACGGTGTCAGTTTTAAGAATAAATCATTTTTTGTCTGGACAATATGAAACTTCAGAGCCTACAATGGAATGATGTGGAAGTCGATTGTTTTCTGGTGATAGCGTATTTATAAAAGCGATCTGTACTCACGTTATGCGTAATTTAACTGTAATGTCTTCCACAGTATCACAACACAGTTTTTTAAACATATTTGATAGCCAAGGGAAACAAACTTCTCGGGGTTTTTTTCCCCCTCTTTTGGTCAAAACCAGATCGTCACGTTTCTCATATCTTTCCAAACTGACAAATATGAACATTTTCGCAGAAAAGTTACTTAGCATCCGCATACATGTATTTTTGGTGGCATATGATTAGAATTATGTGGAGCTTCATTATTTTATTGTGTATTCGAATAGATTTCGAGTCACGTTGTCAGAGTGTACAAGTAGCAAGACTCCTTAGTGAAAGAAAATAAGGAAACTTTTCTCTGCTCTATAATTTAGCACCAATACCTCTGAAAATCACACTTTAAAAGCCCTTACATCAATTTGACAATTTTGATCCACAACCATGATGCAGTGTTATATTTCAGACACTAAAAACATGGACATGTAGTCTGCTATCTCCCATCCATCTACTTTTCATTTTAATCTATACTTCGATCCCTGTTTGTACATGTAACTTGTAGTCTTATTGTGTTTTGCCAGTTCCATAGTAAGTTTTGCATCTGACTTTAAATTAACATTTGTTGCCTACCGATTTCGACAACAGATATTCAAATACAAATTCAGACATACAAATACTAAAATTAAAATCATATTCATGAAAACACTACACAAACATTTGTCTTCGAATACAGCAAATTTCGTTCATACAAATTTATTAACCGGGCCCTTTATCCAAATAGTATCTTGCTGTCCAATATGAAGAGACGATGAGTTGAACAAAATATAACATAGGGCCACCGATCAAATGAAACTTTCAGTATCAAATTGATGAAGACAGCGTTCTAAAATCTTGGTTTTCTTTTTTAAAGTTCATTTACAAAGCACGGTATGCGCTCGTACTTCTATTTTTGAGTGATGCAAAAAAGAACAAGAACGAAATCGACGACAACGAATCAATCAATTGGTCACGTGATCAGCGGTTTAGGATACTGGAGATAAGTACATGTCTGATTTAGATGATTATGAAGAGTTACACACAGAATTTCAGTCAATGAAAACTTTGAGTCTGATTAAACAGTCTCAAGTAGTTCCTGTCTAAAAACATCAGTACCATTTCAACAGAATAACAAACGATGGGGAAAGGGCGTTTGATTGTGTACTAAAAACAGAACTAAGTCACTGATAACATTAGACAAACAAACATTTCAATTTCTTTGCAGACTGACACTTTTGGTGAGACAAAATCTGGAACGGTTTTGAAAAAAAATAAAAAGATAAAGGTTTTCCAAGTCGACGAAAAACAAACTGTTGAAGGACTTACGATACCAGTCTGATTAGAGAATATGAAATAGAGCTTTTCCAATGTGTAGCTTCACGGTCAGGAAAGATCAAAGCAAGAAGTCAGGTGTGACGCAAAGGATGATATGTGTGAGAAAAACAATGCACAGCAATCAGTCACCAAAACACCCGAAGAGACAGAAAGCAGAGAGGAAGTGAGAATGTTCGAAGTTTCAACAGATTCTTTAAAAAAACAAAACATTCCAGATATATAGGCTGTCGGATGCCAAACAATCAAACGAAGAAAGCAATGCAACGAGTGTCAAAGAACTGTTGAGGATCGTTAGTGAGGCAAACGGACACCAAACCCCTAACTTCTAAGTGTAAAGCTGGAGTTTCTTCCATCTTCATCAGAAGGGCTGTAATGACACCAAAGTTGCCGAGTATGCAAATACGCCTTGAATATCTATAATGAAATATGACTTTATGAAACCAGAACCTTAGTGCCCTAAGACACGATACAAAAATCCAATCTTCTTTCATTTATGTTTTTTCAAAGCAGTTGACATGTCTTAGATTTTAGTATCGTTGCATTCAGACCCAAGACCCAGACTGTGTGGACGTATTTTACCTTTCGGTGATGGTTTTGCGTGTGTCGAATTTGTTTCTTGCAATTATATGAAATATGGCTGATTTTTTCGCGCGGTGAGATGAAGAGTTCGGTTAAGTTTGATGTGTGTCCAGCGGGTCGATCTTACAAGGACACGCCTTAATGTTAGGTCAGCTGTAGACGTACCTAACCGAGCGTGACGATCACAGCAGACGACAAGTACAGGTATCAGCCCCACCTGCTGAAACTGCCCCGTCATCGACAGCTCAAATCTAAATTGTTCAAACTACAAAAGTGTAATCAATTTTAAATCTGGTATAATCCCCTTAGACCCACTGATCAGGGTTTTAACAATTACAAAAAGATGATATCACATTCGACGAAAAACACAATTCAATGGACTCGGATGACCTGTCATAAATAGATATCGATACAATGGAAGACATCTTTATCTTGATGTTTGTAAACAAATATTATCCAAAATAAATGAAAAGGGGGATTTACGATTTAATAGTGTCTTAACTTGTTGCGAAGTTTTTGTTACTAATTTTAAAACTTTCTCAGTTTGTGTGAAAGCATATCTTCGTATGTTGTCAAAATAGGATCCGCTTTGAAAAGAATAATTGGTCAGAATTTCGGTTTTTATACTACAGAGCATTCATAAATTTTCTTTTCATACAATAGTTTTAAGTAACTTAGGAACATGATTTAAACTATTTCAAAAACAGATGTTATCCGACTCGATTACATCATTTGTAAAATTGTACGAATTTGACGTGAACTAGGTAGACAGTATTTCAGTGAAAATAAGATGGGCTTTAGATAGAATCTGATATCGTTCCCGAATTTAGAGGGGGCTGTCAGGTTCCGATACGCGCAGAAGATTAAGATGGATTGAATTGGTGAAGCTGGGATTTCGTTCGCAATTTACTTATAAATCCATGGATATTAAAGTTTTCTTTTCTTCTTTCGTTCTCTTATAAAAGATAAGTGAATCCGTCGATTTTATCGAGGCTTGTACCGAGATGCAGGGTAACATGTTATAGTGCTGTTTCATTTTGTTGAATGACAAAGATCACGTGATAAAA
This sequence comes from Magallana nippona, assembly GCA_033439105.1. NCBI lineage: Eukaryota > Metazoa > Mollusca > Bivalvia > Ostreida > Ostreidae > Magallana > Magallana nippona. The sequence continues at coordinate 11,792,157 of CM065918.1, read as the reverse complement.
AGAATTCAGCTCGCGTATACAGTTTCTTAATACTGTTTTCTTGGCCATGTTGTAGATGTCTTAGACAAACTAGCGATTTCATTTAATTGAAATATCTGACTGATTATTTACTCTCATTTGATTTATTTTTAGTCGTGTAATCGGTTTTTAATCTAGCTTGATTACAGAATCACTCGTAACACACGCGAAGAATTAGGAATTAGAATTCCTTCCACGTCGAAAAAATGGCAAAATTCGCATTAAACATAAGATTCCATTCCATCACATACGATAGGGGAAGAATAAAATCATTGTTTGTAAAATGTCAGATTTGAACTAGATTGTTTCACGATTAAATAAAAAAACATCCTTGTACTTTAACAGTTGTTTTATCGATATCCGCACCATATCATGATGTCACTTTCAATCCCCCCTCCCGCTTCTTTCTCCAACCCCCCCCCCCCCCCCAATCCTTCCGAGCCGTGTAGTGTAAATATGAATCAGGGACCCGGCGCCAGTACTTGTCCATCCTCTGGGTACAAAACAACCTTGCTTACGTACAAGATCGGAGGTGCACTTGTTTTCCTAGGTTCCTTATACATATACATCTATATATGTATTCGGTAAACAGATAATGATTATATGCCTCTTAAGCTGTGTTATAGAGAGATTGATGTCCGTGTCAGCGCATCAATACTGTACTGTCAATCAAGCGTACACCGATCGCTCCCCCTGGGGCGCCCGACCAGCTCCGTACAGCCAGGACTACTGAGGCCCCGGGACAACCATATAGTTGTCTTACACTGCTAGGGTCTACTAACAGAGTTGTCTTAGTTTTTAAATCGACTTTTTTTAAGGGTGTAAAAGTTATCGTTTGACAAATGGGGGTGTGACAATTGACACCCTCTGCGCGACCCGGGAAGATAAGATCATTGTGGGGTGACACGGGTGATTAGTGGACTCTGTTGTAATCAGTGACTTCTTGTAACTGACCAGGAAGCTGGTCACTGAGGACTCTTATAGAAAGAGAAAGAGAGAAAACGCCTGCTCCAAAGAGTAAGTACAAATTTACTTTAGTCAAATTTTACCCGCAACTCGCTTAAATGCTTTTGCAAAGCTTTACGTATTATTTTTCAGACCTATAGTTTAGTTCGGCATCGCCGTAGAATTTCTTGGAGATTTTGTTTTTTTCATTTCCAACCAAAAAGATTAATTTTGTACTGCTTAAGAATTTCATTTATAAAGGGATAGGAAGGGAAAAATTAAACTTTTTTCATGTGGAAAGTGGGTCGAGTATGATCGTATGATACCCGGACTGGAAACTATTCTTTGGGCCTCTGTTCTACTAAATACCACGTAACAGTGTGGTCTTCAAGCTCATGTATTAAATGTATTGCCAGCAAAGTAGTGTCTTTCTCAAGGACCCTATCTATAAGATTACCAAGTAGGATTTGTCTGTAGATGGAGAGGGTCGTGCTGTGTGTCTCAACCATTTTGGTTTATTTTTGCGTTTATGGCCAACGTTTACCAGTAAGCCACAGTCTTCCCGCCAAAATCGCCTCGTTTATGTCGGCGATTCATTAATTTTATGGATCGACAACGCAAACCAGTAAAAAACTCTCATTATGTGGTATTGCGTTCAGTCACCAGACGTATCACCGCTTTATGTTTTCATTTCTTATAAGAATCTTCAGGTTTATTTTGAGTTGGCAAATGATGCGCCTTTTCTATTTCTGAAAAGGTTTAGGTGAGCAATCTGCTTAGACAATACTGTTCGTTATCTGAAGTAATTTGCGTTTTGTCACTTTTAATGTTAACCAATAATGACATAACACGATATAGCATTTTCTCGATATAGTACATGTATATGTGCGTATCATGTGCACGAAATATTTGCACATCTGTCCCCTTGGTGAGGGTAATAATCGATGGACTGATCCTTCTGCATGTTGACGGGTTTTATGAGCAGCCCATCATGTAAATTACGACCTAGGCGTCAAGTAAATCTTGTCTTCCCCCTCAAGTCTTGTAGAAGACATGGCGAGGTGACACCTATAGTCCTACACCATGTACAAGCTGCGACCACTGTTATTTCCTCCAAACGACATGACAGCAGAAAATCAGAGACACTGACCAACACATTGACCTTTTCTGTTTTGTTTTTATCTTATTTTCCTTTGGTGAATTTTGTTCTTTCTATATCATTTCATTAAAATGGCTGGATGGCCGTGGCCATTTCTAGACAGATTTCATCAATCCCTTCAGAACTCTGTAATTATGATAAACATTTTAAAACAGATCTGATTTGTAATTTGTTGACCATCCAGCCTCCTTAAAAACTATGACGAACATGATTGCTTTTATGGTCTTTACACATGACTGTGCGTTATCACTCAGGGTATTTTATTACGAAGACATTACAATGAAGTCATATTGTGAATTTGGCGTTGTTTTGTAAAATGATTTTAAAACATTCATACATGTACATATAAGATCTATGTGGAAGATATATACAAACATATAAAATTGTTAACAATAAAACAGTCTGCATGTACAGTATACATTATAATGCATGTGGATTTCATTAATACCAATTTGAAACTTATTGGAATTCTCTGGGGATTCTGGCATTTGAAGGTTGTTGGACAGTATTAGAAGAAGCCTTGTAGTGGGTATATTCTACAGAAGATTAGTGGCTAACGAATCAAACATGACATTGGAATGACTGAAATGGTGAACTCACATAATTAACTGGAGCTATCTAAACAAACTGATGAATTGCTTGTACTGGTGTTACGGTAGACATGAATTGAGAATCAGACTTGGTTTAAATCTATAGGCTCGTTGACACGGATTTAAGATGGAGGGGAATATTGACGACCAAGAAGGCTCCGTCGCGAGTTAAGAAAGCCTCATCAAATAGATAACATCCGCCATAATTTCAAACATTTCTTGAAAACGCCTTTGTTTTGAATGGTAACGGTGTCAATAGGTTAGCGGTTTACAACAAACGGGAACCGTATGAAAATATTTATGACTTCAAAATGTACCACTGATCCCTTTATGGTTCTTCATTGATGTTTCAATAAGTTTAATCTGATAAAGGTGTTAAGAAATGCACCTGATTTAATCAGTGTGCATCGCGTCCTGCTGCTCGGAACTGCCTCGGGGTTTTCCACAAATTAGACAACTTTTTTGCCGCAGGTACTATAGTACAATGATCACCACTTTTTTTTATTTGCAATCAGTATATCAGATCATCAGATGATGGATTTAAAGAAAAAAATCATTACAAATCGGTAGAGCTGACAACAATGCTTGTATTACGTGTGACTCAGAGAAAGCATGTTACGTAACATATTTTTGTTTCTTAGACAATCGTTTTCTCAATATTTTTACTTGATAAGAGGACAAAAGACAAAGAGATTTATACTGTGGAGGTCAGAGTTCGTGAGATGTTTCATTATTTTATGTTCGTGTGATTTAAGAACATATTTTATAACCTTAAAGTTTAGCTGAATCGCAAAAAAACTAATATACAGCGTCTTCAGAATGATTTACTGAAAAAAACCCTGATAATTCCCTATTTAACTGACATTATCAAAACAAACTGAGGATACATAGAATTCAATCTTTGCTATCAGTGACCGAGTCAACCAACTTTCGACTTAATGGATACTTATCGTCCATTATCACCTTCAGCTGACCGGAAGTGCAAAGTTTCTTACGAGGTCTTGTCATGACCAATGCATGGATATAGCATCAAAAATAATTGGTCTGAATAAAGCAGAAATCCTTCTCACTAACGACCCAAACGACTCTATAAACAGCAGTAAAGTACGGAGCATACAGTAAATTATTAAAAAATCCCTCAACTTTGCAAATAACCGTTTTATTAGATAATTATTACTGAAATTTTACTCCAGGGTAATTTTTTTTTATAATTTTGTATACGACTAAAATGGCATTATCATTTGAGGGTATATATTTGGACTCTGAAACTTGTTATTGTGCATGGTCTAGTTGCTAAAGAAACGTCAATTGTAAAGAAAACTTGCATTATCATGGTAACGGGAGTCGTTAAATTATGCAAATTATTTACAGAATTGTATCCTTGTCAACCGACTTGTTATCATAGGGGAGTTTATGTTAAATAAACTGAAAATCGTCCCATTCACGGGGTGTAAAATATCTGAAGGTGTTTTCGGTATAAGAGCAACACTGGTACAGTTTTATTCATGCAACCGTGTAATTGGATCGAAATTGAAAAATATCTTAAGCTACCGTAATGAAAACAGTCTCACTTCTTTCTTGTAAAAGCTATTCTTGAGAAATTGAGGGGGAAATCGCAGTTTGTAAAGCACAAATATACTTTGACACCTGTTGTCTACCTGTGCTATCTACCTGTCTGAAAATTGAAAAGACCTGAATTATGTAATGGAAGCTGTCACCCCTGACACGGATGGATGCACAAATAACTCCAGCGAGCGACCCTGCGTCCATTGCCCGATAATATCAAAAAGAGAGTGTCGTTGTCTTGGATACCCAAAAGTTTCATTAACAACGAATTACATTCTCCGGGTGATTCTATATCAGATAGACATTGAAAACAATACGAAATGTAATACCTGGATTAGAAATGTACCTGACATTTTGAAATGTAAACTGAAATTCTATAATTGTTATGAGTACAATAAAAAGGAATCCACTTAGGATGTATAGTATGTCATGATTTGAAAAACACATACATGTATTCTGAATATCCAATTATACCCCATGATTGAGACCAAAATTTGGATGAAAATGTTTATTTCAGATTTTTTGGTTGAAACGTGACCTTAGCTAGTCTTGGCTTTCTGGCTAATAAAGAAGATTGCAGTGCTTCTCAGTGGAGGTATCCCAGACCCCTTCCACAATCTTTGGCGGTTCTTTATCGAACAATGGGGTGGTGTGTTTCGCGTTATTCGAATAATTAACCAAAACAACCCCTTCTCTTTTATCGATAATTAAAAGTGCTTTGTTGGGTATATTTCAAAACTCCTCTAAAACGAACAGTAACCTTTAGATACGGATATCAGTCGCGAAAACAAAGCGTTAGAAAATGTGATAGTATTAGCAATAATTCATTAAGGTTGTCAAAGGTTATTTATCTGAAGTTAAGAATGCTTAGAAGTAGTAATGCATCTGCTGAAATGATTAGACTTCTTGTATTTCATCTCAGCTTGCTCCCTGCTAATAAAATTTTCTGCACCAACCCTCGCGACATGGACCGAATTACGTGTCGTCTTTGTTTCTAGAGGCACGTGCCCCCTCCCCGGAATTAATTTATCCCCCGTCATTGATTCTTCACACGGACAGCGGTCAGTGAATCAGCCGTGATTAACCATAAAATCTCCAGATTAATAATATTTGCATAGCAAAATTGGATTGACTGTAATATTTACTGACACAAAGATCAAGAACTTCTTTATCTTATTGTAATGTGCTGCAAAATCTGTTGAAAATGAGACATAGTAATGTTAACCAGTAACATCAACCTTTTCTGTGTGTTGAAGTCATAAGATTAATTATATTTGCACGGTAGAATTGAATTGAGCCCAATATTTACCGTCACACCGGGTCCGTAAAAAAAGTTCTGTTCAGAAAATCTTGGGAGATGACTAAGACTATCTAATCTCAGTTCGCCATCGTCACCTTTTTTTTATTCTTCAACCTTCTAGCCAAAAAACAATGGACTCCCACAGAACGTGTTATCGCAAGCTGATGAGTTTTTTGCTGGCGCGTCTCCGGATCTTCACACGCATTGAATTCGGTAGTTATCAGTTAAAGTGTCAATTCCGTAAATTAAATGTACCCTTTTTATTATTAAACGGTCTAAAACAATAGGCTCATACTCGTTTATCCTGCATACGTCTTAAATTACAGTGATAAGTTTTTGATTCGCATGATTCAAGTCCGATTCTTTAAGAAATCGGGTGCTGATAAGGGTACATAAAGTTGGTATCATTGGCGTTGTTTGGATTGGTCGAGACCTCCCCATGATGATTTTGGGTCCTTTGTTTACGCTTATCTGGGCTTTGGTCATTCAAGATCAGATTTTCATCCTCTTATGAATCAAATTATAAATGATTGGGTCTAAATTTAATTCGTACAAAGTGTTTAAAACTTGATGACAAATGCTCTCTTCTCACCGCTTTAAAATCAACAATGTCCCTGGGGGCGGTAACTGGGCCTAAGATTTAAAATATACAAAATTTAAAAATGTCCTCTAAAAATTTATCCTTTTATCTTGCAAGATAACTGTTACTCATATGATGAAAATCGGATTCTCGATCGACTTAGAAAGAATTTTAATTAGATGGAGCCCAGCGTTTCAAGCGAAAGGTAGAGAATTAGAAAGTTTTTAACAAATGATGAAGCAAGTGCTGGAATATTTGTGAAAGGGGTATTATGATAATTGACAATACGGTGATACTAGGATTAAATGTTCAAGATATTTATCATAGTAAATGCGCTGAGTGCCTCGTGCTTGAGAACCGCATCAATACACCAGCGGGGGTTTCCATTGGCTAGTAAATAGATAGGGGGCGTGACTAAGCCATGAAATTGCACTGCAACAAAAAGTTTGATAATGAGGAGAGAACTTTGATGTGTGGACAGTTGTGTTTTTCCGAGGGTTTACTGTGATATAGGTGTGATTTTCTTGTACAATAGAAAGGTAAATTTTGGTCTGCTACCGTGGTGCGAAACAAGGAACTCTTGTAAATTATTTCACGCGTCGTGGGCCACTTGTTTATATACAGTCTTGCAACCACATGCTAAATTTCTAACTGGCAAATATTTTGACTTTGTTGATCTGTTTTAAGTATTATTGCCTGTAATGTTATGTAAATATTTATGATTGCTTTCATTTTACAGGAAAGAAGGCGATTCATTAGGAGAAAGAGGGAAAGAAAGAGAGGCGCTACCGTATTTTTAAAATTGCGGGTAAAGATATCTTGACAGCTAAATGATGTGAGAGGTTATGGATTGTTTTAGTGCAACCATGTGTTTAAAATATTTTGATAACATCAGTGTCAAAGAAAACGAATCTACATTGACAACATCAAAATGAAAATCCCCATAAATCGCTCAGTGTCGAAACGGATGTGTAGCATCAGAGCTGAAGAGATATGATTTAAATCTTTGCGCCTGGAATTTTAAGAAATTGTAAAAATGCGGATGTATTCTGTTTTCCTATTTCTCTCCGTCTTCGCACCCTGTATCGGGGAAGATATCAATGTCGTCTACAGCATCGACGAGGAAACTCCGAATGGAACATACATCGGGGACGTTGCAATGGACTCTAACCTTAGATCTCAGATGACTAAAAGTGACTTTCAAACACTCAAATTCAGTCTTCTGTCGGGCGAAAGTTATGTATCTCTGTTTACAATTAATGAGACTTCGGGAAACCTGTTCACTGCTAGAGTTGTCGACCGTGAACAGTTGTGTCCCTTTACCCCCGTGTGCAAGATATCTTTCGAGGCCTCTGCAAAATCCACCATAAGAAGCTTTTTCACAAAAATCAAGCTCATCATCTATATCCAGGACATGAATGACCATTCTCCGGTATTTCCGAGAAGTTCCATGAGTCTGGAGATTCCCGAGTCCACACTCATCGGTAACTCGTTCACAATCGACGGTGCCAAAGATGCAGACACTAGCCCTAATTATACACTGAACTCTTACACGTTAGAACAATCCGACTCCCCTTTCTCCCTTAGCTTTGTCCAGAACCTCGACGGTACATCCGTTGTGAAGTTAGTGGTTGATAAAGAACTTGATAGGGAAGTTCAGGACTCCTATAACCTCGTTGTCATTGCTGCCGACGGCGGGAACCCCCCAAGGTCAGAGAGGTTACTCGTGAATGTCCGGATAACAGATGTCAATGACAACGCTCCGATGCTCAGCAGCACGATCTACAACGTGTCGGTGAAGGAGGATGAACCGGTGGGATCTGTCATACTGACCTTGAAGGCAACCGACCTTGACAGCGGCAAAAACGCGGAAATAAGGTACCGATTAAGCAATCACCAATCTGAAAGTATCAAACAACTATTTGAAATAGACGAAATCACTGGCCAATTAAGAATTGCAAAGCCTCTACCTTATAACGATGGGAACCCTTATCGGGTCATTGTGGAGGCAAGTGACCTTGGTGACCAACCCTTGACCGTCCAAGCTTCGGTCAAGGTCTTAGTCGAAGATTCTGCTAATAACCCTCCAGAGATTCACGTCACACTTCTGCCGACGTCAGATGTTGCTCGTATTTCTGAGGACGCGTCCGTCGGCGCTGTTATTGCGCATGTCGTCGTCATTGATCAGGATTCCGGTATGAATGGTTACGTCACTTGCACGCTTGACTACCCGTATTTCAAAATCGATAGACTGGAGGTTAATGAGTACAAAGTGACCGTTGCTCAACCATTAGACAGGGAACAGTTACCCAATCACACCATTTCAATCGTCTGCAGAGATGCCGGGACTCCGTCCTTGACCTCAACTCACACATTCACGGCAATTATCTTAGATTCAAACGACAACGCGCCAAAATTCAGCTCCAACATCTATCAAGGAAGTATTCCGGAAAATAATCGCAAAGGAACACAAGTCATACAAGTACAAGCCACTGATGCAGATCAAGGACAGAACGGGGAAGTCCAGTACCAGCTACTGCACAGTAACCTTACTCAGCAGTACGAACTTGCAATAGACTCTAGTACTGGCAAAGTGACCACTGGTATTACATTTGACCGTGAAACCACGCCCACATTTGTGTTCGAGGTCATTGCCTCGGACAAAGGTCCCACACCTCTGTCGTCAACGGCTACTGTTATGGTCAAGGTCATTGATGAAAATGACGTCGCTCCCGCTTTTCTGGAAAAAGTGTTTCTATTTAAAGTATCAGAGCAGAAAGTAGCAGGTACCGTAGTGGGGAGACTGATTGCCAGGGACTTTGATGAGGGGGTCAACGGAGAGTTTGAATTCTATGCCGAGAGTGGGACTCAGCCCTTCGAGGTCGCTAAAGATGGTGTGGTCAAGACCACCATGTCTCTAGACAGGGAGACGCAGGAAGTGTATGACTTTGTAGTATTTGTCACCGACAAGGGTCAACCTCCTAAATCCAGCTCAGCTCGAGTCAAAATTACCATTGACGACGAAAACGACAACAGTCCGAAATTTGTGTTCCCATCAAGTACAAACAATACAGTTCTAGTGTCTCAAAACACGAAACCAGGGTCGATTATTGCTCGAATACGGGCAGTGGACCCCGATAAGGAGCAAAATGGTGAAATTACATATTGCGTCGAGGGTGCAAACTTTTCTGAAGTGTTTTATTCCAACAATCATACGGGTGATATCATTGCTAAGAAAGGACTGGAGGAATATTCCGGTCAAACTTTTAGCCTGGTGGCTGTTGCAAGGGATCATGGGTCAGCGTTTCAGGCGACTCGCGTGGAGTTCTTTGTCCGAGTGGCTGGCGCAGATTATCTGGACTCCAGCAGTCAAACAAACATTACCATAGTGATTGTACTAGTGACCGTGACCTTGGCTCTCTCTGGCTTCATAATCTTGACAATCTGTATCATCCGATGGTTAGACCATAATCGTAAAAACCAAAAGGACCTAGTCAAAGTAGAAAAGACATTTTCATCTCCAAGTGACACTAATGAGGAAGTGAATAAGTTATCTATTGCAAATAGATACATCGAAGGAGCAGATGATCCAATTAGGAAAATATCAAATACTTCTAGATATGTTGATCATTCGGAGATCGAGAAACGGCCGAGGAATCAAGTGACCTTTGCCCCGTATACCAAGGACGAGGAGACCAACTTCAGTGTCCCCAACCCAGTGTATGGGGTAAGTTCAAAATTATTATTTTACAATAACTTCATGTAAATGAAAAAGTCTGTACTTGATCTGCACTATGTTAAAAACTTTTATCAATATTGAGGTCAAACATCAAAAGTAATTAAACACGAAAAGATCAAAACATGTTATAAGATCATTTGTGGGACTCATGTGGAGAGTATCATATTGATTATACGATGTTCAGATGGCCGACTTTGTAAAAGCTGTTTCTAATAGTACCAGGATGCGGTCATGTTATCCATATAGAGGGTTATACAGCAGTGACAAAGGGCCCTACACAGAAGTGTTTCAATTAATACCTGTTGTATTCATACCTGTCGCACCTGTAACGAGCTACCCCTTTCACATCACGAACCATTTCATCTAATTAAATCGAAATTAAGCCATTATTGGGAGTGGACGTTGGCTGTGCGGTTGAGATGAATAATTTACATGTTAAAGTCGGTTGGGGATAGGGGGCTGATATCTAGCTGTCCTTGCCGGTGTAAGTCCTTATGTAACACCCTGTTATGTTCCCTATAGACGAGGTGGCACTTTATTAACACATATCAGTGATAATGATCAAAATGATTGACCAGTGCAAGAAACCATCATTGTTCATATTTTAGTCACTCTCTAATTATTCAGTAAATAAACATGTTCGTCATCATAGAATCAGTCAACTTCATGCTACAGAAGACATAAGTAAGGCAATACCCCAGGGTCTTTAATTGTTTGTAAATTTTACAATGGACGTACATCGTAAATGGAATTTTAGAATCTCTAACAACTCCTCTCCTCCATCTAATAATTCTAAAAGTAATTTATCCTTTGGCATTAGGGTAAATCTGTGTTTCATTATTTTAACGCAAATTGAAGTACTTCTTAATGTTTTTCTTAATAGCCTCCGTCTTGGAACTGTCATTGAATGTGATTTTTCTATCATTTAAAACAGAATAGAAACGAACTGTTCTTTTTTCGGCCATTAGTGAGCTAAAACGAGATATTGAAAAAGTAGAGTCGAAATTGATTTTGAATCAGATCTGGCTACTACAAATCTTGGAGGGATTCCGAACAAATCCTTTAGTGTTCCAGATCCCCAGGAAATAATTCTCGCATTACATATCCTCATTGAAATGAAATGTTTTCGCACGTGAAACCAATTTCTAGCATTCAAACGATGTTTAGACTTAAGCTTGTTTGTCGACAATGCTAGACAGAATTTGTTTAGACAACTTGAACAGTTTCAGATTGGGACTAACCCATACAATGAAATGCATCCTTGCAGTTCCTGTAAACCCGCTAACACGCACGCCCGCCGGAACAGGGGGTCGGTGGGGGGCTCGATGTCCTTCGTTTATTTGTGAATGAGGGTACTTGAGTTTTTGCCTTGAAGTTTGGTTTTCGCCATTTCCGTTCATGATACCACGTAATCTTGAAAACATCAGAATCTACTTCAGTTCAAAATTGAACATGACAGAGAACATGCTGCTGGTTTGAGATCAGCTCGATTTCTCTAGTTCCCTCATGTTTTCCCAAGCCTACAAACAGAATTTAATTAACCATACTGAAATAAGACTGATCAAATTCATCGAGGAAAAACGCCGGCGGTTGGTCATCCAAATATTTCATATCTTTATGAAAAATGAGAGAAAATTAATTCGCCCATTGTTTAAGATATGAAAGAACCACTCAACAAATAGCACTGTTGTTAGGAGAGTTTAATCCCCAAGAACAAGTGGTTGTTCATTTTAGTAAAAAAAAAAATTTCATTTTTCATCATTTTATCAGTCAAACGGTTCACACCTCAAGAGGAGCTATCGACAAGCTTAATCAAGGGGGATCACTGCGAAATTAATGGTAAAACACAGCGAAGTCGACATGGTGTCGAACTCCGATAAGATATCGGCCAATTTCCCTGCTATTTATCCCCCGATAAGCCACAGTTAAAATATATCGCATGTCAATATAATATGTATTAAAGAAGCTTGTTAAAATCTTGATAGACTCTTGCTCCGCTCCATCAAGAGCACATGTGTTAAATTTAGGTGCCATGGGGTGTTGATGGCTAAATGATGGACAGCACCAAAGTTCCCCCAAAACCCGATTTCTGATTCTTTGGGAATGACCAAAATCTTTGATTATATCCGCAGTGGCTACAATTTTAGCTTTGTGTCTGAACAGATGTATGTATTGCTACAAAGGGTCAGTTTCTTCGTTCACCTTTCTTTGGCATCTGGGAGATCTCAAGGGACCGCATACACCGTGTCACTCCGCGTTTTTTATAGTCTTTGTAGCCTCGAGTACAAGACGAAAATCAATTCTGCAAAAGCCATCACGATTTGGAGTCCAGATCTAGTAAAAATTATAATAAATGTCCATCACGAGACCCCGGATTTTGAGATGAAGGGATAAACTGGCATTCTTTTAACTGCGCTTCTACTACTAATTTTCTGATCCTTCGAAGTCATTAAGACGGGCAAGTGAGCCAATAATAGAAAATACAGATTGTGAAATCCCAACAAATGCAGTAACGTAAACAAGCATAGATAGTGCTAGTCATTAAATTGGATATATCTACGCAACGGTAGTATTATCTTAAATATTAATGTATTCTTAAGGATTTACACATTTTTTGCACCAGCCGAATAAGTTAGCACACACAATGTATTAGAAAGTTGTGTTTTGACAAATTCTTGCCTATGTGCACATTATTTAGGCATGCCACATATTTCATATGCTGTAAAGTTTCGTTAATTTGTGAAACCTTCAGGGTTAAGTGAAAATGTTTTTGCACCGTTTGCAATGCATGAATAACAAAATATTTTGAGGAGTTCTCTTCGAAATGATGGAATGTTAAAACGTCAATAGTGTTAAACATAAGATTTCAAATAAGTGGCAACCGCTTTAGATGTACAATGAAAAGTTCCCTCTACGTCTGTTTGTCGGAAAACACGGTTACCTGTTCAAAGAATTTTTTTTTTTTTTTTTTTTTTTTTTTTTTACAAAATTCTTAAAATTTAAATACTAGTTCTATTAATGCGTGGGTGAGAAATGATTTCTTCAAAACACTTATTCTGATCATGTCCACTAAATAAGATACGCTTTTCTCACAATGTATAACACATTTTGCTGGTTGATTTTTTTCCCCTACACTAAACTGTTTGACGAATGGCTACGTAACGTTTGTGTAGTAGTCTGCCCATTAGACTGACATTCACTGCAGCAAACGTCCGTGTAACTTCTGGCTAAATTACTCGGAGTTCATCTATGATCATCTAACACTGTACATCAGAATTATGCATGAAATGGGCCCCAGAACAAGTAAATCCTGGTGCATAGACTGGTGATCTGTTTATCTAATACCTAATCTGATTTCTTCCTACCTGGGCTACCAGGTGAACGGGAAGGAAAATGTAGGCTATTTGCATAAATTATTCATATGAAAAAGCTCGAGGTATATAGAATAGATTATTGAGAGAGATATTATATATTAGATGTACATAATTTTTTTATCATCCCGTTTCGCCTATAATTTTCAAATTCGTGGTAATCTTTTCAGAATACTTAGGCTAAGATGTAGCAAAAGAATTCGGCGATTATATAAGAGAGAAAAATGTATAATTTTTTTTCGTGTGTTCATCTTCTACCACATGTTTAACATGACAATGCTTGTCTTATTGTGGTATTTGATATTTTATCAGGAAAAAAGACAAAAAGTTTTGTTGTGTTGTTGTAAGTTTCAGTTTTCAATATGTTATCGCATTTCACACAGAATTTTAAAAAGTACTAGGCATAAAACATAAAATCCCCAAATCATAAATCCTGGGATTTAACCAGAAGACCTTTTCAGAATCAGTAAAATTCAGAACATATGTTGTTCTACTCTTTCCCTATATTGTTTTGTCCGGAAATAAAACTTTCAAAATAGAAAACAACTCAAGACGAGGAATTCTTGTTATATCGCCCCTCTCCCCGTTTTCATACTTTTTCTTTGCAAACCCCCGTGATAGACAGACTCTGGATACGGGAATTTGTAGAAAGGCAGTCATGCAGAACTACACGTGTCCATTTTTTGTCAGTGCAAACAGTGCAAAAAAGACCCAACAGGAACATAGTTAACAGGTTTAGAGCCAGGATCGCGGGCCTGTCAATTATGCTGCATCCGTTTGGCATTTTTCTCCGCAATTCAATTTTGAAATTTTTTTGGGGCATATGGTTTCTTTTACTTCCGTTTACTGCAAGCTTGTATGAAGATGTTTGGATGCTTCATATTGTATTGTATTGTTTGGTTGTTTTAACTTTTTTGGACTTGGGGAGTATAGTGGTCGTGCCCTATTTCATTACGTCACAAACTATACGCCAATGGAAGCGATTGTCACTGCGGGGATTTCCTTACATCTTGGGTCATCCGGGTATTACAGTTGATTGCAAAAGCGTGTAGGCAGCATGTCTTGGCCACCAACTCATACAAATCCAATTTTCATGGCGCTCTGAGTAAATACTATAGTATGCAATTAGTATAGATATACCAAACAATGAACATGAATGTTATCTTAACTCATGCAGGCTCTTGGTCACAAAACTCCTGTCTAATTGAACACTTGATTTATCATAATATACATTGATTGCTTTCTTCATTGTAGGAACCCCTCCCCAGCTTCCCTTGCCACCAGATTGAGGATAACCAGAGTAATTGCTCTATGAACTCCACAAACAGTGACAGTGGGCGGGGCGTAAGTGATGACGAAACACGTGACGGAGTAGGCAGAGGGATGCTGTACCACAGCAGGAAAGGTATCACTCAAAGTCTCAACGCATTTAAATCAATGAAAGGCGGCTTACTGTCTTTCTGTTTTCTCAAATCAAAGCTTCTGCAACATACAATGCTTAAATTTCCGTATTCATGGTGCCTAAAAGTTTCTTGAAAATTACAAAATTATTAATTGAACAAATGAAATAGTAAATGTTTAAGTAAGTGTTGATCTTAATTGTTTTCTTCCAGAATGAAATGTTTCATGACAGTTACAGAATATTTTCTATTCATTTTAGGAAAGGTTAGAAACAATATTCCCTATCAGTTAAATATTCCTCATCAAGAAAGGTCGACCAACTTTTTCCCGGATAACACCTCTCCAGTATCCCCCATAAATATTCCGAGGACTGAGGGTTCGTTTGGGAACAGTTTTAGATTTCACAATCGCCCCAGTACCAGTTATGACATTCACCATACGTTTAGTTTTAGTGACAAACCTCGGCTTCAAGAACAGGACAGTGACGGAACTTCGGGGATTCATACAATGGAGGAAATTCCCTCACCATTTTTCTCGGGTAACGTCGTATAGGGCGTTCCCAACAAACAAAAGCATCTCTGTGATATTTCTATATTTGACTGAATGTTTGAACTTAGATATAGTGTATGAATAGCGTTCTGTCGTTCCTTTGGACCATGCACTGATGCGCTTGCTGTTTCTGGACCAGTCAAAGACCCGCCACATATAAAATTTCAACTTTTTGCAAAATGGTAAGCTAAATAAGGGTTTGATATATAAATATCATAGATTTTTAAAGAAGATAAAAATTATTGTTAGTTCATCTTGATAAAACATAAAAGAATTTTCAAATTTCCAAAAGGAAAGAAATATAACGCCGAATTTTCCCTTTGAAAAAATTTGGTGTTTAATGTCTTTAAAATTTGGTGTTTAATGTCTTTAAAATTTGGTGTTTAATGTCTTTAAAATTTGGTGTTTAATGTCTTTAAAATTTGGTGTTTAATGTCTTTATGCTCAGTGCTGTCTTACCAAAATGAACTTGAACTTAGTATTATGATGTGACTAATGTATAATAATTGTTCTCATTTTTTCATTTGTCTAATAGATTAGAAGTTTCCTCTTGAGAGAACTCTTCTGCTCACGTAGATGCGGGACATATCTGCATGCAAATGACCCGGAAGGAAAGACTGTCTCCCACTCCGAAGCCGACTCCTTATTAGCAGTTCTCGGAATCTGCCAATAAGACCCGCGGGCTGTCATTACCAATAGAAGAGCTGATTTTATGTCGTCTCTGGTCGTTGTTACAGCAGTTCCATCATGTTAATAATCGTCTGCTTCTGGGCGCTCTCAGGAATCCGCAAAAGTGTCAATTTTAGTTCAATGTCTAGCGTGACGTTTAAGGTTCAACAGTTCTGAACCTTAGAGAAATCAGGTCTAATTTATGTCACTATGATGGTCGTGAATTATTATAATCTTGTCGCATTGTCTGTGATATCAATAAAAAAGATTAAATCCCAGTATCTCTTTTGGTTACTTTTTGCATGTAGTCACGTGATGGGATATATATACGTGATGTCTGGAGGCAGGCGGCACGCGCTAGACATGAGGACATCTATCTGGGACGGGTATTGTCCGGGGTTGAGGGTAAAAGTTTTATTTATCCAAATTAAGACAGACACCGCTCCACTCCTTCGCAAACGATGGTTACTTTAATGTTTTAAGAAGATATCATTTTTTGTAATCAATGCCAGTCGGTCACACAATATAAGAATGGTTGTCAGGAGAACGAACAAAAACTTCAAGTCGACCCAGAGTGTCATATACTACAATCCGCGAGCTTGTGCAACTTTACTTGAAACTCAATCTTTTCGTGGGCACAGAACCTCTCAAATTTAGACCCTTCAAAACTGAGAAGACATAATTTGAGCTTTTAAATGATATAATGGTAGGTTTTCGGTAACATTCAAAAACAACACCGTTGCATTCCATATGGTGTTGTTTCATGGTTAAGCTTAAGACCATCTGACGCAGAATGGATGATCATAATGGATGGATGTTTTTTCCTTACTTGCCAACAGAAAAAAAGATTCGATTAACCCCAACCTGGGTTGTGTCCCCTTAATGCTGAAAACAACATGAATTATATATTTCTAACAGAAAAACTACAGATTTTTAATTAGCTGCGCAAGGTAATGGCACCTGCCAATATTTTAAGCAAATGCTGAACGATTGAAAACTTTGCAACATGCTGAGAGAAAAATAAGTTTTCAAGTCGGGGAAAAATGTCGGAGAGATCCTCTCTTCGCCGTGGGATGTAATTTTCTCCAATAAAACTTCCTCGAATATTTTCACAACTTTGTAACATAAGCTGCACCTCGATGGATGCTAATGAAAATGGAGCATGGAAATGTAATTAGCACGTGGGTCTCTTGACTACGATTTCTAATTATAACTTGAAACAAGTTAACTGGTTCTGGCGGTTTTCAAAATCTATCAGACGCCTGGCACTTTATTCCTGGTTTTAAGAAATTATTTATTCATCATCTTTTAAAGGGTGTGCCTATATGACTTGTGGAGCTATTGTAGAGTAAATTTTGTTTGATACCTACATGTATAAAGAAATTTATCAAACCTATATTATGAGAATCATATATATAACAGAATCTTGAACAAACTGGACATGAAACCAACCCATACATTTTCTCCCTCGAAACTGAACTCAAGAACAGAAAATACATACCGAGGGGAGTTAAACATAATGTGAGGGGAAAATTGCAATTTAGATGCGTTACACAAATATTTGAAAATCTACACAATGCATCCGTACATGTACTAGCATTAGAAGACATGCACAGTCTAGTATAGTATCAAAGTGGTATCAAAAGTGCATTACTATGAATATTTTTTTTAAAAAGTGTTATTTTTATAACAATGATAAAATTTACGAAGAAGTATTCTCTGAGAGTGTTTGGATGAATCATTGTGAAAAACATATTGAATATAGATGGAACAGTTTAAAAAATCAAAACAATTACACTATGAAATGTATATTTGATGTGAGAGAGAGAGAGAGAGAGAGAGAGAGAGAGAGAGAGAGAGAGAGAGAGAGAGAGAGAGGCAAAATATGTCAATAGTTTGATTTTTAAAATTATATGTGTTATTCTTTATTAATTAGTTTATGTGAGTTTGAAGACACCTGTAGAAATATCATGCTGTTGATTTTAATTCATTGATTGACAGTAAAAACAGGTATATTACTGCTAAGTTCAAAATTTACAACATGATAGAAATGGAAATGAGAGAGAGAGAGAGAGAGAGAGAGAGAGAGAGAGAGAGAGAGATTCTGTGTATGTTTATATCTGATATTTATTTTTGAAATTACTAAAAAAAACCTCCCAAAATGTTTTTTTTTTTTTACTCTTGTCTTCTGATGATGACAGTGGAATGGCACAACAAAGTTGTACATTTTTAAAGAACTGAGCAGAGATGAATTGGGAGTAATTAAATGACCTTATTTTATTCAAAAGAGTTTCAAGGAATTGCATATCATGAATCATATCAAAAGCCCTAAACAATTTTTCATTGATATATCATGAAATACATTAAATATACAAATCTTCAAATAACATTTCCTTTGATTGTGTACATGCCTAACTCGAAACTATCCCCCAGAATATCTTATTGCTAATATTTCTTAAAAATCTGCGACGGAATTAATAACATTAGTCTAAGAGATAAAAATCACCGGCGGATCTCTTTTCCAGCGATTTTAATTGGCATCTTTTCCTTGATGTTGATAACATTTCCCTATGGCTTATTTGCTATCTTAACATTCACAGCAACGGGTTTCAAATACAGTTAGAGTTATTTCCCTTTGTACATATAGTTGAAAGAGTTTGTGAAATTTGGTCAGGTTACTAGTGCCCCTAATTGAGTCTCCATTAGAATAAAATTTACTTTTTCATAAAAATTCCAATGCTAAAAAATTCCTTGTACCAGATATTTAATTTCTATACGGCAATAAAGACAAATCATTTTTTTTCTCATCTCTGTTTTATTCTTTGCCCTCTGGTCTTTTCTCATTTTTGTCAGATGGAGTGGAAAACATGCATTCTTTTCGAAAATTATACGTCTATAATCTTTTCTTTTTCTAATTTTTAAATTTCCTTGTACATGTAAAATGCATTAACATTTCGTGTGTTGTATGAATGTTTCCATCATTGAAAAAAAAAGATGGTCAAGTTTTAGCGCAAAAATTGCAAGTGTCAAATCATATTAGAGACAGAGAATAAGTTTGTATTTCTTCTAATCGTATAAAAGATATTCCCAAAAATCATGACAAATTTACACGTAGTACATTTTCATTACACCCTATTATACTTTAATTCGATATTTAATTCTTTCAAAAATAATCTTAGATAGAATGCCTTGCACTACTTTTTTTTCAATAAAATGTGTCGTGTAGGAAAGTAAAAACAATCGTTTTGAACTTTTTCACTCAATCAAACTCAAAGAGCTCTAAAATTAGAAGTAGGAAATTTGTTCATGTTCTTATGCTTCGTTGGGTTAAATCTGTAAAAATCGCTTCCTGTCCTGACGATATCACAGTAAAAATGTCTCCTCTCTTGTTGATCACAATCATCTTAACAAAAAACCTGGTGTATAAAAAATTCCACAACACTGGTCCATGTCTGTAGCCGGGTTCCCGACAGGATTACTGCCCTTTGATTGACAGTCTCCTGACAGGTACACATCCGGTCGCCTTGTCTGTCACAGAATTCATTAGAGAGAACAGATACATCATCAATACTTACATAACTCACCCCTGTTAACATTCATACCTTCACTAATTGATTATTGTTTCCTCTACAACTACTTTTTTACAACTCATTTTTGTCGCAGTTCTATTCTGAGTAGGGATGTGTGTGTGTAGTTTGTCTTATAAAAAATATTAAGCTATTTTCAGAAAAGGATAGTAAAAGATTTATTCCCTATATATCAAGGTAAGTAATGTTTTATTCAACTCTTTGGAAAAAAAAATAATTTTAATTGTAGATTTAACTACCTCGAAATGCTAAATATTTACCATAGACTCTACATACCAGATTTCTCGTTAATATAATTTATTTATCACATGTGTACTTGAAAATATCGAGAGTAAAATCTAAAAAAGAAACATGATATTTAACTACTTTTTTAAAAAACATAACCGGTTCAAAACAATACAACTTCAGTATTGTTTTAGCACTAGGTAACCCATGTTCTATCTACTACATGTATTAATGTTGCTGAAGACTGAGGACGAAATAAAATCCGCGCCAATCTTGCTCACAGTTTCCCAGTTATGAATATTTCGCGGTTGACTTCTCTTGACACCATCTGTGTTTATGAGGATTGCTGTAGACGTGAAATGTTTTATATTCGAACAGTAGAAGAGAGACTGAGTGTTTTACGGCTGTCAAGTGGAGGAGACGTTCGGAATCTGTTTAGTAAAAACGGTATAAAAAACGAAGTTGGTGAAATCCATCAAATCACATAGATTTATTTTCTACCGAAATAGTTAATTTTTTGTAGTTCTAGTCTAATTTAATTAAAGAATTAAAGAACATTTTAATGATTGAATATAAATGTGATTAGAAAATAATTGAACATAATTGATATTCTATTTGCATAACCGTGATTTGATATTACAAAATAACCCAAAACAAATGCCTAAAATATCTTTCAGTGACCATTTAAGGCACTTGTCATGTACTGGTAGTGTCATTTCTGGTATAAATTATTTTAACAAATACAATTTTTATTTGTTAATATAAATTATATCAGAAAGGACAGTATACTTAGCAGTTCTTTGTAGTGTTTGGGGCATCAAAATTATCTAGCATTTTGACAAGGCCACCCCTCTCTATTACCAAATTATATTGTTTATTTAATATTCCCTGAAATCCTAGTTTGTACATGTAAATTAATGTTTATACTTGTGAGTTATATGTTGTGTATTTACATTGTGCATGCATTTGAAAAACTGACAAAATAAAAAACAACACTTGACCCACTGGGCCAATATGTCACATTTATGGAATATATGCACATACATGTATACATGCCATGTACATCTGTGTGTAACAGACTGTATCAATAAAGAAACAAGAACTGTATATGTACCAGTAATGTTATCAGTAAAATAGAAATTACTTACCATAAAAAAAAACTATAACTTGAAAGTACTTAATATGTTTCCTGGAAAAACTTGGAATTGCAATACTACATTGAGTTGGGGTACATGGTTATTGCATTAGGATATATTAATTAAGGCATAATTAGTTTTACAGTACCCTTCCCAAATATTAAAACAAGATGGGGAAAAATGAAAATCTATAAATTGATTTATAAACTTGACCCTTATACTTAACAAAAATATTTATATAGAAAGATAAACAGGACCATATGCTAATGTTTGCAGTGCTTTAACAGTTTCCTGACTAACTGTGATTTTTTAAACCTTAAAGTCAGTTCACAACTCAAGTAATTGTAAATTCTTTAAAGAATAACATACATATAAACATGTAATCTAGAGCTGCGGTAATTTAGGAAACCTTTTTCTGGGAGACTTTTTCATCTCATGTTGAGACAGCTTGTTATAACATCTGCAGGTTACCAAAGTTTAGAATTAGTATTTTTATTACAAATCCCTCCTTATGTTACAAAGTGCAAAGGCACATTCTCAAACTTTCCTGTTTATTTAAGCAATGTTTATAGTTTTCAGAAGTGCGCAGTCTTAAAAGCGATTGCTTGTACTTATATAGAATGCTTAAATATTGACACAGTCATCCAATTAATTTGTCAAATCCCAACTCTCCACAAAAGCTAGATTGAAGTATGACACAACTTCTGTTTCTTCTAAACACATGACAAAACCATCAAAAAAGGTGGGGGCAAATTGTTAATGTGATTTACTGGTACTCGGCTCTGATTAAGTGTCAAAGAGCAAATAATCTGTACAGAAATCCTCCCTCCTTTAATCTCAAATACCCTTTTCTAGTCAGGAATAGCAAACACAGTGTCCAGTCATTCAAAATATACGCCGTTTTTTGGAATGGTCTGCAAGGTTGCTGGAAAATTTAAATGACATATGTGGAATTCATTTGATCAGGGTATTTTCTTGATTGGGCCTTTTACAGGCTATGATTATGTGTAACTGAATATTCTTCTACTTGCCGATTAATGCGGTCCATGGTAGGGATATTTCATTACACCTGACACAAAGTGTTTGATTATCAAATCTTCCAATTTACAATTTGTTTACTTATTTCTCATGGGGACGATTGAGAATGTTAGGTTTTTTATTAATATACCATAATTACAAGGATTGCTTGCCGTCATATCATTAAGGAACATCCTCTTCCCTTTAAACATGTAATCTACCTCTTATATACTGGTACATGTTCCTAGCTGTCAACAAAATCAGCTGTTAAATTATCTCAAAAAGAAATTTTAAAAATAATATGATTTTACTTATTGTATTAAAGGTAAAGAAATTTGTCAGAGCAGATGTGTTAAATTCTCATTATTGGACATTGACATCATTTTTCACAACCCCACCCCATTATTCATGGCAATATATTTATTGTTATAATGTGATCCACTTATGGCAAATTATTCTTTATGTATATTTTTTATATCCCCCACTTGTTATTTTCTCATTTTCTCTGACACAAATCCTGATTTCACCACCACCTGCCCCCACCTTAAACCCCGAGTCTCTCACCTGTAACGGCATGACCTCATCAAATTTTCTCACCTGTTACACCATCTCACATCATCAGTATTGAGTGTGTCCTTTAATCCTTAATGGACTAATGTACACATCTACATGCCTGCTTTCAGCACCCCCATTGATATATAATATATTGTAATGATTTTTTGTTTCAATGGCCAGACCATCTGTATATGCTAGACATTGAAGAAAATTGTCATTGTGGCTTCCACATATGCTTCAGATTCCGTTTCCTGTCCATTTCATTCAGATACAAAATCTGTGGCCAGTGATAATTGAGAAATCGTTAATTATTTTCCGTGTTTTCTGATGTTTCAAAAGTTACAATTCTTTTGGTCTCCATAAATAAGCATTGTCTTTTCAAGGTAAGTAAAATTGACTTTAAGGCTCAGGTTAGTTTGAAGGTGTACACAAGAAAAATTTTTCATGAAAATAATAAAGATTATCCTTTATGTTATAATTGCGTAAGCTTTAAGATTTTCCATAAATAAACATTCTGCAGATTATTTGACCCATTATATGTTATCTTTTTCAGGACACTGGGAAACAAAAGTGGGATGTTGTTGCTATCTTTGAAGTCCAAGAAAAAACACCTTGTGTGAACCATTAACACCTTACAAAAAAAATCAAGGTAAATTCAATGGACCTCTGATTTCTTAAGTAATTAGATTAACAATGCATTAATCCAATTGTTACTCAAGGCTATGAAAGCATTCTCAAAAGGTGTGACTTTCCTTCTACGGGAGTTAATTTAGCAATTACATACCAACCTTATTTTACTGTAACAAATGATGGGTCCATATTTGTCTTAGCAGTTTATTTAAGAAAAACAGTTTGTTTTGACCCCAGGGTATTCACATCTTTTCCCAAACATAGTCATAATATTTGTAGAAATGGGGAAAAGTAGGCATTTATGAAGTGTCTGCAATTGACTCTTGTCCATTTCAGCCTGTTAATTTCACATTGTACATTTCAAGAGTGTGACTGGCCTTTTACTTGCACACTTCAGGCAGTCTATTTCATGATTGAAGAATGTTGTAATTTTTTACCTGCAGAAACTTTGTTTTACATGCATCAGACTGAAACTAACTTCACCTGAATCAGGTAAGAAAAATATTTTTTATTTTTGTTTTTTATTTTATTTATGGGGAGGGAACATATTAATGTACATGTACTTGTATCAAAATTCATAAAATAGAAATTTATAAACTTAATAAAAATGTTTTTGTTATATGTTTATGAGAAAAAGGGGAAAATAAGTTAAAAATTCAATGTTTAAGAAAATGTATAACAGTATACTTAGAAAGTATTTGAACATTGGGAAACATTTCTTCTTATATTTATAAACTTAATAATTTTAAGATTTTAGAGCTATTTATCATAAATGCACACACACTTTTTTTTGTAAATATAAAACAAATGATGCACGTGCTGTATAGGAATTATATCTGTAGGAAAAAATAATTCTAAGATTGTTTGATAGGATCTGATTCATGTGGGTTTTGAATGATCAGGAAATGAAAAGAAGTTGGTAAAAAAGACATTTTTTTTGTATGATGGTACAAAAACCCAACATATATATTGATCTATGACAAGGGGAGAAATCTATTAGTACCACATAAACTGTATTCACCAAGTCGTAAATGTCATCAGCTGATCATAAAGTCAGTCTGTTCAGTTGTACTGGGCACCAGCTTTTATTTCTTCTGTCTTCCCGTCCCCACCACTGACCAGGGCTCTGTGATAGATGGTTCTGGCCCGTCTGAACAAGGGAGAAAAGAGAAGCTTCGTGTCATAAACATTTGTATTTTCACTTGTGTGTGTAATTGAATTATCTGCTGGGATAATGATGGTATAGAGGTATAATGTAAATGGCCCTACCACAGGAACAGAGAGCATTTCTCATGTTCTGGAAATTATTCACATGTCAGAGAGGTTTGTCATTTTTTAAAAATAATTTTTTTGCTGGTAAAATGTTTACTTTTTACACCCATTATTTTTATCTAATAAGAATGTCTTGTGCAGCAAATTAGGAATTGTTAAACTTGCATGTAATATGTTTTTCAATGTGATAAAACAAGATTATCGATGGTTAATTAGCTATGCGGAAATGAATGCTGACTATGTTCTGTATGTAATTGAACGAGCAACAGAGGGACCCAAGGTGTCACATAGGAAATTTACTTCAGAAGCTTGGTGTGATATGGCATGCACCAACTGATGGGCCGGTAATTAACAAAGTCTGCACTGCCACCATTAATATTTCATAATTTCACCACCCTGCTGATAACCGTTATTATGTTTAAGTGATGAAAAACAAGACAGACTTTCCCCCCAATTTTTTCTCTCTCTCTCCTACCGCTAAAGTACGTTCGGAGGCCGAAAATAAATGACATTTGGCATTTATTGATTATTCACATCCTCAAAGACTGGGTTTCATTTTATATAATATTTCTTTTTTTTATTATGTGGTAAACTTCTTTTTAAACTTTCTGATCATATGAATATTAAAGTCTTGATTTATTTTCCACATGTCTTGACTGGTTCTTGTAAAATTAAACAGATTCTTATGCTGCCTTTAAAAATCCCTGGTCATGCACAAAGAAGATACAGAACTGTACTATAATTAAATGCAAATTGAACTTATACAGATTTTGATGTTATATGCATACTGCAGTCAAAATTGTGTTAATATAAATTTTCTCATCTTACTTGTAATGAGCAATTTGAATGTGAGTGGCAACTGGTAAGTTCAGCATAGCATATATTTTAAACTTTAATTTCTTAAATTCACAGATGTGAGAAGTTTAAAAATATACTAGTTTAATGATCCAAAAATTAAATATTTTTTGAGAAAAAGTAAGCGGAAAACAATAAAAAAAATATTTCTAGAGTTTTTCTTGATACCTGAGAGTGATCACCACTAGGAACGGCAAGAATATCCCTGAAATAGCAGCAGATCGACGGTATCTATCAAGGAAATGTCTGTTTTATGGAAAGGAATAGGGGAAAGGTATGCATAAAGTCAGAAACCTGTAGAACAACAATCGGAGAACCGAGAGAGCAAGGGAGATTTAGAGTAGCTAAGGTTACCTTCCATCTGCCATTTTTCAGACAAAACTGGAAAATCCATAAAGTTGTCTTTCCCGATTTTCATATTTTTTATCTTGTTTTACATTTTGATGCCAGAGTGGCAATAAAAAGGTCGGTGTTTCCTCATTGAGATCTTTTGGCCAGAGCTTTAGCTTGTTAAGACTTTATGGTTTCATTTTTATTGCAATCTTTGGGTTTTTTTGTTTAGTTTAAATTTTTTTGTTTGTTTATTCCACAATTTCTGAGTTTATTTCCATTGTTGTTCACAATCAGAGACCTAAGGATTTCCCAAAGCATTTGCTCCTCAAAACTGTCATTTCTGGCAGCCAGTTAGCAACAAGTTGTAGAAGCATTTTGTTCTTACAAGCCACTTAAAATGCATTAGATTGGGCTTTCTAATTTGTAAAACAAGAATTTTTCAGTGAAGTATAGGGGGCATCAGTCTTTATCTTTGGAAATTAAAAGAAAGCAGAAGGGTTGTTTCTTTCCAGTCATGATTGGTTTTGCTGTGTGGTAACATTACCAGATTAACGAAAAGTATCAGTTGAGCTTTGATATGGCAGCCTGGCTTACCCGGGGAGAAACCAAACCGGCAGGTTTAGGGAGTGTTTAATCTTGGTAAATGAAATGTTTGATGGCACAAATCCATTAGGGATTAACCTTTTTTCTAACTTTTCATGATCACTTCACAGCAATTCTGTTGGAACCTATGTTTAAATTTATTAGAAAAAGATATCTAATATTGGTTTACCTTTTTGTTAGGGGGTTAATTTCTTTCATTTGATTCATTTTCTAAACAAATCTGAGTTTTGTCAATTAAATTAAAGTATAAAATAAATAAAAATGGGGTGATTTATTTATTATTGCAAAGGGCAAAGAAATGTAGTCTGAAATTTTGTAGGTTTTTTATCCAAACGTATTAATTCTGTATTTTTCATACAGTAAAATTAGCAACATCAAATGAATAAATTGGCTATAACATGGCAAAGATCATGTGATGAACATTTATTTGGCTGATAATTTCAGTACAATTTGGCATGTAGCACAGTTTGTAGTTTCAGAATAAGAACATTGGAGAAAGAAGTAATTTGTCAATGATCTGCCTCTAAGTAATAT
Organism: Magallana nippona; assembly: GCA_033439105.1. Taxonomy (NCBI): domain Eukaryota; kingdom Metazoa; phylum Mollusca; class Bivalvia; order Ostreida; family Ostreidae; genus Magallana; species Magallana nippona. Next base: position 11,765,523 of record CM065918.1, on the reverse strand, counting down.
ACTGGGTCATGTACTTTGTCTTCGAAAGGTGCAATGATACAGTTTCAGTGGAGGAACCCAAGACTTGTTTTAAAACACATTTTGGTTATTTGTATTTGAACATTGTTATTAAAGAAATATGTGTGGAAAAGTTGCATTAGAAATGCCCAAGGGATCTCTTTCCTACAGGAAAAAGCTCCTAGTCTTGATATTTCAGTCTGAAGGAATTGTTTGCATTTATTAGAATTGTTTATTAGTACTTAGTTTTAGGGTCCTTTGCCTCGATTAGTACCATGTGTGCACTGTTGGTTTAAGAATACACAAGGAGCTCTCTTCAAGCATATTCTTATCATAAAGAGACGACTTTTAATTTTACTTCTTTTAATCAGAGACACTCTTTGATAAACATTTTCAATTTTAAGGAAATGGGAAATCGTACATCAAAGATCATCTCCTGTTTTCTGAAGTCCTCTGTGGGCTTGTATCATGTTTAATTCTCTGACTTCTTCAATGTAATCTTCAAAATTGTCTCCCTTATTGATCAAACCTAACCTTCTCCTAGTTTCCGTTTCAATTATATCTTCTTTAAATCGTCTCATTTTAAAAAGAAAATTATCACTTCTCTATTCAATCCAGTTAACTGGCAACATAGGCGATTTTAATCACTAGGACCTTAAAATGACCAGACCTATCTAGTGTTATGTATTATGATAGCTCGCTTTCTTTTGATTTCCTAACAATCATGAAGTGCTCAAAGTCATTGGTTACTGATAGCAGAGTGTGTTTCAGGACTCGTGGTATCTCATCAGTGGAAGCTCCCACAGGTTCAGAGAAATTGATACAAAAGCATGTAATTTGTCTCATTCACTCCAGAATATATTATGTTTAGGAATTTAAAAAATGGGATGTTTTTCTTCTTGGCAAAATATCTTAATGTTTTGAGAGAAATATTTCCTTTCCAACAAATAAAACATTTGGTGATTTTTTTTAAAATCACGCTTTGTTGTCTTCTGTAACATTCTTAGTTTGTCAATCTTCACCTGCTATTGGATTTTCATACACTTGCAGCAGCATTTGATCTAAAGAAAAAAAATGTTCATTATTTTACCAAGATATATATATTTTTGTAAAAATTATCTTTCTGACATGACTCAAATATTTTATAAAAACATATTTGATATAAATTGTTACCATTTGCTAGTATGTTTTTCTTTTTTCAATTTAGCCAAATTGAAAGAATCTTAATTTTATTCTGCAGTCGACTGAATCACGTTTTTACAAGGATTTACATGAAGTCAGATACTAAAAATGTTGCCGATTAAACGATAAAATTCAAATTTATATCTATTTTTTGGATCAAAGTTCATGTTGAACGTGATGAAAAATCATTTAAGGAAGTTTTAGAAAACCAGTCATTTGTAAAATAGATGAAGACTTATAAAATAGCTGATAGCTGTTAGAAATCAGTGTTACAATGTGGTTGAAACAAAAGACCGTTAGACCGTGTGTCACACAGCGACGTGGCGATTTGAAAAGGGATAAGATAGATAAATTATTTAGCAAATTCAGAAACACTTAACCACTAAAGCTGGGCTGCATTGTTCTGAAATCTGATGATGGCCCTGAATACATTGGACACGAAAATGACGATTTTATCAATAAATTTTTAAAGGCCGTAATAGATTCAGTAACACTATAAGGACTCAATATGCATTCCTGGTATAACGGAACATGCACCCGAACTGCTATGTATCCTATTATTGACAAGTTTTTGGGGTTTGAATAAAAAAATTGTCACAATGGGCTAGCGTTACAGTGTGTTATTTTACGCATTCTTAATCAGTCGTGTTCAATGAAGGAAGGACAAGAGATAAACTCTGCATCATAGTATCAACTCAAGGTATTCTTTGTTGTTTTATTTCGGGGTATATTTGAGCTTGTTTTGGCTTGATCAAGTTGTTTAGCTGTGAACTCATTGAGCTGAACATGTCAGTGTTGGATGCTCAACAAATCTGTAAGTTGCCTTTTTAATTTATTTCAACAAAGAATTTCATGATGAAAATATTTTTATTGATTGATTTGAGAATCAGAGTAGAAATTTGAAGGGGCCATTATCTATCAAACATGGTTTTCAACATCTGTACAGTATTTATAAGGTTTCTCAAATCTTTAAAAGGACTCAATTAAGTAGCCCACTGTGGGTGCCTTTGTTGGGTTTAATCACACTTGGAATTGATTAAAGCACATCAAAGTTTGGGTCAGTGATTAAGAATATGCAGCAATTTATGTCTGTAAGACGAGCATAGTATGCCATCCTCAAAGGCTTCCTGTGGGTCAGCTTGGGCCTTGTTCAAACTGACTTGGTGTTAATTGGACAGTGACATACAGGCAGTGATGGAATGACTACAAAATTTCCAAACTTAAAAAGTGATTTTTTCCTGAAGCTGTTTACTTTTGGTGGATGTTTGTTGACAGATAGGTGTGTAGTGATGCATTTTGGGAGAGATTGACACTTTCAGTTACTGATATATAGGACTTTTTTTATCAATTGTTTCTATCATATTTCTCGGGGATTTTAAAGGTTTTGGATGTTTATAGGTAAGTTTAAAGTTAAATTTACATAATTTTATCTGATAAATTTTATTTTTCCTACAGGATTTATTTTAGATATTGTAGGGGATAAAAAAAATCAATTTTACATCTGAGAATTCTCAAAAAAAAAAAAAAAAAAAAAGGAGAAATTGAAATCATAAACCATGAAATAAATCTAAAAAAGACCATGTTTTTGTAAAGGTTTAGAAGAGTAAAGTGCTAGAGAGTGACTGCAGCTGTCCTATAATTCCCTGCAGAATATCTCCTGTAATATAAAAGTATTTAGTAGGCATATATTAAAACAGTTAAAGAGAAATGATATCCATGTTCTTCACACCTCTGCACTACTTTCACACAGTTTTTAATCTGATAAATGGGCTATTTCTGGCCTTTGGGTACCCAGTACATGATGTGGGGCACTGTGAATGCTTAATGATATTATAGTTGCAGGCCAAATTTTTCTTTCATATTTCTTTTTTATCTTGTCAAAGATATGATCACATAAGAGCCTATGTTGTTTTATATTAAAGCAATCATTAATTTTTGAGGAGTTTTTGTGGTGTTGTCTTGTGAAGTCTTTCCATCTATGCACTGGTTTCTATATAATCCCCATTAATAAGGTAATTATACTACTGAAATATTATTAACATTAACTCAAGTTAATGATCAATTTAGTTAGCAATATATATCCAGGAAAACATATTATTTGGTTAAAATCACACCTAGGAATATCAAGTTTCTAAAAAAGGTAAGCTAGGATTTCATAATTTCATCACCGATTACCATCTGTTTAAAAAAAAGAAGTGGTGTATACTCCCGTAAAGCCAGTTTGATGAAAAGTTGAAATTTCTTGTTTGCCTGAGTATTTTTTCCTGAACTGATAGTAAGATTTCTGAATATTTCTCTGTAAGATTTCTGAATATTTCTCACCATTGAAGATCTCAGTGTGACCCCCCAAGTTCTAGGGATAGATTCTGTTAGATAGGATCAGGCCTTGCCTGCCATTCATGTCATTTTCTGTCTACACAGGCTGCGTGTACACAATATACTTTTAAACTCTATTTAATTGTAATTTGATGGTACAATAGAAAATTGAATCGGATCAGGCCCTGGATTACCCAGATGTGAAAGCTGAACTAGATCCATCATTGTGTGTGTATTTGCATGAGGAAAAGATAGTTTTATTTCGGGATAGGTGAACATGAGCATATTAAATCCGCAAAAGGAAACAAACTCTACGCATCCTATGAATTGGATTTCATTCAAATTTTTTCCCCCTCGCTGGCCAAATGGTGTGAATATTGACAAAAAGAAAGAGAGCTGATAATGTCACATGGAATATCACTCCGATTAGCGTAACAATCGCTGGGCAGAATCAGGAGGGGGGACAGCTTTGTAATGAGATTGAGCGAGGGGACTGTCACTTTTGTTTGATTCCTAGATGGAGGATCCTGATACACTTCTAGGCGAGATTTTGTCTGGAGATTTCCTACTGAGAGATAAAATAGGGAGAGTGTTTAGAGGAAGCACTTTATGATGTCATTTTTTCACAGTTTGGGATTTGGTGTGGAATAATTTGGGCTGTTATTAATCCGGTAGTTCTGTAAGTAATGTTTCGAATTTACCAAATGTTTAAGTAATTGCCTCCAAATGATTTTCCTATGTTAATATGCAGTGGTGATGTTTGTTTCAATATATCATTAACACTTTTAAATGTATCTGAAAAGTTTTATGACTTTCTTTCATTCAGTTTGATGATGAAAGGGAATGGCCAAACTTCATGTTGAGTTGTTCATATACATACAGCAATCCTAGAATATGTTTTTAAGTTCCTTGATTAAGGATACCCATTGAGACATCAGGAATTCATGATATTTAGTACTTCACACCAGAAGAAATTGATCCCCCCTTAATTCATGGTCTTAGCTCTGCCAGGGCTACAGGAAATATTTACCCCTATGTCGATAATTAATGACTCCTGCACCTAGATACAGAAAACATGTCAGAAAGCAATCACACTGCCCTGTTAAAAGTATGGGAATCATCCCTCAATTTCTCTTTGAAGGAGGAGAAAAAGTAAATTCCTCCGGTAGTTTTTCTTTAGCGCTGGGATTCTAGGTGTGACATTTGATGGCCAGGGGAGCCCCGCTAACTGTCCAAGCCCAGTCTTGATATGTTGTTGTAAGATCAACAGGGGAGATAATCATAGATATATCGCTAGCAGGTGACCAGAGAGAAACTCTGGCGGTGCATGTTGTACATGTTTATAATACAGAGAGTTCCCTTTTATCAGTGCCTCCACTAAACCTGTACTGTGTTCATCAATAGATGTTGTCATTGTATCAGCATGAGAAATCATAATGTCTCTCTCCTAATAATCTCTTAACAACTGCCTCAGAATCCTTTGCATTTTCTTCTATTCCTCTACCTCTGATCTTACTAATTTTACCGGACTTTCATGGGAGGTCCCAAGGAGCATTGCTCTATTAATTGACCAGTCTTGGGGGAAATAAAATTCTATAATTATTGACAGTTAAAGAGTGGATGACCAGCATTAACACAGCATTACACTCACATTCTGATCATGTTGAGTCTTCAGAATCTCAGTTTGGAGAGTGAACTCACTGAGTACACTCAGCAGGAAGCCTGATACAAGGTGTCAGTGATAGATTGGGTTCAATGTGATCTCTCTCTGAGTCCATCACTCATTATCTCAGCTATACTATTCCATGTTGGTGAGATATTCATTCATATCAATTTGTATGGTTTACCATTTCTACACAGCAATAAATTCCTGGTTTTGTATATCAAACACTTGTAACCTGTTATCACAATTTCTCTTTTGTTGCCACCTTCAAAAACTGAAAATGATAAAATATTGACTATTGGCATGCATGCCGTTTCTCAAAACCACCTGGCCACACTTCTCAAGGAGAAAAAATATTAATGAAATAAACCTTTGATTTTGCCTCCCAAATATTTGAAGTAGGTGTGAAAGAGAAATAGATTTTAGGGAAAGTGGAAAGTAAAATGAGGATTTAAATTTACTTTGGAATGGTCAGTTTCCCAGTAAGTGCTAAAGTAAATCAGGGCTAAATTTTGTTGACATGGGACTAAGTTCGGAGGAATGATATATTGCCTCAGTTCTCGACTTTGGTCATTAAATGGGCCTACAGTAAGATGGAGGGGATAAAGGAAATCTGTCAAATTGTCATTTTATCTCTCCTAATCATCAGAATTAAAATTTCCAATCACTTTCCTTCATTTATGAAGCATATGTTGGTCCTAAGATAATGCTGGACAAAAGGAAATATTTGTTCTTAGTAGGCCTCACATACTTGGCATTAGGTCAAATGAAATTTTAAAACTTTGGAGGTAAATAGTGAAAATTTTTAATTTAAATGGGATTTATTAAATCATTCCTGTACACATCTGCCTGGAGGGGATTTGTTCTGTTATTCTAGATAAGAACCAAAACAAAGAGCCATGTGCTTTCCCCCGGCTTGATGCTTCATTGGCCGATGGCGTTTGAAGGGGGAGGTGCTACACAGCTATCTCCTGCTATCACGCTAGTGAGGGAGTGCGCCCACTAATTATGAACGGAGATGTTCATTTTTTCTTCCCATCACACAAACTATTTTTCTATTAAATGTTTTAAATCGACCAGATTGTTGGTATTTCTGCAAGAGACACAGGGATAAAGAGAATATTGTGTATTGGGAAAATCTGTTTATTTCCAAGCTCTGTAGGTATTTATCTGCTGATAGATTTCTTACGTTACGCTCTCTTTACAACTTCTTCTATCTTGCTGTGCTTTTCAATATTTTTCCATAGCTTTCAGTAATGTTTTTTGCATTAACTTTTCAGCATTGGCTTATGTTTGGGTTAAAATCTTGTGAGAAGACTTTTAATATGTGATCCTTGGTTTTGGGAGTAATTTGAATGAAAATGAGCGAAACAGTTTCATCTGATTCAGAAGGGCTTTGACATCTATAATACCTATACATTTGATCCCTAAGTTAATGGGAACATATCAATTTAAACCATTTTAGTGTGGACAAGTTTGAAAGGAAGGACATTTGTGTCCACTGACATTCTATTGAAGCACCCGATTGGTCAGATGTTCTGAAGATTTTTCAACTTTAGGATAATTAATTTAACATTTCTTGCGCAAACAACAATATTTCCCTCATACAAAAAAGAGCGGAACTGAGCAAACGGTTTCTGTTTTCCAGGGAGCTGGATTAAGAGCACTCTCTGGCAATGTGTGCAAACTTTGAGAGTAAACATTATTGTAAAATTCACTTAACCTGGAGATCAATCGCAGCAGTGGATAAATATTTGGGCAAATCGTCCCTATAGTTTGGGGATTTGTTGGGGGATGGCTGTTCTGATACAGAAGGTCCATATCAATTGGAGCATGGCTTATCCAATTGAGACTGATGTCCCTCCACAGATTAATTTGATTATCTCTGTTCTTATAATGAACTTCATTCATTAGCAGCCAATTAATCTGGTAGGATTTACTGAGCAATTTAGAATCAGCAGATTTGGTTTGCTTATTCATAAGCTTTCCAATTAAGTTTTGTATAATTTGTCTATTAATTATTTCTTTGATTCAATTTACAAGAGCTTATAAATTTTTGTTTTTAGGGAATATATTTTTTATTTGTATATATTTAAGAAAATGTGTAAGATTTACTGAAGAGAGTTTCCTTGGTGAAGTATGACTAAGTTTATTTTCTTTGTTTTTCAGATTAAAGGCATTTGATGACTGATTTTGAAGGATTGTCATTGCCGTAGAAAAAATTGTCGCCAATAGCCAAAGGCCCGTTAGATCAAGCAAAGGACATTAAAACACTGTGGCAGAAACACAGATATAGTATCCAGATAGATAGATAGCACCAGCCCAGGTTAACACAACCAGAACATGAAACAATGCTGGAAAGGCCATGTGAAACGTTAATGGACACACTCCAATAAACACCCTTATACTGTGGGGTGTATTGGGTAGAGCGATCGGAAACTGGACATTAAACATCTGGAAAACAATAATGATCACTATCAATTGAATGAACTCCCTGTATATATGTTTGTGCCTTTTAGGATAAATGCTCAGTTGAGTAAGAACCATCCTGTATGTCATTGGAGGAAATTTCAGTAGGAGTGAAATTTGGAAACTTTCATTTTATTTTTTTTTCCCTCTCTGCTAATGAAGGTTTCAGAGCTGTAGCCTCACACAGGGGGATTGAGTTTGTTTTGAATTAGCACAGGGATTTATTTTACAACCAGATGTAAACTAATTAAATTAAGTTGAAAACTTGAGGATTTTTTGTGTGCAAACTTAAACATTATAGCCATGAAGTCTGCTAGCATTCAAAAGATGTGTTTTTTCGGGACAGTGCTTCTAATCGCCTGTGGTGATTTCGTTTTTGGACAAGATGTGGTGTTTCATCTCCTGGAGGGGGACGAGCTAAGGAGGGAAGTCGGAAATGTGGCAGATGAAGCAGGCCTCATCAAAATTGCCGGGGAACAGGACTTTGCTCACCTTCGATACAGTTTCCTCACAACACAGACCCCTCATTATAATTATTTCAGCATTCATAACCAAACCAGTGTGTTAACAACCAATCAAGCCATCGATCGCGAAACACTGTGTGAATTCACCAATGTATGTTTTATAAAATTAAACATTGCTGTCCAGTCTATGAAAAGTAGCTTTTTCCAGAAAGTGTCCGTTTATGTCTACATTGATGATGTCAATGATAACCCACCTGTCTTTGATAAACCGGTCATTGATCTACAGATTTCAGAATCGGTACTTGTAGGAACTTCAATCACGATTGACGGAGCTCGAGACGCGGACACCAGTGATAGATACTCACTTCAGACTTACGAAGTCATGCCCAATGACACACCATTCGAAATTAACTTTCAGAAGAAATTAGACGGCACATCAATCGTCAGGCTGATTGTGAAAGAAGCATTAAATCGAGAACAAAGGGACAATTACCATTTCAGTGTGGTTGCCAGAGATGGGGGATCACCCCCTCTAAGTGGTACTCTCAAAGTCAATATCACCATCTCCGATGTCAATGATAATTCACCCAAATTCTCTCAGTCCGTCTATTACATTGAAGTTAAAGAAAGCGTCAATGTGTCGTCCGTAATTCTCACTTTGAGGGCCACTGACCTGGATGATGGGAAAAATGGAAAAGTATTCTATCGTTTGAGTCCTCATCAGTCGGAGACGGTTCTGACATCATTCGCTATTGACAATTCTACTGGTGACTTGTCAGTAATAAAACCATTGAAGTACGTGAAGGGGGAACAACACGTGATCATCGTGGAGGCCAGTGATTTCGGGGACCAACCTCTAACGTCGCAGGCTCTTGTCAACGTGACCGTGTTGGATGTCGGAAACAATCCACCAAGCATCAACTTGAATCTTCTCTCCTCCGATTCTCTCGCCAAAGTTTCAGAGTTTGCCAGTAGAGGGACTGTGGTGGCCCATATTGCTGTTGATGATCCAGATACGGGGAGAAATGGAGAGGTCTCGTGTACCATTGACAATCCCGCCTTCATACTACAGAGGCTCGAAAACAAGGAATTTAAGGTGACCGTGGACAGAGTTTTGGACAGAGAGCTCTATCAGCAAATCCATGTGACTGTCTTCTGTAAGGACAATGGCATGCCACCTCTAAACACCTCTGACAGCTTCTATGTAGAAATAGAGGATGAAAATGACAATGCTCCTATATTCGACTTATCGGTCTACACTGCAGGGATCATGGAGAACAACAATGTTGGTGATGTCATTGTTCATGTTCAAGCCAATGATGCTGATGACAAAAACAATGCAGATCTTCTTTATTCTCTCAGTGAAAGTAATAATGGCATGTTCTACATTGATGAGAAGAGTGGCATCATTCGTACACATGCAAGACTGGACAGGGAGAATGTATCCTCTTACTCCGTCATAGTGATTGCGCAGGATCAAGGCGATCCAGCCTTATCTGGATCAGCTACAGTTATTATATCTGTCCTCGACAAAAATGATAATGAACCCATGTTTAATCAATCTCGTTACACTTTCACAGTGGATGAAAATGCTCCAGCCGGGTCGCAAGTTGGAATCCTCTATGCAACAGACCGTGATGAGGGGGAAAATGCAGTGATCACATTCACTGGTCCAGATTCTGTCCCATTCACAATATTTCCAGGTGGCTACATCAAAACAGACCGCGTGCTGGATAGAGAAGTGCAGAATCGTTACGAGTTCATCGCTAGAGCCAAGGACAAAGACCACGAAACCACGGCAGTCGTAACAATCCATCTCAACGACAAAAACGACAACAGACCGAAAGTGACCTCCCCTAGTCAACTTAACAACACAGTGTATGTGGACAAACATACTGAGGTCAACACCATGGTTACCATTATCAGGGCCTACGATTTGGACTCCGGCATCAATTCTCAACTCATTTATGAGATTGTTGGAAGGAATGACTCCGGACATTTTGACTTGCATCCAGATAAGGGACAAGTATTTCTAAAGCACAGTCTAGAGAACAATGTTGGAACTTCCTTTAGGCTGGATATTCTGGTGTCTGATATGGGGCACCCAGTGCTATCTACACCTGCCACCCTCAACATTAGGGTCCTCACCTCCAACACTGCTGCTTTGGTGGAGTCTAAGTCCAGCAACATCCTCATTGTTGCCATTCTTGTGTCTGTGACAATTATTATTTCATTGGCCATCATCGTCATCATAGTCTTCATCAGGAGAAGTGATAGGCAAAGGAGAAACCAGGGACAAGTCAATGAGAACTTTTATAAGGGCGTGGTAGAGAACACAGCAACTGTGTTTGCAGCCCCTAGTGAGGAGTCCATCTCTGAGAAGAAGAAAAAGAAAGGGGTCAGCTTCTCCCTAGAAAATGGTGTGGACAAAGTGTCAGAGGTCACGACCCAAGGTCAAGAGTTCATGTACGACAATGACATGGAGGTAAGATTATTTACCAGTAAATACAATTGATAGAATATTATTGTCTCTCAAATTCTCTACTAACAACTTCTTTTGATTCTTTTATTTGACGAAATTCCTGAATTAAATTAGATTATGGAGGAAGAAATTGTTATTGAATTTCCTCCGATGGTATCCAAACAACCTACAGACAACCTTCCAGATTTGACCAGGAGTTGCTCCCCTTATTACAAAAATGAGAGTAAGGAGGTTTGCAAGTCTTCAACCCCACTTCCATCCAGATCCAACACACCATCTCTTAGTCCTGAACTCTCGCCTAAAAGCATCCTCAGAAACAAGAATACAACTCCAGTAACTGGTAATGAGCCATCTTCTCCGACACGGCAACCATCTGTAGTGTTCACATCACCATCCTCACCAAAGCAAACCTATTCTCCACCATACTCACCAAAGACAGTGCATGTCTCACAGGAAATGATGAGTACACAGTCACACCACACACCCGCCTCTGTACCCTTGTTCTTCACAAAGCCTCCAGTCCCACCCCGGACTTTCCCGGGGATTCGGAGGTTCCGTCCAGTGATGATGACCAATGGCAGCCTTCTCCTCCATTCCTCAAGGCCTGTCTCACCATTTGAGATTTCTGTTTAGGTATTTTTCTTGTGTTTTGCAGTTCACCTGAGTGCTTTTTGCAGTGATTATTTTTTTGGTCCCATTTTGATAGTGTCTGCCTCAAATGATTTCGGTTTTGCCTTGGTGGCTGGCTTTGCAATGAGAGTAGAGATTTTGTTCTTGTTTGCTGTGGTTCTATGACGTAATGTTTTCTTACAGTATTTATGACCTATAGGTGTATATTTTTCCTTTACCAGTCATGCTCAGAATATGAGTGGAATTAACCTTTGATTGTCTAAACCAATTCCCCTGCAAGATATCACAACAGATCTGAACCTACTTAGAGCCCATATTGTTTGCCTAAATAATGCTGTTCCATTGCTTTTGAAGCCAAAATAAAGTCTCCAGATGCTCTCATAAAAGTTGAAAAATTATCTAAGAAGTTCAATAAGTTTAGGCAGCCTGTCAATTTAGCATTCTTGCTTAAATACCGCCACTAAGGCATTCAGTTTCGGTGATGCAAAACAGTAGTGATCTGTCTATCGTAGTGTGTTTGGAGAAAGATAATATGAAGGGGAAATTGACAAGCTAAATGAAACCCAAGCTTCTATCAAGGGTCTAAAGCCTTGCGATAAAGATCTGTTTAGCTCTGTTTTTGTAAACATCTAACCCTGCACCATCCAACTCTTTAATCTTTTTTACTTCCTTTTTATTACAATAGGTCTATAAAAACAAGAGACTTGCGCTTCTTCCTACCTATTTTACTTAATAACATCGGAAATAAATTAAACCCAAGGACTGACTCATTGTGCATAGAACTGTATAGTCAAGCTAAATTTATGGAATCTATCATAAAAACTAATTCTTATGTTGATATATAAGTGAAATACATAAATATGCCGATTTTATTTTCAACACAGATAAATTCAAAGTGGAAGAATTTTTCTGGCCCAAAAAATTTTCTCGTCTTTCATTGAGAGTTTTTCCCCTTGAAAATGCAAACTATTTGATGATCAAATAAATTGTTTCTGTTTATAAAAGAGATAAGGCAGTTGTCTTGAAATACATCTGGTCATGATACTGTAAAGGATTGTTCTTTCTAGTTAAATTAGGTTTAATTTTTTTCACGTCATCTGAATTGCTCATCCGCTGTGATCTTTTGCCAGTGAATACAAACAGTAGAGTGCAGAAGATTAACACAGTTTTCTCTGTATTGAACCCACCTAGTTCTTTAAATTTATCAAATTTAAAAAAAAGAAAGATTGGGAGTAGTCAACTGAGAATAGTTTTACATGATTAGGGATAAAGTCTAGAACAGATGCTTGCAAAAAGTCAGAAATTGTCCTCAAAAATAGAGAATAATGATGGGCTTGTTTTAGATCAAAAAGCAAAACATGGTGAAAAATTTGATAGAAGTATTTTGAAGTCATGCACATTTGAACTTTCATGCAAAAAATCTGCAATCGGTTTCAATCAAAACTTTCAGTGAAGGTGAAGATGTTTTGCACCAGAGACGTCTGCTTTACCTCTGGGGGCCTAATTGATGTTTCCACATCTTTTATGACACTGGTTTCGGAAGTCTGATGATGATTTATGAGAATTTTATCTTTTGTTTGAATGCGAAAAAATTCAGAAATCATCTGCTATCTGCAGTCAGTTCCAACAGTGCAGTTATGAAGACCTCCGAGGTTTCCATCAGGAATCTTTTTAGTGAAATGTAGACAATGCATGAGGGGCTATTTTTCTTCTGGACAATGCAGTAGAGGAGGACATAAAAAATTGGTTGATCCCCCCCCCCCCCCCCCCCACACACACACACACTAATGATGGAATCTGTTGTTCCCTCTGTTGGTTTGACAGTCTGCCAGGCATAAAACAAGCATAAAGTTCTAAACTTGTAACAGCAATTTTTAAAATTATTTTCATTTTACGAGCAGTAATCAAAGTGTGAAAAGTTGTCGGTGAAAAATCTGATGTATGTTTGTTCGTTTAATGAATAGGTAGGAAGTCGACTTTCGAGGAGGGAGTTTTAAAAATTGGAGTGACCCTCCATTATAAATTCACTTCAAATGCTGGGTAATGATTTAACACAATTGTAACCAAATCTGTTAAGTCATAAAAAGTCCAGAAATATTAGCATGTAGGGGACAATCGAAAATCTCAATGGTACCAGAGTTCAGCGGAAAATGGGCAGTGGTTAAATTTGAAATTTTGTGAATAGAAAATGGTTGATTGAATGTAAATTACAGGTTTAGTGGCTGGTGCAGTGACAGGTTGATGTTTGACCCTGTTTGGGGGCTTATGTGCCATGTGGGGTGATGCTTTAGAAACTTTTTGGGGAGGTGATGCGTCAAAATGAATTTTCCTGCTGATTAAAATTGCTGAATGAAGAATTAAATTTGGGCCGAGAAAACTGAAAGAGATCAATATAATCATGATACTTCCGTGGATCACGAATTGGACAGGCTTCACCTGCCTCTCTATGCAGTAAAAGATACCAAATTGATACATAGCCCTGGCATGATGGACAGGGGAAAAGGGGTCATCAAGTAGATGGGGATAATTGAACATGTAGACTGTCTGTGCACCCCTCCCCTTTATCAAAGTCCAAACACACACCTGCTGTGAAAACACGACCAACTGCCTTTATATTCAATGCATCCATGTTTCTGATCTTGTTTAGCTTCCAGAATGTAAGTAGCTAATTCTTGTGGGTTCCAGAGACACTGGATATCTTGGAATCTGCAAAAACATGATAATCTTGTCTGTATTACCCATTACTCTTGAGTATATATGAAAATTTAGACCCTTGCTTGCCACAGGTGTTGCCTGCACTCATCTTTCATCTTCAGTTTTCAATTTAACCAATTTCTTTAAATTTTTAACATTTGGTTAATCTACCGCTTGCATGTGGAATAAATAAACAAATTTTTTCTTCATCTTGGATATGTTGAAAACCCAGATTAGCATTTGGATGTAATAATTTGTGGGATTAATCTCCAGTCAGCCACCAGATTAAGTTTTATAACATAAAGCACAAAGCCTGCTGATTGCTGAGAACAAACCAAAATTGATTGAACATGGAAAGAACATCAAAGACCATAAATATTAATGGAATATGAAATAAATGTGCAGGGAGCTGATAGGGTTTCCAGCCAAGGGTGTTGAGGATATGCTTTTTTTCCAGCAAAGAAGTTGAGGGCGAATCCTCATAAAATTTCCATTTGTCAAGAAGGGGGTCCATTTGGAGCCATGATTGTATGTGATGGATAATCACCATGTAATACTCTCATTTCAAGAGCCCCATCAGACATTGTCCACTAAAGGTGCCGAGACATTAAGCCAATAGGTCATTAAATGTGAAAGTCGAAGTCAGCAGGGGATGCCATGATGTAGTAATGAGAGAGAGAAAGAAAACGAAAACTGTGTCCTTTCTTCCTTTAAATGAAGCTCATCTAATTCTATCTCCCATTACTCCAATCCTGTACCCCCATGGTCTAAACAATAGGTATAATGGACAAATCCCCGATTCTAGAAAAATGTCATTAAAAAATAAAATGGCCGATAGATGAGAAATCAGTAGGGAGCAGGTTTGAGAGGGATGAGTGACTGTGACGGAATCCATTTACCGGATATTTAACGACTCAATGGGAAGCCTCATCAAATTCTGTTACAGTGGCACAAGACACTTCAGGAGAGCCCTCATCTTTGTGACGGGTTGTTTTATTACTGTTTCTAACGTTTCCTTTCTTTTCTTTTCTTTTTTTCCACCTGCTTCTCACCTGCCTTGGATCATAGCTTCTGTAGGTAACGGTATGTTAACAAGAATATCGAGGAGTTTCACTCATCTTATTTTTCCTGATTCTTCAATTATACATTATTATATGTACTAACTTGTATATTCCATTTTCAACTTTGCATGCATGGAAAAAAGCACCCTTTCACCACATTACTCTTTATTTATGCTTCAGATATTTTTACATAATATTGCACTTCATTTATTTGTAGTTGTAGTGCAATTTTTTATTAAATTTTATTGAATACATGTATAAAAATTTTTTTTTACATGCCTTGTCTATTTTCACTAAACAGAGAAAAAAAAAAGTGCACCATATAAACCCTCTGCGTCATAGGTATCTGAGTTAATTATTTCCCAGATTAACTTTGATTTCATAATGAATTTGTGGAGTGCCAGTGTGGAAGGCTTGTCTCTTTCTCCTGACACCTTCAGCAATGCTCTTAATGAGTGTCTTATTTACAACTTTTAACTTTTACAGATTTTTAATGAGGAGTTTCCTTTTAAAAGAAATTTGATAACTTATACTGAAGCACTAGAAACCTAGGCCTTAAAATACTGCCCCAAGTTAGAAATCATTGTTCATTCCTATGTGTCACAGATCGGACGCTAACCGATTATTAATTTTCGAATATTTTGACAGCAAATAAAATCCTGAACTTTCATTTAGATAAACACTGACCCTTTATCAGAGATTTTTTTTTCCCCCAAAAATTGATTATTTCCTTTAAATACAAAGCAATGGATTATTTTGAAAGAAACAATTAATAAAGTTTGAATTACCGGTATCAGTAAAAGTTTTATACTTTAATATTTGACTGGGTCGTTTCATGTGAATGTTTTTTTCTTTCCAGAGGAAAGTGGATGACAGTCACAGTTTGGGATCGGCCAGTGACAGTGGGCGGGGGGGATCGGACGACGAACTCAACTCATCACGGACCCACAATAACTCAGGTGTGTATAAGCTAGGCATCCTAGGGACCTGACCAACAGATAATCCCCAAAGATCAAGGCCTGAGACCAAACTGATAATCCGGGAGATCATGTGGAGACAAATATTTATGACCACACATATACATACTTACATGTCTCCAGACAGTCTCCGATTGTTAGGAAAACCCTTGAACAACTTAGAATTATATGATTACTAGCACATTCATTCAGTTGAATCTGAAACAGATTGCTCAAAGTTTAACCCTACAAGCTTGATTTGAGGAAAACTTGTTGCTCACTGGCGCTTCAGTTTCATTTGTACATGTGCAGGCGAGAACTTTCATCACTTCTGGTGATTTTTCTTCACTATCAACAGAAGGCAGTCAAACCTCAGTTAGCTTTGTGTCAACATCTTGTTTGTTTACAGAATCCAACATGAAAAACACAGACCCTATACAAATATAACATTTGTCCAGGTCCAAATATGTTAGACAGTAGTTAGTATTATAACACCCTGTATTTACTTTGGCCACTGTCTAATGGACTTGGGCAATTTCTGTTTGCTGCCGGAAAGAATTTTATTTCATGATTCTTCAAATTCAAACACAGAATCTATTAGCAAAGTGTGGCAAAGTGAAATTCAAAGGCAACTATTGTATGAAAATATTCCATTATTACTCCACAAAACTAGAATTGAGTTTCAGTTTGATACATGTAAATATTCTTGCTTCAATATACATAATAATAAACTGGTAGATAAATTTGTCAGTATTTAAGTTGACCTAGATCTAAACTAAAAGTTTTAAACTTTAATAAGCAAAGAAAAAAACCAGATCTGATTAGAAAAACCAATGAAAATGTTAAAACTGAATTACTTGTACGTGCTTAAATTTAGCTGCGGCAGATAAAAGGGTGTAATCAAGTTCTGTCAAGGTTTGAAAATTGGCAAAATTCTTGTCTTGACATTTAAAGAGAAGAATTTTCACTGATGTTTCTAAGACTCTCATTTTTGTATGTTTTATAGGTGACATTCATTCCACGAAAAAAGACTGGTACCATCACCACCAGAGATCCTACAACGCCCCGATGCAGACATTCCTTCCCCCAAGTAACCCACCCTCTTATCACCTCCTGCCCCACCCAGGGGGAAGTCAAAATGGCCGCCAAAACTACCAGTACTCAGATTCCATGGATCCGGGTCCATCGGATGCTTCGTTGAGGACATTTCATGGGAGAACTATGTCATATGATACAAACTCTTCATCTGAGGGACTAAATCAGAACGGTGGTTCTAACGATTGTGTTGTATGACCCCAGGACACTTCTGCAAATAAAAACACAAAACACAACTTTGCTTACAAGTGCTAGGGTGACTCCCAATTTGATAATTATTGTTTTTTTTGATTCACAAATCATTCAGGGTAATTCATACCTTTTCAAAAGGAGTTCTCAAAGATTCTACAAAGAAAACCCCTTTTAACATTATAGCCAAACTGTTTATGCGAGTGATTTCTGAAGTGAAATTCTCAGCAGATTGAGATAACTTTAAAAAAACAGAGTTAGACAATTGATCTGAGGAGATATCGGGGGATAAGTGATTGGAGCTCTTCCAGCCTGCAGAGACAAGAGGAAGGAATGCTGATTCCCCTGTCAAGTCACTCAGTGCCCCAAGGAGGGTGCCAGCCCATCTCTTTACTCCCATTGTAAGTATACCAGTATACAAATATATCAACAAAATACAATCACCTAGAACTTTTCAATATTGAATTAAAATATAAACTTTTTGGAGTTATTTTTGGACATTTCTGAGATTAAACTTTGAAAATTCCTGCATGCACCTGGCTTATACATAGATTTGTGCATCACACAGATATTAATTTATCAAACACTTAAATTAAGGTAAGAGGGCACTGTGGTTGGTACTTCTTCACTATTCAAACCTCCATCATTGAAGAGTGTTTCTAAGTGTCTATCACGTTTTGGCCTTGCGTTTGATATCATTGTTTTTGTATCAGTTTCTAACACACTCAATTATTGATCAAACTGTCATGATAGGCCATTTTAATATGATGCACAGCTTAGATGTTTGTTATCGACACCTTTGTCTCATCATTTATGTATGCATGAAATATAATGATACATGCAGGTGTAAAGTGTAAAGTAAACTTTTGTCAGTTTCACACTCTGTCTAATCAATATCCTAGTGTTTCACTCAAAATTTTAAATTAAACCAAAAATCCAGTGCATCCGCGGTAGATGAAATATCAAATAAAATAAAAATCCTATGACATGCATGTATTGAATCGATTGGCATAAATTTTGATAATGTTCCATTTATTTTTCAGACTTTGGGACCTTCTGGTTTACTGACGAGATCCTATCATGCCATAGAGGGGCAAAGAACTCATAAATCTACTAGTTGACATATAAAGGGGAATAACTCTTGAAATGTGATCTCAGTGATTTTTCAAGGACAGACACAAAACACAATGGTGCCAAATTCTGTTTTTGCTTTTACATGTATGTTTTATTATTCCTAGACCAAATATGGGATTGTTTTGTTGTACATTTAATGAAACGCGAGATGAATGGTGAATAAATGTATATTCACTGCGAGAGCATTTTCTATGACAGTGTATGTGGTATGTGGTATGAGTGTGTTAAATGTGAGGTTTGAGGATATGTGAGTGATTGCAATGAGGTGTAAGAAATGTGTCCATAACTGCAAAATATTTACCATGGCAGCACATACTGGTATGCATTTTGTATTGATATAACTGCCTGAAATGAGGGTAATTATAATAAAATATATTTTTAAAATATATGATCAGGTTTCTTTTTGTGATGTAGAAATACTTAGTGTAACCAGAGACATAAATAACAGAGATTGGCAACTCCGCCATTAGCGTGTTTTGTCGCTGAAAAATGATACGGGACCAACCTTACTTTGAGAACTACATATTAGTAAATTGAAATATTGATCTTAAACCAAATGTATTTTGTTTTCATGAAAAATGTGCATAGGATTTAGAAGTTTTTGAAACAATAAATTGAAAAATAAGATTAATATATAGAAAATATATAGGCCAGCTATAGAACGGTGGCGAAATCTGCCACCTGAAACTCCTCTTTACATATTGTTTATAAGACACAAACTCATGAAAATATAATATTTTGAATGTTTTGGTAATAGGATTTAGCTACTTTTATTTCGATATATTTGTTTATTAGAAAGATATACTGATTTAAACTGGGAATACCTTACAATAGGGACTGCAAGATTTCGCGAGATTTCGATAAGTTGCCAATCTCTGTTATTTATGTCTCTGGTGTAACTGACCACTGGTTACCGGCAGGGTCTGGTATTCTTCTTTGAGGTGGAATTAATTAGATGAATGACCACTAAGCATATCTGTATATTAAGGACATTATGAACAAAATGAGGAAAACAAAACGTCTCCTCCCATAATATATATAACATTGATCAGGGACTACAATATAGCCAGTCACACAGAAACAGTTTAATATCAGGCTCAATTCATTAGTGTTACTGGTCTCTGACATGCATATATCTCAGTAATATCTCAGTAACACAATGCTGCAGGTCTCTGACATCTCAATAATATATATCAGTAACATAGAGCTACAGTTCTCTAACATATCTCATTAATATCTCAGTAACACAGTGCTACAGTTCTCTGATATATCTCAATAATATCTCGGTAACACATTGCTACAGTTCTCTGATACATCTCAATAATATCTCAGTAACACAGTGCTACCTATTCCGATACCTGTCCAGTTTGTGCACTAGGAGAATGCAGCTGCACTAACCCTGGTCACAAGTTTTTTAGGACCATTACATAAGAACAACTGAAATACATGTACTATATAAAGCCAATCTAGCTATCTTGAGGTTAACACTTTGAAATATCTGGTGAGGTGAAAAAGGGTTCAGACTTCCAACTCAATTTGACAAATTATTATCCTAGATAATAAACTTAACTGTTCCTATAATAGCTATGAAATACTTTTAATGATTAAATGAAATGTTGTCCTTAGGATTTGTTTGCCCTATACCTGGTAGTTAATATTAAACAAAAGGGTATTCACTCATTTTAATCAAAATAAAAGATACTTCTTTAGATTATGGCCCAATCTTGAAGCCAGGATTGCTTAAGTTACAGATCAGGCTTGGCTTTCAAGATTTCACTAAAATTTTGTGTTTTTCCTCAAATATTGATAAATACCGGCATTGTTTCCCCGGTATACACAAAAGCTAAAGGATTTAGAGTATTACTTTATGCATTTCCATTTGTATTAGTGAAAAATTTTGTAATTTTGAACCAAAGTTATAATATACAGTCTCTGTGTCTTAGAAGGGATGCACCTAGGAATGTGTAACCATAGCATCACAATGAAGGTTCTTTTGATTTTAAAAATAAGTTGCAAACCATTTTTCAAGCATTTAGAAGCTTTAGAAGGATAAAATTTCTCATATTTGGAAATTACGTTGCAAGCTTTTGAGTTGTCTTTCTTCTGTATTAAACCATGATATTCCAAATTAACATAGATAAAAAATCAATAGTAAAAAAAAAAATTCTACCCGCGACGGGACTCGAACCCGCAATCCCCGGCTTAGGAGGCCGGTGCCTTATCCATTGGGCCACGCGGGCGTTGCTTTTGAGTGGCGAAGATTATGAATGTTTAAATGCTGCGTTAAAATCTTCCACTTAAAGCCCGCCACTTTATCGCTCGTCAACCGTAGCCAAAATTTTACACAAAGGAAAGGAGCGCTTACGCGCGTATTTCAGATACCAGACGATTTAGGACAAACTAAATTGATTATTTGAAATCTTAATACGTAGACCTTTGTGCACTAGAAATCTAGATCTATTTTTCATCTCTCATGATTGAATTATTTAATTGTAGGAAAGTTATTTTCGTTTTTAACGTGTAAATCATATTATTATGTCATATAGTACTTTATGCATGTGCTTTTTCAGTGTTATTTATAAATACGTACATCCAAGCATTTCGCAACACGCCAAGGGCAAATTAATTGCCCGTGAACTAACAGGAAAGAGAGACAAAGAAAAATACTTTGCACAGAAGGATAAATATTTAACAACTCATTCTAGGATAAAACAAAATAAATATTCGTCGACCCACCAAGACTTCTTAATGAAAAAACAAGGCGAGCGACGGCAGATGCAGACGAAATAGGCATTACATGTTGGAACTTTCTGACATTAATGCTTTCTCTGTCGAATAATAAATGAAGCGAAGATTGTAGAGGTGGTATTAACGAACAACGAGAGAGAGAGAGAGAGAGAGAGAGAGAGAGAGAGATGTTAACATCTGTTACAATGCACAGTCTGTCACTTTCGATCTTTCACCACACAGCGTGTGGGCATTAAAATATGTTTTCCTACCTGCAAATTATCACCGACTTCGCGGTCACAAACCGGTTATTTTCTGGACATTTTCATCAAGGGCTGCTGGACCAAGGGTCGTTAGATAGAGAGATAAGAGAATTGCACGGTATCGAATCGCCAAAAATCGGCCGTAGAAGTAGCGCTGTTTGAATTTATTATGATTTCGTATCCTAATTGGTGGTAGTTAAGAATTTTCACTTGTATTGGGTGTCTTAATTATAGGTTTTTATTTTTAGAAATTAGACAAAAAGGAAGAGTCGAAAATAATTTTCTAACCATCCTTTGAAAGTTCCGACTGTTCATAAAAGACATGGTTTTATAGCTGTATTTAAATTCAGTTTTCTAAATTTGATCCGGTTTTTGGTCATATAATTCGGAAATAAGCACGCGAAGAGTTCAGGACATCCGATATACATTATATATTCATAAGACACCCCCTCTTCTCTCTCTCTCTCTCTCTCTCTCTCTCTCTCTCTCTCTCTCTCTCTCTCTCTCTCTCTCAGCAATTTCCACTGATTTGGGGTGTTTAAATTAGAATTAATCATATTATCGGAGACAGGCCAGTGACAGTGATCTCATAAACGCTTTGTTCCTATGTTCATCCCTTCACCCTCGGCCGGACAGTATGAATCGGACACAAGATTAAGAAAAGCCCAGAAAAATTAATTCAAAAGCAGTTCCCATCTGTCTCTTCGTTAAAAAACATCACAAAAATGCATCAACATTGACATGTGTTGATAGAGATCACGCTTTATTTTAGCCAAAAATAGTTAATACGTATAATGAATTTAAACTAAATCAGGAAAATGCCTGCATTATGCAGCTTTCCGGTATAAAATAGTTAATGCGTCATTAATTTCAGTTTTTTGCAGTCTTGTTATAGCGAGATCTGTAACTTGAGCCTGTAGTTTTTGCTGGTATAAAGTGAAAGTCTGGTTAAATGTATGATAGTGTCAAATTCTGATTATCAATATCTGAAAATATATTCATGAATTCTTCAGAAATTCGAGCGGACGAAAGCTTGTGGCCATTTTACGACTTATAGACCGGAATATGACCTTTTAACTCTGGATAGATTTCGGTAGATAAATTGTTAATACGTAAAATTATCGTCCTATCGCTTTCGTGTTTAATCCTTATGACCAGAATATAGATTTTGTTATCGTGCGGGGTTCGCCGAAGGCATAAAATATCGTGGACAACGGGGAATAACTCCAACTGGCTTATCGTAGTAAGATGTAGAAATGGTTTTTCAGCCGGTGTGTAATGTAGTTTTACGGCTAATCAAATTTATTGGCAATCTGGAGACATATTGAAATATGACAGTGATCATTATTCTAATTCTGTTTAATGCTTTTTGAATTGAATTCAATGCATCCCCATGTTGGAAGGCATATTAAGAAATGAATACCACAAAGCCACTGGATTCAAAAATCAGAAGTTGGATATTTTTTCCTGCACAAAAATCTAAATTTTGTAACATTACAATTACATTGAGTGTGATCTGTAGTGTACATAGTTTAATTTATCATGAAAATGTAAAAGTTGGAATACTATCTGAAAGTGAGAAATGAAATAAATAAAATACTATTCAGAGAAGAAAAAAGAACACAACTCTCTCTCTCTCTCTCTCTCTCTCTCTCTCTCTCTCTCGTTTTTATCTTAATTCCCGCGAATTCAAACCATTGTCCAGCGCGGTTTCTAATACTAACACAAGAACGGGAGAAAATATTACACACGGAGAGTTTCATCAGTATGGGGAATTGATAAAAATGTAGGAGGGCGTGCCCCGGAACAATAGACCAACATAACCCCATCAAACTCTCCGAGTGGACAGTGGTCCGAGAGAAAGGAGCCAGTCATTAGGGCCCTCTACCCGCCGTCCCGACCACAATACACGCCATCACGTAACGACCAACATCAATCACCCTCCCTGTTAAAATCACGGAAACCTCTGACCCATTTGTAAACAAGTATTGGATAAGACATCCCGATTTTTCACACTTGGAATAACATACATAAAAACAAAGTTTGAATAATCGGGATTTCCGATTTAAAAAATCTGCAAATAATAAACAGAAAGCGATTAAACTTGGTCGGGCTGAGCGGCTCACTACTTGAAAAACTCCTGACAAAAGATGTTAGGATAATAGGTGGAATAATCCTGACTTATAAAAGGAAACGCTTGCAGTGTTCCATAACTTAATACTTCGGAGATTTTCCTGTCCTTTAGTAGGTCCTAGTATCCTTAAGAGGTATTAAGACTATATTGAATTGTTTCCAAAATCGCTGTGTATTACAGCTAACCATTACAGTACCTTACTACATATACCAATAGAAGCCTTAATCTCAACAAGCCAGCAGTAAAAACTATATACACACACTTAGAAACCTGTCCAGTTTTAGAAGTTGAGCAATAATCTTTCCAAATATTTGTCCAATAACTTTTGAATCCATACTTGTAGGTTTCTTTCAAAATTGATTGTACATGTAATTGCAAATCATAATGTTCTCCATCCCTCAGACCAATTTCAGAGGGATTTGGACAAACCCAAAACAAAAATTCACCAGTTGAATGTTTCATTTTATTAGTTTTTTTAAAGGATTTTGTATAAAAATATATTCATGCTTATAGCAACAATATAATAACAATATTAATATATACAAATAAAAACAGATACATGTATAATAAATGCAAATGACGGTCCCATTTCATGGATCAACAAGCAATGCTGCCACTATTTAATCAGTGTTATGAAAATGCACAGCTAGCTAGGAAATGCTTTCAAAACAAACAGTATGCCCTATTTTCAAGACAGATAGATGTTCTCATATTGTTGATACAAATAATTAAGCGAACAAAATATTGCTATACATTTGTCAATGTTTTTTGTTTGATTTAGAACTATTTGTGCACAGAACTCTATAGTTTGTTGATCAATGATTCTGATTTTAGGATGTACATGTTAGCAGGTAATGCTTTTTAGAGATCATTTATACATGTAGATACATTGCATATAATTGAGGAAAAACTCAAAAGAAAAACAAATGTGAATTCATATTCATCTTGGTTTTCGACAAGAGAATATAAATGCAAAACGAAAATGCAGGGAATTATGCATGTCCTCAACATATATTAAAAGCAGTAAAAACACTGCAAAATAATAACGAAAAAGAACGTTCCTGATTAACAAAGTTTAGTGAATTGTGTAGCACTTGATACTGGTCAGTTTGTCTGTAGGATTGGTTTCTTTGACTAGAATCCGAGGAACACATGGAGACAATAAGAAGACCTTAACTTTCACATTTCGGACCACCCCTTGAACATCATACGAACACATCCGGCACTTTCTGTAGACGCATTTCCACTGGATATTCGTCAGCGTCGATCGTGTAGCTACCCGACGTGGTTGTGTCATCGTCGTCATAACCCGTGGCGACACTATCTAAAGTCTCGTCTACACTGCGTGCTGCGTATATTCCACTAGCGAAGTGTCCGTACGATGGAACAGACGATGTGGGACTCCCAACCCCCTTTGGCTGATAAAACGTTCGTACGTGAAGTGGGAGGTGATGCAGTGTATCCCCCATCAGTGGGGGGTACTGCTGTAGTGACACCACATTCTCGTACAGTGGGGGCGACTGGGAGTAGGGGTGGTGGCTATACTGGGGGGTATTGCTCAGGTGTGGGGGTGTTCCTCTTCTTCCAACTTGGGAGGGACCACCAAACTTGCTGCGAATGTCATCTGTAATATGAAATAGAAATTCATTAGTTATGTCATCTTGACAATACAAATGAACAAAAGTTATTTTGCTGTGATGAATTACTCTTGATCATTATCAATTTTACAATGAATGTTTTATGGTGTTGGAGTTTTCTCAGGTAATACCCGGTAATTAATATTCATTATTGATAATGTTTGGATATTGCTGTCAAAATCATTGTTTTCAAGAAAAATATATTTACAGCAATATTTTCACAGGGCATTAATTTTTTAGCTTCTTTCCAAGTCTGCATATTTTCAATGCTCATCATGATCCATATACATTTCTATTCACCTGGTCCTGAATATGAAACTTGAAACACTATCCCCCAAAAATTAATTTCCATGTTTTGATGCTGTTAAAAATGACTCCTTACAATGAAATTGGACCCCACAACATCTCACCGACGCCTGTCATGTACACATTCAGGGTTCTTATTACAAAAATTTGAAGTTACTCATGTGAGCAAGAGAGGAATACAGATTTCCCATCTTATATGAAGGAGAGAACATGGGGAGAATGGAAATGTACCTCTGTCTCTCTTTACACACAAACCATAATGATACAGAGTTTTGTAGTAGTCTATACAAATCATAGCTTATATTAAATCAGGGACGTACATACATCCCTGATTAAACCAATGATAAGTAGATTGTATATTGAACGAAAATGAAAAATGTAACCCCCCTGCCCCTCCCCCATTACTTAGACTATTATACCCTACCTGTGTTTTGGGAGTGAGACATGTACTCACCTCTCCCTTCCCTAGCACTTGTATGATACTAAACCTGTTTGGTGAGAGTGAGACTTACAACCCCCTTCCCTCCCCCATCACCTCTATGATATTATTAATTTATCGTACCTGTGTGGTGGGAGTGAGACATGGTACTCCTGGTCTCCCCCTCACTGATCCCCACCCCGCTGTCTGACTGGATTGTCTCCCCTGACGTATCGCTGTGATTGTCCGGTCTCTCTTTGTTATACTGAAAAAAGACAAGACATCATAAGTTATGTTCATCTTAATGATGTACATAGGCTTGCAATAGTTTGATCAATGACATATAGAATTGTGTAATCTAGCTATGGGAAAAAATAAAAACTTGTAAATAGACTGGATTCAGTCGTCAATGTGAATAATGATACTTGTATTGGCAGAGTGTGCCTACAGTTCCCCACTAGCCCAATAGTTCCCATCCTGTTAGACATTCAAGACAGTGCTATACCATTGGATGTCTTACAGTACTTGTCCAACAGTCAGGTGTCTCTTTGATTCTGTCCTCACAAACAGAACCCAACACCAAAAACTAATGGCCTGGAAAACTCTGCTCCCAAAGAGGACTCAAACTTTGATCAACAGATAAAACTCAAGACACTGTGTCTTGATTGGATCCACTAAAATTTCAGATGCATCGACAACCCAAATAGGAAGCCATTTTCCAGATCACGGCCGATAAATTCAACCTGAAATCTTGTGAAAAAGGCGGGTAACCGAGCAGGACCAAACAATTGTTCTTTTTTCCATTATCTGTTAATGTGTGGGACTGATCAGAGAGGAATAAAAAAGATAATGGCGGTGCGTTTCTACATATCTCTGTCCAAATCGCCTCTCCTTAATCACTCATTATAACAGTGTCTTTGTTTACAACAGAAACAATGTTGCGGCATTTAAACAAGTGCACCTAATTTCCGTGTTATTTTTTCTGACACTCCATCACAGAAGGAATTCACATATACGGAGGGGGAGGGGGCAGGCTTGAGTGAAGTTAAACCTCTGTTTGTCTGAGGAAAATAAACCTTTCAAACAGGTGTCAGATTGTTAACTGTTTACTTTTCAAAAGATATGAATCTATAGAAGTTCTGTAAATTACAATACTACTAAAGAAACCACCCAAAAACTCCACTCATCTTTACGAATACAATGCCTCTTGGTTCCCCGAAGTCCGTTATCAAGATTCTTGCCAAAGATGTGTTGTCAACAAATTTCTTTGAGCCAGAAAAAGAAAGAGTGACTACTGCATTATTTTTTTTTCTTGACAATGATTTCTATTCTTGTAATAATGCACCCTGGTGAAAAGATCATGTGAGTGATTGTTTAAATGAGTAAGCAGTATAGGTCATCAAAAAATTTTAAAACTCTGAACTTTTATTCTTGTACTATATGTACTGGTATATTGTTATTTGAAGGGGGAAAATCGGAGAAGGAAGGGAAAAAGATGTTGGTTACTTAGCTAGGTTACAAAAAGTTCTGTCCACAATTTTTATGTTTCTTGAATTACTTTCTTCATGCAATCACTGCATGGTAGTAAATGTAGTTTGCCTGTCTGTATAATTACCTCTGAACCGCTGGGCCACTGTTTATCATGGGACTGAACCAGTTTCTGGTGAAGTCTAATGGAGGCCATTCTGTTCAACTCGGACTGACGTAGTTCATCATTAGGCGATTCACTCCTTCCTTCTTTGTCCCTTCCTGTGTTCGAAGGGTCAGGTAACTGTAAGAGATATGAAAATAACTTTCTATTATTACTTGTATCATACAGGAAAAACTAAACCTTGAAATCATGAAAATATCCTAGGGCCATTTTTGAAGTATTTAAATAAAGTATTATAAAAGGCATATGCTTAAACACACTAATAATTTCACGATATAAAATTAATACGTATTTTTCGTGTTGGTCAATCATTTATCATAGATCAATTTTTGCTTTATAAATATTTTCAGTTTAATATCTTGCCCTATGGCCAACCATGTGTGTTTATGAAAACAAAAAACTACCGATCTATCGGCAATATACACAAGAAATTATAATTTCAATATTTTTTATTTTGATATCTCTGTTCTAAATTTCAATGAAGTCTAATGAACTTGACATGTAAATCTGGAGGACTCTTTTTAAAAACTTGTCCAGCCGTCTTGCACACCCTAGAGGTGCCTTAATCTCCAGTTGACTGACATCTAAGGAGTTTTTCCAATCTCAGCTCAAGTACCCTTGATTGCGAACATATCCAAATAATTAGACCAGGTGAAAACTAACATTACTAGCAGAACAATACAGCTGTCATATCTCTAGATAACTATGTTACCCAGTCTTACATGACTATAAAAGACCCCTAGCTGTGAACATAGCTTAGTATCCCCCTCACGTTGCCCCTGTTCAAAATGTCCATCTTTCCCTTCCTATATAAGAATCTCATTTTAATGACCGCTGTGTTTGTAAGCAGATTATCATAAGTAATGGGGGGATAGGGATTACTATAACAATGTTTTTTTATTTTCATCTGATCAAATTATCAATCAGCTACCAGGTAAACCTAGCAGTCGTGGGGGATTAGAATTTGTTTTTTCCCTAATTAATGGTTTAAAGAAAGATGTTATTAAGAAATGATTGATCTGTTTCTTCAATCACTCTCAATAGGGGGTTGACATTTTAACAATAAGTCTAAATATTCAACTTCTTCTAACGAAAATAATGAACCGTCAAAACTACCCATTTAGTACTGGTTTATCTAATCTAAAACAAAATTATAATCTATTACAACTTGCTCCATTTTGAAGAAAGTTTTCGCTTGATTTAATGGAGAAATTACCCTTCATATGTCTAAATTGCCATGTTTTTTAAATAAAGGAATTTGTCATTTTACCCTCTTTATCATTTAAAATGCTAAAGCCGATTATTTCCAAAACTCTCATTTTTTTAAAAATGAAAAAGAAAAATATTTAATCAATATTCTGATCATATAAGGTTTTATTTCAGTATCCTAGCTATTCTTTACAATCTAAATTGAGGGAAAACCAATTGTTGAAAATTTAAAACATGAATCTTAATTATCACTGATTTATGAATATACAATGTACTGTTAATCATTTTTTAAATTTTCTATAAGATTTGTTTTTATGCCACAGTGTAGAATTAAGAGAGATAACCTTAAGTTTGGTGGAACTGTGAATAAAATTAAAGTTTAAACATTTTTTTTCGTTTTCCCACAGTACAATTATCTAAGCTCTCTCCAAAATCTATTTACACCATTAAAGTGATAAAATCCATATTGCAAATTATTCACCTGCTTTTACTCTCATTTTTCAAGTTAAAAAATTCATCACAACTTGTTAATAAATCGAAAACTACTGTCATATTATGTGAAAATGAGATAGTGAAATTCAACACTTGGTTGCCTTTATTTGCATTTTCCGGCCATTTCATACATGGATGAGTCCAGGGTTAATATTTTTCCAGTTATAAAAAGCATGTTCTGGGTGTTAAAAGTGTCACTTTTTGCCTAATATGGCCCCAAGGGTGTAGCGGTTCATTAAGGACGTCAAATTTATCAGAAAACTGTCTGGGTGTTACTGAAATCTTGTATTTCTGAATAACAACAGATCACCTAATCTGTAAAGACATTGTACCCCAGGATACACATCTGTTTGAATGTAGAATTTCATTTCAATATGCACCACACCTAATCTATTTATTTTTTAAATTCAAATCGTTTTGATTTTTGAAATTCAAATATGATAATTTTTTTGGAAGATTACTTTATTTTAAATTATATTTTAATATGGGCATAGCACTCTATTTTTTGTTACTTCTACCAAGATAAATGAGCAGAACCCATATTTGATATGAGAGAGAGAGAGAGAGAGAGAGAGAGAGAGAGAGAGAGAGAGAGAGAGAGAGAGAGAGAGAGAGAAGATGCCAGTCCGTCTAACTGATTGTTGTTCATTTTTTTAATTCAATGTTAAACTGATCACAAAGTTAATCTAATGATAAGTATTCTGTTTGCCCATTATCCATTTTGTTAAGGGTAGCTAGTTTACTTAAAGACAAGCCTTACATCAACTTATCAGTTTAGCTGTGTCAACAGAGACCCAAAGCTTGCACACAGTAATAGAAGGACTCTCTGTGATCACAGAAAAACCTCTGTCCTCCTCTCTTATTACAAAGAACTCTATGTTCTCCTTAAACTGCATGTCCCCTGATAGGTTTTTTATACACTGGGTGTGATTTTCATAAACTGGCAACTTCATCGGCGTCAGTTTAAAGGGAGGGACTGCTCTTTTATAAATAGAGGAGTCCCCTCGGAGCAATTCTTTGTCAAATTCAATATTCCAATGGTTTTGGAGCCAAAGCTAATCTGTAATTTTCTTTTTCACAAAGAAGTGACAATGTGTATAAAATTTTTGAATTTTCTATTTCATAAGCTTTTCAACTCCCAGCTGACTTTATGATTTTTCGCGTAGACAAGAATACATTGCAGAGACATTTAAAGGCAGTATACTCCCAGTTCGGAAAACAGTTCACAATGTGGAATCAATAAACACATTTGGTGTCCGGGAATTGATTTCTTGACACGTGAAAAGGAAATAAATTATCAAAAAACGGAGCACCATCGAGGAACCAGCCCAGCAATTTACACACCATGTTGAAAATTAATTAAGAGCTCAAAATGTTACTTACAGACTATAGAAATGTGTCTTCTATTTTAAGGACCCCCTGCGATTTCATCCTTTAAAAAATTCTTGATTGGTTTCAAATTTCTTTAAGATAAAAACTCTCACAAAGCGACCACTGTTTAAGAGTTTAAATGATACTGTTTCCTTTTTTTTGACTGAAGATAGTTTGCAAATTGAAAGAATGTGCCTTTTCAGAAACTGAGCAAATATTTAGAGTAATGTTTGAAAAACTTTGGTTTGGGTTTTGGTTTCTTCTAATTTAACACGATAAGGACAATTAATACAAAAGCTTCTAAGTGTGTTACCTGGTACATGTTCTGGCTGTTCCTTCTGCCTCCCCTGTCTGTTTCATCACTGTAGAACATGCCAACATTCTGTCCAGGGGCCATATATTTGGGAGGAGGGTTCAAATACACTTTGGGACAGGTATTCGTATGAGCTTTAGCCTGAGCCTGTGCATTTAATTCCTTTCTTTTTAAATCCCTGCGTCTCACAAAAAATATGGTCAAAAGAATGGAGATGGAAAGAACGAGTGTGACCACTACAACAGCTACCACAATCCTCATGTTGAGTTCGTCATCTTCTGGGGAGTGCGTGGACACAGATGTTGTAACATTTGTTCTCAACACCACTAGATGCAGATCAGCGTAGTTGGTCAGAGGTTTGACCCCTTTGTCGGATACTGCTATTCGAAGGAAGTAACTGTTCACAAGACCTTCATGCATGGACCTAGCAACGATAACTTCTCCCGACAAACTATTGATATTGAAAATGTCAGAATCATTTCTACCAGCTATAGAGTATACTAGAGTCTTATTCTCGCCCTCATCCAAGTCAAAAGCTTGAATCTGGGCTACCATCGTGTTCATTGGTGAATTGACAGACACTTTGACAGTATCATTGGAAGCATTGGGGAACACAAGAATGGGTACATTGTCATTGGCATCAGTAATATCCACTTGCACTACCACTGAATTCCTATTGGGAGGGTAGCCATAATCCGAAGCAATGGCCGTGAATACATACTTATTATTCTTTTCTCTATCCAGGTTTCCATTGACTAAGACTGTTCCATTGGGAGTCAGAAAGAAAGGAACATCTGAATGCTTGGGAAGGGAGTAGGAGACCTTGCCATTGTCCCCAGCATCCTTGTCAGTGGCAGTCAACTGGAGAACAGAGGTGTCAAAAGGCATGTTCTCCTGTACGGAGGCCCTGAACTGATTCTGGGTAAATTCAGGGAAGTTGTCATTGACATCCTCGATATCCACGATGATTGTGGCTGTGGAGGATCGCGGAGGATCTCCAGAGTCTACGGCATAAACACGGAAGCGATACTGAGGCTTCGACTCTCTGTCATACACTTTGTTGGCGCGAATCCTTCCTGTGTCGGCATCCACCGTAAAATCAGCCCCAGCATCTCCATGGAGTTTGTACTGAATCCTGGCATTTTCCCCCAGGTCATTGTCAGTAGCCATGATCTGAATAATGCCATCTCCTGGATCGTTACCCTCGGGAATCTTAGCTGGATACACTGTTTGGGAAAACCTGGGATCCTGGTCATTTTCATCTGTGACCTGCACACGGAAACTGGCATTACAGCTTAGAGGCGGCGTACCTATATCCTGGCATGTGATAATTACAAAGTGCTCGTCCTGCCTTTCCCGGTCCATAGGTTTATCTACAGTAACTTTGTACTCTTGGACCTCTAGTTTCTGCAGTGTGAACTGCCTGTTACTGATGTTACAGCTGACAATTCCATTAGCCCCAGCATCGTTGTCAATCACTCTGATATGAGCCACCACAGCTCCACGGTTGGCATATTCCGACACTTGGGCTCGATCCGAATCTGTCAACAAGTTAATATTTATTTCAGGGGGGTTGTTACCAGAATCTTGTACATGGACATTGACAAAAGCCTGGGTCATAAAGGGTTGTTCCCCTTTGTCATATGCCTCAACAATCAATTTATATTTCTCGCTTGGCTCATAAATAAGTTGCTTAGCAATTTTCAGTTCCCCTGTGTTTTCGTTCACAAAAAACAATTCCTGGACTTTTTCTGGTTGGTTAGTACTGATTTTGTACAAAATTTCACCATTTCTGCCTGTATCTTTGTCTGAGGCTCTCAACTGCAGAATGGTAGAATTGACAGCGATTTCTTCCTTGACACTTACATTGTAATTGGAATTGTCAAACACTGGGCTGTTGTCGTTGATGTCTTCAATGGTGATGTTTACTTTCATCATTCCAACATTTGGCGGGGACCCTCCATCGTAAGCCAGGACTTGGATGTCATAATGGCTGGTCTCCTCTCGATCCAGAGAGCGATTGACCACCAGTTTAACGGACAGACTGTCATCAAGATTTTTGTAGAAGATGACGTCAAATGGAGTCCCATCTGGCTTCACTTCATACTTTTTGACTGAATATTCTTCACTATCTTGGTCAATGGCTCCATCTATAACAAAACTTTTGGATACTACAGCTCCTTCTGAAATCTTGAGATTAGTTGCTGAAGTGGGAAATGCTGGTGTTTTATCATTAATATCCAATAGATTTATCATTACATGGATTTTCTCAAAATAGGCAGCAATTTCAGACTGAACGGCTATTTCTAATGGAATTGTACAATCCTCTTTATAAGGACATATTATTTCTCTATCTAAATTCTTGGCTGTTTTAATATCGCTAGTTTCTGGATCTATCACAAAATAATGAGGTGGCTGACTTAGGAATGAGTATTTTAATTTATCTGTTCGACTTTCGTTATGATATTCTCCAAGTCGGGCATCCACGAAAATGTTCCCAAGTGTCACATTGGCCCCCTGCTCTTCTGTGATATTGTACACGATATCAACACTTCCACAGCAAGTCACGAAGATCAACAGAATCCATGAGTTTCTCAGCACTGAGCCCATTGTAGCTCCGTTTTGTCAAGCTTTCCCTGGTAACAATGTGTCAAGTACTTGATTTTTCTCCATTAAAATTAAGATTTTCCACTTTCCGTTAAGCACGATCCACTCCAACCTCGGCACCCTAAAGCGAGAAAATAACACAATCTGTTCAATATTGACACTTGTATTTATTTCCAAATTGTAAAAGACTTTGTAGAAATTAAATACCGCAAAGATAACACAGACATTGATAAGACTGCCAGTAATTAAACCTCAATATTTAAATCAAACATTGGTTTTAAATAATCTTAGATTGAGACTCACAAAAGTATTCTTGAAATAATTAAACCAATCAGTTGGGAAATTTTCCTTTAAATGCTTCAATAATATCCTGATTAGCCTTATATAGAAATTCAAAATTATACAAATATTGGTCTAAACAATATAGATCTAAAAAGGAAATGAAAATTGTGTCTGAAAATTAATATTCATAACCCAGCGATCAGTCTGATTTAAAACTTTGATATATTCCCTTTCCTACTTATAATCTTACTTTGATATCTGTGTTTATATTTTATTTGCCACATGAACTGTAAAATTTTTGTTACATCAATTGCCTTGGGCTAAAAATTTATAGCATTTCAGTGAGGGGATTTTTGTGAAAATTGAAAAATAAAAAAAATTATCAAAATTTTGCATTACTTCTCCCAATCTGATATAGATTACCACTAATAACTAAAGTACACTTAGGTTTTTGTATTAGCAAGTTATCCATGCATCCATGCTATTTCCGTCTTAACTCCTGTTTCACTTAAAGATGTCAACTTGATATATTTTATGTTTGAGCTGGCAAAAATATGAAGACTTGCTGATTTGATGTATATCCAAGCCATGTCCTTCTTCATAATATTTCCTAACATCATCACTTACACATCACTTTACTAGAGTAATGTTACACAGAAATGAGATCTCTGGCCTGACAAATGTTACACCAGTTACAGAGTACCAAGGAGACATCTGAGAATCTTATATATGCCCCCCGCAACTGACCTAGCTAAATGTAGAAAATTAGCCCCATTACCCTAGGTTGCTCCTCATTTTACAAAAACTTTTCATGAAAATAATTCTACACTCAGAGGCTTAAACCTTTTGACAATATAAGATACACTTACCTAAAACATTGTCAATCTCTTTTTTTCCTCCAAAATGATTTAGAAAATAAAAGTCCACACAAAAACAAGCCGGGATTTCATTTCTTTCTACGTTTGTTACTTATACTCATTATTTGAAAACTAACATAATCAACCTGGATTTCCAAACCAGAAGCAGATTAGAGTCAAGATCAATAGAACTAAGCTCCACCCACTTTATAAGAAGCAGCCAATCGCTGCCTTGCAATGCCAGCAGGTTAGCCTATCAATCAAGTGTATTTTACCTTTTTCTTTCCTGCTCACCTTGTAGGCTATCATCAAAAGCACCCTGTAGTTTGGTTCTGCTAATGAATGGTTTAATTCCTCTCTCTAATGACAGTCACAAACATCCGCAGCACGGGAAGGGGGTCACACAGCCACCAAAAGCCCCGGTACAAACTGTAAAAAATTAATTGTTGTTTGTTAGAAGTTTTCACTTTGTACCAGCGCTTGTAATAGATCTTCACAGTTCTGTAATATTACACTGATGATTTTCTTTCTTTCTTTTTTTGTGCACCAAGACCTCATGCAGATAAGATTCTCAAATTTGTGGGAAATTTTAACATTTCTTTGTTAACATTAAAAATAGAATGAAACTGATATGATTTAAATGTATATGAATTATATGAAATATAAGCACTCTTTAAATTAATTATTAAATCAATTTAATTAGAACTCAACTCAACTGAAAATCTCTTTATTCATGCAAATACATGAAAATATACAATTTTTCTTATTCATTTATTCAAATTGAAATTTCAATATTCATAAATTGGGGGGGGGGGGGGGGGGGGGGATTTTTGTCAGATAAAGACATATTTTTTGGATTATAAAGCTATTCTAAGAAAATTGACTAAAAATTTTCAAAATGCCAGATTTCAATCAGTATAAAAACCTAAATATATGTTGCAAAAATTATAGAAACCATATCATCTGATTGCAGACCTCTGCCAATAAATTTAAAGTTATGAAAATTGAAGCTACCAGGGTTCCAGAATTTCCAATTAACCAAATTTTCAAAGTGTTTGCAGTGCCATTTCTGTAAGTGTAAATATAATCAGAGGACTGAATTGAACAGAGTCACTTGTACGGAGTTTTGAAGGACCCACTTTAATGAAATAAATAAACCAATTTACTTATAAGCAGGTAAACAAAAACAGTCTTTCAGGAATTTAATTGTTAAATTATTTAAATAAAATTTGGTGAAAGTCAGCATTCATGGTCACATTAAAAGCCATTTACCTGCTTAAATGACCATGGAGGGAAACAGCTCATGTCATGACACTCTCGATAAAACAGACAATAATTCAGCGGGCAATGAAATTGACGAGAATTAGAGGAAAGTGTGACATATGAAAGGGAATAAGTAAACTCTTAAATCATTGTTTGAATATCCAGGTGGCCCCCAAGTTTCAACTGATTACATAGGTGTTGATGTCCATAAGTAAAAGTTATTTTTACCCTTTCACTGGAGGGGGCAAGAATGGTCACCTTCCACGGGA
Organism: Magallana nippona; assembly: GCA_033439105.1. NCBI lineage: Eukaryota > Metazoa > Mollusca > Bivalvia > Ostreida > Ostreidae > Magallana > Magallana nippona. The sequence goes on along the minus strand of CM065918.1, from coordinate 11,729,392 downwards.
CAGGTGTGAAAGGTAAATGTTGCTGGTCTGGTGGATAAAAAAGCAAAAGAAAACTTCCAGATAATGAGGACTGGATTGTGAGAGACTTTGACTGTTGATCAAGAAATATTACTTTCTTAATCACGCTCTTTCAATAGATCTCAGATATATACAGCTGTGCCAATATAGATTTCTCAACTCTATGTTGAAATTTTCTTCTTTTTTTTTTATTAACACAGCTTCTGAAATAAATGCATGCACAGTAAAAATCCAACATGTCTTCTTTTCAAATTAAAAATATGGATTTATTTTCAAGCTGCTCTCACTTCAGAAATAATATGGGTTTTTTCTAAATCCAACTGTCCCTCATTTTTTTCTTTTATGCAGCCACATTTAGTACCTCATGGGGGTAGAACAATTGGGAGATTGAAAAAAAATCTCCAAGCCATAAATTTTTCAATAACTTGCCAAAAGATACTAAATTTGGTAGACACAAAAGCCAAAAATGGTCATTAAAAAGACGGGTCTTTTCCCTCAAATCACTGAATTACAGCTGGAATTGGCTACATATTCAACTTTTCACCTCATAGACCATATTCAAAAGATGAAAAGAAAAGTCCTCTACAAAAATTTCATTTGAACTTTCCCCATGACGGAGCAAAAATTGCCGGAGCCATTTCATTTAGGATGCTACTTTGTCCGTCAATGTTACACAAACAGAAATAAAAACCCTGCAAAATGCTTTAGCTTGGCTCATCCCCAACTAGAATAGAACCAGCAAAATGCTTTGTGGCACAGAAACTACTTATTAGTCATCTGGTTAAGGCTTTAGACCTGTATCATTCATGCAGTGTAAATCTCTTAATACGGAGGTATAGGAAAAGCTGCTAATCTTGATGCGAGGAATTATATCCGTGAACAATTCCTTCCGTCTCAACAAAGGCTAACTCTACCAAAAAATCACCTCGATATCAGATAGGGTGACAAAAGTTCTATGAACCAGTGCCACATACGAGAATAACATTTATAAGATCTGGTGATAGGCCGTAACATTGTTCATGACTACTCAAAAAGAACCTATAAAATTATCACAGTTTTTATAAAGCCAACACAGGACCTTAAAGTTCAATATTGCAGTTTATAGTGTTCCAACAGGTATTGTTTCATGATCAAAAAGCCAAAACACCAAGAAACAATACCTGTGCGACTGAACCTGTCTAATTTAATACAACCTCAAAATAATCAGAGTGGAATAGACAATACACCTAAAAAGGAAGAGCCTAAAAAACCAAAATTCCCATTAAATCTGAACCGACAGAAGATATTGTGACACACAAACACTTTGAAATACACTCCCTCTTTCCCTCAGAACAATAGAAAAAAATATTAATGACTTGTCCTGATCGAGATTAGTGGTTTTTGCCGTTATTGTTGAATTGGTCAAATACATAAGCTCATCATTAGAAGGATAATGCAAAATCTATTGTATTGGGCCGGTCTCACCTATGATAAGTAATAAGTCAAATAAAACACCTATATCTGGCACCTTTATATGATATAGAAAGAGTCAAGCAAAGACAAAATCGGATACCTGAGTCTAGTACCTAAGAGGTCTTAACGAATGTGGCGAGTAAAGAATAATCTTGGAAGAGGAAGCATAATCGACCCTACTCATCGGACAATTTGTTTGTCTTGGAAATCTGTTTTGGCTTTTTCTGTATTTTCTGATTTCCCTATTGGAGTGAGAATAAGCCTTAGCTTGACAAATGCACTCTGTAAAGGCCATGGTTGTATTGACAAACAGTTTAAACAATTATTTCTTTTAAGCTTATCACTGCAAGGTGAATCACTTGTCGGCAATGCAGGCTTCAAGATCTTTACCATTCACTCAGACTCGTTTTTCTTTTATCATGCAGTGATGTAATATTGGCCGACCACTTCAGAAGAAAACTCCCTTATCCCTAGCAACAAATAGTGGACAATCACTCAGTATCAATATCAGGAACTAAATATCACAGACGTGTGCCACAGGTGGAAACAATAGACAGGTATTCGAGTCTGGTCAGTGAAAGTGGCGGCCCCTGGGTGCCGTCTTGTGAAGAGAATCCGACCCTGATAAGACCTGTCAGTATCGAGTTCCGTCAATCGGGCCACTCTACTATGGCCTAGAGACTGGGAGCCCGGTCAATTGTCCATCCCTCCACTTCCTTATAATCAGCTGATTACTGGTGTGAAATATACAGTGTTTAACTTAGGTATCTTTGGAGTGAACCTGATACAAGTGTTTACAGACCATGACCAGTCAAATTAATTTAGATGTCTCATAAACTGACAGTGGAACACTTTCATCATGAACTTTCACCTAGGAATTCAAATCAAAAGATTTAATACTCTGACAACATCATGTAACTTTTGAGTAAAGATACCATTTCAAAAGGAAAGATTTATACTAATTCATTTATATGTGTTGCTAAGCACAATACAAGGGTCCCAATACACTATATGGACTTCAAAAACAGTGAAAAATAATGGACTTTTGAGCAACTATACACAGTGACCCAACCTTATTATCAAAATAAAGTGTACTCTATCTAACAGCAAACAAAAGATTGGACAATAATTCCCTCAAGTAAACTTTTCATTTTCTAAGGTAACATTGATTCCCGCAGTAATTCCTGCATTATCTCTGTCTTTTGGCCTGTACATGGACAATGTTTGGGTTATAAGGAATTCTAATTCCTCCCATCGACCTAACCCTATTGTTTTACCTTGCTAGGCAAGGCGGAAGAGGGGGTCTTTAAGCTTACATGAGCTTCATGTTTGTTCTCTGACAAATCCATTTTGATCCTCGACTCATGAGAGCAATTTTAACACCTTGAGATTGCAAATTATTGATGGGAATTTGAATATTAGTCGATTTCAGCTTTGCCAGGTGAAAATGAATTGTGGGTTTTAATTGACTACATTGTTGAAACAATGAAGGGATCCTAGTTTCCAAAACACGAGAAAAATAGCACATGGCCATGTGTCCTTATAATTCAGTGAAATTTTCTTTTATGAGCATTTTACCAAAATAAATGACATACAATCTGAATTCTATTTATACATACTATTCATCAATTTTTTCGCTAAAAAATGAAATAAAAACTAACCCCAAAACTAGCTATGATATATTTTCTTCCACAGCTAAAAATATTTTATGTGCAAGATTACATTCTCTTTTTTTTAAAACTGAAAATGGTGTAAAGGATAAAGTGTCTTGATTACAATAGACTATTATCTATAATATCAAACTGTTTTAAAAAGCAAACACATGTAAGTTTTGTTGAAAAAAGTTTAGAAAATCCAACTGAAATTCTTAAAGAGATATTTAAAGTTCACAAACATTCACTATTAGAATTACATAATTTTTATAATTTTTTTCCTCTGTCATTTAACTGAGCCATCTGACACATGCCTATGAGTAATTTGTCTCGATATAATTGATGTGCCCACAAACGAACAGTTTGGGAATCTTTTAATCCAGAAAATCACTTACCCATCTACGTGAACACTGTGCTAATCCTTATTATTCAAGTGAACAGAAAATTTCAAATTATCCTCCACTATTCTGTATTGCACGCAAGATAAATGCCCCTACATGCTCACTGAAGAAAAAGAAGGTTACACAACCCAAATAAAAGATGCAATCTGTGACAAAAACTACAGTTTTTAACATTACAGTCATAATTCTAACACTTCAAAGGTATACCCCAAATATTTAGAGTTAATAAAAACATAGACTACACATAGCCCTAAGGTAGTGTTGATATGAGATACATGCATGACTTAATTATCACAAACATATTGACCATCCATCATAACACTACAACACAAAGGTGTAAAAATTTATATCAAGCCTAATCTCTTAACAATTAATTCATGTAGAAGATGTGAAATTTACAGCTTTTGTACACTTAAAAGGCCTGGTCTGCCTCAGGCAAGAGTTGTCTACCCTGACCAAACATACTTTTTGGGGGTGGGTGTCTTTGATGTGAATTAAACCTATTTGTAACAGCTAGAATCAATCAATAATGATATTAACACCTCTGGTAGCTCACATTCTTAGCAAAGGAAGTGGTACCTAGGGTTTTGAAACAGAAGGAATTTGAGAAAAAATTCTCAGAGGACTGTCATATCAGACTTCATTATTGTAGTATTAACTCTCTGTAAACAGGGGCGTTTCAGGGCTACTTTACCAGATTTTCTCTGACAGGAATGCTTAAGTTTCATCCTTAAAATATGATCCGCTATTGTTTTACATAGTTTATGAACTTTGGTGAAAAAGAGGAGCCTGAGAATATGCAAAATAACACCTCTAGCATTATACTAATTGGGGTTTGATTTCCTCTTAAAATATGAACATATCACATATAGAATGATAAAAACAGTTAAAACTCAAAGAAATGAGCTGACTGTACCATCCCAATGTACACATGATCGCCACTTCTATTTTATACAATTTTCCATCCTGTTGAAGCATAGGCAAGGATTAATTTTCTCCTCTAAGGTCCCACTGCCCTTTTTGTTTTTGAAGGACAAGATGGCAGCGGTCAGCAACACAAGCTTCCCTTCTTCCCTCCCCACAGGAACTCTCTTCACGTGCCCAGCCACAATGGCCCATCTTATGCCTGGGCCCAGGGCTCTGCCAGTAGAGGACCGACTTGCCAATTAGTGAAGTATCTCTTTCAGTGTCCTACTGTGCTCCCCATACTTCTCTGTGAACAATAAGGACTTACCTGGGGCTCTTAATGATTGTTTGTTACTGTTTTTCTCTAGTTTTGTACAGGCTGTGTGCATGGCAAGGGTATCAGCAAACACAGTTTAACCAGACAATTATCTGTGTACAAATGATACCCTTGCCACCTTAGATTGTCAGTGCAAACACTAAACAGGGATAGCAGTCGTCCTATAAAACACTACTTGGTGTACGGTACACAGAAAACAAGTCTGCTGCAGTGCAGGTCTTTTATTGCAACATCAGACTCAGTGGCATATTCTCTACCTTTTAACCATTTCTCAATTTCAAATACATGGCAGAAAAAAATTCATTTTGAACTACTTAAAATTTTGAATGTGATCGAGCTACTGAGAGAGAGAGAGAGAGAGAGAGAGAGAGAGAGAGAGAGAGAGAGAGAGAGAGAGAGAGAGTGAGAGAGAGAGAGAGAGATTATTCATGTATATATATTTCTTTGCAAAAAATAAATGACCTCTATCAGTTTTAATTAAAAAAAATATGATTTAAAACAAGGAAACTTTACTGTATAAGTTTAGACAGTGTAGAGCAAACAAAAACTTGTTAGCTTATGCAAATCCATCCATCAACCACCAGGGATAAAGTCCTCAACAAATTTATTAATAAATTTCACCATTTGTTACAGCGGCCAACTGTTAATAACCAACAGAGCTTATGTGAAAATAATAGAAAGCCACCCAGCTCCAGTATTCATGGACTGAAGGGGCCTCTCAAGACGAAGAATTTCCTACAAAGTCCACCCTCAATATAGAGGGAGACGGAACATAACCCACGGACAGAGGCAGATTAGAAGCTATCAAACCGCCATCTATCATCATCTCTGTGACAAAAACATGTCACCTCGTTAAAAATTTACACCATTTTAAACAATTTGAGAGTTCAGAAGGTCGGCTGATAGATGGGGGTTCCTGGGCCCTTCTTGCTCTAGGACGAAAGTGAAGATTACCACGCAGTAACCAGGAAACTCCTCCCTTTCATCTTCTACTTAGGCCTTTAAATTGAGAAAAAATTTCAATTTCAGCTACCTACTGTCATAGCATAGATAAGAATTAAAAGGAACTGCAGAAGACTACCAGCAATTGACACAATTCCTAATTCATTAAAAAGATCAGGAGATGAAACTTTGGCTCTTTACTCCTGAATGCCCTTTGGTCAAAGATACCAATAGTTTAAATGTAAATCATAGAGGTTATATGAATCTGACTGTAATATTCCTATCTAAAACAAAGAAGTTTGGTAAGTTCTGCAACACATAGGTTAACATTGCAATACATTTCAGGCTCTGTTGCTTATATATTGTATCAATAAAATATCATATATACATGTAACCTCTCTATATGAGAATCAGTTGATATATATTGCAACCCACCCTGGCCAGCTAAGAATCTCATCAAATATATGAATAATCTTCGAAATTTACTTTCAAAAAAAGTTTATTACATCTACAATAATTTTTGATGTACCAAACAAACCCTAGCCTATATCAAAATGTACTAAATAACTCACTTTTTGAGATACATTCAATTTGAATTTTATTACAATTTTATACTGAAAATAGATCTCTTCATCATCAAATATACCAGTCTGATATTGTTTGATTGTGCTGCCCAGGGCATAGTATTTATCATAAGTGTTTCTATAGATCAGATTCTAAACCTTTGATTCAATTCAATGAGAATCAACACAAAGTAAAAAAAATAGCAACACTAGTACATGCAGGACTAAACTGAACTACCAGGCCTGTCTGCATCATGTGCATATTGACACACCTGAGGTGAGTACAATTTCTGTTGACATGATGCAGATCAGGACAGATTCAAAAACAGGCCAACCGTTGGTCATACTGACATGTGATTAGCCCTCGGCCTTGCACATCAAATAAAATCGCAGTGTTCATCCATAAAATATGTAGATGAGACCAGTACAATAGCTCTGTGTCCCAATACACAGACTGCCCTTTCAGGTAGAAATTGTCAGAACAATAAGATATTAGCAGATAAGAGGGTTTACTCATTACCGATTTGTGTGTATTAATCTGATATAAAACTGTAAGGTCTGGTCCTAAGACCCAGGGCCGGAGGCCACACAGTGCCTGCAATGTACACCTGGTGGTCGACAAAGTACCAAAAACACAGCCTTATGTGAATATCTAAAATCTTTGCTAAGTTTTTTCCCAGCAGGATTACACTGGAGACTATAGGGTTACTGTGGATAATGACATTTGCACAAAATTTGATAAACAATATGGTCATGACGTACTTGTAAAAATATCAGCCAATATCAGACATGATACCCTCATCTACATTAGATTATGCCCCCTTATTACCCCCCCCCCCCCCCCCCCCCCCCCCCAGCCCATTCAATAAGGTAACATGTAGATTGTCCTTTTAACTACAATTTGTAGCCTGTATAAGTTGGACAAGAAGATGTCTTACCTTTTGTCTCTGTATCACATTTCCTAAGTCCCTTCTGTGTCTGGTGCAGCTGCTTCACAATTTGACCCTCCTGCTGCAATACAAGTAACAATTACAGTTATCTGGAGTGCAGTAGAAATATAGGACAGCAGAGATCTCCAACCAATGAACACAGTCAATAATGATAAGTTATCAACTCCTTCAAGATATAGGCAGATAAACTGTACACAGACATTTATTTTTGTCTTGCATGTTGATAAGGATTCGTCATTTCAATTTTATTATTTCTTTTAATTTATATATTGATCTATCTGCTAAAATGATTCTCCTATTACATAACACGGGATTCATTTCAAAGAGAATCCCAGATGCATTGATATCATTTGGGTGTAGTGTACTGTATCCATTACCCGAAGCACTTTATAACATAGAAAAGTACATCCTTTTACATACATGGGAAATGTTTTCTCCTCTAGAGGTACATAAGTACCCCTAAAACATGTATGTGCTGGTATTTTTCCCACAAGAATAAAAAAATCTATGTATCTTACTACCATACATGCCTAATTACATGTAGATCAAGGGTACATGCAAATTTACAAAAACATTGCTTGCTGACTTTGAGGTATAGTAATAAATCATTTTATTTATATACATGTAAGTATAACACTTATAATGACATTAGTTGACATAAAAGTACATGAACTTGTATCTCAAACTGACCTTGCCTAGTTGACCATACTCACACAAGTACATATACTACTCAGATTATTATTGTAACATTAGTTGTCCTTGAAGTACATTAAATAGTAATGTATCCTACAAGTATCTTGCCCTGTTGAACTGCAGGTATATGAACATATATGCATGACCTTGACTTTCAGGAGATTGCTCCCGTACATCTCTATGACCTTGCCTATCACTGGAATTGCCTTGACATAACTATACACCTCATAAATGCTCAAATAGAAATAGTCAGGCATAAGTATCAGCGGAGTCTCTGATTGAGTAAATAATTTCCATCACAATTGACCACTGCATGTTTAAATTTGACATTGTTTCTGCCTTTCAAAGTAATGAGCTGGTCAATGACTTGATATCACTATAATATATCTCACTATATATACTAAAGTTATGTACAATAAACTTAAGTATAGTCAGTTACTAGTAGTTGAGCTTTGGAATCAAGAGTACTGTTGCAGATCAAATAAACTTGAAATATTTTAATCAAATTGTAATTTGTTTCCCTATTAAACAGGTTGGGACCAATTGCCCAAATGGGAGATAATAGCCCGTTTCGGATATAATAGCCCAAATGGGATATAAATTTAAAGTGCAAAAAGCCAAAAAAGTTGATTTTGAAATTTTTTATATAAATCCGCATTAATGTGTATCAAATGCAACAACTTCTGGTTAAGAAGTTTTTCTATATGTCTATAGTTTGTAAGATTGATCCCCAAGAAGTTTTGGATAGCTTATACTGAGGGATCAATCTCCGTAATAGGACTGTTACAGAAAAAGTTGTTTACCAAAAGTTGTAACATTTCATCTATTCTAATGCGGATTTATATCAAAAATTTCAAAATCGAAAATTTTTATTTTTTGCACTTTAAATTTATATCCCATTTGGGGTATTATATCCCAAACGGGCTATTATATCCCATTTGGGTGATTAAACCTGTTAAAATACAAGTAAGCAACAACATGTATGGTATATGTACATGTACATCAATATTCTATAAGAATGCAAGTAGTTGGGTTTCAATGATTAATTCAGAAGTCTCCACATTAGGGGTGCAAATTAAATTTGTAAATTTGAAACTTTTACATCAATGCTTGAAATTTTCCCACAGAATACTATCTGTCACACATAAAACAATGATATATATGATGTTCAAACTGCCTCTCTCTGCATGCATGTATACACTAACTGCTCTTTAAAGCTTCTCTTTAATGTGGGGAAGTTGTTGTATTCCTTGTTTGACACTGCTTATCTGGGGTAAATCTGATACAGTGTCAAGAAACCCTACCCTGGGTTCCATTACCACTACCCCTGGTACCTCCAATATAAAAAAAAAGTAAAGGAAAAAGAAAATGACTGCTTATTGATCAATTGAAGACAATGAGAATGTTTCTGACATGTCTCTGTTGTTTCATAAATCTACAGTAGGGCCTTAATATTAGACCAGCCATCATTGGTCCCACTTTGTTTGATAAATCTACAGTGGAGCCTTGCTAGTAGTAAACACTCTTGTCCCAACTAAATCCATTAGATCAATAAAGTATCCAGATACTGTAAACCAACTTAACATCTTTCAAAAATCAGTTTCCCTTAAATTTCAACTGGAAATTGATGCATCAACTATTAAACCCCAACAGAATATTTTTTCATTCATTTATATAAGATTATATATGTCCTCTTTTAGTCATCAATCTTATACAGTTTTTAAATAAGTGTGATCAGATTCAATAACATGTGTATTTGGAATTAAGAAAAATAGTAAAACATTAATTAATTATAATTCTTCATTTTAGACCCACCCCCTCCCCCAATCTCGAACAATAAGATTTCAATTTCGCATATTGGTTTCCTTTGGTAATTTAATATGTACCCGGGAGTAAAACCAGACATAATCATGGCTATCTAGAAAATCTCCTCAGATTTAGTGAAACATTTTTATCTGATCTCAAAATCAGACGGAAAAAGGGGGGAGAAAGTTCATTTTTACGTGTGCATCGTTAGGGAACTACACAGACGACTCTGTCCTTATATCAACTCAGTCGCTTGTTAAAGGTGTATCAACAGAGCCCATTAGAGAGCTCAAACTGAAATATCATCTCCATGATTGTATGGACACAAGCAGGCAACTGGAAAAAAGTGGAATTAAAATCTAAATAATTTTTTTTTTCAGTAACAAAATTCTATCTCTGGTGCCTTGATGTTACTTGTGATTAAAAAGATAGGTTACAAAACTGATCTGTGTATAGTTATATGAATTGGCATAATTTGATGGCTGCAACAGAAATATATAGGTCTGGGACCTCAGGTTCTGTATTTTTTTTCCCCCATGTCAATAGGTCATATAGAATAATAACTCTGCAGGATCAAATGACTAAATGGTTGTATTTAGTAGGTTTGAATTAAAATAAAAACAGCTTTGTGGTAGAACAAATCAAGCTGTAATTAAAGATGAATCAAGAGAGATAAGAAGTTACGATTTAAACCAATGTATTGACGCGCAGTTTAAGCGTCCCCTTATTTTTTCAAATTAAAAAAAGAATTCCCGAGAAGATTGCTTAAAATCGATAGGTGTTAAATTCAGTGAGATAGACTGTGAAATCACACTTAGTCGCTGATCTCCATCAAATCAAAAATTAAATCAAACTTGATAATAAGCCCAGGTAGAATGTGCTCTGCTGGGGTGAATGTGATGGTCTGGGGCCCCCAGAAGTCATTGTAAATGGGGACTCAGGTATGAAAACTCTACTGTATCAATCAAGACCTATTTATCACCTTCATTTGAAAATCATCACATGAAAATCTGATATTAAGTGGAATTAAACCTTCAATAAGATTAGGTAAACCCGATAGCTTGAAGGGAGCTCTTTGGCAGAAGAAGGAAAGAATATATAGATCATCACAGGTTGACAGGTTGAGGATATTCCCGACTGATTTCTAACAATAGTTTTGTCTCCTTTTGACTATGATGCATGGGATATTTATATGAATTACCTAATGCTAAGTTAAAATTTGTACCCCTTCTGAAAAATAAATGAATGATCATAATTTGAATATTTCTGAGATCTTCCTAAAATTTAATTCATGAAATAAATAAACTGTAATACATTTACATGAAATATATTTTGAACATCATGAATAAATCTACTAACTCAGTAGGAGTGTAAGAATTTGAAAAAAGAGTTAAGACAGTAGGCAAAACACAGCACAGAATGCAAAAATGGGGAATTTATTCCCCAATAAAGATATAATTGAATGACATTCTCCCTGGAAAGAGGAGGACTATTTCGCAACTCAATTGGCCCACTATCCCCTTGTTTATTTAACACTGACTTTTAATATGCCACTTTTCAATTTACAAGTAGAAACGAGGCAAACATATCAATTTTCCCTGATCTTTCTTTAGTCTGTAGAGACGGGGCACCCCATTCAGCTTGATGGGTGTTCCTTGTACCCATAGTTCTAAGTTTTCCAACAACAAGCCCTTTTTTCCCATCAGTGTCAAAAGTCACAATGCACGAGAGCTGGGGCCGAGGTGTTTGTATGGGGAGACTGACACTATGGGCGACATAAAACTGCACCATCAGTCCGGACCTTTGTTACAAGTCTATGTAATATGGTAGTTTAAGTAAGCAGCGAACAGAAGGGCTACACAAACCTTGCCGTGATTTCGACGTTCTTTTAATTAACTTTCTTGTTTGTTTGGCTTCTACAATCATGTTCCTTGTCTGAAATTGGAAAAGTATAATTTTCATTTGATAGTTTCCTTGCTTTTCAAAATTTGCTAACAAATATGTTAATATCAATATTTACATTTTATTAATATAAATTTGTGTATATAGTTATATACAAACAGACTCTGTTTTTTTTTTAAATATTGTACATATGTTGCTTACTTTTTTACAATTAAGTTGAGGAAAATTTTAAAATATGATTATAGACTGAGGTATAATTAAAAAACTGAATTTTACAGAGCGTTCAATACACTAAAAGCTGTGAGTTAAATATGTGAGTTAAATAAATAAAATCAATATTCCTTTGTAAAAAGTAAACCAGTATGTACAAAGCAATAATGTAACATTTTTAAAAATCACCTTGAAAAAAAGAAGGCGAGATAACATATATACTAAAGATCAGCACAAGACATTTTTCCCGTCTGTTTTCCTTTAATGAAACTCAACACTTTTCAACACTTTAATGATCGTTGCTCTTCATCAGAAATCTATCCGAAGAATTCATTGAGATAGTTTTAACAAGAAATTCCAATTGCCTTACCAACTCTATACAAATGAGTGCAAAAATCTTACAAAACACCTATCTGTTATGCAGGGCTTTCTTACCGACTGTTTTTCTAATGATTAGCAGGTGATCAATCTCCAGCCATTAAAATTTCGGCTGTGTTATCTCCCCTTCCCCCCATTGTCGGTGCTGACAGCCCACCATTATTCTGTCAGTAGAGATGCAGCTTTAATTGCACACTTGGTGTGGGAGATGGTTGCTAGGGTGTCATCATCGATGGATGAGAAATCAGTGGACCGTGACCAGCAGTCTGCCCTTTGTCATCATTCAGTAGCACTAGTGCTGATGTACATGTAGGATAGTACTGCATGATGTAGGAATCAAATACACTCACTGTATAACCAGTGAGTGACTGGTTTCTAGCATCTGGAAATAAAAAAAAAATACAGTTAACAAAATACAGTTTGATGGTTGTGGCCATTTTTAGACTACCAGTATATTAATCTCCTTGAGAAAAAGAGCTCTGAATAAATATAAAAGAAAACATCCAAATTTCAAAGCTATTTTAAACATGAAATTTTAACAGTTTACTAAAATATCATAGCAAGATCATCTGATGGATAATGTGTTGACCATCAAGCCTCCTTATATATGATATGATGCCACGAATAATGATGCAAACTGGCGTACATGTTACTCCCCCCCCCCCCCCCCCCCCCACCCACCCACCATATCCTTCAACCGGTACTGATTTTCATTGGCATCCAATAAAACTCCTTTACTGACCAATTTTCTATCCTCTATCATTGTAAAATTAGCCAAATATGTGTATGTCAGTCATTGTATAGTTCACTAAATTACTAAAATTCTTATTAATGATTTACCAAATTGTTTCACCAAACTAAAGTATATAATATGACAATTTTAAAACTGTAGCTATAATTTTGATTGATCGATATGTTCAATTGGTGGAGAATCATTACTAATCTCAAACACATGCATCCATGGCTGATCATTGTTTACAAATGTGAACTGAGTTAGTATAAAAATAAATCAATTTGTCTTTGAAGTTAAGATAAGAAACCTTGAAAGATGCATTGTATATCAAACATTTACAAACCTTGAAATCTTTAAAACAAGAAAAAGGAATTTCAACAATGTAGTATACATAGTTTTTAACAAATTTAAATAACAAAGAGCCAACTTATGCAAAAAGTCATTATCATTTAAAATGTATTTGATCATCTTTGAAATAACATGAGAAGACATGCATTTATACCTTTCACCCTTTTATATCCAAGCATTTTCAAAATCTTCCATGAATTTGCATAAATACTTTTGGTTCCTTGTTTTAAGAGCTTACCCGAATTCCAACCTTGTGAACATTTTTTAAAGATGTCTTCAAGGATATAGATCAGCATTGTAAAATATCAGGTAAAATGGAAATAAAAGTGAATCATATCTGATAGCAATGTCTGTATTTTGAGATTTTATGATGTCAGAATGCCAAGTCATTATAGATGTGGTTTTTTAAACCTAAAAAACAAAGGCCCCCCACTGACTCAAACAATCGTATGTTGAAACTAAACAAGTTTTGTACGTTTGACCAATCAATCAATATTGTTTTACAGCAAAAATAAATAAAAAAGGTGGGAACACCTGCTTATTAATTGGGATGGAAGTGAGCAAACTATTCTTCTCAAAAGACACTGATAGTATACATGTTTTCTTTTGTAATTTTAAATATGATATCATCTTTCGTCACCTACAGCCCCATACATAATGTACCACGCACAGTATCAGAATAAATAAGAATGTGAAATATTTTTGTCAATGCCCTTGTTCAACACTCAGAGCAATATTAATTTTAGCATTGTCCAATATCCTGAATCAATTTAATCCCAGTGTCATAACATCATCAAAAATCCTGTTTTCTGACCTTTGAACATCTGTTCAATTCCTTTCAGTTACTTTGAAAACAAAACATATCCCATATGGCAATTCATTAACGTTTGGTATTTTTCGGAACTTTCAGTACTTTGATTTTAATAATTTCATGTATATACACATGTATATTTACTCCTAATACATGTAGCTGCAGGTCTGTAGCTCCCGTTCTGAAAAATTTCGGATGGACGACCTGGGCATCCATCTGAATTTTTTCAGACCGGGAGCTACAGACCTGCAGCTAATTACTTCTTACCAATGAAATTTTTTTTGTACACAAATCCAATGAGAATTATATCATCTTGAGTTTGATAATTGAATTGGTATAATTTTGTTTGATATATCTTTTTAATATACTGTTACAAGTTTGTACATAACAATATAGATAATTTATTAGTGAGAAATTATGAAGCATATATCCTGTGTGTGTATCTGCATCTGCAAAATAAAACAGATGAAGGAATTTAATCAGTAACCAAATCTTTATACATACACATTAAATGAACAGGATACATGTATATAGATACATATATAATCTCATACATTGATTATGTGGGTGTTTTTTCTTCTTTTTTTTTTCAATTTCAGACAACCTAAGCTTAAAAAAAAATAATCGAAACATTTCAAATAAATTTAATCAAAATTTAAATTCTACAGATTCAAAAAATGTATGGAAGAAAGTGATTGCTTCATATACACTTCAATGAAATGTTAGAAATCTTTATTATCCCATCATCAAAAGAAACTGAAAGGATTAAATCTTTTCATGTTTGCTTTCCCAAGCCAGCATTAAACTTCATTTGTTATAGCTACAGTCTTTAGGAGCTTGTAATTTGTACTGTCTATTTCTAATCCCAGTAGGGGAACACTTTAAAATGGCCGAAACTCTAACCTTTCTGATGTTCAAAGGCAAAAAAGTATTGTTGAGATGTTCATCTTTTTAAAGTGGGGTTTTGAGGTAATTTCTGGCCAATCATTTTGATATGCTGTCTTGGACTCTGGCCTACAATTATAGGAGAAAGGATTTGGTGATGTGCATGCTGGAGAGCAGACTTTATGGTAAATCATATATCCCAGGGGATGCTTCAATTACCCTGCAAAAAAACCACAGGACAAAACAATTAAAATACCCCCCAGTTACAACCATCATTACAACTGTAAAGTCCCATATATCAAAATACCTAGCTATATCTGAATGACATAGATTGTCAAGAAGGTGAAATTGTAGACATATTTTTAAAATACTCTGATCCTATCATGGTAAAATCGAAAAAAGATGAAATTTGAACCTTAATTGGAAGAGAGGTCTAAATATCCAGATATTTTCAAAGATAAGGACAATGTAAACACTCAAAAACTGACTCCATTAACAAAGGGTTTTTTTTGTCAGGGTGGGGAAAAGTGTGACCCTGTTTAATAATTCACTGATGAAGTGTTAAAAGATATCTGGTACAAAGCTTTTAAGTGAAAGAAACAACAAAGAAAAAAGTAATATAAGAACATCTCTTAGATCAGTAAGTATCAAATATATACAATATATAAATATAGAAAAAAGGCATAATCTCTCTCTCTCTCTCTCTCTCTCTCTCTCTCTCTCTCTCTCCAAAACCCCAAACAGAACAACTCTACCAAAATAAAAAAAATAATGGATTGGATGAGAAAATTAAATATAAAAAGCCTTTTTTAAAACTATATACTAATGAAGATATCAAATTATATAATTTAATTGTTGATGGAAAGAAAGGAAAATGTCCTTGGTAATCAGGACCAAAGTAATATATATCTTATGACAAAAGGATTTAATAATTTATAATTCTCTTTCATATATGCTTGAAATATCAGACAGATGAGGAAAAATTTTGTTCTAATTACTCTGTAAAGTTTTACTGAATTTTTGAGGATGAATCCACAGTAGCTGGAAATGTCTCTTACAATTTATCAAAATCACATGTATGAATATTCTACTAATCAGCAGAAACTACCACGATTTGAGCTGGTGTGATGACTAAACAAAAAATACCCTAACATTGTTTAGTGAGATTCTGTTTCTATTAACTTTTCTATAAACTGGTGTCCATCAGTAACATTTTATACCAGGGGCAAACTTGACAAAATATCCTCTTTCTCTCTCTTGAGACAGCGGATTAGTCAGAAGTGGACTTGAGAAACAGGACAGTAAATAAGGTTGTCACCAGCGAAGCGCCCCTGATCTGACTCAGGCCGCCAGAATTAGAGGCAAACATTCACCTCCACTGGTAGCTGACAACTGAAACAGCTAAAGTAATCGCTAGAATAAACAAACACGATATTCTTCAAACTCTAGAATTGCAACTCATCCTTTAGGAGGACAACCAATTAGACATGGATTTAAATTTTTTTCACGCCTGGATTCCCATCAAATCCTACAAGATATAGGCCGTACCTGGCATAATGTCGATTTTTTTAATGTTAAATTTCCAATCAAATAAAACATCAAAAGTAAAACTTTTTATCAACCTGAAATTTTTCCCATTCTCATTTCCTGTAAAAAAAAAAATGCAACAAATTACGACAGGTCTTAATTTTTTTTAACTTAATTTTTTTTCATTTCAATTCATAAACCAAACAGCCAATTATACTGTATACCAAAGGCTGATGTTGAATCACTTGTGTTTTTCACAAGTTCATTTTCCTACCATTCGTGATTTACAATTATCATTGAGTTTTCTCAGATCATTTCAAGTTAGTATATGATTCTGATTACTGAACTTACATCTGAAGTAAAATTTGAAAGATTATGTTTAATTTTTATATAACTTGTGTGCAAATACAGATGTTAAATTAAATTATCAAATAACACTTTTCATATCTCGAGGATGTTGTTTATATACACTAGTAGATTATAGATTTGAAATAAAAATTACTCTCCAGAATTTAAAAAAAAAAAAATTTAAGATTCAAAAGCAAATTTCAAAAATATATTATTTTATTTCAAAATAATTTTCATTAATAATGATAATATTAATGTTGTGCATATCTGATGACTTTTAAATAAATATCGTATAAAATCTTAATGGACAAAGGGAAGTAAATCTTAGACTGAATCTGGGTTGGTAAATATAAATGATATTGTGAATGAAATGGGGCAATCTTGTCAAAAACTCTTTGAATGTATAAAAATATATATTTAAAGGTGAATCATTATTTTAATTAAGTCAACTGATGATCCCTATTTGTAATTTGAAAAAAATACAGAGTTTCAATCATATTTTTTCTCAAAATGAATTCGTTAACATTGACATTTAAAACTATGCATACTGGGATCAATCCTATTGAATTCTGCACAATACGAGAAGTCACATATTTTCCCCAAATTCATTTTCTTATTATTAAAACCAGTCTTCTTAGCAAACACAGACCTAATTCTTTCCACTATATACAACCTGATGCCATTCACATCTTACATTGGGTTTTACTTTATTATTTGTACTTTCTGCGTAGAAAGGCAATGTTTGCTCTAAGGAAAAATATTAGAGGCATGCTACTTAATCATGAAACATTATTATTGCTTTTTGACTGTTATGTTGGTGGTATTATTGATTATGCAACAGAAATTTGGGGCTCTCATAAAGGTAACAATTTGAAAAGCTGCATCTTGATTTTTGTAAGCAAGCCCTGGGTGTGATGAAAAGGTCTAATTTTAATGCTGCTTGTGTATGCAGAGTTAGGTAGATTACCCCTTACTACAAGAAGGCTTTTTTCAATTTTAAAATTTTGGAAAGATGTGTTATAAAGTAATAATTGTATTATCCAAAAGTGTTATGAAGAAATGTAATTAACTGCGAATTGCATGGACATAAAAACTGGGCTTCTGGTGTAAAGAAAATTTTAAATGAAATTGGGTTCAATGATATTTGGAATAAACAAACACTTGATTCACTTACTCTAAAAGTCATAAATCAACGAATCGCAGACCTGGCTAAACAAGATTTTTAGTAAAATAGAAGATTCGCAGAAATGTCATTTTTATAAACAGGTAGTTGGTGGATTTTATCACCAATGTTACCTTAGAAAGTCACTTTCTGTAAAATTTCAACAATGTATATCGAAATTAAGATTGTCTTCCCATCGTCTAGCAATCGAAACTGGAAGGTACAATAATACACACAGAGGCCAAAGGAACTGTTTTTCATGTAAAAGCTATGTTGAAGATGAATTCCATTTTATCTTAGTGTGCCCAGTATATATCGAATACCGCAAAAAATATATTAAAAAGTATTTTTTATGAGAAACCATCGATGTTCAAACTGCTGCAATTGTTTAATAACGAAAATTTTAAAGATATGTGTAACCTCGGCAAATATATTTACTTTCGTGTGAAGTTAAGAACCAATATCTGTAGTTAAGTTTAGATGTTGTTCATTTGACATTTCCCCTTTACTTATGTCATATTTCATATCTATGTATGTACCAGGGTCTCCTGTAAAACACACACTTCTGTTACTTTATTATGTTCTTGTATAATCTGATGAGCTGAAAAGCTTAAAGAAATAAAGAATGAATTGTATTTATATGTAATCATAATTATTATATGTCGTGCCCCACGAGGACCTGATTTGGAAATACAATTCTATTCTATTTTATTCTAGTATTCTATTCTATTCATAATTAACATCTATTTGCCTTTGTTTTGAAAATAGACCTCACCTGCCCCAATACAGCCTCTGTATGACACCAAGGAATTAAATAATTCTTCCCAAAAGGCGCAGCCTAAACTCTGAACTCTCAATTGGACCCCTTCCTGTCAAAGATTTGACCAGATTGAATCTACTTTTATATCTTAGAAAGCTTATATATTGTATTGTTCCTAGTTATTTCGTTTTTGAGAGGAAGATTTAAAAAAAACAACCCCTTTTGATAATTTTCAAATTATCTCTCCTTGAAATTAGAGGGAGTCTGATCACTTTATATGTGTGTTTTCTTAAATTTTAACATTTTTTTAATTTTCATAACCCAAGTCAATATCGCAAAATATTTACATTTTCCAGTGTCCTTGTCTGTGATAACACTACAAATCGATTTTATAATGTATAGTGCACTAAATTTCATCAATTACTATCTTAATATGCTAAAAATTATATAAATTTAAGTAATAAGGGATCATTCTTTGAATATTGTGAATTGATCAAATACGGTAGGGCGTGGTCAAATCTATCATAAAGACGTATTTGAGCACCTCGTATTTACTCAAAGAATGATTCCTTACTTTAAATTTCAAAAATATGCGTGTTTCATAGACACCATCTTTCTGATTGCGAAACTGGAATCCGTTTTATGAAATATTATTTATAAAATATATTATTTATAAAATGTTCTTTTTAATGTTTATCTCTAGTTTTCTTCAATGTTTGGTTAAATTGCACATTTTATTTCTTTTAAAAATATTACAATGTTTCTCCAACTTAATTCCTCTTGCACTGTCCCCCAGCGTCACCATTTCCAAAATCATCAATGTTTTAATGATCAACGTCCGTATCGTCACACACAGTCGCCATTTCCTTCACCGTCTCCATTAGCGACAATGTGGTATCATTATCTTGAAACTTCCATCTTCATTTTTCTCCGCTGCGCACGCATTTCTGTCAGCCAATAGTCTGGTGCATCTTACACGGTCCGCCAAATCTTCTGTTGTTTCCGCACACTTCATTGGGATACTTCTTAATAACCATTTCTTAATTACACATAACTATCTAAAGTACTATCAACACATAATTATACTAAAGTACAAGTAATCTTAAAATAATAATGAGCAATATATATCAAAATACATGTGGTACTGGCAAGTAGTTCTAGCCAACTCTAACTATAATCACCCTGCATCCATCAACACAATATATACACGTAAATTTCTAATAGGCATAAAACACATATAAAACACAAATCTAAACAAATCATAAAACAACAGAACCTATCAGGTTTATTCTTAGTTTTACCTGTGACACTCTCCCCAGAGCTCTGTCTCTAAGGGGTATATCCAAGTACCATACATGTCCGGAGCTCTCCTTATTCTGGTTGACCTGCGAGGTTCATTACTTTCCGTCGTATAGGATCGTTCTGGGAACGTTGACCTTGATGTTTCTCAGCTTGACCTTTCTTGACTGGTTGCTGATGAAATTTCACTGGATTCATTTGATCTGTCTAGAAACTGAGAATCATATTATGGTTTATTCCCTATCTTTGGAATATATCTGATAATATCGCCATCACTGGTCAGAATCCGATATTGAAGACTCTGCACTCTGATCTGTTCAGTGGCCTTTGACAAATTCGTGGGATCACCAGTCTGTGACGATTGTGCATTCTGCATCTGCTTAATTAACAGACCTGCCTGTTTTAAATACTCTATCAAACCTGAATCACGATCATTGTCTAAAAATACACATGAATGGTAATAACAAATTTCAATGTAAATCCTGATTTTACCACCACCAAACTCTTTCCTGACTCTACAAACCGTAATATCTGAAACTGTTTATTCTACTACTATGTAGGGATCCTTTTCCCATTTTCAGCCAATTTACACTTGCACTTACCTGTCTTAGCCAAAAGTCTGACGAAAACTCTGCCCCCTACTTCCAAATTTTCAAACCTAACCTTGGAATCATAATTTTGCTTGTTTTCCAGTGTATAATTTCCCTGACAATCTTGTGAGCAAACTGTAATATGCGACGTAATTTCTGTGCGTAGTTCTCACTACTTTACACCTGATCATGAGAATCCTTTAGACCCAAATTTGCATCACTGACGAAACGAGGGTGCCATCCAAACATGAGATAGTGAGGCGAATACCTTGTTGTATCATATGTCTAATTGCATTATAGGCCTGAACCAGAGGCAAAACATGTCTTCCAATCTTGTTTTTGTTCATGTCTAGGGTTTCTAGCATTTTCAGTAGTGTCTGGTTGAACCTTTCTACCTGACCATTTCCCATGGGGTGGTAGGGTGTTGCACGGCTATTTTTCACTCCTGCCAATCTGCACAATTCCTCGATGACTGAACTCTCAAAGTTTCTACCCTGGTCTGAATGAAGACGAACTGGGAAACTGTTGTGACAGAAGAAATGTTTATACAATGTTTTTGCCGTAGTGGAGGCTAACTGGTTACTTGTTGAAATAGCCATAACATACCTTGAATAATGGTTGGTGATCACCAAGATATATTCGTACTGTCCTTTGGACTTCCTCAAACTTTGGAAGTCAATACAAACCAGTTCAAGGGGTCTTGAAGTCTGGATTGTCACTAAGTCCGTTCTGGAGTCTTACTCCGAATACACCTACCACAATTTCTATCTTTTCCACCACATTACTATACATCTGGGGCCAGAAAAAATGCTGTTGTACAAGGCAGTAGGTTCTATCTCTTCCCTGGTTTCTACGTCATCATGAAAACTTAAGAACCATATCATGGAACTTACCAGGAAGTACCAACTGTCTTATCTTTTCTCCGCCTGATGTTGACTCTCTGTACAAAACATCTTTGTGGACAATAGGTCTTTTCCACTCTCTTAAATATGAGCTTACCTTGCTTGATTAATTCCTCCTTACTATTTCGCTTTCCTCCTCTGCTCAGCAACTGTTCACCCCATTTCCAATCTACCTTACCCTTTTTGTCTTTGTCTTAGCAACTCTGTTAGTTGGATGTCCAATCAATAACTTATTAAGTGGTCTACAATCTTTGCACAGTTCTTTATAAATCTGCGATAGTACCCCGCAGAACCTAGAAAAGATCTCAAAGTTTTTATATTAGTAGGTACAGGCCACTCTTTTAATTTAGTGACAATTAATTTCTTTCTCTGGATCGGTCATAATGCCTTCTTCAGAGACCACATGACCATATATCTTACTTCACTCTTGAAAACTCACATTTCTTTAGGTTTAATTTCAATTTATACTCATGAAGTCTCTGAAAAACAGCTCCTTACCTCTCCAATTGCTGTTTGAATGAGCTGGAAAAGATCAAAATATTATCGAAAAACAATAGACGTTCTTTCAAGTCCATATCACCCATACACGTTGCCACGAGACGTTAAAACGTCACAGGGACATTTGTAAAACCGAATGGCATTCTATTGCATTCAAAGAAACCAAGGGGTCCTACCATAAATGCTGTTTTCATTTGTCTTTCTCTTTGAGCTCAACCTGCAAGTACCATGATTTAAGATTCAGTTTACTGAAATACTTGGCACCTACTAGTCTGTCTAACGTTTAACGTATCTTTGATCGTTCTGCTGTTTAGCTTTCTCAGGTCTATACAAAACCTCAAAGACCCATCTGACTTTCTGCATAGCACCACATTAGAACAATAGGGACTACTAGACTTCCTGATGGCTCCGGCCTCTAACATCTCTCTCAAAGTCTGTCTAACTTCCTCATCATTGCCTGAGGAATACGTCTATATGGTTCCCTAAAAGGTACATCAATCTCATGTTTGACCACATTCGTCCTCCCCAAGTCTGTAGGAGATGTAGAGAATAGGTGACGCCATTTGTCATTAGTATGAAAAGCTCCTCTTATCTGTTTTCTTTGAGAGTTTGTCCGTGTTGATCTTCACCCCTAAATCTGTCAGTGCCTTAGTTGCTGAATCCTGTTTCTTGACTGGTTTGGTTTCTGCCTGCTGTGGATACCAGTTATCCTCTACCTTCACCTGACTTGCACTACAGATATTTGTCCTGGGTGGTACTTTAACAGAACTAGCTGAAATGCTACAAACCTTTACTGTCATCCTTTTGTGTCTAGGGCACACCACAACTCCAGGCTGATTATTCTCGAACTGCTCTGTTAGTGTAGTCTATACTATTCGTCCATGTCCCTCACTATTCCTCAGATGAATTTCACTTCATTTGGATCTAAACGTTTGGGAAACCTTATTAATGCAATCTTGATTAATTAATTACTGCTTAGGTAATAACATTTTTGAAAATTTCTCTTGGTAAATACTTTTCTACTCTGAATTCTTCTAATTAGTATCAGAGTATTTAATACATGATGTAAATTCAAGGTTAGAAAATTAAGTCCTAATTCGGATCGGATACCTTAACAATCAATTGACGTTTTACAAACGGTTTTTTTGTTTAAAGGACAAACCCGATAAGTAATGAGAAACGTGTCGTTTAAAATTAATTTCTTCATCATGTTTGGGTCCATTTTGGTTCATTTCGGTCCCTTCGGATAAAGAGACGCACTGGCGAAACACAGTACGAGAGATTTCAAAAATTAAAATTGCCGTGTTGGATAGAATGTTAGTAGGATTTGCACGAAAAAGTCCCGTCTTCTCTTTTTTCGCGTTCATTTATTAGAACCTTAATCTAATCCGATCGTGAATAAGAGTCACATTTAATTAATAATATAACGTAAATACATGTTTATCAAAAGTAAAAATATTCGTACTTTGTCTGTACGGAATCAGTATGAAGCTACATAGAAAGTTTGAAATCAATTCGCCAAACCATAAAGAAATTAGTCTGGAGACAGAATGACTGACACCCCCCCCCCACCCCCCCCCCCCCCCCCCCCCCCCCCCGTTCCTGTATCCCCGGTAGGGGACTAATAAAGACCTTGTATAGTAGCGAGATAAATTTCAAACTTTATTCAGAGGATCGTGATTTATTTACTTTACATGCAATAGATCATATCTTTTATCCCCATCTGCTTCAAAATACACTATATATAGTACATGTAATGACCTTCTTTGAGTTCTTATTCAATCGCAACTTCTCGGGCCAACGGAAAAACTATCTCGAATGTATTTGTTAGGCGTCCATGACAACCTCTATATTTCCTTTGAATTTTTTTTACTTGATATAATTATTGTAAAAATGGTTTATGTCTTCCAATCAAACTGAAACTGAAAACTAATATAAAACAATGCTAAGTCCATATTGAAGGTCACGTAGTCTATTACAATCTGATTAAAATACATTTCATCTTCATTTTTTTACCTTGTCGCACGACAGAAATTTCAATAGGAGTTATCCCTCTTTGCATACCATTCCCCCGTGTGACCTGGTAGGGGTGGGGGTGGGGGTGGGGGGTATCTTGTGGTAAAAAAAAATACCAGTAGAACTTTTCTTGTAGCTGTTGACGGCAGAACCCTATTCTCAGCAAATACTTTGTATATCGTTGGCTGCATGGCCATGCGGAAAGGAGTGAGTATAGAATATAATACAGTATACATATTTTTTTCGACAATGGAACCGATAAAAGTACAAAACGTACGTACAGGTGTCCAATCAATCTTTATTTTTCTAAATCCTCATGTACATAGAACAATAAAGTAATATAATTAGATATAAAAAAAAAAAACCGCGGAGTTCAAAATCTTAATAAATCTTAATTGTAATAATACATGACAATTAATAACAAAGGGAGATAACTCAAATCTCTTTATCTTATAATAGTTCGTTACTTGTTGCAACCCTTTGAAGAGAGAGAGAGAGAGAGAGAGAGAGAGAGAGAGAGAGAGAGAGAGAGAGAGAGAGAGAGAGAGAGAGAATATACGAGTGGTTGTAATCTTATCACGTTGTAAACTTACATCAATAGCTATCCAGTAAATTTAAAAAAAAACCACTTCCTGAAAAAATGTTTTTGACCAATAACTGCCGCGAATAGACGCCGTGTGTCCTTCATTCAAAGTACAACAATATGGTCCTCATGAAAGGGGAACCTCTCAAACATTTTGTGTTTGCCAAGATACAAAAGTAATAATTTCCTTCTTATGTTTCAAAGATTCTTTATCACAAAACGGAAATTCTCTGTGATGAAGCAGAAACGAAGACTCGCATTCCGGATACATTTACACCTGATATTCAATGAATAGCCCCCAAATTACAGCCATCACCAGCACAGAGAGGCGGTAAAAATAGTCCTCCGTGCGAGAACATCTGTAGCAGCACCTGAGGGTTTTTATTAACCTTAAACTAATTTGAGGTCCGGTGTTTATGTCCCCAAACAAAATAGTCCCCCGGATCTCCCTTAAAATTCATAGAACGGGGATACAAATCTGTTTTAGTGCCCGAAAGATGATCTTCGACTTCTTCTACCGTTACTGGTTTAGTGCCTGTATTACATAGTGACCGCTCGCATCGCTGAACATGCAGTTATTTCTTAGTGTCTTGAATAAAAAAGCAAAAACATTACGACGAAACATGAATGATATTTGTACCTCTTGCTGAAACTCACAGATCTGATAGCTTTATATAAATGATGTTTTAATGTATGCAGTGTTTGATACTAAAATACTTTATTTCACAAAATATAAATCCATTCAAATACCGATGTAAGTTATCGTTCTCCACGTTAGTACATTAAGTTATTCCCACGGATGGTAGTACTGTGACATAGCCATGCACAGATCAATGATATCAGGTTTTGTTTTTTGATCGCTTTGAAACAAAGCAACTAAAGTTATTATTCCTCGCGCATAAAATTGCGCTTACATTGTATGATAGAGGTATAATATATAATAATCATGCAGCATTATTTGACCAAGTTTCATTATTACGACATTCAGCAGAAACCAATGTTCGACTTCTCTATTTGTCGACATATTCAAAATCCACAAGAAGTAGTCCCTCTCCGTGTGAGCGATTTGTCCTAGTGCTGTCCCAATAAATTAGTGACGGCCAGTGATCAAATCGCTTTCCCTCTGTCGATCTTTTCAGCTTCTATGAGATATTCTATAGCGCGGATGCAACGACCAGGCATACTTATAAATTATAAACTGCTTAGTGTCGAGTTCTATAAATTTGACTCTATATTGAATTTAGAGAAATTTTCAATTCAACCCCCAAGAGATTAGGATCTGCTTTAAAGGCCTAGCAAAGCGGGTAATTTTTGTCGTGAATAATTTCTGCGACCCGGGGTCAAGCACTTGGGCGGAAACGTCCGAAAACTTAACGTACACAGGAAGAAATCAATGCAATTACTGACAACCACAAAGACCGACTGAATTAGTGGACTGCAATGAGAAATTAATGAAGCACGCTCTTAATTAACTCTTAAACTGGAGTCGCCTTACCCTCCTATGGGAACCTCTTCCATATAAGGACCGATTAATGTCTGCGAAAGTGAATTTAAAATCACGAAATTCTCGATTTGTCCATACAAACGTCTGCTCATTAGTTAGAATGGCGATGATTAATTTGATTATCTGTGAAACTGGCTCAATATTCTTCTTTTAATATGTCATATTTTCAAAACTAATTGATGTGACATTTTTTATTTCCATTTCCATTTCCTGGAACAATTTACTTGTCTTGAGATATGGCACCTGCTTTTGAATAAAAAATTGATAATAGATTGTAAGAATATCAGTTGACTAAGATAGCTCAAATAAACTAATTGGTGGAGGGTGGAGAGAAAGAAAGAGGTAGAGAAAAAGAAAGAGAGCAATATCTTCAATACATGTAGGGATTAAATATTATGATTCTTTTTCTGACATTTTTTACCATCAAATAAAAATTCTAATTCATGTAACAATCTGGTCAAATCATCCATTATTGACAATTAAACTAATTGTATGATTATCTATGAAATTATGATAAAAATAAACAAAACTTGACCAATTCTTAATCCTTCAATTCTCAATCCTATACACTGTAAATTCAGTTATGAGAATAAAGTTCATTGTCATTGTCATAAAGCAACGTACAATCTTGTTTCCACAAAATAAAGATAATTGGTTTCCGAAAGAAAAATCGGCAACAAAAATCGGCCGAAAGAACAATGATCAAGGGTGCACAAACAAGATGCAGGTTGATTTGCAGGTTTGTAAATTAAGAGATATAAAAACTAGAAGCGGGCAATAATCTTGTTCAACACGATTATCTCTTTATCAACGGGATCAGAATCGATTTTCCGATTACGGTAAATGGTACCACCCTCTATCTTCAGGGTTCAATCGTACATAGCTCATGCAGATTTCAGTTCTTGTTAATAACGGGCTAAATATTCGCCAGTCTTTGTTTTCACATTTCTATTTTAACCTCATAGCCGGGAGGGACAGTACTGTCTTTGATGTTCGAATAATGATTATCATATTTTAAAAACATAAAATATGAACACTAATTAATATGCGTGTTCTAATTGAATAAATTCGGTGGGCTTACACAAATAAATTAGCTGGCTGCGCAGGTTTCAGGTCTTTTTTTTGGCCCAGTAACAAACTATTTGTGGACACACTAAAACAAGAAATACGAACCCAGCACCTGTTTTATCCTCGTTGCAGACGAATGCAGATATTGGGTTGGATATTGAATAATTCTCATGTACTTTTTCACATAAAAAACTGTCAAACTGATCAATACCCTCTACTCATCACTCAAGATAGTCCGATGTTTGGGTAACCCCGTTGGTATAGCAAATACTCGAGAAGCAAATCGACTGACTTCAACGCATCCTTTTCAATGGATAGTGTTTAATTAAACCCCTAGTTATTAATTAAAAAATGCCGCATCTGAATTTAAGAACCAATTAGTGCATGTAATAATTTTGAACTAACAAGACCCTCGCCATTTTGACTATCGACAAACTGGAACCACCATCAAGGAATTGATAAAGCTTGGGGTTAAGAAAGTCTTTTAGACCCTTATTTGAGAATGCAAAGTCCTTGATTTAGGGCGAGGGGTCCTTCTAGACGAAACGACTTCTCTTGGCAATCAGGGCTCTATAGGGTGGATGAGTATTTGAGTAAATGATCTCATGAAGGACCCTTGAATATCATTTTGGAGAAGAAATCAAATATTTCAATAGGCTACAAAATAAATTTTATTTCAATACAGTGTAATAATTGTTTATGTTGGGGGTTATCGGGGGCTATGCTTTATTTTCAATAAAAACCCAATCTTTTTTGTGTGCAGACATGAGAAAGCCAGCCACTTTTCAAATACATAGTGCATTGCATTTTACACTTCAAAAGAACAATTAAATCAATAGATTATTGAGAATATGGAAGCAATCGAGCGAGTAGCTATTTCAATAATCTTGTGATATTCAATTTAGGGAGGTTTTAATCAGGATAAATCTATGAATTAGTTCAAGACAAGATATAAAGTAGATACCCCAAGGTTATATTCGCTTGAATAGACCGAATTACTAATGATGTCCTACGAAAGATATGACTCCCGAGGCCGATTGAAACATCGCGTCGGATTGGCTGACTTGAAGAAGTGGGAGGGGTAATCGTATTGAATCTATTCAGGTGTGAAAGGAAAATATTGTATCGTGGAAGTTAACTTGTAGTGAATATAAAACACCTGATTGGAGATGTTTGTATAGAAGTTTGTGTGAAAAAGATCAGTATTGGATGAGACATTTATCCCTGAATTCGGTTCCAAAAGTCAATATTGAACTTTGTCATTTCTCTTTGTTTTGTGCTAGCAGGACTTTAACACATGTTACAATGAAGATATCATTTTTCAAATAAAATATTTAATACTATCCGAGGACTTGTAAAGAAACTGGCTCTTTGGAATCGAAGTGCATGTGGTATTTTCAAAGATGAAATTGTGGATGCTAGCTGTGCTTTTCCCTCTGCATTTAATTTTTGGACAAATTGTGGAATACAGTTTACCTGAAGAAAAAGCACCCAATACATACATTGGAAATGTAGCTCAGGATGCTAATATTTCTCAACTGGCCCAGCCGGAAGACTTACTGTCCATGGAATATCGCTTCCTGTCCCAGTCTAACCCGTATGCAGAGCTGTTTTCCATCCACGAAAGGGAGGCTACCTTGTACACAGCCAAACAGATAGACAGGGAGACCGTGTGTAAGTTTGACGTCAACTGCATCCTCAGAGTGGACGTCATAGCGAGGTCCACCGGGAATTTCTACCAGAAAATCCAGCTCAATCTTCATATACTGGACATCAATGACAACAACCCGACCTTCTCCAGAGGATCCATCGACGTGGAGTTATCCGAAGGTTCGTCCGTGGGAACGTCCGTCCAAATTGAGGGCGCCATTGACGCTGATACTGGAACGTACTCCGTTCAGAATTACGTCATCTCCCCCAGTGATGGGCCTTTCGATGTCCATTTTCAAAGGAACGTGGATGGGAGCTCCATTGTGAAGTTGGTGCTTAGGGAGAGTCTTGATCGAGAGGACAGAGAGTATTACCTCATTCAGGTAACACAAACATGACACATATATACACAGGTACTATCTACGCTCTCATCTACATTCTGACCCATTTCTTACTCATTCAAATGAAATCACTTACACGTTTCTGTTTCCATTAGAATTGGCATTCCTTAGTATTTTTAAAATTATATGATTATATTAAGTGAAAAGAGCGTGAAATTCTTTTTTTAATTTCTAGTTTAAAATTCAATTTTCAGTAAAGCAATTACATCATATTTAATTTATTTTATATGCATGTACAAGTATGATGAATTACTTTTATATTTAATTACATTGAATTACATCATATTTAATATATTTTATATGCATGTACATGTATAATGAATAACTTTTAGACGAAAAAAAACTCTTTATATAAATTGTCACTACTACGTAAATTTTCAAGCCCGAAAAATATAATCAAACGTGTATTTAATGCTCAGTAGTTCCAAATGACATTTAAAGATTTCTTAAAAGGCAATTCATCATAATTATGGTAATTGGACTGAAAAATTCTAACATGCTAAATGCTTAAAATGGACCACCGGCACTATATTTTATTCGTGCACGCACTGTCAATATTTGTATTCTTTTATTTTCTACTGAATTAATTTTCTACAGAGTACAGAAAAAGAAAAAAAAGCTTGCATGCACTGTCAGAATTTGTACATTTATTCTAATAATTTATCTACGGTGTACTGATGACAATTCAAAATTATTTACATTCAGTAACTCGCAATCGTTTTGTTAAACCTTTCAAATTGCAAATTACGTTTCTTGATATTGTGTTTTCATAATTAGAAAATTAATACATTTATCAATTAAAGAACTGTTTGAAATAAATGCAAACATTAATATATTTTTAGTAATTGTTCTGTGTAATTTGATGTATTTTATACCAGATTGGCATTCTGTTAAGATCTTGTTTTCTTTGGCAGGTTTTAGCCCAAGATGGTGGAAACCCTCCGAGGTCAGGCGCCCTGAACGTTAACGTGTACGTAACCGACATCAACGACAATTCACCAGTCTTCCTAACCTCTAACCTAAATGTGAGCATAGATGAAGACGCCGCCATTAATTCCACCATCACCATCATACGGGCCACTGACACAGACAAGGGGAACAACTCTCTGGTGGTTTACAGCATCAGTGAACGCCAAGATGCTCGCATCCAAGCTCTGTTTGGGATTGAGCGCTACACGGGACGTCTGCTTCTGAAAGAATCCCTGATTTATGAGCCAGGAGAGAGCTATAAGATAATCATTGAAGCCAGCGATAGCGCCAAACAGCCCAGAATCTCTCAGACCCAGGTAACAGTGAACGTGAACGATACTCACAACAACCCGCCACAGATTACAGTGGATCCTCTTTCAAACAGTGCAGACGCAGAAATTTCGGAGAATGCAAAACCCGGAGCACCTGTTGCACATATTACCGTTTTCGATCCCGATACGGGATACAATGGACAAGTTAACTGCTCTGTTGATGACATTGCTTTTACTGTACAAAAATTCGGACAAACTAGTAATTACAAGGTGGAGTATAAAGTTGTCGTGGTGCAACCTTTGGACAGAGAGGTTCTTGCAGTATACAGAGTTACCGTTCGTTGCGAGGACGAAGGCCACCCAAAATTGAATGCATCCGCCACTTTTAATGTACGTCTGAGCGACGAAAATGACAATAAACCAATTTTCAACCAAAAAGTGTACAAAGTTCAAAAGGCTGAAAATAATGAAATTGGGAATGAAATCGTACAAGTGTCGGCATCTGACAAGGACCATGGTGTCAATTCAAAAATCCAATACAGTTTACGATCATCCGATCAGAACTTTCAAATTAATCCAGAGACTGGGCTTATCAAAGCTTATTTTCGAATGGATCGAGAAACACAAGACGAATTCAGACTGACGGTGTACGCAGTGGACCAAGGGGCGGATCCCAAAACTGGTTCGGCGGAAGTGATCGTCCAGGTGGCGGATCTGAACGACAACGCCCCGGTTTTTGTAAACGATAATTTGGATTTTAATGTTCCTGAAAACTTTGGACGTAATGTGACGGTTGGGGTATTGTTAGTACATGACAGAGACAGTGGGGAAAATAATCGAGTATCATTTTCCATACACCCTCGCTCAAAGCCAGGCCTACCGTTTGAAGTGTTCTCCAATGGCTCGATAATTGCCATGAACAGTTTGGATAGAGAGATTCGCTCTACGTATATGTTTGAGGTGGTTGCAAAGGACCACGGTGTTCCACCCCAAACCACGCGGGCCAATGTCACCGTACAGGTCTTAGACATGAACGACAATGCTCCTGTTTTTATTTTCCCAACGGCACATAATAATACGGTCACCATTTCTTACCAAACTCAACCAAACCAGGTCATAGCTCAGCTGAAGACAACGGATGCAGATGACGGACTGAACTCTAAAGTCACTTACCTAACCCCAAATAAAAACTTATCACAATTGTTTCAACTGAATACTCTCTCTGGGAGGTTGATTTTAACCAGAGCTCTTGCGACCGTCGACATTGGTTCTTACACACTGTTAGTTTACGCTCAAGACAAGGGCACCCCTCCTAAAATCTCCGAGGCCTTTTTGACCATTACTGTCACTAACCTACCCCTAGACGGGGCCCAGATTTCCCCCGTGGAAGAGGAACACAAGTTTTATCTCATTGCCATAGCCATAACCTGTGTGACTGGTGTTATAGCAGTAGTGATCATTTTGACAATTTGTTTAATAAAACGTGCAGATCGCATGAAGCTCAAGTATCAACAGTCACACAATGAATGTGAAGTCAATCAGGGGTTCGAACCAAGGAAAAAAGTTAGCTTTTCGGTAGATGACCCGGATTCAGCGAGAGTGGTGACTCACGTGACTTCAAATCAACTTTATTCTGCCCTATCTGACCAGGTGAGCTAATAATAATTGTTTAAAGTTTTAATCCAGCTGGTTTATCTCGTATACAGAAAATCCTAAACATTTCACGTTTCGGTAATATCGGTAAAGATTTCAATATAAATCTGCCATAAATGTCAATTATTTCTATCTGAACAACTTTGCTTAAAGCTGTTGATCAACAAAGCGTGAACCGATATTGAAAATACGATTGTTTTAATATCATTGGTATTCATAATAGAAAAACAATTATTTCAGGGGAAACGCTCCTTGTTTGATCAAAGTAGCATCATAAATCAGTCAAAACCCAGTGTAATTTACATACTGAATAGGGGCGTAATGAAATCATTTTCTGCCTCACAAATTTATGATGCCCAGGTTCATTGAAAACCTAGATTTGTCATAAAATGGCTATAAATCCTACCTATGTAGCCCTTGGTCAGTTTGACCGTGTCACAAAAAGAATAAAACAAGATATTGTAAAATTCAATTAGAGGCTAAGCGTGCCCGTGATTTAAACTGATAAGATAAATCTGTACAGGAGATTTCACATTAAAAACTAGCTGACCGTGCAATTGCTGTTGACAAATCCAGAGATTTGCAGGGATCATCAAACATAAATTTCGGAGATATAATTGGGTATAAAAGTTAAGAAAAGGGATTGGAATGTTTTCTCCTCTCCTTTCTGGTAAGGAGAGAAGAATTTAAGGGTAGTTTTAGTCTCATCTGATCCGAAACAATCCGGTCCTGTGTTTGATTCGAAGAGGGTGGTCAATCGTGTAGTTGTTGATGAATAAAAAGATAAAAATGAGTGCGCCATATTGTAAGTTTTGTACAAAACCGCATAATTACATAAATCCTATAAACCCCTATTATACTCAAGGACAAAAGACCTAAAATGCCCTAACACCCCTTAACAGCAGGTTCTCGGTGAAAACACTTTCAAGGCATTTAGTTCAACCTTGCTCAACGTATCTTTCGGTGCTTTGCAACACCCGGCGAACAGCGGGTATTTACGTTTGTTTGAGCAACGCCACGTATCTTTATATTAATGTAGATGGGCAGTCTTTTGTACCAAGCTTCTTTGACTAGAAGTTAGCCTGTAGGAGAGAAACAGCTTCGTGACAGTCTTCGGTCGGAGAATGAACAAGATCCATGTAATGTTAGACTCTCGTATCCCTCGGCTGTTTGTACGACCATAGTCGCTCGCCGGATTGCTGTGGACCTACAGGCGATTTTCTACCGCGCAAAATAATAGAGAGGGGAAATATATCACCGCTATTTTATCTAACACTAATTGAAAAATCCCCAAAAAATGAAATAACTTCTTATATGTGAAAAACTTTCAAAACATAATTTTTCAAATAACTTCTAAAATGTGATGAAAAAAAAATAAGAAATAATTTTAAATAACTTTTAAATGTGAAAAATGCTAGCCATATACATGTACACATTTTCCTTATACATCCACGGACTGTCATTTTGTTTTGCTATTGTTGGACATGTAAATAAATCAAACATCTTTTCAAATCATTCACAGGCTATATAAGAAGATAAAGAAATAGTGATATAACTGGATGTTCAATTTTAAAGCCCGTTTTCATTTACCGGACTAAAGTAACCAAAAATAGACTTTGTACTGGTCACCGGCATGTGCAAGTATTAATTAAGAAACCCGTGCTCCGATGAACGTTCAGAGTTAAATCTTGTGTCCATCGTATTCAGATCACTAAATCGATCATTGAAATATGAAATATATCCGTGCCGTTTAAACAATCTGTCATGTTTATTGATGGGTCCTGTCCGGAACCTGCCAATCGCTGCTGTCGTGTCATCAGCAGATGATTCTGACACAATTTTTGAGAGGTGACCAGTCGGCCAATCTTGGCTCTACATCTGATTGATGGATTTGAAATTGTCGTTTTCCTGCACATATCGCGCCTGCATCATAAACGCTTGGCTAGTGATTCAAAAGTTGCGAACTCGAAGAACTTTTAAGAGTTTTAATAAATTGGTGGTCGCACGACATATTTCACGGTCGAGAGGAACGCTGTAATTACAATAACTTCGACACCATTTGATGCAAACTACATCTATAATTCTCCTACCCTTCAATTATTCCACATAAAATTCGTTTCTTATAAACATTTGTTTTTGTGTACTTTGGCAAATTTCTTATAGCTGCGAACATCTATTCTAGCTATACCTGGCCTCAAACTTACAAAGTTGGTATAACTGCACTCTCTGACACTTGTTATTAAATGTGATTAAAAAATGCAACATGAGGAGCTCAACTTTTATTGGAGATTTTATCTGAAGAGATAAAATATGTACCCTCCTTAAAAATTGTAGACTAAAAAGTGATCTTGGTTTAAAATATTTTTTTTAAAATTTCTATTCTTAGGTACCAGGAGGTGGTTCCAGTCGTCTGAACTACCAGCCTCGATATCACAATGGAGTATACGATAGACAACGAAGACACAATACTCCAAACTCTCATAAGGTATTCAAATTATTTTTTGAAATTATTATTCATTTTTTGTTGAAAGAAATTATAGTAAATGTGTCTGCAATAGACCCATGTTGATATAAAATTCATGATTGAAACATCAGAAATTAATTTCAATAGGCACCACATTTCGTCAGCCAAGATGGCGATAACAATAGCAACCACTCCGCAGACACAGCAACTAGCGACAGTGGGAGAGGCGGAAGTGACGACATGAACAACAGTTCCATGTTCCCTAGCTCTCTAGATTTCGGTAAATATTTATTTTATTGTATTTGGATATTCTTTTTTTAATTATCAAAACCGGTGTTGTAATCTTGGTTTTGTTGCATATCGTTAAAAAATCGTATGAAAAATTAACTTTATTTTATATATGGTGAAACGTATAATTGCACTTGCTCTTAAATAATCATAGAGAACTGCCAATTGTAATAAAGCAGTCATATTGATGATGATGATGATGATGACAAAATGTGTTTTCTTTCCAGACCATGAGAACAGATCAACAAGAAGTAACAGAGACTTTCGCTCACATTTACCCCTCCATGACCGAGACAAACCCCAGACTCAAATAGGCAGACCTAGGGATTTCTTTAATTTAGACTTGTCTTATAATAGTAGTGCATATCCAAATTTAGACAATTCGTATTCACATGGATTAGTTCCCTACAACAATACGGGGAATGATGATAGTACCACGACATCTGGTAGCTATGTGCTTGACCCGGATGAGGAAATTAAAGAGGTCATTCAACCAAGCAACAGATGCATTGTTTGAGCAGAAGCTCAAGAATCAAAGTGAATAACTAATTAGCCATTAGAGAGGGAAATCAGAAAAAACGTGTTTGAGGGGAGAATGAATCTGTGTCTGGATGCTTTCGTTGTGCAATTAATGAAACGCGATTTGATCAAACGGGACGAGTAATAAAAGGTGAGAAATATCGCAGTTTTATAAAAACGCGACTTAATTCCACTTCAAACAAACGAATAGACGAATGTGTAAGAAAGGATCCGAGGTCTGAATACGAGAAGACAGTACAGAATAAAGAATTAATTGTTTTCACAACACCGACCTGTTACAGCAAAGTGAAAACGATTTATTTGCTTGGAGAGAATAAAAACCTCTGTTTGCTTTTTTCAGTCAATTTATACCCGTGTTCCAACTGAAGAATGTGCCAAAAAAGGACTTGATACCAAAGAATACTCTGTTTTATTGTTATTTTCTTTTTTCAACATTAAACATAAAATCGAAATCCCCTTGTTGTTATCTGGTTGTTTTCTTTTGTTATATAATTGTTTTCAGTCGATTCTACACTTTACGTGTGCTTTTTTTGTTTAATCAAATCCTCTCTGGTAAACATAACAGTTAAGATATATTGATGATTAACACATACTCATATTTATATTTTTTTAAATAGTAGTTTTGGGTCAATTCATTTGTAAGGTCATCAGGTACCACAAAAATTTAGTATCATTTATACAAAAATTAATAATATTTTTTTTTATTTTTTCGTAAAAGCGTTAATCTGAATTCACAACTACGCAGTGTATTTTGCTCATTATTTTACAGTATTAAAATTTCAAAATGTCTACTAATAAATACATTTTACGTAAATTGATACAATGGATAAAGATTAAAATTTACAAAGTTAAAATAAATCAATGCTTTTTAGATACGCTCAAAGTTAAAAACAATATTTCAGAGAAAATATATTGGTTTTTTTTTAATCGGTTACAAAAAAAATGTATATATCTGATGTTGACAAACGCTGAACGAAAAAGCAATTTGAATGTCAAAACATGTTTGTTCATTGAGTAATATGAAGAAAAGAATTGCCACTTCAATTAAAGGAAGAAAGGACCATATTTGAATTTAGGTAATAGATGTCTTCATTATGTGAATTATATATAGTATGTTTAATCCTGCGGCGCAAAGCTTCCTGTTGCACTTCAGATGACTGTCAAAGTTTTGAAAGGGTTATTTATTTAATAATTGACAAATATATATATGTGGCATGGGCCCATCCCGAAAACAGGCACATGACACTTTTGTCAAGACTTTGCTTGTGACGGATATTTGAGTCATTTTATTCAATTTTTTAAAGTTAAAATCACAATACTATCTGATTTCGTATTTCTTAATTAACTGTATTATCCCCTTAAGGAAAAGAGTCTACTTTCTGTATCAGACAAAGAGGTACAAATTATTTTTATAAATGATGATATCATGTTTTTAGATTACAGAAATGAAAGAAGGGGGAAATAGAGAAAGAAAATTATATATGAAAAACTAGAATGTGTCAGACGAGGGTCGGTGAAAGGAAAGTGTAAATAAACGATGTTGACAGCCCAAAACGGATTTCTTTTTTGGTTAAAAGAGCCATCAGCGAAAAAAGGCGACACTATATAACATGTGATATATGGAGTTGGAGATCTTGTTTTACCGTGTTCTGAGGCCAGACAACTTTGTTAGAGGACATGGAAAAGGCAATGTTAGAGATGTCAATGAAACAGATAACACATGTATTCTTCGCCACTAATGTTTACGGCGGCCAGTGACTGTAAATAATTAATTATGACATTTAAACGTTTACTCTTAGCTAAATGAGTGAAAGTGGCAATTAAAAATGACCTCATTATCTGTTTATTGCTAATTAAAGATAGGTCTGGTGTAAAATTATGTATTTTATGGAGTAATTCTATATGGAGCTTGATGCAATTTTCATGCTTTGTATGGTTTAGATAAAAAAGTAAATAAATGCCGAAATGTGATAGCCTACTCGAATGTTTAAACTTAGACTTAGTTTACCATTAGTGGTATTTCTGGGGGATAATTAAGATATCCTATACATCCATTGTGGGGAGATAATTGAAAAAACCGAAGACCTGCTCAAATAGATGAAAACGTTATATAGCATCTGATACTTCGATATAAGTATGTAAAAGGGGGCGTTTTACGCAGGCTTCCGACTTCAAACCATTAAAAATCCAACAAAAGGACATCTCAATGCCGATTTAAATCTTACACTAGTCACACTTTTCATTACCAGCCATTACATCTACCAAACCTAGAATCAAACCATAATAAAATCACAAAAATAAAATGGACTAGGCATACATTGAAAAAGAGAGTTATTTAAAGCTTTTATTCTTTGACCTTCTTCATTGTTAGGCATCTTCATTAAGTATTCCAACCGAAAACGATCTGATTTAGATTTAACTTTGATATGCCCACAAGTTTTATTTCAAGGGTTATAAAATTTGACAGCTTGGCCAAAGCATTTTGTTGAATTTTCCTTGATATTTTGCTATACACACAAGCTAGTCACCGCAAACTCTGATTTTTATTTGAATTTTATTTGATTTTACCTTCCTCTCCCAATTTTTGCGACTTTGCAAAGTTTGTAGACCATTTTATTGTTGAATATTAAATGTTTGGTTTCAAATTAAATCTTTGTAAGGATTTTATTTTGTTGATTGTAATCACACATAAAAATTATTTTCAAATTACTCATAAGAAAATAAATATCTTGCTTCAAATTAAAAATCTCTCTCTCTCTCTCTCTCTCTCTCTCTCTCTCTCTCTCTCTCTCTCTCTCTCTCTCATGCCAGTAAAATATACCATCTTTGTTAAAGGTACCAGCAGATGGCCAAACATCATCCACTGCATCCAATCAAAACGGTATCTCTTTATCCGTTTAAATTAAAAAGGAAAAGTTTACAATAATGGATATATTACACCCATTCATCAACATACAAAGAAAATCTATTAAATGCTGTTAACCATACACCAATAATTCTACATAATATCCTTGTCCTACATCTAATCCTGTCCGAATTTTATAAATTCTATTTTACATCTGCCATGCTACAATGAGAAAGAATAAATTATAGATGTTAAATATAATCAAATGTTTCCTTTCAAACATTTATTTCTTCAGCGCTTTGTATGGAATCGCATTAGAAGCTATACGGTTGCTTTATGACCAAATAATAAACTATTTGAAGATACTTTGATACTTGTTTAACTTGTATCTTAAACTGTAGGAAGCACCATTACCAGTGTCTATTTGTGTCTATTTCTCTTTTGTACATGTCTTCACTTTCAGCTTCTTTAGAAATCGCCCCTTTTTGATATTCATTTTTACGAGTACCGCACTGAATAAAGAAAAGATTATGGATCGTTATACCCTTTCGAACAGAGTTCACATGTTATACACGAAAAATGTCCATCCGAAACCTGCCGAGGTTTTACTCTAAATAATTTAAGCATACCACAGTTGAAAAGAAAGCATTTCATGCAAAGGGAAAATAATACCCAGCTATCGAAGAAAAGTATCTTTTTACTGTTGCTCTCACAGAAAACAGTCAACTTTGTCTTTGAAATATTGCAATATCATCGTTTCCTAGGGAGAATTAGATTTGCGAGATTTAAGACAAAATACGATACTTGGGACAGGAGAATGGGTTTAAGACTTCCGTTCTTTAAAAAAAAAAAATAAGAGTATGCACCCAGCGAACAGCGCACTGGGAATATCCTTCAGCAGAGTGAAAATTAACCAATTCAATTCCTTGCCAACGAAAAAAACCTCTGCATTATGCTGATCTTAATTACAAATTCTCCGAGGACACCGACTTTCCTAAAGCTAATTTTTAGACAATGCAACAGCTTCAATGTGTTATAGTAAAAATGACTGTACATTTTATGGCGCCATATTAAGGTGTTTCAGAGATGACTCCATTTAAGCTAATAAACAACAGTTTCGTGATCAGCCATGACTGCGGAGCTATCTTCCAGCGAGCTTCAATAGTGTAAATGTATTTTCCATTAATGGCTTATACATGTAACGTAAAGGAATCGAGTGTTTATAGACATCCTAACAGCAGTCGGCCACTGAATTGTGGGAAGCACAACTGTTAATGACAGGAAATAAAAAGAAAAATATCATTTAAAAATATTTAAGCCATGTACAGTTGCAAAAGTTTTGAGTTTTTATAGACTTCTGTTTTATTATTTTCTGTTTTATTATTTTCAGCAAAATAAATTAATAGAAAAACAGGAAACATAAATTCAATATTCAAATGCCCACCGAATTAACTACGGATATACATCATGTCATCAGTATAATTGCTTATACTTAAAAAAAATAAACATATTTTGGAACATAAAATAAAATATTGTATGTTTAATATTATTTGTAATACCCATAGTTACATGCATAATAAGTGTATTGCATTTCGCCTGACAATGTAATTTTTACACCCCCCCCCCCCTTCCCGCGTACCCGCTCATAGCCAAAGGATAAAGCGTTTTTGAATTTCTTCAGTAAGAATAATTATTTATCATTGAAATATAACCCTTCATCTCAGAATATTCAGGTTGTTTACAGCACAACTGTCAAGGCATGTGTCCCTAATAATCCAAAAGGCGATGATTTACAGTGACCAACTCAAAGGCATCAAACGGGAGAAAGAAACGAAATGTGAGTAATGCGGGGCTAATTTACAATGGCGGTTATCAGTGTCACTGGTCAAGGATTTCCCTTATGAATTTTATCTTTTAATAATTTCATTTTTATCAGTTATTCGGAGGGTGTGCAAAGAGAGGATATTAATAAAACGACAGCAGGAAATCTTTTTAAAACCTCTCTGGCAAGAAAACGTATTCAATGCCGCGAGGTCAGTGCAATAAAAGTGAATTAAAATCGATAAGTAATTGATATTTGGGGTTTTTCTGCGATCGGTGGGATATATTTTCAGAGGGTTTAATTGCAGACAAGAGGATATCTCTCGGAAATCTCGCAGAAACTCTCGCGACCGCTGATTGCATGATTGAGAGGTTTGGATTTTGGATAGAAAAAGCTCCACAAACAATATAAACGATAACATCTCCAATATACCAAGTTTTAAAATTGATCAGCCTTTTTGAAAAATGAAATCCATATTTGATATGTAATTTATATTAAAGGACAGTATTACCTTATAAATGAAAACTAGTGCACATTTTAAGGCCATGGGACGTTAATTGGTATCCTCGGACTATGGTCAAATATACCCATTGGCCCAAATTCGGTTATAAAAATTCAAGGGCAATGAAATATCATGTTTTCTTTAACCATCATATTTAAATTTGCTCAACATGCATACCTTTAGTCTAAAACATATTTATCTAAACCTCTTTATATCGCCTCATATTTATGTACATTTTTACATTTTTGATTCGGTTTCATGTGATACTTGAGATTTAAAAATATTTTTATATCCTTGCAAACATTTTACGAAGGCTGTGTTTGCCATCTGTCTCAATATTTCGATCTATAGTTGGCTGTTTTTCTAGACTTCAGGGACTGCATAGTTGGAGGTCTTTAAAAATCTTGTCTTTAATCTCCTTTACCCCGACTTACGTATGCAAAAACTCCTGTAAGTGGTCCATTGTTGGCCCTACTTTCTACTTCGCAATGGTCATTTACGTAATCCACCCGAATACAATTTTTTCTCTCTTTCATCTGCGAATGAATACAAAAGAACACACACTGGTGGCCCGGATGAAGGGTCTTATTCAAAAATAGAGATATTATACAAAAGATTTAAGTGAAGTATGCATTTCAGAGATTTTTAAACCATAAGATGAGTAGAAGTGGGGATTATTAGGGTGTTCTAGTCGTGATCGCAGACTTTTTCTCTTTAATTGGCAGATACTTTAATTTCCTTGTTTAGTAAACTTGTAAATATGAAGAATCTCAGACAATTAGGGTTAGTGTTTGAGTAAGATTATATTGTCACTCCGAGCGTCTGATATAATTTCCGAATTGCAACATTGGATTGATGTCTATTTCTAGAGTCTTAACCGATGCACCAACTTTCTAGAAGTCGTTATTTATGACACATCCTTCTATACGACTCCATAGATTGAATCCTTTGGTGGGCTATATAGATGATTGGACAGTGATCGGTATTGATTTAACATTTATCAACCATTCTGAGTCTTAATTAATGGTTTCTGAGGCCTTATATGCTGAGCTCCCCGGCCCGGGTCTGTTTTATCAGAACCTTTCCACGGCGAAACAGGTGCGAGAGATTACCCTAGGTCGTAAACAAGGAAATCTTTTATAAAAGTTGGGTTATCATTCAAATACATCAAAATGTTTAATCTGCGACATAAAAGAGAATATTATGAATTGCATTTTTGATTTTCTTTAAACAAAATTCTTGGGGTTGTGTTGTTCCAATACATGGATTTTCAAGTTTTTCTAACTTTCATGCATGGGGAGAAAGTATATGCGTACATATGGTCCAATGCAAAAATCCACATTGAAATTAACTGGTTATATCAAACTGTAATATATCTCGATAATTGATTAATAATGTTCGTCTTCGCTTCATCTTCACAACTGAATGTCTTTTTATCGGCATTTCAAAAACTGATTGAAAACTTTTAATGTATAATCGAGGTAATATTAAGCAGATGATAAATGAGAGATTACCATTATCGAAAAATGATATTATAGTGATACAAAGACTGGATCTTCATTAGATATTTTAATAGCTTCCCGTTGAAATGTATATGATTGTCAAATACTTGTCTAGATCGATACGCATTTACAAACTCGCATTAAATTTTATAAAGCACTCGTAAACCACGTTAATTAAAAGTCACAAAATTACTTCAAACGGCCCAAATAATACGCCACTTTAAATTTCTACCTCTGCAAAGTGAAATATCTTTTTTGTATCAGAGATATAAATCAAGATCGGCAGTACATCAATTCTTAGATCTAGTAATGCTATACGTGTTCGAGTTGACTTTTACATTCGTTTTTCCATTTCCTTAATTATATTGCAATGGCAATTTGGCGACAGTGGGTTGTTTGCCTTTTGTCTGCCATTCCTGCAAAAGGGATATTGAATTATGATAGCTCTATATAGCAATTTCAGTTGTAAATCGCATTGTTTCATTTCTCTTTATGTCCCTTATCACACTCAATATTTTTCATCTGGATAAAAGGTTTTAGGATGCGCATTTTCTGCATGCAATATTGACACAGGAACAAAATATCTAAAAATATAACAAATCCCAATATTATCGTTGGTCAAATTCATGAATAAAAAGCCTTTCAGCTTGATTAATCAGTGTGTGCAAATGGCCGACCAAATGTCTCTGGTGTATAGTTTGCACCTTTAAACCATGCGCTGTCAGATGTGCATCGGACACAAAAACAGTTCAATACTAATCTAAAAGTGGGGAAAATCAAATTAAATTAATTAGAAATCTACTGACCATAAACCTCAATTTAAATTTGTACAGCCTGTACCAAATGCACCGAACGCTTGACCAGAACAGAGGAAAATTTTGTATGCAAATTGTCTAATTGGATCTAATCGATATTTTCAGTCCGATGGGTCTTTAGTTGTCCCAGTTCTTAAGGTCTATGGCCACGGTTGGGAGTATATGGTCAAGTCAATATGTTTACGCGTTGCTGACCTCGGGGTAGACCATGCTGGGACAAATATTGACCACAGACGAAGAAGAATAAAAACTCATTTGTCCCAGACTAGACCCCAGACCGGGGAGAAACAGAGGCCACGCTTAATGAAATAGCATTTTGATGTCCTATTAGTAAGGACTCTTTACTTCAAAGGGGGACAACAATTCAAGTTGTCAGAAGGGTGCACGTCCGCTACATCTATAGATCTAAATGTCCCTGTTTACTGAACAATATTAAAACTCCAAGGGATGTGCTCTCCCTGTCAGTGACTCAAAATTACCAATAAATGTTTAAACACGCATGAAATTGTCGAAACGTAGAAATGTTGTATGTGCTGTTTTGTACGGTGAATGCGATATTAACTCCGAAGCTGTGTATACAAGGGTTATGTTTTGGGTATGGTTAAGACTACAGTTTACACATTGGAACTTTCTTCCTAAACAAGACATGAACGAATAGCATCATAAA
The DNA here is from genome assembly GCA_033439105.1 of Magallana nippona. Classification (NCBI taxonomy): domain Eukaryota; kingdom Metazoa; phylum Mollusca; class Bivalvia; order Ostreida; family Ostreidae; genus Magallana; species Magallana nippona. Next base: position 11,685,758 of record CM065918.1, on the reverse strand, counting down.
TCATGAGAAAATGGGTTTTGCGTTAAATATCTCTCTTTTCTCTACTGGAGAATTTAGTATGTTTGGGAAAAAGATACATGTACGTGGTCAGTAAATTTTCAATTCAACGGTAGGACACGTGAGATATGTGATATATATGTGTCATATAGGTAAACAGGTAGAGGTCACGAATGGTATACCATCCTGTAACCTCATCCGTCCAGTATTCTTGAAAATAAATTAAAAGATAATAAACAGGTGTCAATGGAATCCCAATCCCGACTGAAATAGAAATTAAATTTAGGTACAGAGCCGGGGTTTGTGGGGCTAATTAGACATAAATGACGCACAGACGGAGAAAAACAGACCTTTAATCCTACATGGATGGGCGATGTTGTTTTAGCCATGGTCAGAGGTTTAGTGAAATACGGACTACAGAATACAGTGTGAGCCTAATAATGACGATGCTATTTCATCTGTGAAAGCGGCCGGGTATCTAGTTTACCCTTACAGAAGGTTCCTTGTTTGGTTTGGCTGGGAGGGATGAATGGGATGGCTCTCAAATCAACAATGCAGCAATTCATACCAATAATGGAAATAAATCGTGACCGTCCAACATTGGTCAAACAAAACAACAAGATCCTACTCACGTACTTATTCATGAAAAACGAGAACTTTGACCCTGAATTGTTAATTACTATGAAAGATCTTCAATTACAAGTCATCTAAACAGGCAACTTTAAGAATGGCATAATTGTTGGCAACGCAACTTTCATTTTAATGAAATTTACCATTATTCATTAAAAATTAAAAATTATTCTCAGTAAAAAAACAACACATCCATTAAACATTGCTAGTAGTACATGTACATGTACTATTATTAGTACCAGCATGTTCGTAAATTTTGATTTTTAAACATGTATCACACTAATTTGGTCAACTACCTGCATCTGTGAGATTCCATTTGGGGTTAATGTGTCTACCCCTGATACCAAGAACAAAAAGGGGATCTAGCTTTGAGGGACAGACAATCCAGTGGAGGACTCTAAATCCATTAAACCCGTTGCTTTTTCTCACTCACAAGCTAGCGTTTGTGCACTGACCTTCACAACTATATTGACTGAAATTTTAATGGGCATTTTGGATCAATTTTGCGTGTCCAACTTTTGTTAAAACACTAGATTTATGAGTTCACCTCTCCTCCTACAACAAATTATCGCCCAGACCGAAACCAACAGACGGGCCTGAACCAAAAGGATTCTCACTAAATCTCGGGAGAGGACGAAGGGTCGCCAAGGCTACGTGAATATAGGGATCAGTCCGCCATTTAACGTGGAAACGTCGACAGGTGACAGATTTGTCAACTGTCCGAAATTGTCCATTTGCCGGAAACTTTACACCAAAACGATGGTCTGATCTTAAAGAAGCTTATTTTATCAGGTGAACCATTTAGAACACCCCTAGTATTAGTATTCATGAACTTTTCAAGAAAAAGAATCCAGTGGTGATAAATTAGTTTATTTTGCAAAAATTAGAGCAAAAACGACGACACCCGCTTGCCATTATTGTGTTATAATTGACAATTACTGGTCAGTCCGGAAAGAGTTTACTGCACTTCAATGTTAAAATGTCCAATCGAACAGGATAGGGCATGCACACTTGTTAAAAATTTCTAATTTAAAAAAAGAAACTCTGTTCCATCAAATCTACATGTGAAATTCAAGATAGATGGCTTTGGGTTTTCGAAGATCAACAAGAACCTTTTGAGATATACATCAAAGATTTGGATGAATTTACAGAGTGCATTCCAAATTAAAAAACGAAACAAAACAAAGATGACCCAAGTCTGGTGACTTGCATTTCATTACCCAAGAGGATGGATCTCGTCACGATATAAACCACTTTAGATTCCAATCAGTAATGCCCCGGTAGATAATTGCGGACAATTTGTTAAGCATCAGTCTTCAGATTGGTAGACGATAAACTCAAGACTTTGTATTACGGAGAAAATCATTTTAATATGAAATGTCAAAGATGATATTGATAATACTTTGATTCAATTGATAAAACGTAAATAGTTTTGTTGGACCTACAAGTGAATGGGTTTTAAACAGTGGCAATCTGTTTAACTTGCAAAAATTACACCTGTTATTTATCAATTGAAAGATCTTAAACGGGTATATTTAGTGTAAACACACACTTTCTCATGGAGTTAATTGATACAATATAGGGGAGTTTTTCTCATATCGAAAAGAACAGTTTATGTGTAGGTAAAAACATGACATTACAGTTTTCTTTCCATATTTAAAGAAAATGCATATTTTAATTTTTTTTTTCAACGGACTTTCCTGTAAATGCGTGTCCATACGTGAGATAAAAAAATACGAAAACCATAGGTATGTCTCTAAATCAAAAGTCAATTTTTTTCTGACGAACGCTGAATCACAAAAACAAAATCTTGTATTTGAAAGATTAAATGTATTGTGGATTAAAGTGTTTTGAAATAAAACTGAATAAATGCAACCTAATGGTTTTGTGTATGTCGGATTGTTCTGTTGATATCCGCTTGTTTATCAAAGATAAGTTTGGAAAACAGTTTTGAAGGATATAATGAAAAGTCAACTTGTGTTTTTATAAGGTTCGCTAAGACCATGTAGCCTCGTGTTAAATCTTTTTTAATATCTTTGTTTAGTTTTCGCCCATACATTTTTACCTAAGCTAATGAAACCAGCGTTTGTCTGTTTGGTTGAAGAAGTCGCCAAAACGGTCCTGAAAAGCGCTAATACAGGCCCAACAAATAACACGAGAACCAGTCAACGAATGGGTGTCCAAAGTCTTGATTTGACAATTTGAGATAACGGATAAGTGCTACCTAATTCTCGTTTCATGTTTAGGGATCTTACTGAGGGTCAAAATGCTTGTGTTACGATGTCATGCTTTGAAGAATCCATTAAAATTTCCTCTCTGAACAGTTCCCGAGAGGAAAATTTAAAAGCGTGTCTCTCTTATTAGGTTCGTTTAATTAAGAAAACAAACATTAGAGATTGTAGACAACCATTTGTAACACTGCTAAAGTTTCTGTGGATGTCACAATGCAATTGAGACTTGAAAGATTTTAGAAGACGTAACAGAAAGTGTGAAGGTAATTTCCGTTGCGCAACAATTCGGCTAGGCGGTGTCTGACTCCTAAAGAGATTTAACAACAAATTCTATTGAACTCCAATTGTCAATCAGAGAATGCCACTCTCTTTATTTATTCAACACCTGCAAGAATTATTTTTATTTTTGTCGGAAATCGAGGAAGGTGGCGAAAACGTCGATAAAAGTGAGAAAGATTAAAACATTAAACCTCTGTAACTTTGACTTGGCACTTTTATTAGTAGATTTGCTTAACGAGTTGAATAAATACGAGAGTGTAAAAAACTGGCTAAAGTAGTGTTTCTGCAAATGTATAAAGGTTGAGAAAGAAAAATCTTTGTAATTGTAACATCTGCTCCCCAGAAGAAAACTATGTTGGGAACACGACACAGGTTAATTGTGTGGGTGACATAATAACAAATGCAATCCCCTGTGTACAAAGAAGAAGGGACTCTTTCCCCCTGAAATCAGCCAAACCCGTTGCATGCCAAAACACATCTATCACTAGGCTGCAGAATTTGTCACTGACAACGAATAGAATCGGGTACCCCGAGTAATGACTACCTCATGCTGGCTGATTTATACCCCTCAATGCCTCAGAGAATGGATGGGGACCTGATTGATGTATTCATTGGGGTGTTTTGAAACAAAATACTAGAATTCGTCACAGAGGATTTGAATAATTCAATGAGACAATTTGTCATAAAAATGCTAATTTGTTTAGATCCGAGTACAAAATTACATCCCTCAAAAGGTTACAATATCAAAATATACAAAATACGAAGAAACTGCCTCTGGTATCAGCCTTTTGATGCAGAATATATAGGTTTACTTAACAGTACTTTCACCCCAATTTTAATCATTTAAAAAATACAGAGAGACGTATCAACATTTCACTTGGCAAAAAGCAACAGTAGAGGTCTGCTATATCTTGGAATTGAATCTGATAGGGCTAATACAAAACGCTCATTGTCCAAATACTGACTTCTGTAAGTGTTAACGAGAGTAATTAGGCAATAGGATCGCAGAACACAGACATCAAGGACCTTGTCAATAGGTGTATAATTTGTTAGGAATATAGGTCAACACCAGTTAAAGACTCCTGATGTCAACAGCCAAGAATATAATAGGAACTGGTTTCTGAGAGATAGAGATATGCTTGTTGCAAAAGATGACCCTGTTCGAATTACAAATAACGACTGATGTATTCCTCGTTTCTCGACAACTTCTGGGGGCTGAAAGTCTGATGCTTCAAGTCAAAGGCGTCGTTATTTGTTCCAGATGAAACAGACGAGAATCAAAAACTGAAGGCAAAAATCTGGTGAGAGGGAACTAAATAGAAACTATTATGCTCACTTTCCGGAAGTATTCATTGAAATAAGATATCAATAAAACTTCCTTAGAGAAGAGTTCATATTTATACTTTTCGTTTTCTTTAGTCCTTTGAAATAATGCAATCACTAGGTTTATTCATCCAGTTTCTCCAAAATCCCGGAATAATCATTTCAATCAATGTTGATTTTAGTATAGCCCCGGATAATAAGATTACAACTTTTTAACGTTATAGCCTACATTCAATATTTAATAGGAGACTTCACTTTTTATGAACAATGTTACCGCCCCGATCTTATTATGAAGACAGGATTCAAAAAGTTCACCAACCGAAAAATCAAAATTTCAATAAATCGGGGTTTTCCCGCGGCGTGTTTATCACGGTGGTAATATAGCGACACTTCACCGATATATTACAGGGTCACATGACGAATACCCCAAAACACCTAAACCATCATCAGAATTTTTACTGGAGAATTCATGAGAATCCCTACCGTAGTTTATACAAAACTTGAGATCCTTATGCCCACATGCTAAAGCAAACGGCACAATCCCACGATTTTTGTATATCAATTGCAGATTTATGATCATTTTTACAACATCAGAGCCATCGAGAAACCAAATATATTCGCCATTGTTATTTTTAAGACCGTCTGTGTTTAGTCCCCCAATCTTTGATAACTTTGGGCTTATATTTTGCAGATGCGTGTCTTTCACATATTTTTTCGTTGAAAACTCGTTTATCATATGTAAGTGTATTTTTTTCAGATTCTTTTTCAAGGGAATATTTTTCATTTGCACGCCTGTTATGAATCATAAAATATTTATTCTTGACTAGCATAACCCGAAAGCAGTAAAATTAATTACCACATATATGTTATTACTTAAACATTTTGTCAAAATACATATATGTATTTGAATTCTCTACAGATTTCTACATGTTTTATTTTAAATCAAAATTTATATTTTAACAAAAATTTCTATTTACATGTATATATGTATAAATGTATTTATGTATTTATATATCATATAACATATCGGAAAAATTAGTTGTTTTTTTTTTTAATTCTATTGCAAAAACCTTAATCCCATTTCATCTGATATTTTCATTCAGTATATATTCGGCAAGAAGTTCTAGCAAATAACACATGCACATCATAAAGAGATGTTCACTTTTTAAATTTTAAAATTAAAACAAATTCATTTTCATCTATTAAAGGGTTTTTTTTTTCTGGCTCGCATGATAATATTTTTCTATTACGAATAAATCATATACAATTTTCTATAAAGCTAAGAATGAACAAAAATTCCCATTATTAGAATAGCCATTTATTATATTTTATTTTCATAAAATTATTTCATAAAACATATTACAATTATGATAATGTTGAAATATTCACACACTGAACACAACGATTAAAGATTAATAGCACCATGTGTTAAAATGTGTTTGGCACATACGGATTGAAGAATAGTGGGACTTCACTTCTCGTTTTAACAAAGAAAAAGTTTATAAAAGCGTCTCTATTCACTTGAAGGACAGTAATATCATTTTCCCCTCATACAATGCATTGTCCTCGATGTAAACTTGAATTCAGTCCTTCAAAAATATCCTCCTGGTCCAAAACATAGCTACCGGAAGTCGTTGTGCTGTCGTCATGGCCACAGAAGCTTCCAGCGTCTGAATATAAGCTTTCCTGTCTTTGAAATCCCCCGAACACATTTCGCGGCGGTGGGGGTAGCTTAGTCTGTAACACATTGTCTTTTGCATTGAAGGAATTCCCCTGCACATTAATTCTTGGTTTATTGAAGGAGCTGAATGAGATTTCCTTTCTTGGTGTGTTATTCTTGGTATTCTCTGCAAAACAAAATAGATTAAGTTGATATTGTCATTTTCAATGCAGGGTAAACTCAGTCGTGTTTTGAACTAAGAAGTACTGAGGTCAAATATTTCCATTGTTTAAACTATATTCACTTCTGATAGTGTCAAGAATATTGTTATGGAATTTTTGTTTACTGTATAATTGGATTTTCGTGTTCTAGCTTATCTCTGAGACACCAGTATATTTGAGAGACACAGAAAGAGACAGCAACAAAACGTTATCACCTTACTGTCTAAAATTCTCTTTACTCAAGCAAAGAAATGTACGAAAATCCCCGTCGGATTAGTTTATATAACATGATAAATATGATAAACAAGTTGAAAGATCGCTGCAATGCAGACGACCACATTGCATGATGTAATATCTTGTCATGTGACTAATAAGAGGGGTATATGACGGAAGTTGATGCACAATTACATGGTTGTCGTGATTACTTAATTTACCCTGAAGTGTAATGTGATGTAATGCCATGGCAAGCGATGTACATGTAGCAAATAGGAGAGATACGTTTCATATATTTATTTATTTACATGGAGTGGTAAACCTACCGAAGTCTATTGAGCTGCAGTGAGATAGAAGAATACTGGTGTTGAGATCGTCTTCACTTCCGCCCCGACCACTGTCACTCGGGGTTATCTCCCCTGAGCGATCACTAGAATTATCGCCCTCTTTTCTCGCCTGAAAGAAAACACACAACAATAAGAACACATTTTTTCCTTTTTCACATGAAAGTAAATTAATCTATTTAAGAAATAAATAAGTATTTAATTTCAATTTCAGATATTTATATAATATAGAAATTATAAATGATATTTTAGAAGAAAAAAACTTACCAGCTGAGACCCGTGTCTGTAAGATGTGCTTGTCCCCAGGACGTGATGTAGAGTAAAGGGACTTAACTGATGATGTATTTTGTCATCCTGACCAAGATTAGCGGTAATTCCTTTAGTAGAAATCTAAATAAAAAACAAACATCTTATAAGTCAGTTGTAAAAATATTGTGGAAATGTTAAATTGGTTTGTAATTATGACAAACATGCCATATAGAGTGGGCATAATCCGATTATTCCCATTGACTCTCCTGAACCGAAAATTCAGGCAGGAAAGGGGCAAAGATTAAATAATAAATATTGTCCCCATTTGAGGGTAACAGATATTTTATTCTCCTAAAGAGTGAAATTTGCCGCTAACACCTCGATTAAGTTATCTAAATGACAGGTAAATGACTAATTTTGAAAAGATAAAAGTCATAAATTGACATGTTTTATCAACATTCGATAAACCCAGGACTTGATCTTACCAAGATTTTTAAACGGCTTAAAATTTTTGTTTATCTTTCTTGTTGGCACGCTAATGCAGGGGACTAGCAGCGTTTTAAAATTATTTTTGTAACGTGAAAAAATAAAAAAAAATCGGTTTTAATTTTTTTCAATCTGATGTCTAACAGATGTTAAAACATTGTGAACATTCGATTTCAAAAAAATTAATATGGATAAGTTTTAATAAAGAACATGAAAAGAAATGTTAAGTACTTGAAGACAGATTGACATGGGAGAAATAGTTTGTTAGGGTCCCGGAACATAATGCACCAATGTATATTTTATCCAAATATTGATAAAATAAGAACATTACCAATTGTGCCTTTTAATTCTATGTTCTACATTGTTGGAAAGGATTGATTTAAGGGCCTCAGTAATATTTCTTTTATAAACTAAATGAAGTTGGAATGATTTAAATCCGCCTTACTTCACAGGAGCGAGAGTAAAAATATTATTATTTGCTCAGGGAAAACAGCCTAGATGGGTAAATGACTCATAACACAAAATGAGAAAATTGAAACTACGAGAGAGGGAGAGTTTTCTTTTTCCATTTCAATTAGTAATTGCTTAGCGTTGTGAATATTCGGGGGTTCAGAAAACTAGTTACAAATTGCCATGAGGTACTCGTACCCGGTATCCGCGAGGAAACTTGATACGTTCAAACCGTGAACCCGAAGTCCTGACACCTGTGTGTAGCTTGGCAGTTGACATTTTTATTCAAAACAAATGAGGTTTATTCCCGAGTTCGTTAAAACCCCGAAACATTAATTATAAAGCCCTACTAATTAAAACTCGAAACTAATTTTTCTCTCTCCCCGCAAAACCATTTCCTGACTCCAAGGTTTTTTTGTCATTTTCCTATCCTCTTTTTTTTAAAAGACATGAAAAATAAGCGATAATATAGTTGTGACAAATTTCTGTACAGTAAACGAGCACCTAACCAAGGGGCACGGCCACAGAGTTTACAACTCGATTATCTGCCTACCCCGGGGGTACGGACGCATTATGCACGCCGAGCGCGAAATTACAGTCCTTATCATGACGAAACTGACACAGGCAATGGACATTGCCTACAGATTCTATTTCAATGAACTATTTTAATGAGTCGACCTGTCAAAAATTCCCACATACTGACCCACCTTTAATTTGGTCTACCCCGGTGACATTTCAAGCCCATTTAACCGTCTCAAGCTCGATTGACTTTTTATACATCTTTCATTTAATATTAGACCATATATCTATATGAATCTACATCAGATAGAACTGATTTAAAAAAATAACTATACAGTTAGAGAAATTTCATTTACCCAAATGATTATTCTGAATCTGGAACTTAATTAGTGTGGGTAGGAATACAAGAAAAACTTGGATTTTCATTGGGTGTTAAATAACACTACCTCTTTGATCTGATATGGGTGAAATATTGTTTAAAACTATTTAATTAGAAGTTAAAAGTTGCTTTTCAGACTTCAAATCATTCTAATTTTCTCTCTAATGGCCCATAAAAATATTTCTCTGGTGATGCATGCTTTTGGAAGCCTTTATACCCAAAGAACAGTTAACTTTTATTTGAATGTTTCCTGAATTTGTTTTTGAGCTCCGTAAATTTTATCTTTTCCTTTTCTACCTTATAAAAGACTGGGGTGTACATTAATTAATGAGGTGTAACATATTACCTGTGAATTGTGAAGAGAGGGGTACAACTGGTGTTCGGGGGTGTCTTTGTCCAACATCCCACTACAATTCAAAGAATCTATGGCGTTTTGATGGAATCTTTGGGCCGGGATTTCAATGTAGGGTTCCGATTTGTGCTGTTCGTGATATTTTTGACGCAATCGATCAGCTCTTTTGATTAGACAAATTGTCAAGATAATGACCACGGCAATCACTATGGTAACACAGGAAATCGCTATGGCGATCAGGAAGTATTTGTGATCGTCTGCTTCAGCTGCTTCTTCTGGAATAGGTTGACTGGTGACAACTATTGTCATAGTCCGTTCGGAAGTCCTTGGTGGAGTTCCCTTATCCTGTGCAATAATAGAAAGTTTGTACTTTCCGATTTCTGCAGTGGTCAGTTGTTTCATCAAGATAAGTCTCCCAGATAAACTATTGAGCTGGAAAATGTGGGAGTAGTTTCTGTCCCTTGTGACGTAGGTTACTGTTGAATTGAGTCCCTGGTCGATATCCCTCGTGTCCAGGTGGGCAATGACTGTGTGGGGGAGGGTCTGGTACGAGATGATGACAGTACTGTTGTTGTCGCTGGGAAACATGAAGATCGGGGCGTTATCATTCATGTCCAGCACATCAATGGAGATCTTGACAGACGACTGTTGGGGAGGAGAACCAGAGTCTGTCGCCACCACTGAGAATTGGTAGTTAGCAATGGTCTCCCGGTCCAGAACCTCGGTTGTTCGGATGGTTCCATTGGGCAGGATCTCAAAGGGTATTCCGCCATTATATTGGGGTAAAAGTGAGAAAGTGATTTTTTCATTTTCATCTTTGTCTGTTGCAACTAGCAATCCGACAGAGGAATATTTGGGTGCGTTTTCTTGAATTGCAAACTCGAAGCTCTGATTTTGAAATTCCGGTTTGTTGTCGTTGATGTCCGTGATTTTGATGATGACGCTAGCAGTACCCGTTCTTGCAGGAGAACCTCCGTCCACTGCCAACACACCAAGTGTGATTAATGGAGTCTCCTCACGGTCAAGTCTGAACTGTGCAGAGATCAGGCCGGATCTCGGATCGATCATGAAATTGTACATGGAGGACTGGAGTCTGTAGGTTATTTCTGCATTCTTTCCAATGTCTTTGTCTGAGGCAGAAACTCTGATAAGGCTAGCCCCTATGTTGTTGTCCTCCTGGGTTTGGACAACATAGCTGGGTTTGGTAAAAATAGGACTATGGTCATTTTCGTCAAGGACGGTCACATTGAAGGTCGAGGACGCGTTTAATGGAGGGTTGCCCTCATCCTGACACACGACTGTTACGCTGTACTCTGACTGCACTTCCCGATCTAACGCCTGAGAAACGACCACTTTATACTCCAGAACATTAAATTTTTGCAGTTGGAATTTTTCACTATGAATTGAACAATTAATTTTTCCGTTATAGCCGGTATCCGGGTCGTCCACAGTGACGTGAGCTATGGGGGCATTAGGTGAAGCACTCTCCAATATCTGAGCTTTGTCGGTATTTGACAGTAAATCCACCTTTATCCGCGGCGGGTTGTTATGGGTATCTCGCACATTAACGGTCACTTGGGTCTGAGACATAAGAGGCTGTTTAGCACGATCGCTCGCCTCCACTATAATCCTATACTGCTTTCCTGGCTCAAAAATCAACGATTCCTTTACTTGCAAAGCCCCACTCATCGGAACGACCTGGAACAGTTTCAAAATCTTCTCGTCCTGACGAGGACTCAAACTGTAAATGACGTCACCATTTATTCCCTCGTCCTCATCACGTGCGGTGAGGGTGAGGATGGTGGTGTTGACCGCTACATCTTCATCCACGGTCAGGTTGTAGTGTGTCTGGGAGAACACGGGCTGGTGGTCATTAATGTCGAGAACATCCACAAACACGACCAGAGAGCCCACATTGGCGGGATTTCCCCCATCCTCGGCCACAATCTGGAATAACAAGGGAACACTACATGATTATCCGTGTTAGCTCCGTGCTGCTAATTTTCAGGAACAATTGGAAGCATGCTTGTACTCTACATCTCAATTATAGCTTTACAAGATTCTCTACACTGGCCATATTTTGTTATGATAAATTAAGATAAATTGATACAAATTTTGACAACAGATATGTTTAATAAAATTTGAATTAATTTGTATACCTTAATAAATTTCATATAAATTTAGTAATTACATGTACAACGAAATAAAAATTACAGAAGAGGTAATGAAATGCCTTTTATAACGACATTAATTTACCTGGAACTGGTAAGATTTTTGCTGTTCACGGTCCAGGGTTTTCTTCAAGATTAGACGCACTAGAGAACTCCCATCTACGTTTTTCTGGAATTGGACGCTAAAAGGTGCCGTTTCAGGAACAACCCTGTAAAGATTCACCGAGAAATGTCCCCCATCCCTGTCGACGGCCCCTTCGATGGGAAATGAAGTCCCCACAAGGGACCCCTCGGACACACTTAGTCGAGCCGAATCCTCAGGAAAAGTGGGAGAGTTATCATTAATATCTAATATTTTGATTTTCAGTTCAACTTTCTGGTAGAAGCTTCCCGAGTTTCGACAAATGACGTCTAAATTAAGTAGACATTCCGTTTGAAATTTACACTCGGAGAGAGATTCCCTGTCAATTCTCATCCCGACCGAAAGAGATCCGGATTTTTCTTCTAGGTGAAATAAAGATGTGAGCGGGTTGGATTGGGAAAGAAAGATGAACTCCATAGTAAGATCATTGGAGGTGAAGTTAGCATCCGTGGCGATATTCCCAATCATTGTTCCCAGGGGAGATTCCTCGGACACACTGTAGTGTAATATCTGTCCCCATATCACAGGTAAACAAATAATTATTGTTCCCAGAAACTTCATAAATGCCATTTTGTATCGTTCACTGATTAAAGCTCCTTCATTCACGCTGGATTTCTTTCAGATCTGTAAAATGAAACGTAGGTTGTATAGAGAAATATGCTGTAAAAATACTTTTGCCGAATAATAATAATACTTATAATTGATTTTACTTACATATTATCTATCCACTAGCATCTGACAAGCTGATTAGTCATTTTGTCATAAATACATCTACCATCCATCACTATTATACTACACTCTTCTACAGCTTTTTACCTGAATAATGTGCTTTATTTACACCTGGGAAATATGCGTAAAACGCCCCGCCCTACAAGACTCGATTCGACCAATCAGCAAAGCCGACACAGACACGCATTGGGAAGTTTATCTGTTGATATAATTCAGGTATACGTACATAAAATAGTTTTATTTCGCGCATTCTCCTAATTAAAAAGTAGAGAAAATGAGGTCAGCCCAATGAGGAGAAAATCCCAGGTTCATGGCCCTGTTTAGGAGAAGAAATTCTTATGTTACATGGAAAGTTTGGTTTCTCTTTGGAAGTAGCCAAGTTAATGATAACTGACGTGGTCTTGTAGCAGATTCCCTTTGATAGATACGAAAGCCAGAAAAGATGACAACCTCACATTAAATCATGATGGACAATGATGAAAATAATTAAGGTCAGACAGTCCTTGCCACGGGGGCCTGTTGTGGTCACTAATTATGAACTGCTCCTTACACCATTTGTGACAAGACACGAAAACAACGAATTAATACACGTCTTTATATATCAATGTGCCAAAGCACAAAACAGTACACATACTTTTATTCCAATTTTTCCTTTATATTTTGTTTAATGACTCTAGTAACAATATTTTCCATTTCAACGTCAGGTGCGGTCATTATATAATCGTCAGACGCTCGGATAGACCAACTTTTATCGGATTAATTCCGTAAATAAACAATTTCCTGATATCACTTTATTTACTTGTCTTTTCAATGGCAATTTTCTTTTATGACGGTGGGATCATTCGGTTTCAATTAAAGTTTTAAATCAACGCAAAGTAATAAAAATCGCCTTCGATTTTCCGATTAAGGGGACAGACCCAGAACTGATAAGGCCAAGACTTCCTATCTAAATCCTTTCCGCGGTAATACTGAGATGAATGGCAGCGAAATTCATTTTCTTAAGCTAAATATTTTGTTGTAATACAGAATCAAGCTCCAATTTATCAACATAATTCCCTTTAATTCCTGCGTTAGATTGGAGGTCTTTCTGTCGTGCGTGTGTTGAGAGGGAGAGTTGCAGTGTTGACCGCCAAAAATGAATTATGGCTCATTAACACAAAGGAAAATAATTGAAATTTTAAGATTTCTCTTTCTTTGATGGTTGAATAACCTGAGGGACGTCAACTTTGAAGCTATTTAGCGAATCCACAACAAAGGGTAGACATACTGAATACGTTGGTCTGCTGTCATCTTTAGCGCCTACATGTATTGGTTTTTAAATGACTAATCGTCAAATGCATTTTTTCCCCAGTATTATTATATAAATCGGAAATATTCATTATCATATTTTTCTTACAGGATGTGTGAGACGCAACATTGTCTTTTTAATATCCATTTCGACGTCATTGATAAAATTGACTAATATTAATATATATTCCAGACAATAATTGAAAGAAATAATAGAAATTCAATTAAAATACACTGTATGTTAACCTACCTGCAGATATAATCCTCTTCACACAAAATGTTTACTTCTTCTAGAAAATCCACACAATATTACCACTTTCTACTTGTCAAACTCGTCTGGAGTTTTTTGAGTTACGTAATAACGGTTCATATAATTGTTTTTTGTGGCATTTCCGCAAAAGACCACGTTGAAGATGTCACTATCACCAGTGTCAGTTTCTTAATAGCTATTCTGGACAGACAACTTCTTTTTTAATGTCCATTAAGCAGTGGACCAATTTATAGCTCACTGGGTTTTTAATCCCTCAAGATGGTCATTTATAAAACCCTATTCGAGATTTGATGCTTAGGGCTATATGGTCTGGGTCCTTGATTAGTTAATCTGGCCCCTGTATCAACGCTCGTTTACAAGGTGTGAGCGACACAAAAGAACCAAGGACCCCCTATCTTATTTTCAATCAAACCAGTGTTTAACTGTAAGAAAAACTTAATCATTACTTTCGCATTAGGTAATAATGTTATCTCCAAGATCTTGAGATGTAACCACCTTTTTTGAAGCCCCTGGGTGCGTTGGTCTATCCGAAAAACCTGGTTAGCATCGGTTAATTGAAAACTAGAAGCCTGATTTACTGCCTTAAAGCAGGAGAGAATCCTTTAAACTCTTATGTTATTTACTTAAGGTCGATTGACCGGGTAAGGCTTCAAAGGAGTAACGCACCGGAAAATCTGGGATGAAAAATATTGTTTATATTATTATTTTATGGTACTTAATCAGTTTCTAATTTATTTCAATTATTTTTATACTAATGTGATGCTTATCAAATGTTGAAGAAAAACAGACATAGAGTTGGTTTACATGATGAGGCAGACATACGAGAGAGAGAGAGAGAGAGAGAGAGAGAGAGAGAGAGAGAGAGAGAGAGAGAGAGAGAGTTATTAATTCCACGGCGAAACTTAAATGATACTGACATTAGCATTCATACTTCGGTTGAAATCTAAGATTTTAGATGGTTTTATACAAGTGGGCGTGCTTACAGATACATACGCTATTTCTTGTTGGCCTACTTGTAGCTGGGATGTAGGTGGATACAAATTATAAAATATATTTACGTTTATGCATGAGTTTTTGCTCCGAGACAAAACAATTACATGTATCACATAGTTTAATTTATGAACTTTATATATCATGACGCACACTTATAATAAAGGTGAATTATCGACACAAATCGTCTATAAAGATCTGTTCGAGGGCACGTATACATGAATAAAATATTTCATAAAATGCTTGAAATTTAAATTATGAACATTCTTATCTTATAAAACAGTTATATCATAAATTTCAGACTATCCGAATAACCTATTAAATGTACATGTAGATGTTTTCAATATATCTCCAATGGCACACTGAACTATTGAGAATATTCATAATATAGACGATGACTGTTGTTCAATCCTCTTATGTTTCTTTCGCGTTAAAATTTTGTTTGAATAAACAATGCAATGATAAAAAAAAAACCACAGTAAGCATTACACATATATAATGCTTTAGTAGGAGCAAGGGTAGTGTGTTAAAATGTGTGGTATTACCCGGCTTCAAGCTTGAGATATTTTGTGGTTACTCGCTGACTTATTTCGTCGCTCAGTTGTGTGCGTGTTTTGTTCAGTACCGTACAAGGGAAGAGTCGACGGAAGTGACCTTATACCGAGATGACCCCTCGTCCACACCCGATATGTTCGCTAGACAATCACACCAAGATATCGAGACTTGGGAGGATATGTACTAGTACAACTGAAGAATTGTCCATGGCGATATAGCAATATTAAATTAATATTCCCTCTTTTATGTACGAGTGTTGGCTTTCGGGTACCTTTAATGCATGTCATTCATACCAAGAAATATTATAACGTAAATCTGTATTAATATCACGCTATTTTGAAGAGTTAAGTCAAGTTTTTAGTAAGTCTGCATTTTGTTGAATTCAAGTACTCGAAATGTACGGTATTTTTTAAAGATAAACCAAAGGGAGAAAACCCAGAACCCATGTAAAAAAAAAAAATAGTGTTGCACGCAACAGCCTAAGGTCAGACATGATGAAATTATTTTATTTCTTTACACATTAATGAGTTGATTCAATAAGTAATAATAGTCCCATCAAAATACAAAGAGAACCGCTTGTAACAGATGATCACCGCATGAGTTAAAAAATCAATTACCTCCTGGATAAAATGACATGTTTTCATGTTATTTCATTACATTTCTCCGAAAGAAAGAAAAAATCAATTTACTGGTCTTCATTTCAACATGACTCGGTCGCTTCATAGAAAACTGTCAAATGTCGGAGAGTCGTTAAATGTCGGGTTCGGAATGACAAAGACTTTACGAGGTCGTAAAAGTAAAATTTACACTCGGTGTCTTCAACAAGTTTATAAAACAGTCATGCGATATTGTGTTGTGATCTGAGTTTATCCCCCCTGTAAATGATGTTTTAATCACCGGCTTTAATTTGCATAGGAAAAAAATGCAGGTGTGGATCATTTCTCCATCCTCAAACGGATCCGGTTTCTTTTAGAGATCTCTCAGACAGATTTTCAAAGTAAAACTATCTCTCAATTTTATTTACCAAACCACCTTTGTGCATGCTTAGTTGGTGCGTCAATTTCTCATTATGGTTTTTCCTCTGTGCATCATTTAATTTACAATGCATGAAAATATTGTTAATATATAAAGACAGTATACGAGCACATCGCACATGTTCTTCTATATATCCATTTCATAAGTGCCAAGCATGTACTGCAAGTATTTCATACTCGTATATATTCCCTCTCATGTACAGAATTATATCATTAATTATGTAGCATCATATATTTAAAGCTAAATCATATCAAGGTACATTTTGGATAACATGTTTGGGAATATTGATTGACATTATTTAATTAATGAGCGCAGTGAATTATTCTATGTATTTACTTGTACGTATATGTAACATTGATATATCGAAACTCTTATAAAATAAGTTTGTCAATTTCAACGTAGAACTTTTCTTGAAATATTTTTTGGGGTTTTTATTTTGTCCAATAAAATGGACCTTTCTGTAAGAGTTAATTAGATACATTGTATTTTTGAACGATAAATATGCACGCATCTTATAGGTTCAAAATTTAATTAACAAATAATTGTTAATTATATAAAATAAATTAACAAGAAGTTCTATATTTTTATGTATAAATTACATGTATATGTGTGTCTTTCAACGTCGAATAGACGGTGCATATACATGTATGTACGTTGCAACGATCTATCTATTAAAGTAAAAAGGTTTTCACTTTATTTAATACATGTGTGCCACTAGCTGTTGTGGAAGAAAAGAAAATGTAATTTTAATTAAATGATTTTCTAAACTGCTTATTCTATATAATACATGTATATCACATTATAATTCATCCACTCCAATGCATACATGAGGCCTATAACAGTTTACTAAATAAGGATATATACAGAAATGTTGTTAAATATAATGTATACTATCATGTATAATAGAAATATTTTTTAAAAAACGGTCTCCCAAGAACACAAGAATATTTTGATTTAAGGTGGTATGGGACATCTGTCGATATTAATATGGATTAAAGTACATTGCAATTAAAATACTTTCAGCGGTTTAAATT
The DNA here is from genome assembly GCA_033439105.1 of Magallana nippona. Lineage (NCBI taxonomy): Eukaryota > Metazoa > Mollusca > Bivalvia > Ostreida > Ostreidae > Magallana > Magallana nippona. Next base: position 11,668,211 of record CM065918.1, on the reverse strand, counting down.
TTTCAAATTTTACTATATTTAACCAAAAAATACGTTTTGAAAATTTTCGGAAAGTAGAATTTTTTAAATTCCCAGCGGGATTCGAAGTCATAACTTACAAATTCATAGTTAACCCTTTAACCCACTGCGCTACGCTGTTAGGAGACAAAATGATGTAGTGAACAGTTTTTGTTATCTCGGACTTAAATTGAATAACAATGGCAAATTTCATGTTACGCAAACACAATTGTCATTACAATGTATGAAGGCGCTTTTTGCACTGAAAAGGAAATGTTGTAATATGATTTAATTTATAACGATCTTTTCCCTTTTTGATACTTATGAAGGAAGTATTGCTTACTGCGGTTGTGAAGTCTGGGGCTTTCATTCTGCCCCAGATATAGAAAAAAATCATCTTAATTATTGTAAAAACATACTGAATGTTAAAAGGTCTACCTCTAATGCAGCTATTTATTGTGAATTGGGCAGAATGCCGCTGCAATATGTGTTAGAAAACTACGTATTTTAACATACTGGATGAGCCTTTTATCATAAAAAAAAAATGTATTTTGAATTCATGTTATGTTGATATGTATAATGAACTTTATGTAAAAAATAAAGTAAAAACTGGGCTGCGGAGATTAAAAACATGTTATCAAGTATTGGACTAATGAACTTATATGGGAAAATCAATTTTTTGAAAATCCAGAAGTTATTTTAACAGTTGCCAAGCAACGTATTTTTAATAATTATAAACAGTCTCTACTAGCTGATATAAATACCTCTTCTAAATGTACAATCTATAAATATTTAATTGATCATTGTACTTTGCAGTCATATCTGAGAAAAAGAATTCCTTTACAATATAAGAAACTTATATGTAAATTAAGATTTTCATCTCATTGTCTTACCGTCGAACCTGGTAAATACAACAATATTAGAAAGACGTATATGTCTTTTTTGTACTCCAGAGATGAATATAAATTTTTATCTCATACGTGTGGTGTATACTACCCGTGTGATAAACCTTTGCTTTATCAAACGGGTGATGCTTTATCAAATACTTCCGGTCCGAACTATTTTTGACACAGCCCCTCGCTTCAACGCTTCAGTGACCTATTTTCGAATACTTTCTAGTATTTTCCATATAACTATATCTACTACCAAAAATTGATTTAAAATTGGATTTTGTCGAAGATTTAAATTACAAATATAAAGGAAAACACATAACTGTGAAATTAATAAAACTGCAAATCACGTTAGCTATCAAGGAGTTCATCCTGACGACGCAATGCAAACAGAACGTTTTGGTTGTGTTTCTATACAAGAACTTACCGAAATAATGTCTCCAAAGACTTTTATTTCACCAGCAGTAAGCATCCTAATTCAATATTTTCAACTTCGAATCATTTGGCTGGTGTTCGTATTATAGAACATCAACAACTGTTCCTCGTTCGAGTCAATTCAAACTAACGAACAATCGCAACTTTGTGTATGTCAACAAACTTGATTATTCAAATCTTCTGATCAGTATTTCCATTTAATTAAGTGATTAAGCTCTAAGAAAAATTATTTACAGATAAACAATTATTTCAAGGTTTATTTCAGTGAAACTTTACATTAAAACAGTTATATTTATCTCCGAAATGACGTACTAAATTGTATTGCGCAAGGTCACAATAACCGTATAACACAACGTTGCATCATCGTTTAATCTTTGAAAAAAATCAATTCGGGTCATATTAGGGGCTGTCTCAAAAGCTTCATGATATAAATCAAATTGTATGAGATAAATAGAACATCTATAATTGTGTGATTTTATATTTGCTTTATCCAACTCGTTGAAATGGTTATATTCGCTCGGCAACCCTCGCGAATATATACACCATTTCAACTCGTTGGATAAAGCAAATATAAAATCACACAATATAGATATCCTCTATATATATTAAAATGTCCCTTTTATTGTAATTTAAGAGAAAAATTCCTAAGAAGTTTTACTATTTTAAACCCTCTGTCTTTAAATTAGTTCAACTATTATCAACACAAAATGTAAATGATTTGTGCAATTTAGGTAAATATATTCATAATCCTTTTGTTATCAGAAAATTCCATGTATAAACTTGCCTTTTTCAAGTGACCCGTTTGTATGTATATTATCATGTGTATATCAATTGTCTTGTATGTGTGTATGAGCTGTTCAGCTGTTGACCAATAAACAATACAGGAGTCAATTTTGGGAAAGAAACTACATATGTTTATAAAACTACACTTGATTTTATTGTTTATTTCGATAAATAGTACGTCACAATATGGAGATGTCCCATACCACCTTAATACAATTGAAAGTTATGTATTTTCTAGTTTCAGTCCTTGGCTTTTCTTTAACCAAAAGATACTATGCATAGGAGCCTTTCTTTAATTTTAAAATACTACCGATGGATAAATTCGAAGTGTTAGTAATAAATTATTAAGAACAAAAAGATTATTGCAGAAAACAAATCTATCCGAGAGTTTAATGTCCTTAATAAGACTGTCGAAAAAGATTTGCTGTGTATATTATATACATTTAACTAAAGTTTGATTGTATGAAAATTGTCACAGATTATATAGTTCCCAATAATTTTACACATGTATATTGGTACATTTATAGGCTATTACTAGTATACAAAGTATCCCCTTATCCGGCTCTAGTGAACCTCACCTTTATTCACTAACAAGGTCCGATAACTCTTAAACCCAACAACTTCATACATCATCAAACTCGGCTTTTGTAGTCTCTTTGATGGCGGAATAATCAATCTATATTTCCTTTGTGGTAAAGTGCTGAACATAATTATGTATACAGTGGTCCTATCTAATGATATACATGTACTTCGTTCGACTTTCTTGTCCGCCATATTCATTTTCCTCTTTTTTCTATTGTCAAAAATCAACCAAGCTGCATGGGAAGTACATGTGTAAAACAATTTACTTTGTAGAACACCTGGATACCAAAGTTTAATGTCTTTTGGTTTTGATTGATATCATATAAAGAAAGACAAACAGACAACTTCTTTTAAATAATTACACTTTCAAAATAAATGTGGACCATAAGACCTTATGCTGTCTTACCAGACAGATATGATTTTTATTACAGAAAAAAAGTTCATTAAGAAATCATATTGGAGATTTTACTTAAATGGAAAAAAAAATACATATGTACATGTATTTACAAAAATATACGCTGGGGTATGCTAGAGTATAGCAGTAATTATTGTAGTCCAATGATACATTTTGAGACACCATAACAAATAGACATTTCTTAATATCGTTGAATATAGATCGTTCAAAGAAAGACAACTCTCATTACAGAAGCAACTTAGAATGAACATATGAGTTGTCGTTCTTAACATTAGATTAAATCTATTACACACATTAGCTGTTACGTTCGGAAACCTCAATGCCATTCCGTACACATTATTAAAATATCACTAAGACCGAGAGATCACTTCGCTCCCTTCTGTCCCTTTCATAATTTCTTGAATATTACTTCTATAAAAGAGAATGAAGCAATACCTTATTCTATAATGTAATTAATCGTAACAATTTTATGAAGCTTTTTAATAATATGGTTGAGTTTGAAAAATAGTAATAAATTGAAAAATCGGCTATAATATTGTCATTTCTACTTGATAGTTTCATAATTATTTTTTTGAATTGTAAATACATGTAATACACTGCAATACTTAGAAATTTTTATTCTAAATTTGATCAAAATGTGACACCTTAAAAAATTACCCCCAAAAATATCTTAAAGTCTCCTGGCTTTATTTATTATTCAACGCTATATATCCATAATGTTTTGAATCACTAATGATATTGTACACCTACATGAAAGAAATAAAAGACATTAAAATTCCGCAAAATACGCTCTTTAAATCTGGAAATAAACAATTAATCCGAATATGTCAGCTTATTATACATAAACTTAATAGTTTTAATTTTGGAAAACGTTAAACAAAAAAGAGATGTCCCCTTTTACATGTATAAATACAAACGGAATCTATACTTCTAAAATTATGGACTCAAAAACCGAATCTAATAATGTCAATTATGACTTATTTTCTTCCTATCAGTATTAATTAATTTGGGGCTTCTGTATGTAAAGAAAATTTTAAATGAAATTGGGTTCAGTGAAGTTGGGAATAGACAAACAATTGATTCACTTACTCTAAAAGTCATAAATCAACGAATCGCAGACCTGGCTTAACAAGATATTTTTGGTAAACTAGAAAATTCGCAGAAATGTCATTTTTGTAAATATTTAGTCGATGGATTTTATCTTCAGTGTTACCTTAGAAAGTCAGTTCCTGTAAAATTTCAACAGTGTATATCGAAATTAAGATTGTCTTCCCATATCGCCTTGCCATCGAAACTGGAAGGTACAATAATACACACAGAGCTCAAAGGAACTGCTTTTCATGTAAAAGCTATGCTGAAGATGAATTCCATTTTATCCTTGTGTGTCCAGTATATATCGAATACCGCAAAAAATATATTAAAAAGTATCTTTATGAGAAACCATCGATGTTCAAACTGCTGCAATTGTTTAATAGCGAAAATTCTAAAGATATGTGTAACCTCGGCAAATATATTTACTTTAGTATGAAGTTAAGAACCAATATCTGTAATTAAGTTTAGATGTTGTTCTTTTGATTTTTCCCCTTTACTTATGTCATATTTCATATTTATGTATGTACCAGGGTCTCCTGTAAAACACCAACTTCTGTACTTTATTATGTTCTTGTATAATCTGATGAGCTGCAAAGCTTAAAGAATTAAAGAATGAATGAATGAATGATACCGGTAAATCGGATGAGAACTGTCAATGGTTTAAGGTATCATAAACACTAAACCGAATCTAATAATGTCAATTATGACTTATTTTCTTCCTATCAGTATTAATTAATAAATAATCAGCATCTGTAATAGCCAAGACCTGAGCTTCTGTATTACATTTATTTTAAGTAAAGGGAACGGATCCACATTTTGCGATTTAAAAGGAGTGAAACAAAAGATTTTGCTTTTCATCAGTGTATTAAGAATAAAAAGAATTTTTATAGAACACACGAAAACTAGGAATATAGCTAGGACGGCGCACCAGCAATTTCTTTTAAAAGGGGGGGGGGGGGGTCAATTTACTTAAATGGACTCAAACACAAATAGGCCCAAAATTGATGAAGAAATTAACGACTTGTTTTTCATTACCAGTCGGGTTTGTCCTTAAGAAAATATTGAATCGATTTTTCCCATTTACCTGCACGTAAAACGTCAATGGGGGGGGGGGGGGGGGGGGGGGGGGGGGGGGGGGGGTGCCGGTAGGGGACATGTATTGTTTATGCAATACCCTCATAATGCTTGTTAAGGTCAAGATCTAGTAAATGAAAGGTATCTACAGTTTTATGAAATTCAAGATTTAAATTCTTTCAATGATGCTTCATAACAATAATTTTGTTTTTATAGGGTTTTTATAGGGTGAACCGGGCTTAAATATTTGGTCAACACAATGAAAAATCAGGTTTTAAACTGTTATTTGCTATGGAATATTAATATGTAGGAGATGCATAAAAAATTCTCGGAGTTTTGTCCATTTCTTACTATTAAAATATATCTAGATTGCCTACAGTCTCTCCCAAAACGGCATTAAACAAATTCTTGATCTCCTCTTTAAAATGGTGAGAACCTAGTAAGTTCCAAGAACTTGTGTTCGAACCCTTTGTATATTATATATACAATAAAATATGTTCAAACCAAAATGGTGTCAAGTTGAATATAGATATCAATTTTTTAGAGCTTTGCTGTAGGGGTTAGAGTTTAGCATTGTCCAAAATGGTCAATGCAACAAAGCTATTTTAAAGGCTGGGTACAAATAAATGTAAAATAAATTCTATACTATCTAAATAAATTCTGAACGTTAACAACTTGAACTAACTGAAAGTTACGTTCATTTTTTTCAAAACGATTTCAAATCAGAAATAGACCTCTAAATACATTCGTCGCACATTTGTCTGTGTCAACGCAGGAGAGAGAGAAATTAAAGTTAAAAGCTACGCTACCAAGCCAATAAATCATTCACAAAACCGTGATTGATTTCAACAATATACCAAAGAACGACACATTCAAACTATTGGTGTCCAATTTCATTTTTTAAAAAAGCAATATTAAATTTCGGTGAATCTAATATGCATTTAATGATTAATTGCTTTCATTCCAATGCATGAAACTAACACAAATATTTCGTCGGATGAATTACTTAGAAGATCGGTATTGGATACATAATACATGTACAGTGAAGGAGAAACGACAATTGTCTGTCTGGCTATCACAAGACATATAGTTCTCAAACAAAGTCCTCTGTACTGTAAATATGGGTCATGTCTGCGTCGAAACAGAGGCTTCGTCCACTCGGTTCCTTCTGATGACGAAACTTCTTTTCGGTTCATGGCACCTCCTGTCCTCGAACATTCTGAATCAAGAAACAAGGAACAAAATAAGTTTTGACATGCAGGAAGAAATATATATTGCACATCGGATATACATGTACACATTACATGGTTTTGGGTTTTGTTTTGTTTTTTTTATTGTTTATTTATATTATTTTATTTTTTTTTTTTTACAAAAAACGTTGATACTTGATATAAGCTGATTAAAATATTGTTGTGTACGTTTGATTAACAAATATTAATTATTTTTGAAAAAGGCATTAGGATTAAACATAGTCACATATACATAGTCATTGTATGCTTCGTCTTTCCTGAGAGATCCTATGGAATGTTCAGTCCATCTATTAATGACTGTTTTCGCTGCACTCAACGTTTAGTTGACTGTATGTGAAAGGGTAGAGATGTACTTAATACCGGGGGGGGGGGGGGGGGGGGGTTAAACCAAAAGAAAAACTAGTAAACTGCGGGAGAAGTTAGGGTGGGTGTGAACCATGCCGTCTTCCTCATTGGTGGGGGTGTTGAATTGTGCAAATACAACCACTGTAATAAATTGTGGTGGATATATCATTTTTAAGGATAAATATCATTTTTTAAAGAAAACATTCAATGAATTCATTTTTCAGTTTCCTTCAGATAAATGTACCATATTACAAAATACATTCGCATTAACCTTCCTGACATCTCATTACATTTTTTTAATGGCTCCGTTCTGGGCAGGGTAAATTGTGTGGGAATCCGGAATAGTTATTATATATTTGATTTTCACAATGACACATATTTGTCCATAACAATGTAGTTGGACATAGCAATTCATAAAATATTTACCAAGCAAATTAAAGTTAAATATGGCTTGGTCCATTTAATTCATGGACCACGTTGGCAAATGTTCATATCAATCAGCTGAGGAAAGCTGTCTTGTTTTGTAATCGGAAACAACAAAATTTGAAATATCTTCTAGTGATTTCTTATAGACATAAAAGTATGTTTTAAGTTAACAAGTCATCGTCATTCGGATTCCACAGACTTCATCATACTGATGAGCACGACCAATACATACTTGTAATCAGGACTGCCCAAGAGCTACGAGGGCTTCCGGACCGTGGCTTGAAATGATGCTTTCATACCAACAGACATACTAACCTCTTTAGGAAAATGGTGACAATTCCGATCACAACATTAACAGCCACAACAATCAGTAAAAGTTCCCACCCTGTCATGGTACTGCCAACATTTTATAAAAGGTCCATTGGTTTGTTGCCTTGACCCGTTGGAATACCTAAATGTACCCTCCCAATAAGTGTGTTGGTTGATAAGAAAGCAAATACCTATACCCAATGTAGACCATATTGATTTATAACGCCGGAGTATTATCGGTAAACCCTCCATATTAGCTGGTTCAGGTGAGCACCCTGCTATTACATGTTTACAAAACTGAACACATTTCGTTTTCTTGGCTCAGTTGTGTGTTGTAATAGTCATATCGCGACGCTTAGATCACTACTTTTCTAAAAATCTATGTTTTATAAGATCAACCAATGTGAAAATTTTTAACGATTAGGACAATTGCGATGGCCAAGAGTATATAGATCATATTTTTTCCCATAACCTATGAATTGTGTCTAATGGCAGATTTTTGACACAATCATCATTCTCCGTGTTACCTGTACTTAAATTTAGACAATTGCCATCACATATTTGACACACATATCATTTTTTACAGCTTGTAAATTAAGAATGCTTAGGATTTCCCAAATTTCTTATAGATCTACTCATTTCTATAGACAGAATAAAAAAGTGAAATACCCTTTTTGTATCATGTCCCCCATCTTCCCTAGCCAAGGGTTTACCATCCACTCTGCTCCGCCAAGGGTTTACAATCCACTCTGCTCCGCCAAGGGTTTACGATCCACTCTGCTCCTCTACCAGGAGCAGAGTGGATCGTAAACCCTTGGCTAGCGAAGATGACGTATCTATATACTTATAAATTAAGACTTTTTGCCAATAAAACTAAAAAATGCCTGCACCAGAGTAACTGCTTACACCTTTGGTATTTCAACAAGTGTTATATGAAGTCCGTAAGCTATAGTTGAATTTTACCTAATAAGTAATTATTGTACAATAAATTAAAAGCCTACTTTCATTTTCGATAAGCAAGCTCGAAATAGCAAAAATGAGAGTAAGGTGGTGGACGCGCTTTGGCGGATCCAAGTCAGTGGGAGATAGCATCAAAATAAATACTTGCAATGAAATAATATTGAATGATTACGTAAACAATGAATAAAATTATAAGGAACTTACTAGAATTATACATACGAGTTAAGATTTGACAAATGTTGAATAAATGAAATAAGGCAATTCGTTTCTTGAATGCGCGATTTTAGTTATAGATAGAAGCTAGCGAAGCGCGACCTCTCGCGAGAGAATGGAATAGAATTTTCCCGGGGGGGGGGGGGGGGGGGGGGGTAACCAAAAACGCGGTTTCACTAATTAACGTCAAGGCGAAATGTGTAGGACGGGTTCATCATGCATCGCGAGCAGATAGTCATACTTTGGATGGGACTCTTTGGTTGCTATAAAACAGTTAATAAATAAAATGGAACAATTTGATGTCATTTTAGTTTTAATGGAAAGATTTTTTTTCCAGAACGGGGTGCTCAGGAACGCGGTTTGACTAATTTACATCATGGCGGAAAGTGTAGGGCGAGTTAACCATCGGGCAGATACTTTGGATCTGACAACTATGGTTTAAAATATGCAAATAAATGAGCAAGTCTATGTCAATAAATGATGTATGCATTAAACGGGGAAATCAAATGTGGGGGGGGGGGGGGGGGGGGGGGGTGACCACCTTCCGTAAATTGTTTCAGGGAATAAGTATCTTCGAGCTTACCACACGTATCATTATTTAGTGCACAATTGTGACGAAGTCTAGTATGAATAATATTCAAAAATCTATCACCATATGTAAAAAAAATAATTAGGTCTAGTTCTGCATGTAAGTACATTTTCATTTTTAACAGAAACATGTGTTTTTTCCTTAAAAATGCGAACAGAGTCACTTTCACGGATATCCGTTGAAAGTGCATTCCATTCATCAACATCAGTAGGAACAAACGAAGATTTATACAATTCCAAATAACATTTTGGTATAGAGTAATTCTGTGCATTTTTGGTAGTATAGTTAGATACAGTAGCACGCTTGTTTGGAAAAATATCCATTACATAACTGGGTAAAATGTTTCGGTCAATTTTATACATTGTTTTAGCCTGTGTCCATGTTCGTGAAAGTATCTTAAGATCTATCTTAAGACATGTCCTAAGATATGTCTTAAGACATATTTTATGACCACTCTCAGACATATCTTAAGATGTAAACCGAAGCTATCTTCGACGTATCCTAAATTAAGATATCTTAGATTGACTTTTCCTTTTAAAAAATAAAATATCAACAAAATATGATGAAAAAGTTTTGTGAATTTTTATCTTAAACATACTTGAATATTAAGCAATTACACATTTTTTGAGATTTCTAATGAGGTATTTGATTCACCAATGACGATTATTTATTTTATTTACTCGATTTTGTATCACCCATTACATGTTTATACGTTCAGTAAAACGCGTGCCTTAATATTTTTTAAAATTTCATCGCCCATTATTAATATTAGTGAGCCTTGATTACCATACTTGCGTAGTATCTGCGTAGTGAAAACTTTTGCTTCTTCACGTGAATCTGATATGTTTAAACTGTAGAAAATGGTGTGTACATGCAAATACATGTATATATGTATACATGTCATAATATATCATGTTTTCATCAAATTTAAATTGCGATTTTTTCTCACACAATACGATTATTTGGATTTACAGCATCAATTATTTTTCTTTTTGACATTACATTCCGATCAGATATAATTTTCTTAATAAACTGCAAATCACAAAAGGCTCATTTAGATCTACATGTAAATATAAGACGGGAAATTTTCTGAAAATTTAGAAAACGAATTTTGTACTCAATGTAACATAAGACATGCGTAGATTTTTTTTCGGGGGGGGGGGGGGGGTGTTTGAATTCAATCTAAATAAAATCACATAGTAAATTTTTTCATATTATTCTTGATTTGCACAAGACATACATCCTATGGCATAGGTTATTGCATATAATTAAAATGCAACATTGCAATAATGGTATGGTACATGTACATATATACAGTGTAAAGTACATTGACAATGCATATTTAATAATTTTTTACTAGCAGGTAAAAAAAAAACCCGAACATTTTCTTAATTATCATGAATTTTAAATGCTAGGTGGAGATACTTCCCCAAATTACACAGTTCTTTAAAATTTTGAACATTTAATAATTGTATAAAGTATACAGAAGGTTTTTTTCCAATAATACTTCTTTATATATTTTACTCGGATTTCTCTATACTGTCGACATATAAAAACAAAATGGAATTCATCTTAAATATCAGAACAAAATTTACAAAAACGGCTTTCCTTTGGTACATTCGTGTGTCATCCACTTTCAATTGCAAGTTTATGAGACGACAATCTAATTCTTGCAATGTGTTTCTTATATGTAGAATTTAAATCAAATATTATCCCTTGTAACAACAGTTCCTCTTATTTTAAGATGTGATGGTTAACAATCTACATGTTTACTGTTGAGTTTATTGAGGATAAGACAGCTGTCGGGATGTCTTAAAGTTAGGATGATTGTTAAGAGGTGTCGTAAGTTGGGACGGCTTCGAGAAACTCTCTTATGACTAAGTTAGGTCCTAAGATAAATCTGAGACATATCTTAGTCTAAGGCAGCTTCATGAACATGCCCCCAGATTAAGATTAAATTCCATATCGCGTACATTGATTGCAGCATGTTGAAGGCTATTATCATCTGCAAAAAGTCTGCAAAATGTTAACATGTCATCTGCTATATCGTTTACATAATTAAGAAATAACAATGGCTAAAGTAAAGAGCCTTAAGGCACTCCAGCATTAGTGGATGGGGCATTATTTCATTGCTGGCCACTCAGCCATGACTCTTTGAAATCAACAAGATTTGTCTGGCTTTTGAGCTTAGACTACGCAATCTATGCATATTTCACTCGAGACCAGTGTCATTTTTAACCAGTTTGATGCAAGAAATTGATAGTTACGTCCTACCGAAAGTCCAAGGATTTGTTAAAATGGTTCTAAACTTACTTTAAACTTACTTTAAAGGTCATGGTTGCATGCCGCCAAACATTAAAAAACTTAAATAATCCTTTATCAAACTACATTGCATAGTAAAGATATTATAATTACTATTTGACTTATTTTTTTAAAGTATTAGTGAGGCTTGGAAGTCAACAACTGAAATTAACTTTACAAAAAATATTTAAATATGATTTTCTAGATATAAACGGTGATAGTAAAGAAAATTTTAACGTTTTACCATTAAAAGTTGGCAACTCTAATTTCTAAATAGAGCTTACGGGGTTAGAGGTTAGAATTGTCGAAAATGGTCAATATGTCATGTTGTAAATTTTGAATTTACTGGGTGGGTGTAAATACAAAATTTACAACATGACAAATACAACAAAGCTTTAAAAGCTGGGTACAAGTAAATGTAAACAATTCTAAACTATTTCAAATATATTATGAACGTTAACAACTTGAACTAACTGAAAGTTACGTTAAAAACTTTTTCAAAACCGATTTCAAATTAGAGATAGACCTCTAAATACATTCGTCGCACATTTGTCAGTGTCAACGCAAGAGAGAGAAAAATTAAAATTAAAAGCCAATAAATCATTCACAAAACCGTCGATTGAATTCAACAATATACCAAAGAACGACACATTCAAACTATTGGTGTCCAATTTCATTTTTTTAAAAAGGAATATTAAATTTTGGTGAATCTAATATGCATTTAATGAATAATTGTTTTCATTCCAATGCATGAAAATAACAATGCATATTTCGCACGTATTTATTACCCATAAAAGTGGTTAACTTAGGCTGTGGAAACGTCTTTTGAATTAAATGATTATCATTTTAATGTCTTTGGGGTTAATCTACACAATCGTGAACTCATAATACAGGGCGACTTCAACTTCTTTTTCGGAGGAAATTCCAGCGAAGTTACCGACCATAAAGCCAGTATTTCGCCCATGTTGATGTCAGATCAAGGCTAACAAAATGATTGTAAAACGAAAAAGATGTGGGTCTCCTAAAAACGAATTTGGGTAAAATTAGGTTTCTTTAAAAAAAAAAAATATATATATATATTTAATGTGGTAAAAATAAACAATTCAGTCGGCGGGATTTAATTGGGTCGGTCGCGTTAGGGGAAACATAGATATTTTTAATTTTGGCCTTACATATCATTTTTTTACAGCTTCTAAACTAAGAATGCTCAAGATTTCCCGTAAATTTAATTTTCTTTTAGATCTACTCATTTCTGTAGACAGAATAGAAAAGTGAAATACCCTCTTTGTATCATGTCCCCAGGGACGTATATACTATATACGTCCCTGAAGTCTCTTAATTAAAAAAAATATATTTTGTTGGGTCTTTTTTGAAGGGGAGGGAGCGTTATTGTTATGAAAATCACCCCAACGAATTTGTGCTGTGTTACATGTTGCAGACGGTAATATTCTTGATAAACTTGTCGACAAGGACAGACAACTTTTACAGGCTTATGCAAATTACTTTCAGTCCTTCAAAAATTTAAAATTTAAATAAAAATTACGGTGCCAAAATAATTGAATACAAATTTTTCAATGTGTTTCTGCATGTACAAATGTAGATATTTGGTGCGCAAAGCAAACAAAAGTGCATATCTTGGGACAGTTGATGTTTTTATACTTGATAAGAAATCCTCAAAGTAGTTAACATAAGGGCATGTATCTTACTTTTTAGTAATTTGAGAGATGAAAAGGAGTTGGAAAAAAACGAGGAAAGAATCGAATAATCAACGCACAAAATAACACACAAACGAGCAAGTTTGAATGATACAAATTGAAAAAGGATAAAAGATGTGAACACAAAATAGACTTGATTTTTTTTATATAAGGTATAAGAGAATTATACATATAGATACAATCATCTTAACATACGAGTCAACATATATCACGTTTCTTTTATAGATCTGTTACTGCAGAATTCACCGCTGTCCTGCAGTCATTAACACAGGTCTGGGTCTATGGTATCCATAAAAACAGCAACATGAGTGACGTCATTTACATGTGGGATTCCGCCTCTACTATTTCAATGTCTGAGGAAGCGTAGCTGGAAAACGTGTCCTCGCGGCCGTACAGTTGTTTCTCATCCGTTCGATCCAAGTCACAAAAACGACTGCAGAACCACTTCTTACAGCTCCTGGAATTTAACTGATGATATTATTACTTGTTGAGATAGAAATGATAGAATGAATATCTTTACACGTTAGAATGAATGATTGTCAGGTCAGGGAAAATATCTTGTACAGTGCTTTCAACATATAAGACTTGGTATTTAAAGAATAAAATGCTTTTTTTAAAATGGTTGATATGGATATGAGGGGCAGCAAGCACATAACGAAGAAAACATGCAGAAAATGCATAACTAGATGTAACTTTGTGATGGTGAATTCTATCACATGAATGTCAATTGTTATACATAATTGTACTTTGAAATAACCATGTACAATTTATAACAATAAAAATTTCATAAAATTTTAAACTCTGACTACATGTAGAAGGTAAAGAGATTAGTTGTGCAATACTGGCGTAATTTGCTTACCTTAATCTCTGGATGTAGATGAGCCCTATACCTATTAACGCTGGTACAAGAACCATGATGATTATTATGAAAATCTCATAGCCCTCCATCAAGCAACCGTGTATCTCATATATCCGAAAAATTAACATCGGAAAAACATAGCAACATGTTTCACACTTTTCTAATACCTCCTAAAATAGCTAAATCAGTGAAACAATGGCTTCTTCATGATTTAGAAATCAGTATGAAAGCGACTTTTAAATAGCGTGCTTTGATCTATATAAAGTCATAAATTTGAACTTGGTTTAGTTTAAAGCTGAGAGAATATCATATTCGCCTTTCAATCGTCCTGATTTTAAAATTCAATTATCAAGCATTCTTCCATGAAAAGAGAACTCATAAGAATATGAACAATTAATACAAATGTGTGACGTATTTGGATAACATTCCGTCTCGGTCAGCGCAATGCGCAAGGTCATAGAGAATAGAGAAATGTTAAAATAAAGAAAGATAACTCTTGCGATCTTGTGGCTCTCAAGTTAAAGCGAAATAGGTTGCAAAACGGTATACAACATATATCATTCTAGAAAATGCCCTGTCAGTTTCTGTAATTCGTTTTGTCTTACCATTCCGCCTTCTTACTTCCCGTCTTGTTGTTAAATTCGAATTCCAGACATTTTAGTCATTTAAATATTTTCATGCATCTTAATCTTTTAGTAAACAACGGAATACAAAAAGCCACTTACACGTTGTTGACTTTGTACCACTGAGAGTGCAATCTTATAATTAAACGCAATAATTCAATTATTTTCACAAATAATTCAAATCAAGCGTTCGTGCTTCAAAGGAACAACCCACTGTTGCTGTATAAACTGATGTCAAGCCCAACCAAGCCGATTTTATGTGCCATTAATTTGAAGTAAGAGTGCAGAGTGTTATATTATATAGCACCTGTTGTTACTTTTATGCTCAACAATTTAGCAGTTTATAAAACTTCAAAATAGTATGAAACCAATATTTTCCTTTACATCGTAAAAATCATAATGACTTTTGTGATGGAGATTAAAATTTTTATCGTGCATTTGCCAAACTTGATCAATATATTGTTTTGTTTTCAATCATTTTTACGTAAACAGGCGTTGTCATGAAAGAAGACCAAATTCCCAGAAACAGTCTGCTCCCATGACAATTTTGACTGCAATTAGTTAAATCTTTTTATTGGATATCTTTGATTATCCTAACAGCATGTGATCTTACGCGTTACTTGTGATTACACACCAGCTTTATCACCTCCGTTCAAAGAAATAGGTCCTCTGATAAATTGTGCGAAGCCACACGCTTAAAAGAAATAATACATTTTATGATTTAACCCATGGAAATAAATTGAGCATCTGTCATTTTTATTACATGCTCCGATGGAGGTTAAGAGATTACATCAGATAAGTAAGTTAAAAAATGTACGTAATATGTAGATTGATTATAAAAACATTAAATACGAAAATTAAATTAGAGCAATATCGCTTTGGTCTCCTCTAGGCCTTCTTTCATTTTCACCCCTTATGAAAGCATCCGCGTCGTCCTGGCTCGTCAGATATAGATAAGTTTTGAAAAGATTTTTTTTCTTCCCCAAAACCCTTTTTTGCGTTTCATTATATTCATATACACACTGTTTTTGTATTGAAGTAAGGAATTCCAGCAGTCATGAAAAATAAATAAATAAATGTAGAATTAACTAAGACGAATCGACAGAGTGTAAGTTGTTCTGTAATATTTACAACCGAGCACAGCCAACCAGCGATGGGCTCTTATCTACAAGCTATGTAAGTAACAGACATTGTCACATTAGAGATAGTAGACAGGACAATATATATATACGACGACATTCTAATGAATTGCAAAAAATCACGCACATGTATTTCATGTAATTTGAATTAACTCCACTTTAAAGCGGTATAGGTTTTTTGATGACCATCGACCCCCATCTCCCCCACTCCCCAACACCACCGGTACCACCACCCCTGCCAATCACGCAATTTAGAAAATGATCCGACCGTTTTATTGGACTGGGTTTATTTTTTGCTTAGATTGATAGCACAAACAAATGGTTGTGGGGACGAAAGAGGCGACGACTGGCGGATTGATTCATCTTCCCCAATAACCAAGCATGCCCCATTGTTCCTCGTCTGTCCATTTACTGACCAATCTCCACAGGAGGAAGAAATCCTTTTGAAAAAACTTCCTGAAGCGTAAACACGATAATTAATTAGAAATTCGTCTGGACTCAGAATTAACACATCGTACAAAGTGTACGAACACTTTTCCCCCCAAGATTCTGTAGAGCCGTTGATGGAAAGTGTTGGTTTTTACTTTTTGGCATACCCTGCAGTATGGTAAATTTTATATTTCACATATATAGATTAGAAGAAAAAAAAACCACGGTCATAAAAATTCTAAAAGAAATATAAAACCGTTTGATTTTTGTTAATTTCGACCTAGTTATTTTTTTAAATAAGAATTTAATACCGAAATCACGATCTTGTTTCTAAGTTTACTTAATGAACTATCATAAACAGGCGTCTTCTATCCTTCGTTCGGTTTTCGACGAGATATTAAATTACGAAATTACAAGGCTTAGAAAAATTAAATTATTAAACCAATATCCCTTTCCCATTGGTCCTGATATGTGCCGTTGTTATATAGCAATCGAGGTGCTTGTTAAAATTGAAATATACATGATGATGCAACAAATTAGGTACAAAATCAACCACGGTTCACTGATTTTGCAAGCTATAAATGACACAACAATGCGTGGTCATGATAGGTATAGTAAAACAATAGGTATACGACCCGACACACCTGAATGACAACCGTGCAGCCATTAGCCGGCTTTTATCCTTATTTTATTTTTCCAGGTATTGAAAGCTTTCCCATGCACACAAATATTTACAACCTGCGCGCATTCAGTTGTCATTCGTGTCAAAACAGCATTTGACACTGTACCAGGTGTAACAACCAGGAATGGTACATGCATTTGATCTTTTCATTTCAAGAGGAAATCACCATTTTTGAAAAAAAACCCCTCAACAATAGGAAATAAACAGGGCAAGGATAGATATAGAAAAGATAAGCAAAATAGCCTGATATTTGAATTAGTAATTAGGTATGCTGAGCTGGTATGCTCAGTAAGGTTTACATTTAAAAGGCCCTCCAAGACATCAATGTTTTCAGAGATGAGATTTCGATTACTGATAACTCGCTTTTTGAGATATAAAGTCGTGATCTGATAAAACCTTTTGATGGAAATGCTGAATTTTTTCACGCGAACTTTTCAAAAGATGCTGACTCGTGTCAAAGTAGGGGCACAGTCTCGCGTCTTATCAAAACCCTACGGCCATCAGCTTTTCTATGTCCAAAGTCAAGTACAGATCATTTGCAAACTGTGCATGATAATTTGTTATGTAATCGTTGAATTGGAAAATTGATTTGAATGACTAAGTGTATTGATTTTTAGGCATGTTTGTCCCCTGCATTTTTTTAAAGAAAGAAAATCATGTAAACTGCATACTCAATATTTGACCCGTGTCAATAAACAAAAAACATGCTCACAAACTTATAAACTTTCAAAAATTGGCATCGATACATATTTTATCATTGCTCTGTTTTTAAAACATTGAATAATACTCTAAGGGTATTGTTTCTCCTTAATTTGAAACAACTGTTTTGTCAATTAAAAAACAATAAATCGAAAACATTTAGTTTGTAAAAAAGATTAAGAGATAAATTAAAGAGATTTCTTGTACTCGGACCACCTAAGTACTAGGTTGATAATACCGTATAACTAATTGATGAGCAGATGGGTGATTCACATTTATTACTGCTGTTTTAATTAAGACACAGGAAATTATTTAATCTTATCATTTTGATGATTGTTTTTATTGTACCAAATGTCTCTCTATTTCGCAGGTGTTTGTTTCCATTTTAAACAAAAGAATTGCTCAGACATCGAAATTCTAACTGTTTTGAATGTTTCGACGTCATAATCTCACACAATGTCGTCTTTTTTTTCATTCATCATGGTCTCCGAATGGCAGCTAACACTGTACGTATTTGTCCGTAAAATAAGGACTTGATGGATCGGTGTAAAACAAGAGTTTCTGATCCAATGGAGAATTGCACGTGATTGCCTAAATAGCAAAGGAAAGTTTTTCATCAAAAGATTTTTTTCAATGTCATAAGTATATGTAAATATTTGTTTTTCTACAGATTTGTCTCTTTCCATCAAAAGTTGTCTCAAGTCAAGTCGCCAATGTGACCTGGTTTAAGGAATTGAAAATATTTGATTCAAATAAATTATTTCTACCTAATTTCTATACAAACGTGATAATGTTTTTCTCTCTATTTAGGATCTTATGATTATGGCATGACTTTTTACGCACTGACAGCGAAATACGTACATATGTATACATTTAGATATACCACCGTGATTGATTCTACGTCAAGAAAATCATCAATGATTCCAATGATTTTCAATAACTGTATTAACCCTAGTGATACTAGCTGAAAGTTATTCTGCATGTAATCAACCATCTTATATGGTATATATAAGGCCACATCGATTCAATTTGATAGTTCGTCGGATATCTGATGTACAAGCGGGCTAGCGATTTAATAATAAAACTAAAAAAAATTTTGTTGGCAAAATTTTCAGGCGGTTCATAAATAAATTTTGAGCGGACGATTATTTTTTTTCCCTTTTTCCTGATTTATAGAGTAAAAAGATTATAAATTCGAAAATCGAAGAGGAAAATAGAACATAATTTGCAAGTAGATGAAAACTAAAAATTTGTATCGTTTTGTTTAAATACAATGCGCAAATCCGAAGAGCGGGAAAATAAATTTGTGTGGCCTAACAGTGCATTAATGATATTCATAATTTTTTTTTAGATCGGATGGACAGACTTATAGATCTCAAACGATTCCTCAAATGAGTGTAAAATATCGGTCACAGCACCATATAATTGTAACATCTTACATTAAGTACAAATTTATAATATAAGATTTCGTTAAATCTGATTTCTTTAAATTGATGCATTAAGGTTGACCCCATGAACCTGTTGTGATCAGCGACCCCTTGCGGTCACACGTTTCTGGACCTCATTTCTATCACCCCCAATCTTCCCGGTCCCCGAGATTTTATTGCACCAAGGGTTCTCGGATAACTCTTAACTACAGATTTACTAGTCATCAAACGGCTATCGTCGACAAATTTTACGACTTTTAAAACCAGAAAATGGATGTTAGCGCCTAATTGAAAGAAATTTATCGGCTACTGTCTTGGAATTATTTACTTCTTCGTAAGCTTCTTCGCCTCCTTTCAATAGCCAACTGTATCATAAAGCTATAAGACATAGTACAACTGTTAAAGGTATGTGTACAGGAATATGGCACCGCCTGGAGTTTCTCAGACGTAGATTTCTTAGAGGCGTCGCATTAGACATGTACCATAGATACTTGTTATCTACAGCTTTATACGTTGAGGGCATTGAGAGAGTTTTTGTGAACTCCTGTCTGTTGATTTGGTTTACAACGCTTAATTGAGAAAATAAAATTGCAGAAACCACAGAAATATTTGGAAGCACGACATATGCTCGACGCTATAACGGTATTATATAGCGTAACGTAATACTGATATTTAGGATGCTTCACTATTGTTAGTATGTCGGCGAACTTCAAAAAACTTAATCCGTTTGACCAGGTCAGAAAAGCATGGACTTGCTCACAATGGTGGATCGAATTATCCATAATTTCCCTGGCGTGAAACTTGATACAATCACTAAAAAGCCAATAATTGGTGCATTATTTCAGTCGGAAGGGTCAGTGTTGACTATTAACGAGCAATAATGGACTTACTGCCAAGCTTATCACTCTGTTCCTCAAGAATGATAGAAACGTGATATCGAATATTGTTAATTCTTAAAATCTTTGTTAAATAGCAATCAAAGTTATAAACGATTTGCTTTCAAAGTTCGCTTTAACTGTGGACTAATTTTGAAGGTCAGCAGTGATCTAAATTTTGACTTTCCGAGATAATGCATTAATTAATTGACTTGATTTGTTTTAAGATGTAGAACCAGGCTGATAAGGTTAGATAACTCTGTGGGGTCATCATTCCTCCATCCATCACTGTCTCATTTAATGCATTCCTGCAGAATTCTTGGATCTCGTTACCCGACATGCCTCTTATAAATACATCAATCTAAGTTATTTACTACTCACGGTGAGTTTGTTAATTGCAATTACATATTGCATGTATCTGATAAATGTCTGATCTAGCAAAGGATCCCCCGGAGAATCTGTTTCCCATAAACATAATTGCTGGTGGACTAAATTTAGCCAGTGACGAATTACATAAAAAGAAAACCAGACTTAAGAATATGCTATATTTATGTAAGAACGCGTTTTATTAAACGATATCTGTATGATATTATCAAGTTAACATACTCAACGCCAGTATTCTTGACCATAGAATATGGCCCCCTATTAATTGAACGTGCATGGTGGTGATCGTTCCGGCGTAGACACAACACATTGTGTTTTGCATGATTAGTTAATTATTGCATGACAGATTAGCAGAAACCTTGGATACCAGACAAGAAAGCTAATGAAACGGAAGATCGGAAAGTTCTACCCTAACATGGCGGATTCCGCGCACTCGTCATTACGTCACTGTTTTTTGTGGTCTCTGGCGAGCTTGTCAGTGATTAGAACACGGTCAAAAGTTCTTGAAAAGGATTTGATGTAATTGTTTTTATAAATCATTTATTACCTACCTAGATCTATTATCTTGTTATCTAAGTGATCATTGTGCCATAGAGTACTATTTTATTGTTCATTGCTGAAATAAAGAGGTGTCAGATAAAATATTGTTGTTTCTAATTTTGTTAATCGTATTTGGAATGCGTTTTTGCTCCTTGTTTTCTAATGATATCCCCCCCCCCCCCCCCCCAATAAACACACTAAGTGGACAAAAAGAACCCTTGACAGCATATCTAGAGTAAATCTATGAATTCAGTAAATTATGCGAATCAAGGAAAGGCATCGATTACAGCAGGTTATTGAACGCACCTTTAAAATTCATAATTGATCCATCAATTGGTTACCATTTAAGACCCGTCCACAAAATTTTGTGTCAAGCGCATAGATTGCACGGTGTGTTTAGAAAGAAGGTGTGATGCACGTGATTTTCAGAATGTTTGTTTGAAGATATTTCAACAAACTAGGTAGTTGGATTTGGAACGGGGGGATGTAGAGAGAGTTGGATTTGCATTTCTCAATCCATCGCTCTGATCGGGTTAAGCTTCTCTCCCATATTTTCTTCTTTTTCAGGTTCATTGGAAACGTACTTTCTGCTTGTAAACTCAGACAATCAATAATCTTTTTGTAGCTAAACCGGGGCTACATTTTCACAAAATACATTCATATGCATAAAACTATTCATACACTGTTTAATTTCTTCTATTTATTGTCATATACAAAAATGATAATAACATTAACATATATTTGCTCGCTGGCTATTCAAATATGCCTTATTCAACAAAAATAACAAATATTTCTGAGGATCTCCATTGATTAGTTCTTAACACCGGGACCGCAATAAACGCCAAAGAGGGCGTGACTAAACACAAAAGGGGGCGTTCCTGCATAACAAATGGGGAAAGGTGAAAAAATCTCCTGTCGGAACACATAGAAAGTTTTGTTGTGATATAGATAGGTACTGTTGTGGGATTAAAGCGTTGTACCAACACTTGTGATGGGATTTTACAAGCTTTACTTAGTTTTACCTACCTGCCGCTGATAGAGGTTTGTTTGCTGATCTACTACTTTATCGGAGCATATATCTCTTGGAAGTCCAGTGCTATCAATCCCGATTCATATGAATTTTGTCGTTAGTTTTGTGGATAGGATGCTTATAATTGATCAACGGAATAAAAAGAGACGATAGAAGGGACACTCATCAACAGGGACTCACATAAAGTAAGTGTTCTATTAGTAATCAATTTCGATGACATTTCTTAATTAAGAAAATAATTTTTCTGAGACATTTTTTAATATTTAGGAGTCAGCTTGTCACAAATAAGGCCCCCGCTGTTACATCGATTGCTCGCGATATTTCATATTGATGTCAAACGGGCCCTCAAATATTGAATGATAATTGCTAGTTTAAGAACTTTTTTCTTCACTTCGAAAATATCATTTGAATTAAATCTAACCATACTACCACAAATTTCTATGCTAGATTCTTAGTGTGAGCAAAATTGACTTCATTGAAGCCTAATTCTATCAACTTATGCTAATAATTACAAAATCATTGGCTCGTGACAGCGTTACTAATATAAATCTAATATTTTTTGTCACCCCCATTCATGTAGCTTCCAAAGGTACCCCTTACCGTTGCTTTGATTATGTTAAGAGGAGATTTCCTCCGATGACAATGCGTCAAAACTCAGCAAACATTCCCAATATGGGTAGTGTAATCTAATATTCTTAATATAATAATGTACCCGTTTGGAATATTAATATAAATTCATTTTTTTTCAAGTAGCACACATCGTTTTAATTCAATTTAAATTAAAAGACACATTGAACGCGATTTTACTTTCAGTCGCAAACATTTAAAGGATTCTCTTATAGATTTAATTATCCAATAAAAGAGTAGAAGATTGAATAAACATTTATATTCACTTTTCTTTTCTACTTAGCGATGAAAGTTATGAATGTGACTTCTGTACATGGAATTTAAGAAATCGGGAAAGGTAACACAAATGCAGCCAAGTTATTGTAGCATTCAGCGACCAGACAGCTCGATAGCATGACTATGGACATGGTTTGGACTGAAAGGAATCAATTTTTAATACCCGAACTCTACCGGCCAAAATGAATTCAATCTTAATGTTAGTGCTTGGGTTACTGGCTTCCGGTCTTGAGGTGAGAGGTCAACAACGTTATACACTTCCGGAGGAGAGTCCGCCGGACTACTATCTGGGGAATGTCGCCGCCGATACCAAGCTATTTGATGAGGTCAAGGACGACGCCATCCGACGGAGCACGCGATTCAGCTTTCTATCTCAGGGAAACCAATATGCGACATACTTCCGGATTTCTTCCACGACCAGCGAGTTATACACGGCATCTACTTTGGACCGCGAGTCGCTGGAAGTCTGTGAATTTGCTGATTCGTGTGTGCTGCCATTAGAAATTGTTGCCCAGGCTTCTTTCGGAATCTTTTTCAAAAAAATCACCGTGCACATCGATATTCAAGATATAAACGATAACCCTCCGCGCTTTCTGTCAAGCATACGAACCATCGAGGTCTCCGAAGGATCAGTCATAGACACGTCATTTCCGCTAAATGGAGCAGTAGACAATGACATCGGGTTGAATTCCATTCAAAACTATTATTTGATTCCCGACGACACGCCATTCAATGTTAAATTTACCAAAATCGCTGATGGTCGATCGTCTCTGGCTCTGATTCTCAACGGATCATTGGACCGCGAATCTGTGACATTCTACACTATTCTGATTAAAGCTGTGGACGGGGGAACCCCCAAACTGACGGGTACACAGACGCTCTACGTAAACGTCACAGACGTCAATGATAATAAGCCAAAGTTCAGTAGCCCAATGTATAACGTGACAATCGACGAGGACCTAGCCCCGGGGTCTACAATCATGAAGCTCTCGGCTATTGATGCTGATATTGGTACTAATGGACGTGTCATCTACAAACTGAGTCCCTATCAATCACAAGACATTATTGATATGTTTCAAATAGACTCCGTTAACGGGTATCTGACTCTTGCGAGGTCTCTCAAGTATGAGCCTGATGAAGTTTATCGTATTATCGTTGATGCGACCGACATGGCCGACCAGCCACTGTTAACCCAAACTACAGTTAATGTGAAGGTCAACGATGCTAAAAATAACCCACCGCAAATCAACATAAATTTGTTTTCGTCACCGACATCTGCTAAAATTTTAGAATCGGCAACCAAAGGGGTAGCCATTGCCCACGTGGCTATTATAGACGATGACATAGGCATGAATGGCATTGTGACGTGTTCGATTGGGATACCAGAATTTAACCTTCAGAAACTTGCCACGGATGAGTACAAGGTCATATTAGCCAGACCACTGGACCGTGAGATCAAAGATCAATATAAAGTAGAAATACTGTGTGCAGACTCCGGGTCTCCGGCCCAGAATTCGTCGTCATACTTTATGGTGGATGTCCTGGATGTGAATGATAACGCACCGCAGTTTACTGAGGCTATTTATAAACGATCAGTTCGGGAGAACAACCGATTTGGTGAGAAGGTTTTACAAGTAACTGCTTTGGATGCAGACATTGGAAACAATTCTCGGATAATGTACTCACTAGACCAAATTGGAATGTACGATTTTGTGATTAATCCAGAAACTGGCGAGATATTTGCCAATTTCATTATGGATAGGGAATCAACGGCAGAGATAAACTTTAAAGTAGTGGCTACTGACTTTGGTGATCCGCAACTTTCGTCCGTGGCTAATGTAAATCTTGTGATATTAGATTACAATGAACACAAACCTACATTTTCAGAACCACATTATAAATTCACAGTGCTAGAAAATTTGCCAGAGAGAACACGCATTGGTCAAGTGGTAGCTACTGATAAGGATATGGGCTCAAATGCTAATATTTTAAAATATTCGTTAGTGAAGGGTTCCGATAATCTGCCTGTTTCTGTGGCAGAAAATGGGTCTGTTTTTTCCAATCAACCTCTGGATAGAGAGGCGTTGCCCCATGGATTACAGTTTCAAGTGATCGTGACAGATGGGGGTAGTCCAGTTGCATTGTTCTCTACATGTTATGTGTCGGTATTCATTGAGGATATTAACGACAACAGCCCAGAAATATTGTTTCCCAATAATGTGAATTACACAATATCCTTTCTTTATGATATCCCTATCAACAGTGTGGTTGGAAGGATCCGCGCGGTCGACATCGATTATGGACCAAATTCTGCGCTTAGTTATTCCTTTATTGGAAGTGATATTTTCAGTATTCATGCCGACAAAGGAGATATTTATGTGACAAAGCAACTTTCGCCTAAGGATATTGATCGATACACCCTAACGGTTATTGTAGAAGATCAAGGCACCCCGAGTAGAAGCAGTAATCAAAGCCTTGTAATCCTTGTGACTTCTCAGCATGCTCAGCTTGTTCTCGCGGATTCGCGCGAGAAGTCATCCAGCGACACCTACATGCTGATTGCTGTTGTGATATCTTGTGTAACAGTCGTACTTGGGGGTGTCATCCTTCTGATAATTTTCCTAATTAGAAGAAACGACAGAAATAAAAGCGTTTCTGCTCAAAACACTTCAAAATCACAGAACAATGAGAACAAAATGTATGACGTCATAGACAGGTCCGCTAGGACTATGTGTCCAAGGGTGGCAGCTAGTGAAGATGGGCGGGGCAGGGCCTCCATTGATCTGTCCGTCGACACCTCCCAAGACCAACTACTGGGGGAGAGGAATTCTTTACAGTCGAATCAGAGTGAGGACGAAATAGAAAAGGTACATGATGAGAACATTGATTTAGTTAAAAGAGAATTCTGTAGTTATATTAAACATCATCAGAAAATATAACCAGTTTAAACATATAACTGAAGACTTCATAGGAAACGACAACACATCATTTTGATTCATCATAAATAACATATTTATATAGTAGTTCATGTACAAATGGTCGCACGTACACATTCAACCTAATACTAAGGGAATGAAACGCTCTCTGAATTTAAAATTTTCAGTTACTGATATAATTCACATTTGCAAAAATTGCCATATCATAGAAGCAAATTACAATCGATGACATTGGGCGAGAATATGATAGATTGGATAGTGTCGAAACAGGCGAAGGAGGGGTTATACCTGTACATCGAAGGTGCATTTTTAGATAAAAAAAAAATGACATTTTGATGAATGCACAATACCTTACGACTTTATTATGGAATATGAATGCATTTTTATGATTATTATTAATAAACAATTCATAAACCTGTAGGGTTTGATGATTTGACATGCCATCAAGTACCTGTCGTCACGTGGTCCTCCGACATCGGTGGTACGGACCGTCTTACGGCTTACGATCGAGTCATTCAGTGATTATATATTACATGTATATTCTGTAAACCATTATTTCTGAAAACAAGGCTAGCGTGTACCGCTAAGAATAACACTAATTTTCTAACTTTTAGGAGGAGTCAACGTATTAGCAAAAGTAGTGTCACCGTGGTCAAATACTATAATCAAAGCATAGTCAACAATATCTAGGCCAAATACTTATGAATGGAGTGGTAAAGTTCGCGACTATTATCGAAAAACTTCCAATCTCCAGCTGATGTTAAAACAAAATTGCATAACAGTTTGGAAATAAAAGGCACAAAAATAGGACCGATAAATGCATGCAAATGAGAAATATCAACAGTCTTATATGTGTCTACATGGTCTACGAGCAAATCTACATGTACAATGTAACTGTAGTTTGTTCACATTAAGGGGTCGCTCTGTATGGATTTCTTGTAATCGAACCGTTTTGTTGTTTGTAGCAATAAACAATTACTAAAATTATAGAAACTTTTTCCTTCCAAAATGCCGCCATGTTAAATATAAGATCTTGTACAAATACTAAGCCAATATTTGGCATTTTAAAAGTTTTAAATGGATTAAAACTGGATTGTTCAATTCACGATTTGTAAAATAAGTACATTTAAATAAGATTTAAACTCCTTTGAGTTTCTTTTCTTCGCAAGCCATCTGTTTGTGTTATTCTTGTTGTTTTCAATGTAGCATGCATATTCCAGTTTTACCCACTGCCCACGCTATGTGAATAATCAGTCCCGTGTATCTATATTTTGCATTTAAAACCAAATGAACGAACATAAAATTCAAGTAAATTGAACAATTAAAGTTAGCCGGCACTTGCTTGACAACAACATATTTAAACTGTTTTGCATTTCATTTAAAAAAAAGAGTAAATTCCCCCGCTAATATACTGGTTTAACTGTGAAGTTTTTGCCAGAATGTGCAATTGATGGAGTTGATAACGCTATTTTAAAACCAGTTACTGTACCCAGAATACAATAGAGTAAACGACTTGAGTTGAAAATCGTTGACGGTAGTTTAACTATTAATATATGTGTATTTAGTACTTCAATCTTTAAATACGTCCCCGCAAATTAAGAAAAATTAGAAAGATAAACTAGCTTCTGAATGTATGTTATTTACCCCCTATGGATAATCTAAAAGCCGAGAAAGGCTCAGTACACCACACAGGAAAAACTTATTCTTTTCTCATTACAATGCGATTCAGGACACTCTTTCGTCAAATTTTTTTCAGTCGCTGAGAACTTGAAGATTTCTATTCATGAGCTCAGTTTTTTTAAAAATATGTTTATTTTCGGTGCTAATCTTTACTCTTCCTTCGTCGAGCAAACACCAATCCCCAGAATGCCAAAATGGCTTCTTGAGTTTACTCAGCTTTCAGACGTGCCTTTAAAATTCGTTTTGGGAAACTTCAGTAATATTTTGTAATGAGCTATTTCCAATTCAAATCCCCCACCGACGTTATCTAAACAGTAGGTCCCGCGGATAAACAAAGAGAAAATCCGTCCTTTCTGTGGCAGTTTGCACTAATCCATTCGAGTCATTTTGTTGTTTCAGAGGACGAAGTTAAAAAACATTAAAGCTCTATTGTTGTTCTTGATTTGGTAATGTTCTTATCTGCTAAGTAAATGGACTGCGGATAGACTACCTATCAAACTCTCAAAATGTATCACATGTATATTCCACAACACTGTTAAAGTTATGAACTTAAACATAAATGAAGAAATAAAGTTTTAAGAATTAAAAGTTTATTTTAAAAAAAAACAACCAAAAACGTAGAGGTTTTAGAAAAGGTACAATCTACATGAATGAAAGAAGGTTAAGTTTAAAAAAGATTTTTCTATGCAAACGCTTTTAACGAATTTATTTGCGATAAGGGAAGAAGAGACGTTTTCCATTGTTGAATATCGATGCTTGGTTGCAACAAGGTTAAATAAGTGAAGGTATGCGAACAGTTGTTTCATTCTCACGTTTGCTTCAATAGGTCCATAGAACCGGAAAACTATCGAAAAAATGCCTGTAAAATTTACTTTGCAAATATTTATTAAAAACATGGAACAAACAGTTAAGAAATTGTAAACCAGATTTAGCGGTTTCTGGACAAAGGGTCATATTGATGTTAGTAAAAGTTAATTGTCTAAAACTGAAAACTCAATAGAGTAAGACAATAGTTTATCCCCTTCGCAAAACGTTCAGTTTTTTATTTAATGTCGGCAAGATCGAGGATTTTTCATCTTATTACGAGCCGAACAATTAGCGGCCATTATTGTCACAGACTGACTATCAACTTTATAGGTGCTTAGATAAGCTTTGAATTTCACAAAAGCTAGGCATTAAGCACATGCCGTTTAAGAATGGTATCTTGAAAAGACTTTTAAGAGCAAGATAATAAGTGTCTCGTGTATTCAGAGACCAGATCTGAAGAGGGAAAGTGTCGGCTGCAATAAAGACCCGAAGTGACAAATTTCCTCTTGAGGGGGGATTACGGATAGCCCAAGCGTGCTCTCTGGGGCCAGGGTTAAGTCATTTGTTGACCCCGAGTCTTTTCTCATCGGCGACATCGGTACCGGTGAACAGACCAAGGCGCGATGCTAGCAGCCGATAACATTGCTTCTCTTTCGCCCCTTGCTTTTCTCCTAGAAAGAAAAGAACCACAGCGGAAAACACTTTATTGCTTTGAACCTGGATGTGTCACCATATACAGTACACGAAATCAGCTTATGTTAGCATCAAAATTTTCAGAAATTAAAAAAAAACACTTAACAATTTCGGCGTCAAATTATCCAATTACAAATAACACCGTAAATTTAAAGCAAACGTTCGATTTTCAGAGGAATGGTATAAAGTATATAAAAGCATGTCATTTCATTGCTCCTTTAAAGTGAATTTTATGGCGTTTGAAAACCAATAAAACATGAGAGGGATAAAGACGATTTCCGCTGATTAAATATTTCACTTTGTTCAGATGTATCAATATTTTAATAAAAGAGTTTTGCTTTTGATAAGAAACGGCATTAATGAAGGAAAATTATTTCTGATATGCTAATATACTGAGTAATAGTTTTCCTCTGAACATTCTCGACATTGAAGTTTGTAAACTGAGCAAAATCGCGTGTGAAAAAAACATGATCTTTTCCTAACGAACTCAGAGAAACCATTTCCTGTTTAAAAGTTAATTTACAATATTGAAGTTTATTTCCATTGATTCGAAGGAAAGAATTCAAACTATTTATATGATAGGACAGACTTGGTATATATACCACTCAAGTAATATGCAGTATTTTATGCTAATTTTATTTCATTACTGTGCATCAACAGCCTCTAGCCTTTGGTAAAACACTATAGATCAGCATTCCTGCATTTGACATTTACATTAGGGAACATATTCAAGTGGTTTTTCATTTTTCTAAGCAAGAATTTACTCGTGTTATATGTGTCACCCTGTTAATTAAAACCTTCCATTCTAACTGACCCCATCATTTAATCCCTTCGTTTTCTTTCCCTTTAGATTCTTGAAAGAATAACACCAGTTCCTTCCAACTATACCCGTTCCTCCCGAAGTTCCTCTGTCGCCAGCCAACCTCAGTTTGCTCAGATTCGTACCTCCATTGCATCCAAGAGTCCCTCCATCATCAGCATGCAGCGGGGGTCCTCCTCTCGTTCTAGTCACGGTCACATGACCAGGGACCCCAGTTCGTTGCTTCGACCTGATATATGCAACATATCGCAACCTAAATCGGTAGATACATATCAAATAACATGTAAATTACAAATTCCACGGTAATAACCCAATGGAAATGGTTCTTGTACATTGATGTCTTATCAGCAGAAGATCAAAATTTCTATTTGAAAATTGAGATTTCATTCTTATTTTGTGTATTATCATGTCTCTTTTTTATTTTTCTTTCTTCTAGGTTTCACAGAACAAGCAGAAGTTATGTGATGATGACAGCGAAACTTCCATGGAGTCCAATACATCTGACAGTGGGAGAGGGGGCAGCGAAAGCGATGTTCAGACTGGTTGCACAATGACAATTCCAAAATCTAGGGATCTAGGTATGAGGCAAATTACAAAAGGAACAGAAAACAGTCACACGTAACCACGTGATAAAGCAAAAGCTCATTTAGAATATATGAGATTTGACACATTCACTCACAAGGTAGAATGTTCATAAATTGAAATCTAATTATGATTTAAATTCTGCAGGCTCCACGAGGTCTTTGAAAATTGTATACCAACCGGATACGAATCATCGATTAAAGCGCCACCTCAGTGATCAAGCCATTCCTCTACACGACATTCACCCCGGGACTCTGACTGCTAGCGAGGACCAGGAATATATAATAATAAAAAATCCAAATTATTGTCCAAGACCTAAAATCAATAGTAGCTTTAAAGATGTTAATAGTGTATCTTCCAATGAGCGGAAGTTCAAACAAAAACCTTCAGTGCATTGGAATCCAGTGACGCGTGTGCTCCAAGGAAGCGTAGCAACTATTGATGAACGTGATGACGTTAGTTCTTCTACGTCAGGGAGTTATACTGTTGAGCTGGAGGATTTGACGTCACGAGAATATACTCAAGTGTGACCATCTTCTAAGGCATACATTTACAAGTACTTGTGCATCAATAGTAGGTCAAGTTCACGTTAATCTGACCCAATTTGCAAATTGGTCAGCAGTAAAGTGATTTTTGTCTCGTGTATATATGGTTGTGTGTTTGTGTATTTGTGTATTTGTGTAAGTGCATGAAAGGACCATTTAAACCGAAATACTCATCGCAGATTTTCTACTCGTGCATAGAATAAACTATGTAAGAGATCTCAGTTTACCTCATAGTGAGAATAATTAAATTGAACATTGACGAGTTTAAATGAATAGGACCCCCTTCCAAGCAATTGGAGTGTGTGCTATATAAATGTACATATGTGGGTTGCGTACATGTCTTCCTAATTCATCATTCCCTAAGTGCCAAATCCTTCATGATAATTTCCCATGCCTGTTCCTGATCCATACAAATATTTTATGATGTGTATTACATATAATTATATTACAACTGTATATTATGTTTTAATAAACTCTTTAAAACATTAAAACACTTGTTGAAGAAACTAAGGCTTTATGGGGTTAAGATTGTATGGGAAAGAAGAACATGCATTTGAAATAACTTATGTAACTGTGTTTGTATTTAAATTTTGTTGCTCTAGTTGAAATACATTTAGAAA
Organism: Magallana nippona; assembly: GCA_033439105.1. NCBI lineage: Eukaryota > Metazoa > Mollusca > Bivalvia > Ostreida > Ostreidae > Magallana > Magallana nippona. The sequence goes on along the minus strand of CM065918.1, from coordinate 11,636,562 downwards.
AAAAGACAGTGAAAATTCAACTAGATTTTATCTGTTGCCTAAAGTCTCTGAAACCTTTTACTTCAAAAAAGTAGGTACATGTACCTGTCCAGGGCGTTTAGGGCTATTTACGCGCTATGTACTCTCTTCTTATGTCAAAATGTTGGTTTATTATAAACAAGAATATATTATGGGTCTCCTTTATTGATAGACTGGCTTCATCCAAGGCTGAAAAAACATACATCATTTGAAGTATGGCCGATAAAGAATGCTTTGTTCCCACCTCCTGCACATTATGGTGGCAAAAATGTGGAAAGATTAAAAAAGATGATTTCAAAATGAAGAGTCATGACAATCATTCAGCGTTTTAATGGAATTTATTATACCTATTTACAAATACAAACCAGTGTGTGGAATGGTCGATTGTTCCTCATTGAGCGTGATTTATCAGTGTCCTTCATAACACTTTATGCCAACTTTAGAAATTTAATTGTTCGTCTTGCGATTAACAAACGAAAATATGAAATCCGAGATATTTTTTTATTAATTGAAGAAAAATTTCCGTAAAGGGTATTGACTACTGGGAGAAAGGACGTGTTTGGGCTATATTGTCGTTTGCTGCTTAGCTATTATTTTGTCAGATCCCAATACGACTGTCATATGACCTGTTTAGAATGACTAGCTTGAACTACTTTTGAAATGATTACGAATGCTTAGACTTTTAACACATCTCTCTCGGAGATTGGTGAATTGTCAAGATTTTTTGTTAATTGATAATTTTCGTGTAAACTGAACATAGAAAACAATTTCTAGAATTCAATTAAGCAAGAGAGAGAAGGGATTTAATTGTAGTTCATAGCGGGACCAATGATAAGATTATGCATTCTTAGACGTCCATTATGAACTTTTAGCAAAGAATTTAACGATGTATACCCCTAAAGGTTGGTAATTATTCGGCGGCGCTTTAAAGATTTCCTCCACGCGGTGTGAAATTATTTGCAAAGTCATTCCAATTCATTAAATCACGTAAAACAAATTTTGAGATTTTACGACTTTTTTCCGGGTGATTCTTCATTTCCACTCAGAGAAATAAGCTGTGTGCTTTTCTTACTAGGTTAATCTCATAAGAATGAGAGAAATATTAATTTGATTACATGTTAAGTTCTTTGATCACGATTTTCTTAAGAGTTCAGCATATTTATATAAATTTTGTTGATAGTACTTAATACAAAGTATTTCAATGGTCAAGAAATTAATTCATAAATGATTATTAAATTCATAAACTGAATGGTCAGTTGTTTGGCAAATCTTAAAAGATGATTTAAACTCATTAGTGAAACATTAAACTGTTGAAATGACCGTTCATTTGTATATTCGTGTTATTATTAGCATACATCACCTTTAATCTCACAATGACATCTTTAAATTATTATGACGGCATGTTGAGAAAAGCTTGTGTTCAACTTCTACATAAAACTTAAATACGGAAATTTTCGAATCAAACCAAGGAATAAGTAATATCATGGATTATGCGATATGTGTATACGTTGATTTGATTTGAACATATTTTATTGTGTACATTGCACAAAAGGATTGGAAACAAGTTCTTACAACTTACATGTTCCTCTCCTAATGATAATACATACAATACATACAATTGTCAAAGTGATATTACATGTTACTTATACTTATTGACTTCACAATAGTAATATTCATAAGTATGCATTTACAAAGTTTTTGCGAATATATAGTAAATAGTGTTGATATACAGTATAAAATAGGGGAAAAAAACAAGAGATAATTAATTATTAAATCTTCCAGACTCTTTAATAAAGTTTTGAACTGCTGAAAAAATAAAGCAGTTTGTATTGTAAGACAAATTGTCACTACCCCAAAGTAGCAAATGTGAATTAATTAAAATTGTTTCTTCAAGCCTATTAAAAAGTAATTCAAATAGATTGATTCTAGCATTTACATAATTCTTGCATACAAAGAAAAAGTGATAAACATCCTCCTTTTGAACACAAATACAATTAGGTGATTCAATAATGTTTCTTCTGTATAGATCATAATTCAAAATACAGCTGTGTCTCAATTTGGTATGCAAAATATTAATAGTGCGTTTACCAAATGAAAAATATTTCGGAGGTTGAGGAATACTTTCAGTAATATTTTTCTTGAATATGTTGAGAGACGTTGCTTCCCTAACTTCTAAATTGAGAGAATTCCATTTCCGAATAGTGTCAGGTATACGTTCATGAACCGTGTTGAATTATTTAATTAAAAAAGAAAAAGTGATCATATTTCTTCTAATATGAAAGTTGCAAGCAATTCAAACCACATGCTCCAGTGACACCATTAAGATATATGTATATGCATGCACATGTATGTTACTGCAATGTCATTTAAACTAGTGTGGGAATAAAAATGTCATTCTATCATCATGGTAGACATTTGTACCATGTTGTCCATTGCTCTGAATTTAGGCGGGGGAGGGGATTAAACTAAGAGCCTAGGCATAAATACACAATTGTATACCGGTATATGTAATGAAATAATGGTTTGAAAGTTGACTCTGTAGCAATTGTTTTTGTTTGATTCCCGACAACCATAGTACTTTGTGCTCCTGGGAACGGCCAGGAGACAGGTGTAAATCACAGGTAAATCACAGGTAAACGTGGACCAGAGACAGGTGTATATTGTTTTACGATCAGCAACGCATCAACCTGTCAGCATCGAATTGGGAACTGGACGTATTTATATGGACAACTAATTAATGGAACGTTGCTAATTAATACAAAATAGCTTTTTCCTGTAGTAACGTTAACTGGACGAGATGACGTGCGACTGGTACAAGGTTTTACTCGGAAGTTGGGATTCTTGTTATAACGTGTAAACCTACAATGTATTTTAATTACATTGTAAATAAAATGAGCTCTCAGTATACGTATCTAGAATATATGGCTGGAACGAGAGTGTCTTCGTGTAGTCCACGTTCTTTAGGGTATGTTACATGTTTTAGAAAAGGTTTGTGTGAAATGGGATGCATTTGCTACAAAATGAGGTCAAAAGTAGAAAAACATATCAGTTTAGATTTGAGTATAAAGAATTAGACTAATTTTAAAGTCAGATTATATGTAATGTGACTCCTGTTTTATGACTTTGATGTTGAGGTATGGGCGGTATGGTCAGTCCTTATTGAAAATGAATAAAACTCCACTGACAGCTCTACAAGGGTCCCTGGTTGTGTCTGAGCTGACCGAGAGGTGGACCCCGAGGTTTACTGCTGTTTAATGACCAAATTATCAAATTTATCTAAACTTATTAAAACCCGTACGAGTTGATATGTATAATTAGGCATTAATGGGAGCACCCCAGTGATTAAATGGCCCCAATATCGGGTTTCTGGTCATACAGTAGAGCGAGTAAACAAAATACAGAGGGTCGGGATCTTTGCGGTCAGGTTTGGTCATTTTCATCGAAGAGAATATCTGGTCAATGAAATACTGGCGGATCAAGGATTTGAGTTTTGAGAAACAAAGAGTATTGATTATCATGTTCTTATACCTCTTGAATTAGCCCCAAAAAATCCAGAGGACGGATACAGTATACAATGTATATACCAATCTCAATGCAAAATCTCAAACTATGTATAACGAAGTATCTATCTGCTATACATGTAGCTCCTTGTCTGCATCGGTGTGAAAATGAAAGCCATGAGACACAAAACTTGTTATTGCTTTAATATCGTCTGAGAAAACCTAGAGCCTTTAATCAAGTGGAATGATTACTATTGTGCCAGAAAGATCCCAACGATGGGTAGAACGAGTTTCGTGTATTTTTAATTTTGTTCAAGTAGGAAAAAATACCTTGGAAATCATTTATGGATATACAATGTTTCACACAGGGGGTCTACATAACGAAATCGGCGCGTACTCGTGCGTGTTCTAGTCGCGGTCAAGGGGACTAAAAGAACAAATTAGTCGTGTCGCCCACCAAACGCGACCGCCATCAATCTTCGGAACCCCTCTTGTGTTGTCACTCAGATCACCAGCCGCTAATCTCACGAGAGCTAACGAGAACTGAAAATTATCTCCTTGATGTCACCTTAAATAATCCCGAGAATGGGATGAGAAAATATTTAGTTTTTATTATTAAACACAAAAAAACCCAGTTTTTGAGCCTGTTGGATTAGAAATAGCAGTGTGGTCCAAGTAATTGGCAATAAATCTTGTTTTATGATCAGATGCCATGAATTAACATTTCCTTATCATCGACAACCATAAAAACAAGAACATTGCATCCAGAAACAATTAAACTAAATAATGACCTTAGAATTGCAATTTCGGAATTTCTCCACTCTTTATTTTCAATCTTATTTTATAAAGTGATGCATACATAACAATTTCACGACATTCAGTAAATATAGTACGTTTAAAAGAATCAAAACGTAGTATGACCATGTTTTTTGCATAATCAAAAAATATTTTATTATTAGAGATGATTCATCATCTTTTTAATATATCATTTTTTACCTTCTCCCACGCTGAAGAACAAGATTTTTAAAACGGTATAAAAAAATCGTCATATGCAATGCATAAAATTGTCATGTAAATTTTCTTCTTTAGTATTATTTCTTATCTCGCAAGTAATAATGAACTACGGGGCTTGTCTGGGCATATTGCTTTGTACAATAATGTAATGATAATTTTTTTAACTCCCCGTGTCTGATGTCAAAATCCATGATATTTAATTTGTTTGATTATGAAACCCTGTCTGGTTTACCGATAACAAATGCATGGGGTCATTTCGTTCCTGTGCATTACGTAAAAACGAAATCGAGATCAAACCGATGTTCATTGCATTTTTGACATTTGTCGTCTGCTTTTGGCCTTGTTTCGTAAAATGCACATCGACAGTACATGAAATTTCCACATCTTTTCATTTCTGTTTGTCTGTTTTTTTTCCTTCAATATTAAAAATATTGACATATCAAAGAACTTTTTCGAAGAAGCTAATACAGAAATTAAATAAGATTTAAGAATTACAGGTAAATGATTATCCGTTCAAAATAAACCAAGGAGCTGTATTTCTCTATATAAGAGTGTAACTTTGACTTTTTCACTGAACTAGATGATATCCCGCGCATGTGACTGGGAAAACAAATACAAACTCTTTTATTTTTATTCCAAATTATGGAGTGGGTGAATAGTGCGTCGATTGTCTTTTCTAAATTTTGTTCTTTAAGTCAAATCTCAATTTAACTTTTATCACTGTCCCAAATAAGTATTTCAAATAAAAGACTGTCACCCCCCCCCCCCCCCACCCCCAATTCAACTTCCCCGTTCTATACATACATCATATATTCATACAGACATAACGTTAGTTGTTAATACAATCTATTCATGGTTCACAAGTTTACTACCAGGCTGTAGTTATAAAATAGTATGTATTTTAAAAACGCTAGTATATACATTTTTGCATATCTTAAACCAAAGTTGTTAGATCCAAGGTAACTTCCCGATGATTTATTGAATTCGCCCTACACTTTCCGCCATGCATTAATTAGTCAGCACGCGTTCTTGGTTACCCCGTTCTGGAAAGTTCTATCCATCAAAACTAAAATCGTACATTCAATAAATGAATTGGCTCATTTTATTTATTCAACATTTGTCATATCTTAGTTTCTATGGACACCCTAAATAAGTTCCCAGTAAATATATTCACTCTTTACGTAATCATTCAATATTACTAGTATTTCATTGCAAGCATATATTTTGATGCAAATTCCCCCTGACTTGGATCCGCCAAAGCGTGTCCACCACCTTACTCTCATATTTGCTATTTTGGACTTGTTTGTCGAAAATGAAAGTAGTTTTTAATTTATTTCTGAATAATTACTTGTCAAGTAAAATTCAATTATAGCTTACGGACGTGATGAAATACTGAAGGTGTAAGCTGTTACTCTGGTGCAGGCATTTCGTAGTTTAATGGCAAAATGTCTTCAGTTTTAAGTAACGATGTTTGTTTATCACCTGCGCTCTTTACCATGCCATCTTTTTGCAAAGCTTGGTTTTACAGGTGTGGGGGACATTATAAAGCAATATTCATCCGATAGGTGTATCCCACTGTGAAAATTCACAGCTCGGCGATCGGACAGAAAAACGAACCCTAATCGAGAGTCCTGGATCACCATCCTTTAAACGTAAAGAAGAAAAAACCTTACAAAACGCGACTGTTGGAGAAGGTTTGCAGTCAATAAAAGAAATGTCTGAATAATTCTTATGAAAAGGCAGATAGATCATCAGAAGTATGAACACCGTGTATTGACAAACATGGAATTGTATAGATCGTGATTGATTTATGAGTTTGGACACAGGTCTGATCAGCCGAAGTTTAGCACCCCCGAATGAATGAGAGTTTTATGGACTTTTTGCATCAATAAATCTATCTTCGTTCTTGCGTTGCACCTGTAAAAGCATTTGGTTAGCGACTATTGTTGATGAAACAAGGCGTGCAAATTCACCCCTGAACGCATGTTTTACGCACGTTTAACGACGAATACCTCACAAAATGGCCAGAGAACGCCCGTCTGTCTTTGAAGTCGGATTCTATGATCCACATGCAAAAATATTTGATGTTTCGCTGTGATTGCCTTGTCTCGACTTCCCAGAAACTCGTATGATTTTGTATTGGTTTACTGTATTTGTCGATGAATAGGTTTTCTTTTCGATAGCTTAAACATGTTAATTTTAAGTTTCATTCATTCTAGATGCGCGGTGTATCTTTCCCGATAGAATGTTTCGTTTGACATCATCAGTTTCTTCATCGTTAGACAGATTTAAGAATGGAATTATTATGAACGAAGTCAACACAAGCAATAAGCGAAAATCGCCGCAAAACATGATAGAAATGTTGCGCTCGAACTCACAAGATGTCTCCCTTTCTCTCACTATATTATTCCCGGACTGATAGAAGACATGCCAATTCTCCATCTATTGTGGCTCATTGCACATCTTAATTACTTTTTCTGGTGCCGGAGCAATATCAGCGTTTTATTGAGAGGGGGCAATCCGGACAATCAAACTGGCCGGAAAATTACATTTCGTCCTACAGTAATATGATTAATATCTGGAATATTGAAGAGAATCCATAGGATAAAGCATCGTTCAGACCCTGGCTGGGACGACAGCATTGGCCGGACCATGGCATGAGTATCACTTTTTTATCACAAAACGAGTCTGCATTGCAAAGCTCTCCGATTATTCACCTGAGCGAAAGAATTTACATCTGATAGAGGGGTCGCTCAAGATGTATCAGAACCCGGGGGAAGGATGGGGAGGGTGTCAGGTGTCCGGGTCTTAATGGCGCTTAATGGCCGGCATCTGGTAAACAATGCAGCGAGTGTTCCCCCAACACGTTACGTACACCCGTAAAACATATGACCATTCATCATGGCAATCGACTGTAGGCATTTTGAAAAGTAAGATGAATTGGTCTTAATTCAAAACATTGTTTGTGTAGAGAATGCTAGCTTGTCAGGGGATAGAAGAGCTATTGAAGAAAGTACTTTATAATTAGGATGTATTTGGGGTTTGCATTTGAAAGCTGGAACAACATTACCAAGGCGCTGGGGATTTCTTCATAACGGCCCATGTGATTCCAGTGTCTTCATCAACGGCGCAATGTGGGCACATCCTCCTTTTTGGAAGTAAATTCTATCGAGTACAAACTATCACTCACAAGTGCAGAAGATCGGTGCAGCTTCTTGGTGTGACATTTTTTCAATTGAAATTAAAATAAATATTCCCCGAAACGAGGCGAATTTTAGGTTCATTTTAAAATAGGTCCCAATCCGAACTACTATCCTCGTTCCGTCACACGACTGTATCTGGTGATAGTGGGCAAAGGGAAGTAACTGTAATTTTTTGTTTTCTGAACGAATAAAGAGGGACAACCGCACCACACGTCTATTAAAATCAGATAATGGGTGTATTAAAAAATAGATATATTGGTTTTAAATATCACAAGTTGCATAATTTATAATTTTGATATTAAGAAAATGTATAAATTTTCATGTAGAAAATACTTAAGCTTATAGCTTTTCTGAAATTTTGCAACAACCCATACATATATTAGGATTATTTATAACATGTGTATATAATGAGACTGAATCGCGAGCATTCTCTTTATGAACGGTCACATATGAAGTCAATCATTTCTTTTTAAAGTTAACTAGAACTTTCAACCTCATAACAATAAATCAAAAAGCAAAGGGAAACATTACTGGCTGTAACATGCATTCAGATAATTAAGCGATCAATACAATTCTGTCTATCAGATGCATGGGCTTATTACAATGAAGAGATTTTGCAAGTAGAATTAATGTTTCCTCCATCGCCGGACACCCATGCATGGTCAGATCGACGTCAAGCACCGGTTTCGCATTTGCAAAATAATACACGTAAACTGTTTAAGACAATTAATAACACGTTATTGCTTACTGATAGCCTTTATGACACAATTGCAACTTTAAAAAAATTGTAGTATTTTTGTAAAATTCAAGGAATTTGTGAAACGACAAATTTGATGGAATTTAAAAATTTTGTGACGAAATTGATGAATTAAGTACATTAAGTTGGTATCTTCTTCTTTAGTGCTTGTCCACTTTCATTTGACCGGTATGGACAAAATATTTAAATAGAGTTATCTAAACAATAAAATGCTTTCTTTGGTGGTTCATACGGGTATGAAGGTAGCGTGCATTGCAGAAAAATACATAACCCACGTGAATTTGAAAAATTATTGAACTCATCATGAAGCGTAAGTAAAAGTAACTAAATTATTGTTAATGTACATCAGTACGTTAGATAGAAGAAATAGCCAATTATAAATATTTTACATGGAAGGTTGCGTCTGACATTATTATGATTATTTCGTGCAGTCCGTGATTTTTTTAAAGGTTGCTGAACGATCAACTGGTTAGAACTGGACTGTGTATATTTTAGTCCTGTCAGTTTCAATAAAGCTATGAATCACAATCGGTTTGCTTAAGAAATAGAGGAGAAAATACTCAGTTGGTGTTAATATATGAAGCATCATGATACAATTCTCACACCCTGTAGCATATATATGCTCACACCCTGTAGCATATATATGCTCACACCCTGTAGCATATATATGCTCCAACGTTTTGGTAAACTGATGTTCAATCTTTGAAAATTAATTTACGTATTTTTTTAATGACGGTAATCTCTGATTACATAAAATGTAACAAACGTATTGTTGGATTATACGACGTATAAGTAGAATAAAGGTATTTAATTTTGATCAAGTAGAAATAAACTGAGAGGCAAAAACATCAATGATGTCTCGGACTAACTTGTATGTAACAGTATACAGTTATTTACTGGGTATGAGGGCAAGATAAAACAGAGGAAAAACTTGGAATGGCCTTATTTGTTGGACATGCAGACACACATAATGCCAAAGGTCGAAGGCCGAGGACAACATTTTTTGCCGAAGGTACAATCGTTATGATTCTTTGGAGACCAAATACTGGAAATATTCATACTTAAGGAATAGTAATGCATAATTCGAATTTACAGACATGCATGAAATAAAATTAATGATATACGTTTAGTAAAAAATGAATTTCAAAAATTCATCACTTATGTAGTCCAAATTGTCTACAAATGCCGAAATTCTTCGTTAATCTCCACTTTTTAAAATCATTATTGATAAACTTAAGTGACCACTTCATTTTTTCAACTTTTCACACGTTGTATTTTTTCATATTTGAGAAAGACACCATCATCTTCTTCTGGTGTACATTGTAATAGCATTGATTTCTCATCCTTAGACAAAAATACATTTATTACGTTAAAGTGGAGATGTTTTTTTATCTTAAAACCTGTTTAACGCATTAATGTTTGTGAGGTAAAGAAGCCTGAATAATGTACAGGTACGTAGAAACGCGTTTGAATAACATATTTCATATCAATTAACATCATAAGATTGTACGTGTGCTAAAACTTATACCTCTACTTTGGCTCTAGTGGATTTGGTAAATACTGTAAAGAATAATATCATTATTTTTTGAAAAAGAAGTTCGAAATTTCGCAAATAGAGTAAAGAAAGCATGCTACACAAAATTATATACATATAGTTTGATTGATAGATTGGTAGATTGATATACATACATGTATACTTTATACTTTATACTTCTGACCGTTTATCATATAAATCTATATAATTAAATATATGTTATTTGTATATTTATATGCAAATTTTTACAAAATCTTACAAAATCCCTCAACTTTCTGTGTCAAAAAATCAGATTTATTGAAAAGAATTCAAATCTTTTAAGCATTTTGCTGATTTCTGAAAAAAAAGAAAAGAAATGAATAACACTAGTCTTGTAAATAAGATTGCATATTGCAGCATTTATCCCAAAAAGATAATAAAACGGTTTTATCAATTTTAGATTAAAATGGCAATAAAATACTGGAATGCGTCTGAAGAGTAATTAAAATTAATAAACTGTCCGTGCAAGGTCCCCACAAAACGACCGGTCAGGTTCACCAATAGTTTAAGTGTGGCCCACACTCGCTGTCTCTGACTAATAGTGTCCGCATTGTAACAGATCAAGTCAGAATCAGTCTAATTTGAAGCGCATTTATCAAAATTGATGCAGATTTTCACAGCGGTATGTCTTTTAATTCGTGAAAACATCATATGGTATTTATTACAATTTTTCAAAAATTAGTCTGGTCACCTTTGTCTGGGGGGTAAAATATTGACACCCGTCCCCCGCCGTCTGGGGGTGATTAGTGAGTGCTGACCCGTGGCTAACGAGCCCTGGGGTACATTTTGATCCGAACAGGTCAAGTATGAATTCAGAAAATTGAGTAAATGTGTGGACTTAATCAAGTGTTCACTTACTTTTACAAATGAACATGAATTAAGGGACACTCAAAAACCTCATGTCGGGCCGACAGAGTTTGTTTCATTGTACAATGAATGCGACACGATGTGGTATCAGAATACAGAAAGAGATATGGTTTTCTAAACATTCACAAAAAAAGAAGAATTCACAAAAAATATGAATTACTTCAAATGAATCCACTCCCTCTTTGATCAAAGGCCAATAACTCTTTTGACTTTCTCAGAAAAATAAACATGGATAGCGTGACATAGCAGAGAAAATATTTCTCAAATTACAGAGTAAACAGATTATAGTAGATATTGTTAGCGAAAGTTTCCTGTCCTTTGCAAAATAATCTTCATCCGCGTTTTACAAATAAACCCAGCACTCCAAATTCTTCGTTAACAATCGCTGGTTCAGAAGGATACCTCAATGATAATAACTATGACTTGTATCACCACCAACATCAAAAAACCAAATCAAAGTTGACTTCGGTGGTATGGAAATATTTTTATCGTGATCTAACGACGGGTTTTTAATTTTCTGAACGATTAAAACTATCGTTAAATTTTTATAGATCAATTTGAAAACCATTTTTTCGAAAAGATTTTATGAATTCTATAGTGGCTCCTCTTTTGCCTTTGAAGTTCGCAGAGGATTGGTTTTTTTTTTAATTTCCAGAAATTGAAATTACATGAATTTAGAAAAAAATGTGTACAGAATGCATCAGGGTACGTTATTATTAGTGAAGATAACACCATTTTAATGTACTTACCATCCCGTTTCTCTTACTTAGTTAATAGATCGAGACGTCAATCATAAAAATCTAATTTGACATTTACCTGTACTTGGTCATATACAAAAGTACATTAATATCAGTTTTAAGATTTAAGCACATGGTTGTTAAAATACTTGCTTTCAAAAATCGATCCGAATTTGCTTACAGAGAGAGTGTAATGGCCAGAATATCAATACTCTGATTGAAAAAGACATTAAGCTGAAATAAACTGTTAGCTAAGTTGAATGAAATTGATTTATTGTGTCTTGAGAGTTGCATAATGGTTTTGATAGTTTTTACAAATTGTTTACTGAAAGTACTTAGCATATTCATAAATATCTATGACTACTTCAGTTTGGGCAGAGAATGTTGTATTTTAGTCTTATTTCAGACAAATTGGGCTAATTTAACGAAGACATCGGTCCAGTATTACCATGTATTTTATAATATAAATTCTTCAAAGTGTTTTCAATCATCGACTGAATGGATCCATAATTAGCCTAATTCTATTTTAAATATAGAGGTTAATAGAGAACTCTATCTCTATTTCACAAACTAGCAATCTGAAACTCGACCCGGGAGCAAGTGGCCTGGAGGGTGGGGGTGTAGTCTTGTCACGTCTGACTCAGTCTGCTGGGGTTAATCCAAGTTGGAACTGGATCGAAAGTCGTGGCCATTTTGTCGAAAGTCTTTAGAGTTCTAATTGCAATGTATCATTCAGTTTTGAAAATCTAAGTAATCAGCGCTTGACAGTAATTTCGCAGTCATCGCGAGCAGCTATACATTTGTTTGAATAGAATTCTAAATGATCGTAGAGAATTTCTTCAGTAAATTGTCATATTGCACGCACAATAATAATGGCGTTTTAGTTTGAGTTATACAGAGATATGCGACCAACAAGGTCAGAATAGATTGTATGTATTGATTGAAAACATTAGACTTGGTCTCAATTATCTTGATATGGGGTAATCACTTTTCGGCACCTGAACACAAAGTGAGTTGAACGAAAATTGATGCACCTTGCACTCAGTCTTTGGGGATTTCATGTTAACTAACGTACAAAGAATGTATAAATTTCCTTTATGATTTTAAAAGACGAATCGTCCTTAAAAACAGATCATATTTTGCATTTTGCGAAAGTATACCAAAAGAATTTTAGTACATGTAACTCTATAAGCAATAAACATTGTGATGACCGCAACTACATATATAGGTGCAAGACTTACATCCAGTGCTAGTACAGTATATTTTGGTTTTAGCATTACATTCGATGAGCACTAATTATCGTGGTTTTTTGTTGTTGATTGGATCCACGAAATCAAATGTTCATTGAAGTATTAAAATGTAATAAAACAACAGAGGGCGTTATTTCCTATGTTACATGTGTGTATGGATTTATAGAGCTATAATACTGTATCTTCAACACGGTATGGTTTATTAAATCCACAAACATTATGCCCATCAATATAAATGAGACCACGGTATATTCGACATTATTTCAATTAATCTGTTTGATGTTAATTTTAACCCCCAATATCAGATAAAATCCAAACAATTATTAAATTAATGTAATTTTCAAGTTTTAAGTTTTAAACTGAATGATGAATACCGCGTGCATTATCATAATGGTCAGTGAAGGTTCCTATCTTGTGTGTTTTTTCAAGTATATCTTTTCTCCTTACATATATAATTGAAATAAGAATATAATAATTGAATACATGTATTTATGTATACATGAAAATCACATGAAATGCGTCCTTGGCTTCATTCATCATACTTGAAACTTAAAAAAAAAATTAAACATGGTTAGAAATCCGACTCAACATGTAAATTCACAAAATTGTATATCTGGATTTACATGATATTGAATACTTTTTTTGTTAGTTTTTACACAATTTTACACCGTCACTTTGGCAGCACAATGAAAATGAGACACAACCGAATCCGATTCTTTACAGTGCTCGCTATGAATTGTGAGTTTGGATTTTTTGTATTCAACGCGCAAGTCAACCTGCACTTTAGTACCCAATTATCATCTTTCACAGATAAACTTGATAAAATAGCCAGTATCAAATAACATTGATAACTAACATTTTACATGCAATGTTCAGCTGCGGCCCAAATCCAAATCCGGTACAATAACAAGTTTATAATAGTTGAGTTTTCAGCGAAATTTATCGAAACCGACATATAATTTTAATTTGAATATATAGATAGAAAGGCCGTCGACCCTGAAAGAGTAATAATTAATAAAATTATACACTTGTATTTTACAATTCAAACCCAAGTTGAGACTAACAGTCATCCGAACACAGGTGTCGTTAAAGTCAGGTCTCCGTGTCCTAATGCTGTCCTAATAAACAGCTGCAGCTGATGTAAGCTTACCTTAGAAATAAAATTAATAACAACCATTCAAGATTATCATTGTTTTATTACAAAAGTAATTACAAAAATATACGATTGCAATATTAACAATTCGAAATAACATTTGGCACATAATGTAACTACGGATCAAAGATCAAGTTTTGTGTTTGTCCTTTGGCAAGCAAACCTTCCTGATACAATAACATTTGAAATCGACAATCTGATACGCAAATAATTGTTCTGTTGACAGTGTTCATATTTCCTCGTACATTTCCGACGAAAAAGAGTTAATGGCACTCTACATTGGATCCGATAGAAAAAATAGTCCGAATCTAGATTGCGTTTGTAATCAGATGAAAGCTTGTTGCGTTGAGATATAAATCGTTATCACTCAATAAACAGCAAATAAGTGAATGAAAATAAATAAACGGAATTCTGAACACAATCGGAGAGGTTTTTTGTTCTCCATCAGACAACACATTCCGGATGTAAGCTGCTGTCATCTATGTCATCCACAGTATAGCTACCGGAAGTAGTTGTACTAAGGTCGTCGTCATCTTCGTTCGTCATCATGCTTCCATCCAAAATGTCCGACATAGAGTTAAAATGCGTAAATCGTTTTGGTCTATACGCAGAATAAGGAATATCACGAATATCAACATAGTCGCCATACTCGTTCACTCGTCGGTCTGCGTACTTCCGGTGGTCATTTTCCATGGGGATGTCTTTCCTGTTATCCCTGAATTTAGGTCTGATATCTCCCAAATTAACGACATTGTTTGAACACTGTTTCAGTCTTAAATGCTCTTGCTTGTTAACATGCGGAAACAACTGTTTTAACAAATCTGAAAACAGACAAAGAAAATTTCATTAAAAAACAAATTCAAATTACTGCTGGCAGACAGGCCTGTAAAGTATTTAATGTAATTTGAAAATTACAATTTGATTGATCAAATGTTTCTGGCTTCATTTAATATGTTGATTAAAGAAGGTCATAATAAAACATTTATCTGCCAAAAAATGAAATTTGAAAATTACAAGTTTTATCAATTGTTTCTGGTTTCATTTTACATGTTGATCAAACATGATCATGAAAAAACATTTATTTGACAAAAAAAGAAATTCGAAAATTCCAATTTGATCAATTGTGGCTTCATTTTACATCTTGATCAAACAAGGCCACGATAAAACATTTAATTGCTGTGAGATCAGATTTTTATTTTACCTAGTTCCTGGCACTGGGACAGCCCCCCGCTGCTGTGGATGTCACTTTCACTTCCGCCCCGCCCACTATCAGAGGTGTTCGATTCTATAGATGTCTCACTGTCGTTGTCACCATGTGGCTGCAACAAAAATGTCCAATTATTTTCACATTCACTTTTATTAAATGAAAATGACAATATATAGTCTATTTATTGTGCAATTTTATTTAAACTTATGAAATAACGATATTCTTATCAAATACGCTATTATCAAAGACAAAGTATCTGTTTATATAATTATGAATACCAGATATTCTCATATTGACATATCTTTTGATACAAAGCTATCCATCCTTCGTATTGATTCAAACTCAGATAATTGTTGTTTTAACATACATGTACTGTCTAAACAATATAACTGTACAGAACCATTAGTCACAGATGGAGATGGGAACACGTGCTCACCTGATTAGAATGCATGTTGATGATGTTCTGATGTAGTTGTAGCTTGTCCAGCTGTGAATGTGGCTGAGTGTTGTATGAGGAGGGGCTGGGGACTGCTTTAACCTGGGCCACCCTGGGGTTCTGTGGAGGCATGATTGTGTCCAGAATCTGCAGAATGAAAACAAGCCAATATAAGAATCATTATTATAGTAATATATCACTTACTGCCCAAAAATCTCTTTGGAGGAGAGTTAGGGTTTAGAAATTATCACTTATTCCCAATGCATCTCTTTTGGGAAAAAGTTGGGATATTGATATTTGTCAGTAAGGAGAAATAATAATAATGCATGTATTGAGCGCTAATCTATTCTGAAGATCTCAGGATTTCTCTTTCAAAAGGAGGCCATGGTCTTCTTTTTCGTTTATGAGGAAATAAAGATGCCAAATATAATTCTATACAAGAGCTTGGACTCAAGATATTGCAGACAGAGGACATGATAACATGGGTCGTTTAGCTAAAAAGGATTGAAATTCAATACAGAACATGCTTATAAGTTCTATCTGCCAGCTCGGCGTAATTCCCCATTCAGTAATTTTAACAGAGTGAGACTTAGATAGAGGTGTTTAGATAATTTTGAACAAAGATGCCCGGTTTCTTTTCAGGATTAGATGAAAAGCCTAGACGATTTGATACGTCGCATTCATTATCATGTAAATCTTCTCTGGAGGTACCGTATAAGCGAAAGAAAAATGACACACTCATAATATCAATATTTATCCTTATCTGAAAATGAAGACAGGGTAAGAAACATGTCTTGCTTGTCATTTGTAAAAAATGAAAATATCTTAAAACGGGGAGGAGTG
The DNA here is from genome assembly GCA_033439105.1 of Magallana nippona. Classification (NCBI taxonomy): domain Eukaryota; kingdom Metazoa; phylum Mollusca; class Bivalvia; order Ostreida; family Ostreidae; genus Magallana; species Magallana nippona. The sequence continues at coordinate 11,620,004 of CM065918.1, read as the reverse complement.
GGGGGTCCCGGGACAATGTATATCCACACATTCCAGTCTGACATGCGATTGTCGTGATCGGATGATATCAGAAAGTTATCGGCACGGGACAACCGGGCACTGTTTTTACATGTTGCCCTCGGTGGGTTTGTTGACAGGCTAATCCCACCCTGTCCACTACAGATTCCCCGTGTCAATTACGGACCCCGATAAGGGGCCACTTTATCTTTTTGAAGTTGTTTTGATCACGTGACCCTTGACCAAAAGGTGTTGAGCGGAGTGAAATCTTTTGTCAAAAATTGATAAAACACGACTGAGCCCACGATTCGGAAACGCTTAATCCTTTTAATATTTAATAAATGTGTTTGAAGTTTGCTGTCAAAAATCTGAGTCATCTTATCCCAGTTGAAGTGTTTTTTTGTTTTATTTGTAATGGGCCTACTGTTTCTCCTTTGCTTTTAGAACCCTATTCTCTTGGCAAACTTTAACAAACTAAGTAGTTTCTTATTTTCCAAAGTACATAGGTTTCTGTGTACAATATGTCACATTTAAACACGCGTAAATTGGTGTCCAAATTTTAAAGCTTTTACTATGAATGGTTCGTTATGGAATGTTTTATCAGTGGAGAGCAATCCCAGTTTACAAAAGCTGAGTCAATAACCATTATTTCTATTGTACGGGAACCCTTTGTCTGGATCCAGGGCAAGTGGAGAAGCAAAATAACTTTTCGGAAACACAGGCTAATTTTTAAATGAATGTTATTATAAAACAACATATAATCATGGGCTAAACTTGTAGGACAATGCTAATCAACTATAATTTTCAAAGTTTTTTTTAACAAAGGCCACGCAACAACAGAACGCATTAGCTTTGTAATAACACTTAAAAATTTGGGTTAAAGTTATTGCAAACAATCAAAGAAAACATAAGTTATACTACAATTATATGTCAAGAAATACAAAGAGTGTTTAGCGATATATAAGTTTAAATGCTAAATAATGAGCAAAAATGTTTTAATTGCTGCCAAATGAGGTTCGTTTTCAAAAATGCAAACAACAACCACTACAAAGAGGCAAAGAGATTAAGATGCCTAGTATGTATACGTTAAGTACAGTTTTCCTTTCGAAGCATTTTTTATCATTTATGACAGTTATTACTTGGTTAAATGGACTGTGACAGAACGCAAAATTATAAAGTTCGAAGTGACATCATCGCTCACATAGATGCACAAATGGATTTTATAGATTTTTTTATTATGTACAAAAACCCACACACATTTTTAAAACGTTATTTCAAAGTCACAAAAATAGTTTTTCTAATTGATTTTATTTAGAAGAAAGGGAGCTTATTTGTAACTTACCCTATCAACTTCCTGTTTGGGTGGATTTTTCTGATACAAATGTCGTTCCATTTCAAGGGTGTCATATTTCTTTTCCTCATCCATGGAGAAGCTAACACGCTTTTCGCCCCTTCCGTTCTTTCCCACGTGATCAATAGCGTCGTATTGTTCTTTGCCGTCGCTCGGCGAATGATGGTTCCAGGAGATAACTTTGCCGTTGTTGTTCTTTTCTAGAGCCCTTTTCTGTCTGTCGTTGCGCCTGATGAGGAAGATGATCAGAATGATGCTTCCAGCGGCCACCACGGTTACACAGGCGATGATCACAGCAATCATCAAGTAATTATCATTATTTTGAGTTCGTGGAGCGACAGGGGCTAAGATTTGATGAGACAAGACTATAATTGTTAATGAAACGTTTGAGGACAATTTGGGAACACCTTGGTCCTCAACCATAACCGATATAGGGTATCGATTGACGAAATCGGAAGTTAACGGTCTGTTAAGCTTAATCTCCCCACTGTCTTGGTCTATTGAGATGAAACTAATGGTTGTAGCAGCGAAAGAGTACACAAGTTTTGCATTGTTGTCATAGTCCCGATCTCTGGCTTCCACCTTACCAATAATACTGTTAATAGGCAGATCATATAAAAATGCAATAGTTTTATTCTCTGCATTAGGGAATATGATTTCTGGGTAATTATCGTTTTCATCCGAAAGGAATACTGTCACATATCCGGTACTACTTAGAGATGTCGGCGTACCCTTATCAACAACGACCACCTTGAAATTGATTCCGTGCGGATGAGTTTCCCGATCTAACGGTTTCGTGGAAACTATAGTCCCACTTTTCGAAATCAAAAATGGTAGATTTGGTTCGTTATCTGTAGATGCTATGAAGTCAAATGTTCCATTATTGCCTAGATCGTCGTCTTTAGCTGTTAACTGCCCCACAAACAGACCCGATGGCTGGTTTTCAGGGATGGTAAATGTGAACAGTGGATCTGTAAATATTGGTCTGTTATCATTCACATCTAGAATGGTTATGGCGACATTTGCAGTAGATGACTTTCTCGGATTACCCTTGTCAGTTGCAACAACTTTAAAGTTTATTTCAGAGGCATTTTCCCTGTTTGTAACAAAGTTAGCAAATATGATACCAAATGTTGGATCAATTCCAAAAGGAAATCGCCCAGTTTGTGCAAGAGAATATTCAATTTCAGCGTTTATGCCAATGTCGAAATCCAAAGCTGATACTCTCAAGATCTCAACCCCTATTTCATTGTTTTCGTAAAGCTCAGCATAGTAAGTGGTCTTTAAGAACGTGGGAGAATGGTCATTCATGTCCATGACCGTGAGCCTAAAGGTCGAGGTCGAACTCAAAGGAGGGATGCCGGAATCGACACATGTGACGTTGATTTCATACTCGTCGACTTTCTCTCGATCCAGTTCGACGTTGACCACGACCTTGTATTCGTTGACATCCAGTTTGTCGAGTCGAAAGTTCAGGTTACTCAGGGAGCAGGTGACATGTCCATTTCGACCAGTATCCTCGTCCGTGACGCCAACGTGCGCCACAGCTGCCCCCACGCTCGCCGACTCAGCGATCCTGGCTTTGGGAGCATTGGAGAGCAAATTAATGTTGATTATTGGGGGGCTATTTGTTGAATCTAGAACCTTGACATACACTGTTGCTTGAGAGATCAAAGGTTGATCAGCGTTATCAGATGCTTCAATTATTACTTTAAGAACCTCACCAGAATAATAGGTTAAAGGTTTGATCAGACTCAGATTTCCATGCGTTTCATTGATAGAGAAGATTTGCTTGATGTCGTCAGATTGGTAGGGACTGAGCCGGTACATTACTTGTCCGTTTTTACCGATGTCTTTGTCAGTAGCACTCATGTTAAGAATCACTGAATTAGCTTCCACGTTTTCCTCTATCGTGATGTTGTAAGTCAACTGACTAAACGTTGGTTTGTTGTCGTTGACGTCTGTTACGTCGATGTGGACCAGTAAACTTCCGGTTTTTTGAGGACGTCCGCCATCAACGGCTTCAATAACTAAATCGTAAAATCCAACCTTTTCTCTATCTAATGTCCTATTAAGAACAAGCTTCAAAGCAGAACTTCCTATCAAAGAATTATCATAACTCAAGAGAAAAGGAGAACCTGCTGGTTTCAATAGGTATGTCTGAATTGTGTTGTTACCACTATCCAAGTCTACAGCACCCTCAACAGAGAGTGAAGAGTTTGGAATGGATGATTCCGAAATCTCTAAGTTCGTTTTGCTTTTGACGAAATATGGCGCATTGTCATTTATGTCCAACACAAAAACTTTTACTTTGACGATTTCGAAAAACGTTCCAATTGTCGACTGGGCACTCACATCCAATTTAATTTCACAAATATTTGAAAATTTACAATGTGAAAGGGATTCTCTGTCAATTGTGCCGTTAGTAGAGAATGAACCGGTTCTATCGTTAATGTTAAAATACACAGCTAAAGGATTTCCCTGGGAAAGAATGTTAAAACGGATATTTTCACGATCCACTTTCAACGAGTCATTCCTCTCCAAAAATTTCAAGTCGTCGACAATGTTTCCAATTATATAGTTTGATGGTAGTTCTTCTTTGATTCTGTATTCCTTGTCCTGTCCAATCGTATCCGAAATAAAGAGGTAGACGGCAATGAAAATCGCCAACTCTCTGCCGCAACAGCCCTGCATCTTGTCGTTAGACAGCTGAACACTTTATGGTGACGAAATTGAAACGCTTCAGATAGTTGATTAACGCCACTTCAATCTATCCGACATCCTGAAATATAAAAAGCGCAATGATTATTTGAAAACCAAAAATATTTAAATCCTTAATGGAAATTCATTAAATAGCGTCCTCGTATTGAAATAACTTACCTATTCCAATATACGTAATCACTCTAAAATATCTTGAACCTAGACACCCTTTTTAATTTTTCTTTATGCATTACCATTACATTTATGAGGTTTAATATGAAATAATCTACGAAACTCGGGTAAAAAATGTTTTGTCAGTCAACAATAGAATAGCTGAAGAACAGTAGCCCTTGTATTTCAAACACTCCGGTTTTAAATATACCTGGAAATGTGACTTTTATCCTTTCGTAATTATGTTCCTTCTGTAATCCTAATGTCAACAAAGATGACAAATCGCACAGAACGAAAACTTTCACATTTAATAAGTAATCCTTTAGTCAAAACATACATTAAGAACAAGTGTATATTGACATTCTCTAATGTAATCCAGTGAGCTATTTGATCAGTATATTACTTCGACATTTACATTAATATTTAGCGAGAGCGGAATCGTGGAGAGCTAGGCCCCGCCCCTCTACACACTCCGCTAACCACGGTCCACAGAGACCAAGAGACAAGATCTCGCCGCTCAGGTGTTTCTCTTTTTTGTTGAAATTTCCGTTTAAAAAAATGAGGCGGAAAGTCAATGAGAGAGAGAAACAGAGAGAGGAGTTCCGAGGCTGATCATAGGGGCCATTTAAAATAAAGAGAAGACAGATACTATCTAATTTACCCGTGCGTTTTACAAAATCGACAACACACGTTGCCACTCTACTGTTTTTGATCGATTTTAACGGAATGCAAGGCTGTTGCGTTTATTTGTAATACGATAAAGAGATGTTTCACATCAATTAAATAAAGCTAACAACATGCTTTAGATGGACTATATTTATAAGTTAGTCACGAGTTTTTACAAAAATCCTTGGGAAAATGCACTATGAAAAAATTTCTTTTTTACGGTATTTAAAAAACTTAATTACATTATGTAACATTCTGCACAATTGACACTTTTTAATCTTTATTCTGTTAATTTCCATATCTCTAAGACGGGTACTGAAAATTAAAAATCACGGTTTGGCGCCTATGGGGTATTTCTTGCACATCGGAATTATTTTAATTACATGGGAATTCTTCAGAACCCGTGTCTAAAAGAATGTACAGCATGAGTACCTAGACGTTATAAGCAGTGATTTAGTTTTAGAAGATGACAAAGGACACAACACAAATGGATAAATTTTAATTCAAAACCAGTAAAAATTTGTAAAACTTTATTTCCAGGGGTACCAGATGGCTGTCAAGAATTTATTTATGGCGTTTTATTTACGCAAAGAAATACTTTTTACCGAGGGACGAAGCAAAAGAGCCCTTTAGAAATTTGAAACTTACTGTCAGAAATAACAGAGTATTAAAATATTTATTACTTTTGCAATTTACATTATAAAACACGCAGCCAAATGGTTACTCAAAGACAGTATACATTTCGTATGGACATGCATACACTAAATATGGGGTTCCCTTTTTTTCTTTGGACACAGACGAGACAAGTCTTTTATCGCACCGATCGGCCTCTTCTTCAACACTTGTAAGCCACCGAGTAATTTACCCGGAAGCTAGCCAAAAATTATGTTAACTTTTGTATCTACTAATCAAAACATGTGTAATCGTTTGTCGTCCATTTTTCATTCCATCTCGTTCCTCGGGAGTTCATGAGTCATTAGACAGCGGTAAATGTCTTTCTTCTAACACCCTCAGAGTAGTAAGCCCAAAAACTCGTCCACTTGGAACCGACGTTCCTTGTTTGTGTTTCAGATCAAATGACAATACTCGCTTAATTCCAAAACTTACATCACCTTCGATTTGAATGATTACACTTCAATGAGATACATAAACATATATGAAGCGAGTCGCCTAAACCCAGTCTCCAATGATAATGTAACTCCTTTGTACAACTTATCGTAGGAAAATCGGAGGAAGAAGGCAAGACTTGCTCAATTGAATAGAATACCATTCCTTTGTTTTTCTTTACTTAAGAATATTTAAACACGGTGGTTAATTTTCTTTTTACCCTAGTTCCTAAACAAATTAGAAGTGAAATCATGGGCAGCAGGGAAATCGTCTAATTCCATTTAAAACCGATCAACTATGTCGGAGATTTTGATAAAATCGGAATAGTCTCTACCCCCACTCCAGTCAACATTAATTGACTCATTCAGGTACTAAAATTAATGTAAACCCACAATATACAACTCGAGGTTTATGAAGACTGAACCCTGAATTTAGCTTGTTGACATTCTATTAATTTTACTATCCGAACTTCAAAATTTTCATAGCGTTTCAATTGACGTACTATCTGGGTCACTGGACAGTGCTAAGACCCGAAGGAATTCCGTTAATTGTTAAAATGAGATTAAATACAACACTGTTACAATATAAAGTGATATGATATTTGAATTTTTAATTTAATTCTAATTCATATTTTAATCTCCTTAGCACTAAGATGTATCAAAATATCAGCGTATTACAATAAAACTGTACCCTTATTTCATAAGATAGTGTTACATTCTGTCAGAATATCTAATTAGTTTTTTCTCTCCCTTCTCTACATTAAATTACTGAAAACGCTAACTTTTCAGTTATTCAGAGATCCATTTTCACTCCAGATTGCATGAATTATTACGATTAAGTAAATGTCAGATGAAACCAGGGTCTATGGATTTCAAAACGTCTCAGAAATCCAGTACACAAAAGGAAGGCATGAATTTTAAATATTTCTTTCAGTTACATAAAGCAGATATCATATTTACGACATGCAAAGTTTCTTTACTAAATCTCCCCGGCGTTCTCAAGCTGTAGTTCTTTTTCAGTCATTTGAGAAAGAAAATAAGATAAATCGTATTTTGATTCCCTTCCCGTTTCTCCGTTATTTCAGCCCCCACTTGGTTCCTATAAAGAAGCTATCTCAACTCTTTTACAAACATATCGTCCTCTACAAAAAATTCTTTAAAAGCTGTGCTTAAGTGAGGCTTTATAAACCTTTTCATCACCAGTATGCAAAATCAGTAAAAAAGGATAAAATGCTGTTAGAAATGATTAATGACCTTCATAATTTTTGCCGGTGATTGTAGCTAGGAACGAGTCTTTCGTTTATGGACTGAAGCGTGCATTGTGTGCACATCTTAGTGGAATGATGGATGGACAAAGGATGAAGTGAGGGATAAAGAGGTGTCCTTACAATATACGACGTGCATAGGTTCAGCTGATTAATGATCGTTTAATATACCTTAAGTCAGGTGTTTACACCAGATGCATCGCAATGGTTCGTCGTATAATCTCACTTTGTTTGAATTTATTAATTTAATTTCATTGGCATGCACACAGATCGTTTTTCTAAATATCCTTCTGGGAATATTTTTGACACATGTAGATATAACAAAATTTTATTTAATACTTATATGTGTAGATTCCGAACAGTTGCAAAGTTTGGTTAAAACTCAGAATGAACAGAATCCTGTCAATTTTCTTACCTAAAAAATCTATAATTTTCTAGCTTTAATTTATTAATAATTAATTGTTTTTGATGATTTGTATATATATTGTACGACGTCATCACACTCGTTCAAGTATCGAATTTCATTGCCTTGGTTATAATGCATTATTACCCTCCTTAAATATTCATGATAACGATTAACTATATGCAACTTCTACATGTACATGATTCACGTTTTCCGAGCATTAAATTGAAGTTTTTTTTTTTTTTTTTTTTTTTTTTTTTTTTACAGTTTTTAAAAAAAAAATATTTTTTGCTTTTCTTCGAACTCAAAATATGTTTTTTTGTTATTATAAGTTGTTTCACGTACATAAAACATGCGTGATTACAGATCCTGTTAAACCTTGGAATGAATGTATAATGTAATACTAGTATTATTGTGGAGCTATTTTAAATGTTTTCATTCTTCCAAATCATCTAGCATATTGTATATGAACATTCAATCCTTTTACCTATCAAACATAAAAGACAGCTCTTAAAAATAAAAGTATTGAGTTACTATTATAACATACTTACACATGTTAAACGGGTCCTGTTTTCCAAGTATGGGTAAAATCTATAGAGCACCGTAACAAACTGAACGCACTTTTCCCTGTCTGTGCAGTATCCGTCAAAGTCCCGACATCCTCTGGAGGCCGATAAATAACCGTAAATGTTAATCGAACTAAAGAAACATCATGTCAGGCCAATTATCTCATGCCTTGTTTTCGCGGAACAACAAAACCCTATAATACATTCCCTTTGATTGACGCGTGGAACCACTAATTATTTGTAATAGATTGTCCGATACGCCAGCACTGGCACATAGGTAAGAATTGTCACCCTTACTCACGTTAAGTGCCGAGATGCCCCGAAGGTGTGGTTCGTTAAGCGGAATTGGCCGAAAGGGTGTCGGGTACCTGCTGATCACACAGTGGAACCGAATTCTTTCTGAATATTCTTTATTAATGTCTAACAGTTTGTCATCTGAATATATGACTGACAAGTTCAATAATATCGTAGCTGATCTATAGAATAATACCGTGTTGTCACAAACGATTAGATAATCCCATTATTTTGCTTTTCATGAAAGAGTTGTAATATATGTACCTTTGGCCACCGTAGGTCTTAGGTATTCAATATTTCGAACATACGTGTAGTTGTAATGAAATTTCGACGATCCCTTGTGCCGACGATTTAAAAGTAATTTATATTCTTAAAGAATATGTCACAATAAAGCGACTTAGACAGACATAAAGGAGTTATGCAATGTAATAATAGGGTTCTGAAAATATTGTTCCATCTAGGGTGCTGATATCATTTTAAATACTATGAAATTTTTCTAGGTGAAAGGAATTTCAAATTTATTGAATCTGAAAAGGATCTCCACACCATGTTAAACTGCGATCGGTCTTCACCTGTTTACTGTTCACCCTTTTCTCAATCTCATAAAACAACAAAATGGCCGTATATATATCTTTATTTGTTATTCTTTTCTTATTATGTGTAATAAGCGCAATAAAATAAACAGATGGGGAGCGATTTGATGCAGATATTCGCTGATTAGCTTGTCTGGTATAGACTTAAAAAAAATAACATGTAACAATGGAGATTTCCCGATGGATATGTTGGAACAAGATGAGATTTTCGATAATCTCCGGCGAGGCGAGTTTTACTGAGTTTTACACAACTTCAATAAGATCATCACACCTGCCTGATACCTTAGAGAAACATACAGCAGCTTCCTTCGGTAGTTAGTCACACCCGGATTATCTTGGGTAACGCTATTAGGCAAGCGGGCACTGATTTTGTATTCATCTTTAATCTCTTAATACCTGTTAGGGTAAATAAAGTCGTAACTTATAATTGAATCGCTTTGTTATTAATTAAATCAAAGTCGTGAAAGTGAAAAAGCTTGGCTGTTCCTTTCTTTTACTAACAGCAAGCGTACAAATATATGAAGATTTGGTTGAGAAGGGCTAACTGTATGTTTTTTCTGTGAATTATGTTATCGTGTTCATCTGTGTAGTAGACTAAATTGGATTAAAGGTGAACAATGCTCCGATTTTTTATTGTTAGCAGAACGTGAAATAATTTCAAAATAAATTTGGATTAAAAAAAATCACAAGTTGAAAAAAAATATCCCTTTCATCATTTCAAGATTTATGTAGAAAATTTATGTAAATGTAAAGCTCTAGAATTGATATGAAAATGATAGAATTTCAACTTGCATGTTTTTGGTATTTTAATTATCGTTCATTTTCATTTTCTTATGTGTAATTCCGTTTTCCTTGAGGCCACACGTAACAAATAAAAAACAAGATATTTCTGTATGACCTCAAACCAAAAGAATATCAAATTTTATTTAATTTAATTTCACTGCTCGTTAACAATACGTGTGAAGTTCAACTAACTTTTTCATATCTTGCAAAATGGCGCTACAAGACTTTGAAAGTAATCTAGATAAAGAGACTCTATAGAATTTCCAAAATTATAGTGCAATTACAGGAAGTACAAATCGAACACCCTAAATGCATTTAAATTGGATTTTAAACCCCGGAAAAATTATCTGACATGATGATCAGTTAGAAGTCCTACCATCTCACCATCTCACCTCTCAACTAATGGCTATCTAATTTACTGGGCACTGATTATGGTTAAAGATTCGAAAAAAATGCTTAAGAGAAAAAGAGCGAGGAGAGCCGTCACAGAGACATTAAAATTCGGGTGAGATTTTATAGATGCTATCGTGATTAGAGGTGATAAAGCCCCGGCCCTTGTTTCGGGGGTGATTTCGATGTATACTTGTACCTCATTCTTTTTTTTTTTCACGGTCCGTGATTTCTTAATGTCCGAGATTACCCGAAGATAACACATCAAAGAAAATCGTTTTATGATGCGTATCTACTTAAAAATTTATTTGATGTGTTTATGTGAGAAAAATTACACGTAATTACAATAATTCCAATTCCCTTAAACACAGATATGTTCAAGGTTTATTCATAGATGTATCCACGGATTGGGAGGTTTGAAAATTAAATATGATATTGAATACACTGAGTGCAAGAATTTAAAATATATATCATTGAATTTCTTTTTAAAAATAAAGAATAGGAAATTAGAAGAAAAAAAAACTACCACATAAAAGTTCTTCTAACCATAACATGCACACAGTATATTCATATGTTGAAATTAAATTACTTGCATCATTTAATTCACTTGAATGTACACAGTATGCCATTATTCTTGGCTGAGGATAAATTATAGAAATAAAAAAAAAAACGAATAAAAAGGAGCCACAACAAAAGCTATTTTAAAAAATTCATTTTTCAGAATCCAGAATCTTTAACGTGCCAAAAACCCAAATGGTTTTGAATGGCCGTGCAGATGACTGATTTGTGAAATATTTGAACGATTCATGTAAGTTCTTAACGACCCATGTCGACGCCTGTAGGAAAAAAAAAATTAAAAATCATTTCGATAAACAACCGATAACTATATAGATGTTTATCGAAGACTTAAAATGGTATTCTGACTTTTGGGTTTTAAATCGCCGTCAAAAATGATTTCAGATACTTTTGTATAGATATTATTTCAATGTTGCTGACAGGCGACATTGATTGACAGAAGGTGATAAGTCATTCAAAGGTCATGGGCTAGTCTGACCACGCGCGCATACCGGAACTTCAAAGTCTTTAGAAAGAGTGAGACAGCGACAAGCGCTAGACATCGCATCCTCAGTGATGTATATCTGTATTTAGCTTTTATTTGCGACCATTCTTGGTTCGTGACTTGACTGAAATCGGACATGCGCAGTTTGATATACTGTACACGGAAACCACCTGTACCAAATGCCTTTGATTGATGAATGAAATAGCCAAGTACAAGTGAATTTATCGTCAACATTAAAAAAAATTAGTTTTCGATGAGGTGTATTTCTTGGAACCAGCTTTTTCTTCGCTGTCAAATAAATGCTTGCTATTGTTGTAATCAAGTTTGGTATAAGAAAGATACTTCAATAAATTTGATATTAAAATTAAAGAAGGAAATAATTTCATACTTTCGCTAGTCTTACAAATATCAAGGAATGTTGTTGTTTGGCCCATACATCAAACTTGAGTGTTCAGTGGCATCTGCCTATAGTCTGTACAAAAAACACCACACAATTTACATGTAAACATGATGCCTCCTGTTATTTGTCTAAAACAAATAAAAAATATAGATCGAAAACAATCAAATTCCGTGATACTGCCAGACTTGGAACAGAATGTTTTATCCATAAAAAATTAATAATGTACAATTAATCACAATAAATTAGAGATTCAAAAACCCCAAAAGAGACCCAGACCTTGACTCATACATGAGGTGAACAGATACCACCAAACCACAGAAAAAAAGTGAATGAGTTATAAACCTTTTTGTGTTAATGCCGTATGTTGGAGAAGCGTGGACGCGTTTAAGCTGATTGTACGGTAACAGGCGGGGAGAGGAAACCTTGACAGACTGACGTGAATTAGAGGGGTAATGAAAATGATTTAATAAAGCATCCTTATGATGAACGTACAGGTAGTTCAATTAACGGTCAAATGTCTTTAAAAAGAAAAATTATAAACTATATAGTTTAAAAAGTGGATCTCGCTTTTAATTTTATTTTTTGCTTTCAGTAAATGTAATTCAATTTCTGCGTTTAAGAGGAGTGTACGATGTACATGTATCCCGTTATGTGCATACAAAAGTAAAGTGTTTAGTGTGAAGCACATAATTACATGGTATTTTAAGCACCTTAAAGTTTTTAATGAAAGCAAAAAATATCACGCAACCTGAATCATTTTCCACAAAATCCTTAATAACATGATCAACTTTAGCCTTTATTAACAGATGTTGCATTGCAAAAGGCGTTCATAAGCAACAAATAGATGTATAAACACTATGTTCAATGTAATTCAGCTTGTGTTAGAAAGTATAGTAGCTCAAATATAAATTCTTTTTTAAAACGCAAAGGATATGGATAATAAGAATTTTGAATGAAAATAGGACCCACAGAAACAATGCTCTGTGGAGAACTTTGGGCCGGAATGACTCGGTACTATAAGCGTGCCCTCTTCAACCAATAACAGATACCAGACACAGAAACGAATTGTCCAATGTCATGATCATCGACATTTTTGATTTCATTGCCATATCTTGAACGAGCAAAATCTTGATTATATAAAGATCAAATCAAAAAGAAAGATAAATCAACACTTCAGCTTGAATGACTTTGGCATTGATTCGGCGGAACAAACCCGCTGCATAAAGAGAGTCAGAAAAGTAATTTCTACAAGATCGTTTTTGCCGTGTTTACTTTTCAAGTTTTCTACTGTCATTCCTTGTTTGAATGTAGAAGTCAGTTTTCGAAACAGTTTTGATAGACCTGGAAAAATCCATTACTTGTCACTGAAAGACCTTTGGGAGACCAAATGTCGTCAATGACAGACAGGGCCATTGAAATGTTGAAAAAAGCGACTTTATATTGCTTTTTGTAAGTGGGTATTTGCAAGCTTAGACATCTCCGGTATTATTCACTCGTCAATGTGTGTCATTTTATTTTATAAAAAAATTCTCGGTAAAAAATTGATCTCGGTGAAATGGCACAGACTATCCCCTTATTCAACGATCCAGGCTGTGTATAAAGAATGTGACACAAATTATACCGATGTTACCATGAGTGAAGTTGGATAAAAATGATTGCATAAATTGTGCCCTATTTCTAATTAATTGAGACGACACATCCAGCTTCATGGTTAGTCTTTTTGAAAATTGGATAAATCTTTATGTTAGCGTTTCACACATTTATATTGAAGCAATACCCGGTATACAAATACTTAATCAATGAGATACACTGTCTTATACATTTTATATACATGTATATTCTATCATATTCAGAAAGGTTGATGAACGAAGCAATTTACCTATTGACATTTAAAACCAAGTCCCCAAACTTAACTGAGATATCTTTACACAGGCAGGGTCAAGAAGAAAAATTCGATAATCCTCCTTTAAGATTTCATCATTGAAATATCAACAAAAGTTACATCATAGAAATTTGATACCTAGTCAGTAAATTGTGTCCATATGTGTAGTAAATAGTATCACTTGATTTAAGTCAATACTCCTATCGCGCATTGATTCGCAATGTGTGAAACGGTCCCTCCAAAATTGATAACGTCATGCTAGGCCCTATTTACATAATCCATTGGCCAATCGATGACAAAACAATCTCTTGATTGAGAATCGAACACTGTGTTTGATTGGGTTTAACGTGGACTGTATATTACATTTACACGTGATTTCAACTGTGATTGTTGGGAAACTCCTGGCAACAGATTTATTGGCGAATCCATGACCCGGGGACAGGGGTTGCCCTCCGAATCCCCCCCCCCCCCCCCTGCGAATATTTGGACGAATCAGATGTTGGCAATTACCATACAAAACGTACTAAGAGACTGGCCATTGTATAAGAGAGAGAGAGAGAGAGAGAGAGAGAGAGAGAGAGAGAGAGAGAGAGAGAGAGAGAGAGAGAGAGAGAGAGTGTGTATCATTATCATTGCATCATAGAGGGATCTCTCTCTCTCTCTCTCTCTCTCTCTCTCTCTCTCCAAATGCACTCAGATAAATTTGTCTTGTTTGTATTATTTTATATGATTTTATATGATTCTTTGTTTAATATCTTGTATAAAATCTATTTAAAATGAGTATTTGACCTAAACGAAATTTTATTTGAATTTCATGTGATTTGGATCTGCAATAAAAGTGCACTTAACACAACAATTTCATCTTCAGAAAATGCACTAAGTTATGAAATATCGGTTTAATAATTAACGATAATAGCATGAATAAGATCCGTAAAAAGGTAAAATCTTCAATTATTGCCCAACTTAATCCTACAATGATTATATGATAACACCTTTTAACAGTTTTGGAAATGCTTTTAAGTGTGTTACAGATGAACGAAAACGTTTTAAGATTTACATAATTTTATAAATTCTTATTTGAAGAGGGGGTTATGTCATATTTATATATATTTTTTTCACCAATTGGTTAAAGATATAGCTAGAAAATACCGTTTTAAATTTTATTAAAATGCTTTCAAGATTATTTTTTTGTCAAAATGCCTTATTTCCAAATATTTTATCAAATTAAGTTAAAACATTTTCGAAATATTATTCCCTGGATGATAAAGATTTACCGGGTGCGATTTGGTTGAATTTCTGTTTTTAAAAAACTCGCGCAATCAGGTGGAAATTCAGAAATTTTTCTCATTTTAATTAAAATACAAAATGGCACTTCAGTGTCAAGAGGGGTCGCACTAATGACCCACCCAGTACAGCATCACCTGGAATTAAACTGTCATTATCAGCCCCTGAAAGAACTTCGCCACAGATTATAGGATCAACGAATGTCTGGGCTGACGAGTTCAAGTGTGGGACCCTTCACAAGCTCATGACAAGATGTAAACCGGGCGTGCAAGACAGTTTTGGCTGTTCACTTTTAGAGTACGTCCTGTCGAACTCTTTAAAATACGCTCTTATGCATTGTCATGCACGCTTGTTATAGAATTGATAAAATATTATTAATTAATGTGGAAATAAAGAGACTAGCACGTGACATTTACCAAAAAAAAAAATGCATTCTAACTTAAAAAGAGTTGGAAAAAATCTAATCAAATCCGTAACAAAGTTTACACGAAATTACATCTTGGCACGTTTATTTGTTTTACATGAATTCATTTTTTTTGTAGCAAGTATGGTGTCCGGATAGGGCCATTTGCGTTAGCGCGACATCGCGTTCAGATAAACGAGACATCGCGCTAACACACAACACGCCGTCGCGCTAACGCAACTTTGCACAACACGCCGTCGCGCTAACACACAACACGCCGTCGCGCTAACGCAACTTTGCACAACGCGCCGTCGCGCTAACACACAACACGCCGTCGCGCTAACGCAACTTTGCACAACACGCCGTCGCGCTAACACACAACACGCCGTCGCGCTAACACAACTTTGCATAACACGCCGTCGCGCTAACACACAACACGCCGTCGCGCTAACACAACTTTGCACAACACGCCGTCGCGCTAACACAACTTTGCATAACACGCCGTCGCGCTAACGCAACTTTGCAAGTTTCACAGTCTAGTAGGAAGTCGTGTCCGGAAATATAAGACTGCGCATGCTTAACCATATAATGGATGAAATTCTGGATGAGATTGGTCTTGGGAATCTTAAAGGGCTATTCGAGGACCACAAGGTAATAAAGCCGGTTAAATGTATAATTGTTATAGGCAAAATGTGTGCAAATTTTACTGACAATTTTTAAGTCTGTCCAGTCATTGAACTATTTGTATTTGATGAGGGAGCGTGGTCCGCTCATAAGGGGGATGCTTACATGTGTAAGAAAGCTAAAACTTTATATAGGCCTAACGTTAATTGAAATTTTATATCGCTTTCCGATCAAATCTCTAACATAATGAAACATAATTTATAAGCCTTCGCTGGGGCCAAAAGTTTGCCCCATTCCCATTTGCTTAAATTATACTGCTCAGACAGCCTCACTGACAGTACAGTTCCTGTTAACTTTTATGAGTGAAAAATGATTATGTGTCAATGAAGATATCTTAGATATTTTCCCTTTTATCGATTTCAACTGTATTTCTTTAACAGGTGTGTGTATTTTTATCAAAAATCATCAAAAAGTGATGGAAGCAATAACATTGGACAGACTTTAGTGCTCAGACAGCCTCAGTTTAGTAACAATAACGACTAGGCCTAACCGTACGTTAGGCATCCCCCCCCCCTCCATTTCACGGTATAATTTTCTTGGAAAAATAAAAAAATATGAAATAGTATATTATCCATACTTTATTTGTTTAAAATCACTCTAAAAACAACTGTAAATAGTAAATAAGCCAACTTTCAATCCGAATTTCCCCTGTCATATGCGAATACATGTCATCAATCATTAAACAGGGTAGACTTTAGTTAAACATTAACTGGCAAGATTGGTATATAGCTCACATCATTTCCATATGTTACAGTCAAAACACATTGAGATTGCGTGGCAATGAAATGGGCAGCTGAACAGTACAATATGAAACGGATGTGTGAGAAATTTTTTTTTTACATATATTGGATTAACTAATTGAAATTCATTTTGGTTCCGGTTGTTATAAGTTGATTGTTATTCTCATAGACATAGCTGCAAATCAGTATAGCTAATGCAGACAGAATTGTTTTATCGGGAAGATAAATAATTAGATTTCAGATTTAATACTTTACTTTGCAACGTAATATAATAAATAAGAATAAATATACCCATTTGTGTAAATGAAATTATATATAGTTATGGATTTAATTTCACTCAACTTTATAGCTTTTTTCGACAGCATATCAATATAAATATTATAGTTCTGTATATAGATAATATGTACAATCAAATCTTTACAGAGCAACTTACAAGAAAATTAATTTGATATCATTAGATAAATGACCAAAGTTTTGATAAAATTTATTGAAATTGGTAGATTGTATGGCAATCTCAAGAGCATATGGCTCAGTCACCAGGTCATGGGCATTAGTCCAGTAATCGAAAGGTTGCTGGTTCAAACCCCACTGTGGTCACTTGATGTTGTGCACTTAGACAAGGCACTTTATCTACATTGTCTCGTCCACACAGCTGAAATTAGGTATTGAATTACTCTGGGGGTAATTTACATGTACCTGCGATGGACTGGTGTCCCATGCAGGGGGGAGTCAATTACTCTCATCCGCTTAGCACCACGGGATAATCACTGCATGGCCCTATGTGCCTTCATGGCAAGGAAAAAGATTTAACTCAACATTGCAACCTAAAATCGGATGACTTTGAACTTTATAGGCCTATATTGCAATAACTGTAATTTTTGCATATATTCTATTTAACTTAACTGATATATATGTCATTGATATATTTCTCAATCACATTAATTAAAATTTTACTAAATAATAATCAATTCAAAAAGCTGATCGAAGTGGGTTGAAAGTTAACTTCCTTAGAATCCTATCTGTAATTTCAATCCAATTAAATGTCCCTTAAGGCATATTAACTGTTTTTACTGTAAAAGATATAGAAATGACCTAGGCTGTATATTTCCAATCTTTAATTCTTCTTCAATCATTCATGACCTTGTAATTGATCTTCAAGTTAAAAGGTATAATCAAAAGAATTTATAGAAAAATCTTTGTAATGCATATAAGTTTATGCTTTAGTTTCATTTGATCATTAATAATTATGGTAATTTAAAACATGTGTACAGAATTTTTTATGATTCGGGTTCGGAGTGCACTAGGAGACATTTGCTTTAATTAATGTAATGCTCTCAGAATGCTTTTTATAGGAATTGCAGTAATATACAACAAAGTGATCAAATTTTAAGGTGACACAGTTATCAAAAGTAATTATTTAAAAAGGTGATCATGTGATTCAGATCTGTTCCTATATATTAATAATGATAAACATTTTACATTTCTCTTGAAATTGTCAATTGCAAGTAAATGTTCATACACTGTTAGTATTATATTGAGTTGATAAGTCATAATTTAACATAAATATATCTTTTTTGAAGTAAATGACACAAGAAGACTAGAAAGTGAATAAAATATTGTACATTTAAATATTCTGGATACTTGTGGATGTTATTAAACTTTTTGACAAATTTTATAAAATGCAGACAATTTGATATTAATTAATGTAT
Organism: Magallana nippona; assembly: GCA_033439105.1. NCBI lineage: Eukaryota > Metazoa > Mollusca > Bivalvia > Ostreida > Ostreidae > Magallana > Magallana nippona. Next base: position 11,601,557 of record CM065918.1, on the reverse strand, counting down.
GTCAGTGTAAATAACTCTTTTTTCAAAGATGAAGTAAAGTAACGTGGAGGATGCTCTTATTTTTATGTGTCTGTTCAGACAAAAATTAATGTGGAAATTTCATGAAATTGTTTTGGATTTTCAGGTTGGGCCTAAGGAAGTAGTAAACCTGACTGATGCCGAGTTTGAAAAGCTGGGAGTTGTAAATTTTGGGGATAGGGCGCGCCTTAGAAACCGTTGCCGAACAGTTATGAAATGTACGTATATATATAGATGTTAGATATTATACTCAAGCATTTAAAACTTAAATCTTTATTTTTGCAGAACTATAACTCACTCTTGTATAATGAGAAGATGTGATATATAAATATATATGTGTGTGTGTATGTGTGACTACGTGTGAGTGTGTGGGAATTAATATAATTAGAAATGAACCTTGTACTTTATTCTTGTTATTTGCTTAGATCAATGCTGTATTAAGTTATTGTAACTATTTTGAATTGTTATTGTAGTGCCAGACTCTCCTACACTAATTAAATTACGAGAATTGAGTTCTCGTAGAACTTTCCAAAAGAGACAATCGGCAAGATCAAGGGTTTCAACCAGCAGACGGGTACATGTAGGCTGGATGAATAAAAAACGAAAAAATTCAGTATATTCAAGGGTTACTGGAGGAAAGGAAGTAATTGACATAGAGAAAAACACAACGTTACCAGAAATGCTCGAAAAATTTTTGGAGCTGTATTTTCCTGATGGGGAAAATAAGAATCAAGGGCCTTTAACAGATTACATGTATTACATTGGAAATTATGCTGGTGCAAAGATAAAAGACGTTTTGAGTAATGGAGACCCCTTCACCTTAGAAGGCTATTACAGTGAAATCCGAACATACCCAATAAGATTGTACCTATATACTTCATGTAAATCAATAGGGGATGAAGATCCTATCATCAGTGAAAAATCAACAGTAAGTGAATTTAGAGACGCATTTAGTTATTTATGATTTTTAAATATAAAATGATGAAAGTGGGCGAACATGCCCTTATGAAATTAACTTTTTGATAGGTCAAATCTAGCTGCAGGTCTGTTTTTTCGTGCGCCGTAAATTGCAGTTTTTTACTATGGGAGGCACCGTAGCTCCTAGGTCGTCAATCCAAATCTTTTTTAGACCAGGAGCTACATACCTGCAGCTAAGGTCAAATCCCAATGACAAGTTTTTCAATTTTTTCTACCATTTAAGTTATTTCTTATTCAGGGAGAACCTCAGAAGAAAATCAAATTCAGTAAAGAAAATGATGAAAAAGTTCAGGTAGCATATAATTTGTTCAGCTATTTAATTTTAATGCAACATGTGCAAATTGACTCTCTAGCCATGCAAATGTGTTGTGCAGTTTGTTTGACCTGCGCTGAAAGCTCAAGTGAGCTTTTCTGATCAAAATTTGTCAATTGTCTGTCGTTGGTGTTGGCATTGTTGTTGTAAACTTTTCACATTTTCATCTTCTTCTCCAGAACCACCAGGCAAATTTCAACCAAACTAGGCACAAAACATCACTGGGTGAAGGGGATTCATTGAAATGAAGGGCCACATCCTCTTTAAAGGGGAGATAATTTAAAATGATTGAAAATTTGTTGGCATTTTTCAAAAATCTTCTTCTCAAAAACTATTAGGCCAGAAAAGCTGTAACTTGTATGGAAGCATCCTCAGGTAGTGTAGATTCAAGTTTGTTCAAATCATGGTCACCAAAGGTAGGGTGGGGTCACAAGGGGGGAGGGCTTAATTTTTAAATAGGAATATATAGAGAAAATCTTTAAAAATCTTCATTAAAAAAAAACCTATAAGGCCAGAAAAGCTCAAATTTGTGTGGAGGCATCCTCAAATAGTGTAGATTCAAGTTTGTTTAAATCATGGTCCGCAGGGGTAGGACGAGGCCATAATGGTACGGTGGGATAAATTTTTACATAGGAATTTATGGAGAAAATCTTAAAAAAAAATATTCTGGGAAAGTTTTCAGTCCAAAAAGCAGTAACTTGTTTGTAAGCACAGGTTGTGCAGATTAAAGTTTGACCAAACCATGATTCCCTAGAGAAAAGTTGGACCACAAGTGGAGGGGGGATTATATAGGAATAGAGAAAAATCTTCTTACATGTACAACTACAAAAGGGGCTTGGTATTTACCACATAAATATGTGGATAAAAATTGGCAGATTTTAAAAAAAAATTGAGCAAGATCTACTCTACTTAGTTGTTAAGATATTTTGATTTTGATACTGTAATGCTAATTTGATCAGAGTTAAGGCTATATTGTTGCTCAGGTGTTGGATGTGGCCCCTTGGCCTCTTGTTTTTACCTTTATTCCTTAAGAATGGATTCTTGTCATATATTTCTTGCGTTCACCATTTTTTGTTGCCAGATTTTTGATTTTTTAAATGCAGGTCATAAATTAAGGTTCCTTCACACAACTTGATAAATGTTATCAAAACAAATATACCGGTTTGTAAAATGGAAAGATATAATATTCCTTTATGCATACAACTTGAAAATAAAAGAAAAAAATCATTTATTTTTTTGTTGTTGTGAAAAATGTGAAATTGAAAAACTTAGTGCAAGTCAACTAAAAAAAAGCTAAAATATTTATTAAAAAGCTCCTGCTGGACTTGAACCTAGTACCTGCAGATTGGCAGTCAGATGACTTACATACTGAGCTACAAAGTAAGACACTCAAATTGATCAATATTTTAGCCAGAACAATACTTTGAATTTGCTATGTTGTGATGTACTTGCAAAAAAGTACTGGTCACAGGGTGTGGAGGAACCTTAAGACAATGTATAATATTTTGGCATAAAAAAGTTTGGTGTAATCAGCCTTGATTTTCTACCAATGTCATTTGAAAGTCACTCCTATAAATATAAGTACTTTTACATCTAGAAAAGTGTTTAATTTTATGCATATGCATAAATTCCTAGGTCTGAACAAAAATTCACCACAAGACTTAATTGATCTTAATTATTTAATTTAAATATGGAATGAAAAGTTATAAATTAACTAATATTAATATAGGATGCAAGTGATGATGACTTTGAACCACTGCCAAAACTTGTTCTGAAAAAGTCCAAGAAAAGGAAACCATCTGGTGACGTTCGAGACAAAAAGGTGTGTTTTACTGAAGAACATTATCATTGACAAAACCGGTATATACTTCTAAAGAGTTGGATGGACATCACCATTTTAAAACCATATATTCAGAATTCTAACCTCCAGGAAAAGAAACACTTTTTATGTATAATACAAAAATACAGGAAAATATTCAAATTTAAAGCTTATAATAATTCTTTACTAAATTTTAATAGCAAGTTAATTTAATAGAAAAATCACAATCAAAATGTTTAAATTGATCAAATTGTTTGAATTATTTGACCATCCAACCTCCTTAGATGTAAATGCCGGTAATTTTGTTTAAATAACTCTTGTAGCTCAACTTAATTAATTTTGGGGAGCTTAAGGTTGTCCGCTCCTCAGCCCTAATTAAATTATGTTGATCATCTTTAATAAAACTGTTATTTATCCTTCATATGTTATGTATGATAAAATAGAAAGAAATGTATTTGTTGTATCCAGACATTTTACAAACTTAATATAACAAATTTTCTAGGTTGGATATACCATTAAAAATACAAAAGGTTCATTGGCAGAGAATAAAGGTTAAAAGTTTACATGATGCATAGAAGGCTTGATTTACCCATGCACAATCTTTATATTGTGGATATTTAGTGAGTCATGTCCTCTGCGATACCACTGAGCCGTGGCTTTGTTGACTGTGTAGGTATATAAAACATGCAAGTTTTTCCATATAAAAACAAAATTTATTGTATGAACAAACAATTTCCAGATATTTTAGAGTTATCGAACATAGCTGAGGGGCGGATAACGTGATGATGCGAAGTACACTGGGCATTTGGTATCAGCACAGTTTAATTTTTTGGAGCTAGACTATTTCCATACCTTAGTACGCCATACATAGATCAGAGCTAGATTATAGACGCTGATGCATCTTAAGTTTCATAGAATAAGTCAATCATGATTTAGATAATGAGCCATTTTTATCCAATATTTTCTTAATAAATAACCAGGTTAACCATTTTGGATTAGATTAAACTTATGGAGCAAGCTAGATCAGTACAATATGCAAACCTAAAGCACTTGGGGTAAAACTTAAATTTTATAAAGATATGTCCTGAACATATGCTTACATAGCACTTAAAGCTGATTGGTCCGATTTTTTGGTTATCACAGTATCAAATAATTTTCCATACAAAGCAATTATCTTAGAAAGTTATAGACTTTCTCCTATTTAAACCAGCAGAATCGGTCTCCTTTAAAAGTTAAAAATATTCAAAGTACAGTGTAAATGAAATAAATTCTGTTTTGGCAAACGAATAAACAAACCAAAATGCATCATGGGAATGTTTAGAAAAGGGAACTGTTTGGTTACGTCATCCGAATGATTGGGTAATTATTCAACCCGCATGGTATGCAAACTTGTAAACAAAGCAAACTTCAGAAACTTGTAAACAAAGCAAACTTCAGAAATATTAGCAAACAAAATAAACAGGTTAAAAATAATTTTAATTTGCCGGAACATTACAACCTTTACTTATAGCGATGTCAAAGTCGTAATACAACCATACCCGTACGTCTCGACGTTAGGGGCGAATTGAAACATGAGGCGAAATAATGTGATACCCTTTTATGTTAACAAATTTTGTACATATTTTCTTTTTTATTGAAATTTGGCCAGGAAAACTACTGTAATGCCTATTATTGTACACATACTTAGCATAAACATCGTTTAAAAGCGTGCACAAAATTTGACATAAATCGGAGCAAGCAGCTTTAAGATTTATATACCTATGCAACTTGTATGTATGTGGTGAAAATTAGTTATTTTATTAGAAATATTTTGAAATGTCATGCAAATAATGCAAAATAAATGTGTTAAAAAGAAGCATCACTAATCAGAGTCATTTAGTCAATCATTCCTCATCACATATATAATTACATGCTTTTATACATGAATGCACCTCCCACAATTAATATCTGAGCATTTGTTACATTTGAATCATCTCACATGTATTATATTTTATTAGGTCGTCACTAAAATTTTAATTTGTGTATTAACTTACAGGTTGAAGAATTGGATCAGCCCCAATGTTCTCATGAGGCAGATTTAAGAACCCCAACGGTAAGAAATATTTATTAAAAGAATATTTTACAGACACAATTAACATACGGTAAATATTTTCAGCTACTAGCTAATTGATAAAGAACATTTTCTGAAAGAACTGGGTACGCTAAGTATAACATATCGGCCCTGTTGAAATGTGAAAAATCAAACACATGCCATTGATATCTTTAATATGTTCGCCGGAATAATTCATTTAGGACATCTAATGTATGAAAATAACTTTTGTTTGCTAAAATTCACGTGCGTTTGGTAATTGTAAAATCCGAAACCGGACCTTGTTTACGGATTTTGTAACATATATGGGTTTTTGTAATGTTTGATTTGATATTTCTATAAGGCTGCATCTGAGTACATGTACCAAAATTTCAGAATAGGACAATTTTAGACTGCTTATTAACATAAAAACGGAAAAAATTATGTACAAGATTGCGGCCACTTTCGTTTTTTGTTATTTTCTATTTTCAAGATGAACAAAAATAGATGTTTTCATTGATCAGCTAAAACGTAAGATGAGTTTCTTTAATATGACAACGCCTAAATAAATACTTAAAAGTAAAAATCGACTTAAGTTGACAAATGATTTAAATTTAAGAAAAATAAAACTGTTCCGTGAAGAAATTGGAGTATTTTTATTAGTTTATTAGTCCTTAGAAACAATGTATTTAAATTACTCACAATTACATACCGTGTATTGCAGATAAAATGGTCAACATTGTTTTGTAGTAAAAACAAATATACAATTATATTGATGTCATGATGGATACAAGAAGAAATATTATTTAAAAAACCTCAACATTTCTTATAATTTAATTGCTATTTAATGAACATGAAGTTATCTGTGTGCCCTTGTATTCTACATAAATGACGTAACAAGTGTAAACAAATGACGTCATAAAGTAGCTGAGAGAGAGAGTTTGTACAGACACATTTAAAATTTCAAAACCGCTTTATTATCAAATCAGAAGTCAGATTCAAGACACGATATTTGTGTAGTCATCTTTATATTTGGTACAACGTTATCAGATATTTATACTAGTAAATCAGACATTGAATGTTTGCAATCCTGTTGAAGTAATTAAATCAACTAAAAAAACTATTTTCACAAGAAAAAATAATAGTGATCATATTGCTATGTGCATTGTGGGCAAGTTTATATAAGATTATAGGAGTTGACACTGTTGCTGATTTCTATATAATCACTGATAAATCTGGAGCGGGAAAAAATACCCTTTCAATTTTTCAAAAATCCGTCAAACTATAGATAATGTAATCGTGCAGTTTTTAATTTTTACCTCAACTAAAAAGCTCTTACAGTAACTTTGAAAGCAAGATGTTCATATGCATCAAACATTTAAATTGATTTGTTTATTATCATGCTTTTAGATAAAAAAAAAAATCAACTACCCGGTACATTGATTTTAAATACAGTTTGCCCATCGTCTCTGTACGTTAATCTTGTACATTGAGCGTTGACAGGGGTGCAACTGAAACTTGCGTAACACGACCTGGTGAGAGAATGCAAACTATTATGATGATAATGTATAAAATTATATAACATGAAACAAAATTAATTTCTTACTGCAAAAGGCAAAGAAGTAATGGATAAAATATGTCTTTTTTACATTATACCAGCACATCCTTTCAGTAATTATTATTTGAAGAACGTTTTCAATACATTTCATGATGTCATGACATTATTGGTTAACTGAATAGCTATAAACAATGATATGTTTAGATAACTTTTATATGAAAACCGTAGAAGATATTTTCAAAAATCAAACTGTTTTGAAACTGGTTAATTCCCCAAATATTTCACTTAAAATTTCATTAACTTTGAAAACAGGGCCGATTTTGCTGTTTATCATACCCAGTTCTTAGAAATTATATTGTAGCTTATTAATTTTTCATTGTTGATTTTAATTTTGCATCTACTATATCCATATTAATATATTGATCTTTCCAGTTTGATATGTCACCGTTTGCTCATTATTATTATTAAATTATGAGTTTATTACATTATTTGATATGTGTTCAATTTTTACAGACAGAAGAACTGGATTGCAAAAGTTTACCAGAAATACATGTACCATCTGATTCAGGAACCCCAACAGTAATTAATTTATAAATGAAATAATAATTTAAGATACTATAGCTGAATTGCTACATTTATATATATGCACTAAACCAATCATTAATTAATAATGTTTTTAATAATGAGTATTACATTGGTTTTTGTTTTTTTTTAGGTCATTTTCAAAAGAGATGCCACTGATAATGTTTTACCCCAGAGTAATACGTAAGTAGACCTGTCATACCGGTAAATACTAACTTAATATTGTCATTTTCAGGTTCCATCTCAGCATAGACCTGAAAAATGTAGCATTTTCAAAATATCAGGTGTTTTTTTTTAATTCTTTTTATATATACATAACCATAATCCTGTGGGGTTTTTTTTGTTGCTTGTCAAGATTGCTGATAAGTTTAGCGCCCCCCCCCCCCCCCCCCCCCCCCCACTTTCAATTTGCTTCCAACACCACTGAATATTAATAATTGGCTGCCTAAGTAATGGTTCTACCTATGTACATGTAGCAATACTCTTAGAATACTTGTTTATCATTAGGGGCTTTAACATATTCCATACCATTTCAACATGAGATAACCCTTTAACTAATAAATATCATAAAAATTTATTTTATGATCTTTAGCAGTGCACACAAGCCTTTAAATACAGCAATTCTCAATTTTACAAAAATATTGACGGTGAGGTACATGTACTTTATTTGGATACATGTCAATTAATATTCACACATGACAGGTATTTGTGACATTGAAAAACTGGTCTATTTTTCTGTATTCTATTTCAGGAATGTAACAGCTGAAGAAATTCTTAGACAACTCAGAGAGAATATAAAAACTTATGGGAAAAAAAATGTGATTAACGTAGATAGAAACAATGTATTGGGCACAAAAGAATCATTTAAAAGAGAAAAATTCATGGCTGAACATCCATTATTTGTACGATTCTCAGGGGAAAAGGGAATTGATGATGGGGGTCCATCAAGGGAATTTATGAGAATTATAATACAAGCAGTGTCAGAGTCTTCTATTTTCGAAGGCGAGTCCAGAAGAAAGATGCTTTTGCAAAACCTGCTAGGTAATTTAATTTTGATATTTCATTTTTAGCTCACCTGCGCTGAAAGCTCAAGTGAGCTTTTGATTATAGTCATATTTTATCTGTTGTTTGTCTGTATAAATTTTTAAATTTTTTTTACTTCCTTTCAAAAACCATGACCAATTTCAACCAAACCTAACACAAAGCATCCTTGTGAAGGGGGTTCAATTTTTTAAAATAAGGACCATGTCCTCTTATATGGGGAGATAATTAGTAAATGATATTTTCTTTGAAATTTTATAAAATCTTCAGAAGACCATTTGGCCAGGAATGTTGAAACTTATCATTACTTATGTGTAATCATCTTCAGGGAGTGTAGATTCAAGTTTGATTTCAACAGTTTAGAATCTACAATACATAAGAATACTTCCACATAAGTTCTAACTTTCTTGGCCAAATACCAGGTATGGTTTTTAATTAGAAGATTTTTAAAGATTTTCCCAAAGATTTCAAGAGTACAGGTAGTTGGAAATTGTTGCTCAGGTGAGCATGGCCTCTTGGCCTCTTGTTAAAAATGACTTGCTGAGGCAACTGAGTGTTTTGTTTCAATTGTAACCATTTTTCTTATTTAAGCTGAAGAGAATGGTGATTATGAAACATATGGGAAAATAATAGCCTATTGCTTGGTTCATGGTGGACCAGCACCCACCTTTATGTCAGAGTTTTTGTTTGGGCTTTTAGCCTATGGTCCTGATTCAGCAGACCCTACCATTGATGACATTGTTGATGATGAATATAAACAACAAGTTCAGAAGGTATTTTTAATAGATGAAAGCCAAATGATTACATGTATAATATTATTATATTTTATGCCCCATTTGATAAAAAGGTGTATAATATTTTGCACCTGTTGGTCTTTTGGTCAGTATATATATGCAGGTTGATTGGTTAATTTATCAATTAATATCCTGTCTTAAAAACCATTTGCTGGACAGCCATCAATCTTGGTACTAAGGTACATGTATCCCCAGAGGAGTAGGAGATTCCTACTTAATTTGAGGTCACAATGTCAATGTTCATACTATATTCTGGACATTATAAGGAATTTTAAGATATTGTCTGCTAATTTTCTGTAGAAAAAAACCCCTTATAGCATGTCTGTTCAATAGCTTGTGAAAATATTGACCCTTTTAACTTCAATATTACTAATTAGGAGTAGGGGGAGTATATATGTTTCTTACAGATTTTTTCTTTGTTTCAGATTGAAATATCTACAGATATTTCGTCTTTTTTTGATGCTGTGGATCCAATGAGACCCCTTTTGGATTATATTGGTGCTCTTCCATTGGCAGTACCAAAAAAGAAAAATGGACCCCTCATCCAAGCATACCCCGGATGTGATGGATGAGGGACATTCTTGGAGTACAGCCGGAGGCTGAGGAGTATCAATAGCATATTTCTTGACCAATTTCATGCGGGCTCGCTATTCAAAGAATTTAAAACCCATGTGACATCACTAGTATAAATAACCACCGCCATGCTTAAATCGCTCATAATTTAAAGCAAATTTATTGTCAATGCACAAGTATCAAAAGAGGCGGGGAAAATAAATTTGTGTACTAATCCATGCATTCTCACATGGGTGGGAAAGTTGATACTCCTCAGCCTCCGGCTGTACTCCAAGAATGTCCCTCATCCATCACATCCGGGGTATGCTTGGATGAGGGGTCCATTCTTTTCATACAGCCTTCGGCATATCGGAGTATCAATAGCATGTTTAAAGAATTGACAATAAATTCAATCAACATGTTTATTAGGAAAAATCACATCAATCACAATTTAATACACCATTCATAAAAGAGTTTGAATCATTATTATTTATATTTTCAATGTCTCTGAAATAAAATCTCCTGAAATTCTTTGATGAGGACCAGTCTCCAGTGTTCAAAATGTTTGATAATGAGACACCACTTTTCAGCGCTGCAGAGGCGGATGCTCCACGAATTGAATGTGCCTTAAAAGTACTAATGTCTATTCCTGCACTTCCCATCACACATTTAATCCACCTAGCTACAGTACTTGTGGAAATTTTATTAAAGGTCTTAAACGACACGAGAAGTTGATCACACTTGCGATTTTTACTTGTTCGTTTGATATATTCCTGTAAAGTACGCACAACACAAATTTTTTCATCCTTGAATCTTTCAAGAGTAATAGAAAAAGACTTTCCTGGTCTAGATGTCTTAAGTAATGATGAAAAATAAAAAACAACTCTATCTGAACTTAAACTCATGTTCCTAATATTCAAGTTTACGAGAGTTTGTGCTCTAGCTGCTGTTGATAAAGCTAAAAGTGTACACAACTTCCAGGTAAGATGCTTCATGTCTAATGAATCCAAAGGAAAAAGAGATTTTAAATATATCAGAACTTTACTCACATCCCATGTAAATTTATATCTTGGCAAGTTTGGTCTTAAATTAAACAAGCCTTTCATAAATTTAGTAAGCAATGGTGAATTTCTATTCCATTTTTGATCTAATAATGATAGAGTCTGAGTAACAGCTACTTTATGAGTATTAATACATGAGTAAGACTTTCCATCTTTGAATAACAAAAACAAGTATGACATCAAATCCTTTTCAGATGTTTCATATATACTTTTGTTTTGTTTATAACACCAAAAAATAAATTTCCTCCATGCAAGGTCATATTGTTTTTGTGTTGATCCTCTCCATGAAGACAGTATGACAAGCTTAACGTTTTTTGAAAATCCTTTATCCTGCAAGGTTTTCCAGAGAAAACTGCGGCGGCTAGAGTAATTTTCTTGTTCAAAGGGTGGTTTCTTTTTCCTTCTGTCATGAGATCTGCATGTCTTGGCAGTCTAACTGGAATAGAAACAATCATTGATAGTAAAAGAGGAAACCAAGTTTGGGATCGCCAGACAGGAAAAACAACAATGGCTTTTTCTACCCTATCTTCCCTAATCTTATTAAAAATTCTTCCTAATAGATGAAAAGGAGGAAAAATATAGGGTATCAATCCTGTCCATAGAAATGCAAATGCATCAATTTTCCATGCATTGAAACTAAAACACCAAGACACATATTTTTGAATTTTAAAATTTTCATCTGATGCAAAAAGATCAACATCTGGACAAAAAAACTGTTGAGTAATTCTATGAAAAATTTCTAATTTTAAACTCCATTCACAGGATGTAGAAGTTTCCCTAGAATAATAATCTGCTACCTCATTTAATTTTCCAGGAAGATACTGACATGTTATCCATATATTCCTTGTACAACACCATCTCCAAATATCTTTTGCTAAAGAATCCATATCTTTTGATACCATTCCACCCATATTATTTACATAAGAGATGGCTGTTTTATTGTCACACTTTATGCCTACATGAACATTGGTTTCATTATCCATAAAGTATTGTAATGCAAAGTATATGGCCAATAACTCCAAGTAATTGATATGGAATCTTTTCTCTTGTTCTGACCAATTTCTGCTAAAGTAATCTGTTCTAAAAACCGCACCCATTCCATTACAAGAGGCATCAGATTCTATCCAAAAATCTATGGGCAGTAATCGAATAGGTTTACCAATTTCTATTTCTATATTCTCTATCCACCAAACAATTTCTTCTTTACTTTGATCTGATAAATTTATATTTCCATCATAATTATCATTATTTTCATTCAGTGCCCTAACTTTGTCCCTTTCTAAAGATCTGTAATAAAGGGGTCCAATTGAAATTGCATTAAATGCATGTACAATGAGTCCAATGAAAGCTGCCACCTCTCTTATATTAATACAGTTTTCCTGCAATAAATTTCTAGCAGTATTTTTTATTTTATCCAATTTGTCTCTTGGTAAAAATACCTTAAATTTCTTTGAGTCGATTATCAACCCAAAAAATTCAATTACTTGAGATGGTGTTGTCACTGTTTTCTCAAAGTTAACATGAAAACCTAATGAATGTAAGGTATCTATTATCAGTTGAGTATTCTTCATACAAGATACCAAACTTTGGTTCATAATTAAAGAATCATCCAGATAATAGGAACATCTAATACCAATAGATCTAAAATAGGCATAAACAGGTTTCAAAATCTTTGTAAAAATTCTGGGTGCTGAAGACAATCCAAATGGTAAAACTGTAAAACAATAAGTCCTTCCATTCCATTGAAAACTCAAATATCTCTGAAATTCTTTTGCAATTGGAACACTAAAGTAAGCATCTTTTAAGTCAACACTACAGAAAAAATCTTCTTTCTGTAAAATGCTCAAAATCTGATTAAAATTTTCTTGTTTAAATTTCTCATATAAAACAAATTCGTTTAGACTTTTCAAATTTATTATAGGTCTGAGCTTTCCATTTTTCTTAGGAACAACAAATATATTAGAAATAAATAAATCATCCCTTTCATCTATTTCTCTTATTGCACCTTTTCTTAGCAGTTCATTAATTTCATCATTCACAACCATAGCTTCTTGATCATTAAAAGAAATTTGAGATGGCTTTTTTATTTGGTAAGGTCTTTCATCAAACGAAATTTCATAACCTTGAATTGTCTTCAGAACCCATGGATCCTTAATGATCTTTTTCCACTGAGATATATGGTATTTAATTTGACCAACACTTACCGTGTTTGTCTCATTTAGTATTTCTCTCGTCTTCCTCTCTTGTCTGATCTCGCTTCTCGAGTTCTTCCCCCTAAAAAAGGTCTATTAGAGCCTCTTCCTCTGCCATAATAATAGTTGTAGGAAAAATTCCTTCTCCCCCTGTAGCCTACATTATTATATGTACCTCTATTACTGGTAAATTTGTCCCTCTTGTACCTATCAAAATCTGACAACTCCTTTATTTTCTTTTGTATATCTGAGCCAAACAAAAATTCTGTTACTGGCTGAGTGGCATTGCATATGTCAGAAAACTTATTTGGCAAAACTTTTCTCAAAAGAAATCTCCTCTTTTGGGACAATTGGTAGACAGAGTTGCAGAGTACAATAACTGCCTGTTTTATCAAATTTCTAACTTCCTTCAAGTTTTCATTCGACTTTGACATTTCGGCTATTTTAAGCAAGGGAACAATCCCTGTAGCAATAGTTTTCTGAACGGCTTGAAAGCCAGAGTCCCTACTTTGGGCAGATTTTGGCATGATATTCCAGATGTCGGGATTTACTCTTGGAGCTAATAAAAATGTACAATTTGCTGGTCTAGGGTGACTTTCAATAATTTTCTCTGTTTCACCTTCTTTAGTACAGAGAGTGTTTATCATGTTTGCTAATTTGTCATCAACATTTCTGCCTTTTTTGTCTGACGAGAACCATTCTGGAATATCCCAGTCATTATCAACTTCTTTATCTACTTCAACTGATTCCTTATCATTAATGAAAAAGTCAAAATCATTTTCATTGTTTACACTTGAGCCTTCATGCTCATTATTATTGACATCAAGATCAACACTCTCTTGTTCTAACTGATTTAATCTTTCACTCTGAAGATTATAAATGCATCCAATGATGTCATTTATTCCCATCATTTCTTTGAATTTGTCAATATTTTCAGTGCCCATATTCAAAATGGCATTGGTAATCTCATTACCAGAAATGTCAGCCTTTTTATTTTTCTTCGCTTTCGTGGCATTTTTGTTCGAACTTTTACGTTTGCCACCTTTTTTACATGCTGAAGACGGCTTCGCCGTCGAAGTTGAAGGCCCTTGTTCGGTAATATTTTGTACTGCAGAACCTGCAGTTGACCGTATTTCATTCATTTTAGAGGCCAGTCTCTTCTCTGCCTCTCTAATGTCTTCACTATCAAAGCCCTCAAAAGACTCATCACCCGAGTCTGCCATTATTGATAAAACGTCAGAATTTTCTGTCGAGGACATGCATGGAAGTTTCAATAACAAACTCGTATCTCACGTGCACCACGTGAAAACCCCCAGACCACGTCTGAGAAACAATAACACACTCTGAAAAAATACTTGTATAAAACACTCAAAGTTAAGACATCGTCTTAACTCTAATTTTAATCAAAAAATTCTCAGATAATACCTTATAGCCCGCACGACGTGCGCCAAGAAAAATATGAGCGATTTAAGCATGGCGGTGGTTATTTATACTAGTGATGTCACATGGGTTTTAAATTCTTTGAATAGCGAGCCCGCATGAAATTGGTCAAGAAATATGCTATTGATACTCCGATATGCCGAAGGCTGTATGAAAAGAATGAGCTTGTGCATGCTTTATGTAGACACATTGCTGTCACAAGGATTGAGAAGTCACTTAAACAGTGAGTTGACATAATGTTGAATAGCTTTGTAACTCACCTGTGCAAGGTGAAAATCAGGAAATATCAAAAATAGAATACTCAAGTTATTGAATCTCATAAAAGCAGTGCTTTAAGGTCAGACGACACGTTCCTCAATTTTATATTTTTTCCAGGAATATGTAATTGATTTACTACTACTTTGACAACTTTTCTTACAAAAAGTATACCTTACCTGAATAAGGCATTTCTGCAAGATGCTAGAGTATGCAATTTCCTATACAATCTTCTTGAAAATACACTTGAATTGCTGATACAAAAATATTTGGCATATAGGGAAAATTCACTATGTTGGAGCTCCACCTCGGCCGGGGCTTGAACTAAAGACCTATGGAATCTACTCTCCTAGCAGTGAGTGGCCACCGCTCTAACCACTCGGCCATCTTAGGCATGTACATATCAAAAAATAAAATTTTAATCATTATAAAAATGATTATAAATAATAATAATAATTTTGTTGGAATTCTTTATTAAGAGGAGAATATACAAAAAGATGCTCGAGGAACGTGTCTGACCTTAACAAGAATCATTGATACATGTAGTTGTAAATGACAAATTGAATAGTTTTGAATGGAGTGGGAATGTGAATTTTATTAGATTTGTGAAGTAAATTTTATATAGGAAAATTAGGTTTTAGTTGTTTACATTATTAGGATAAATAATGAGATTGTGTTAAATAGATTGGAAAAAACATACCAATTTACCTTTCTGGTACTGCCGATGTGATAACTCAAGTAAATGATTACTTGTAGACAACTCTTAATTAAGAGCATATGTTAGTGCTACTACACTCCATTCTTATTTTAACCAATTAAAAATTTAACTTTATTATGTGTGCAAAGTGTAATTGTAGGTCTCCAAAAAAGTCCCACTGCATACTATAGATTAAAAAGATATTTAAAATATATGACTGTATACTAGTAGTTTTTGCATAATTTTTTCTCACCAATAATCAATGTAAAATTAATGGTCTAGATAAACCAAGGATTAGTTGTATCGTATCTTTCGTCAATTACAGAAAATTTATCAGAAATGAAACATAAACTTATAATGTCCACAAAAACTTGTTTTACAGGTTCACTAAAGGTCTAAAATGCCTTGGTGTACTTGACAGGATCAGAAATTATCCTGATGCCATGAGAGGGCTCTTTGTCCATAAAAGTGATCTTGTTGTTGATGCGGTGGAAATGGACAACATGTTTGTTGTTGAATTTTCTGAGGAAGGCAGTAACAAATATATTAATGAATTAAGAATACAGACTTACTGGAGAGATTATTTACTTGAAATAGAAGGTATCTGGTATCTATTATCTTACAATTCAGACTTTTTGTGCGAGATTGTATGCATAAATGTGAATTATTAATTAATAATTAAGGGTCCTCGATCAACACCTTTGTGAAAATATTTTCAAATTGTCATGAACTTATTTAATCTTTTAAGATATGCATATACATGTATGTATGAAATTGAAAAATTACTGAAAATAATGCAACATACAAACATGTATTAAATTACAAACATGACTTTCAAAAGCATTTATCAGTTCATACATGTATAAACAAACTCTAAATCTGTGAGTCAGTAGTCTCAATGCCAAATCAACAGAGCTTTGAAATTAGACATGACGTAAATTATATCAGTAAATATAAATCTCACATTGCTTATATGTACCATTATAGGTATGAAAATTTAAAAAAAAAAAGAAAAAAAGTTATGATTTCTGTCTGTGTAGCTGCATGTATTTTTTTTATTTTGTAGATACACCTGACAAATTCAAATCCATCTTGGTATTTGTAACTGGTTTGGATTCGGTCCCCCCTTTAGGGTTTTCTCCACCACTGAAATTGAAGTTTCGTCATCCAGAAGCAGATGAAAACTTCAGTGTTTTTGCTACCCCTTACGCAAACACATGCTTCAACACTTTGAGCATTCCTGTCACCGAAACATACAATGCATTCAAAGAAGTCATGGACAATGCACTAGATTTGGGATGTTTATTTACAGATCATTAAGAGATGTTGGGTGATATATATTCCCATGTATAATTCACAGATTAGAGTTAAGATACTAACAATATAAGAGCACGCTAGTGCATGCATGCATGCAAGTATAATTGAATTTGTATTTACCGGTAGATTTATAAAGAGAAAGCAGTGTATAAATATAAGTAAAAAAATTTACTTATTTACATAAGGAAGCTTACTATTTGCATGAATTGTTACATGGAAATTTTAATGGCACCTTTGTACTTGTGATTTTATGGTATTTGCTGGGCCTTTAATTGACAGTCACTAAAATGATAAAGTTAATTTGTTTAGATAAAAGCTAGGGAATGTCAATGGGCCTTAATTTTATTTTTAGTTTGTGATCATTTTTTTTGTTTGTTTGTATTTTTGCAAATGTTAATTTGCACTTAGAGAGGGGAGCAAAATTCTTACTCAGTTGAATGATGTAGCAAACATTTTAAATTGCATGTATAATTTTCAATATGATTTATTTTGTTACAATTTTTAAGATTCATATGTACTGAGAAACAGGAGCATTTTTACATTAATGGGTGCCAATAATATTGCATTGAACAATAAAATTTTAAAACTTTTAAGCCCAAATATTTCTTCTTTGAAAAAATTGTATTGATGAACATATAATGCAATTTTAGAAATATTCCATTTTCAACCTTTACCATTTCATAAGAATGAGTTGCAGTTCTCAAATCAATAGATTTGATCGTGCCATGATCGAAATTATCACCTCATAATATTGAAAGAATGATTCCTTATTACTTATACTTAAATAGTTTTCAGCAAATGTAGATTAAATATTTGAATATAAATAAGCAAATCCTGTTGCGCCACAAGTTTAGATCATTTGATTTTATTGGACTGTATGGTACAAAACTGATACGTAGTGTTATCACAGGCAAAGACACTGTAAAATGTAAATATTTCAACTTCAAAGCAGGGACCTAGGCTAGCTTATTGTTCAATTGACATAGATATCTACTACCTAGGGGCTAGGTGAGTGGCTACTTAGAGGAAATTTAAAATTAGGCTTTAGTTATTTACATTACAACATGTTTTCCAAGATGAAAGCCTTATTTCTAATGTAAACAAATATTCCAAATAAATTGCTGAACATCTCAGAGTAGGAGACATTGTTATGACAACCTGTCTTTGAATTGTTTTCAAATCTTAATAACTTAATTGGAAATTGTCATCTGACCAAGTCGGTGTGTGTGGTCTTAAACTAAGATGGCCTGTAGAATGACTTGAAATGCATGGTTCATGCCTGGGTTTAATTCCACAATATTCCCCTTCCTTTCAAAGAACTAGGTACAGTTTCAGTCATACTGTGGTTTCATTGATATTCAAGGGTATCAATTTTCGTGGATAAAGCGAGAATCACAGTTTCAAGGATACCTATAGATATTCATGGCCAATGACCCTATCAATACAAAATGTTAATAGAAATTGCACTTCAATGAACATTTAATTTCGTGGATCAATTTAACAATGAAATCCACGAAAATTGGTATTCAACGAATATTAATAAAACCACAGTATTTGGCCCTGTTTTTTAAAAGTCCGCAGCTGTTGCCCACGATGAAACTCGCATAATAAATTTATCATGTGATATCATAATATATACTAATTTCGCTGTGAGCGATGGCTGCGGACACATTTTCGTCTTCAAATAACTCTGAGAAAATGTGCAGTTTTTTATCATTTTTGACCAAATCTTAGAAATATGCCAAAGTGTTGAAGTCATAATTATTTTTTGAAACAAGATAAAAGTGTATAATTTGATATTTTACATACACACATGTTCAAGATGGCATATGTGTATTTTTATAAGATTTAAACAACTTTTGAATTTTAGGGCAAATATTGAAGGAAACTGTACCTTCTTCTTTATTTATACTGTTTACTAGATCATGATATGTACATAAAACAGTTAATACTCTTCAGGGTTAATATGTACATGACCCAGACTGGGTTAAGATTTCTTTGGGGTTGTATATAGACTTGCAATGAGAAAGATACGACAGTCAAGTACATGTAGGCTTCGCTGTCAAATTAATTAGTACATGTACGTGGTTGAACACTAGACTAAAGATGCAGGGGAGATAAGTTGGTACATAACTGGAAACTTAAAGGCCAAGAGCAATTGTAAATAATTTTAAGTTGATTTTGGAAATTTAAATCATCCTGTACTGACCTTCCATCATCTACATTAAAAATAAGTTTCCTTAATTTGTTAACTTTATTCCAATAAGTTTATTTTGATAATTTTATTTAAATGAATGCAACTTTCTGAAAACATACTTGTATGCTCAATTTACAAAGAATGATATTGTATAACTCTTTTTCATATCATTACATGTATTTGTACATGGTGTTCATCAGCAATCTTGTTCATGCATTAAAGTAAGATACGAGCCATTCATACAATGCAAGTGCTTCACTATGATTTGTTGGCAACAACAGCGAATTTTCAAACATAATGTTTTTACATTCCTCTTCAAATTCTGGCAAACACCCAAAAGCACTTTGATAAATGCAAAATTCTTCAGCTGCATCCACATCAGCCATATCTATCTCCATTTTGAAATCATGTGTACCTGAAAAATTAAAAACTTCATTGTGATTGTAGATCCCCTCTTCCCAAATGAGTTTTATCATTGGTCTGTAGATTTTGCCAGTTTTTGGTACTTATAAAGCTCTGAGGCACATTTATTTAATGTGCAATTAAACTTAGGATAAGTTGTATATAAAAAGCTCTGGGGATTAAGCTTGGAAATAAACACTTTTATATGCTTGATAATGATGTTTAGATATAGAATCTACCTTACAAAAACATTTTTAAATGCCTGCTTTGATTTTTTAGTTCAAATTTTTAAAAAAGTGAATTCAGTGTTATAACGGGCAAGAATAGTGTTTTTAAAAGACTTATCCTTGGTTCAAAATTGATACTTCTCCCCAACCAAAATATAACTAATAATAATAGTTTCTTTACTTGCCGTATAACTCTGGAAGATAATACATCAAGTCTGGTTTTCCACCAGGCAATTCAGCAGACTTTGTGTGTCGAATTCTGTGTTGATTCCACTCCTGAGCACACCTATTAAGATCATCCTGCACAAGTTTTGTGAAGCAAAATCGTAGACATTCCCTGTATTTGTTGCGAAAGAGAAAAAGCAGTGGGTTTTTTTTATTCAGCAGTTTTAAAAAATTGTTTCCCTACCGAAGATGCTCAACATTGATTTGAGGCATCCTTCTATCCCTTCAATTTATGGATAGGGCCATTTAGGCAACACACCCAAAATGAATAAGAATTATTTCATGTTTGTTTAAAAGTTAATTCCCAATTTTATTAGCTGCAATAATGTAACCCTCTCCAATTTTTTATATCTTAAATTTCTTTCCACCAAAAAAATAATTGGGAGAGGAAAGGCTACATTATTGAAGCTACATTTTAAAAAAAAGTTAATTCTTAAACTGATGAGTTTCTAAACCTTGCAATGCTCATGGTGTGACTGAGACATAAAAAAGCTAGAAAAGAGACAGGAAAGCTTATACATGTACCATAATATGTCTTGTTAAAAGAAGAATGAAAAGTAGTATAAATTGGGCAAAACTGCATGTGACATTAACTTAATCTTAAAAGAAGTATGTAGATCCTAACCAATTTACATTTATTGGACAAAAACAATACAATAATTCAGTAATTAATCCAGAGACATTGAATTTGAGCTAGTAGCCTCATTCTCTTTATCACAAAATGTTTAATGATACTGCCACAGGCAGTCTACATTTCATCCATCAAAATGTGTTGGTAGTATTAAATGACACAGCTCCTAGTGTAAAAATGTATGTACCAGTGTATCAGCTAGATCTACATCTATTACTTTGTGCAATAACTTACAGCTGAACATGGTCCGAGGTAGAAAACTTTCCCATGTGCTCCAAATTGCTGAAAAATTCAATCCAGAATTGTCCACCACCTTGTTTGTTGGACAACCACCATCGTTCGATTCTCTGAAGGGAAACAGTCAGGAATAATAAACTGTAGCAAAACATTATTTTTTATTTCTAGTTTTAATTCATAATACTGCAATTGTAATGTATGTAAAATTTATTTGGACATTATTTGTTATACTTGATTTGAAGGTGATGATCCTGTAAGAAAACTTTTCTCTCCAGCCATATCATCATCATGATACCACCGAAAAGCCCTTTGAATATCAGCGATGATGCAGTTTTCTGTTCCTTCATCTGATCTTATACACCTTGGAACTCCTGTAATTCATCCAAAGGATTAGACAAAATAATCACCTATAAGTTACATATAATTTTACAATTTAATTCAGATGAAGCCGGACCATTGCATTTACAGATGTCTTTCTACTAGGAGGAAGTCATGGCATTAAAAATAATAGACTTGAAATATTTAATACTATGCACATATGATAATGTATTGGATTTCGTATAGCTTTGAAAAACTTCACTGAGAAGAAGAATTCATTAAGAATTCATCATCATGATTATTTTGCCCTTAAACCTTAGTTCTCAACTGAGATCACATATTCAAATTTAAGTTCAGCTACAGTTACTAGTTATCCAAAAGCAATTTAAAAAGCTAATCCAGTTTTTTTTAACTCAAATGATAAATAAAATTTATAACCAACAATTTGATTTGTTGTAGAGCTCTAATTTTATATAAACTTAATTAAAAATGTTTCAAGAACTGATCAAATCAGTTCTAAGATTATGGAAGACTTTACCTCTCAATTCTCTTAAGAAATCCAAAAAATATGAGGCGATCACCTTGGGATCATTGTTTGATCTGCCTACTCTTAGCCACAACACACGTCGAGAAAATCTTTTCAAAAAATAAAAAGCACAATCATGTATTCATGCCAGGAAAGATTTTAGACTAAAATTAAATATGACATTATAATTAGTTCATGTTTAAATTAATCTTTTTATGAAACTGAATTATTTCAAATAATCAAACCATTATGAATATATCAGATTTTGTCAGAGAGAGGGTTTTTCCTTAAAGTATAAACAATGTGTGTTTGAGAAATACTCTCCAATTAACTGGTTTAATATGTAGCCAAATCATATTTGGGCAAAAGCGATCTTTGACCTTGACAATGAACCCATAATACATGTGACCCTAATCTAACTTTTAAAAAAAATTATACATAGACTGCAAGACATGTTTCAGTTGTGAAGAAGTTTAAAGACATAATTTCTGGGCATAAAACTGTTTCATTTACATATATTAAATTATCATTTGACTACGTATATATATTACATAACTGACACAGCAACACATACATGTATATACCCGCAAACACATCCATGAATTGCGAAACCGAATCTTTTAAGCTTATCATATCCATCGACATGCAATAGATAATTAGGGCCTTTGTTATGATATACTCTTCTCTTTAGACGCCTCTGTTTTCTTTCCAAAACACCAATAGGGTCCAGTTCCTTTTGAATGGCCAAAACCTGTTCTCTTAATGATTCAATATATAATGCCATTGATCAAAACATACTAGTATTTCACAATTCACAAGTATGTTAATATCTATTAAAGTTTTTCAATAAATTGCATTACTCAGTTATATGTATTATTGTTTTCATACAGTATATTTTGTTCCTTATTGCCTACTACCCTTTTCTGGCATGATGTACAAATACCCAACCTTGAAACCACGAGTCCATGTGACAAAAGACGACGCTGTAGTCCACGACATCCAAGAGAAGAACCACTTCCATTTAATTCCTCCTAATTTAAAAATAAATGTAGTTTGAAATATATATTTTATTATCAATACATATGAATAAAATATAGTTATGTCATTGTATAAGGATATATGCTAACATGCATGTAACACATTAATAAATCTACCAATTGATTACTTTACCTTAAATATTTAAATAATTCATAAATTCAACAATTATTTATTCATGTAATTTAACTAAATGCAATTGTACATTTTAAAATTTCTTTGTTTTGGTAATATACAAAGCACCTGACATGAATTTGTAACATGTTTTAATAAGTAGTGTATATTTTTGTGAATGAATAATTTGACCTTAAATTTGATCTTGTTTTAATTTTATTCACAACAAAATAATTAGCACTTTTGTTATTATAACTAATAACAGAACAGTTATTAAAGATATAATTTACATGAGCTCCATGTAGTAGTTCAAATTATGGTAATGAAAGAAAGGAAAATATATAAAAAGGACCTTTAAGATTTATATATTTTATTTTGGATTATTTGAAATAACGTTTTACCATGATAGCATAAGATGCCTCAACACTGTTTTGCAGCATTCGTCTTCTTAGTCCCATCATCGCCAATATTCTTTTCAGATGTCTTATACTGGGTGCCAAAAAAATCTGGGATATATTTTGTTTCTACTATGATATTAATTAATTGTGCTTATACACATTATAAAAATCATTAAGCAAGCTATTGAAAACACTATAGCTATCAGGACCTATGGCTGTTATTTGCTGTGCAGCAATAAATTATATCTTACATCCAGTGGATGTAGGCTTATTGATGCCTGTGCACTTTTCAAAAGAGAATACATGTGCATATCACCTGCAGCAATATTTGTTACTTGGCTCTAAAAATGATATTTTGGTTGGGACTTTCATAATCAATTTATAGTAAATACGGGAAATGCCATGAAACAATGTTCAACATAATTATACTGATCAATCTATATATTTACCTGATAACTATTTCATGTCGTAAAAGCAGGATACCACAAATCTCTAGATTTGTGTACCCACCGTAGAAATAGTCTCGAATGAGGTCTTCTCCTTTATCAACAAAAAAATTAATAGTTTGTAAAAATTACAAATATGACAGAAGAAAATTTATTATATAGGGCATATTGAGAGAAAATTCGGTCTCTAAAATTTTTTCATTTGATTAATGAAACCTTTTTAAAAAGATAAATATCAAAAGTTTATATTTACGAGTAACGTCTTCCCTGTGATTGCCTTCTGTCAAAGACGAATATCCCATTGGGTTCATTCTGCATTTTAAAAGTGATGAACACGTTAATTGCAATCAGCATGCGCAGTCTTATATTTCCGGACACGACTTCCTAATAGACTGTGAAACTTGCAAAGTTGCGTTAGCGCGACGGCGTGTTGTGCAAAGTTGTGTTAGCGCGACGGCGTGTTGTGCAAAGTTGTGTTAGCGCGACGGCGTGTTGTGTGTTAGCGCGACGGCGTGTTGTGTGTTAGCGCGACGGCGTGTTATGCAAAGTTGTGTTAGCGCGACGGCGTGTTGTGTGTTAGCGCGACGGCGTGTTGTGCAAAGTTGCGTTAGCGCGACGGCGTGTTGTGTGTTAGCGCGACGGCGTGTTGTGCAAAGTTGCGTTAGCGCGACGGCGTGTTGTGTGTTAGCGCGACGGCGTGTTGTGCAAAGTTGCGTTAGCGCGACGGCGTGTTGTGTGTTAGCGCGACGGCGTGTTGTGCAAAGTTGCGTTAGCGCGACGGCGTGTTGTGCAAAGTTGCGTTAGCGCGACGGCGTGTTGTGTGTTAGCGCGATGTCTCGTTTATCTGAACGCGATGTCGCGCTAACGCAAATGGCCCTATCCGGACACCATAAGCAAGGTCTTGTCAATCTCATGATCATTCCCTTAGCATATGTTAAGGAAAAATATTAGAAGTTACTACCAAATTGAGATGAAATAGAAAATAAATGACTCACCCGAATTTACGCTAATCTTTTTAACTTTTGAAGGTACATGTATGTTTTGTATACTTTTTTTTAGCTTTTATATTCAATTTTTGACTATTTAAGAGAGAAACCCCTAGAGTTGAACGATTTTCCACTCAACAAAAGCACTCAGAGGCAATGCGTATTGAAAATAGTTTGATGTATTGGGTTATCTTTCTTTGTATTAGTTCATAGATTTTCAAGGAAGGACAACTCTGCCGTCTCTGCAATTGTACAAAACTGTCGCTAATATATAATTATGTTATTGAATATTACAAGAAAACACCACATAAAAGCATTGAAATTTTATCATTATATTTTTGTAGTTACATGTATTGACACTATTTTGAGTTTAAAGTTATCTGTAAAACTAAACTTTATGTTATTTGAATTGTGTCCAGAAAATTTTTAGCAATTTAAAAACATGTGTAAAAAAAATATTAAAAATAACGAACACAAATGTTCATAATTTTTTAATTCACTGAAGACCGACACGGGTCGATAAGATTTACTTGTCCTATAGTGAATAAATTACAACACAGTCAACAAAACAAAATAGAAATGGGAATCAAACGGTGGGATTTTATTTTTCTTCAATATAGGTTCCATAAATAAATTTGCTGCATTTCGCCCCAACACCTGTGTACAGGTAATTGTCGTGTACCTCGATGACTCCTTGTAGATCTCTATCTCACATCTCAGATCTAGATCTTTTCTTTTTTTATTTTTCTTGCACCCCATGAGTTAATGCAGTCAATCACTGCTCCCCCGCCACAGCTGGGCCGACACTTGAGGCCTGGGTACATTCTGAGTGCGAGGATGGCGATCATTAAGGTTTTCATGCACATTTTTTGGACATTTAAATATATACTATAAGAAATATATTAATCATGTGAACCAAATATAACGTTAAATGAATGTATGATCACAAACATGCAAATTCTGTTTACAAATGCATAAAATACATGATTTTTTTTCCTTAATAAACAGTAAACTGCTTTTTTGTAATAATTTATGCAGGTCTGAAAATGGCGAGCATTGAAGAAAAGATACTAGTACTTAACTCGCTGACAAGGGCTGTGTGTAATTTTTCTGCAACGGTCATCTTTATTGTCGACCATTACATCAGGAGAAAAAGCCAATTCTTCCATATATGGAATTTAATACAACAATCTGGAAGTCGGACGGTAGCCCATACAGTCTGTGTCCTCTATGTAGCTAAAGTTTTAATCGATCACAAAATATTCCGCACACATCGTCAACCTCATAAAATATTAAGACAACATTTAATGGTGTAAACATTTTTTATCACTGTACACTTATTTGATCAATGAACTGATTTCTGCTTTATAATGTCATTGAAAGCATTGCAAAAAGTTCAAGGAATGCGAAGAGAAGTTACTTTGAATAGCTATTAAAGATGATTACTCGGTTTTGTCAAAAGCCTGATGAACACAATCGGATGTTTAATAAATATGATAAATATCTGTGGATGTAAATTTTAACATCAATGTTATGAACAAATCTTCACGCAAATGCCTTTTTAGCTTCTGATAATTGAGATGAGAACTCTAGCCTTTTAAGAACGACACTGTTTTATATGATGTCGAAGTAATCTGGCTGCTGGAAGTATTCGTGTACAATGTCATCCTTCATGTATCGCAGGAATTGCGCTGCACCGGCAACCACATTGCATTCAACTCGGAACACACAAAATACATAAAACCTGATCCTAACCAAACAAATTAATTCTCGTCCGCTTCTTTCCTTCCAATCTCGTGACCAGATACATGTAAGAGTATCAATATTGGGATCAAGTCGGCCTTTTTTGCCTCCTAATTGCATTAGATCAGTCGTTAATGTCGGCGGACGAGATTCTGATGAATGTAGACATGTGGCCTGTAGGTTTTTTTTTTATATTTTCATTGAACCCTGTTACCCAACATCTGCCGGATTGCAGGTCGAACCCAATAACTGTTTTTCTTTGTTACTGAGCGAGCAGACAAGATAATATACACTGAGAGTATCGCGATAATTACTTGTATTCACATCAAGATGGTGGTTTTTTAAGGGGTTTTGTATCTGAAGAATCCTTGAATGGGTAAATTATACCCACTTATAAAACGCGATGTATAAAGTGGGGTTAATTTGGGGTGATTTGTGTTATATTGGAGAATTCAATTATTTCTGTTTTCCATGTTCTAATCGAGTGTCACGCCTTTTTTCTTTTGTATCAGATTTTTGTAAATATGAAATTTCAAAATGAATTATGACGGCATATTTTTACAACACAACTTCTAATTTCTACTTTAAAAATGCTTAAAAATGAAGAAGAGAAAAAGCCAGATGATAATCTTTTTTATTGTCATCGTTCACTTTCGTCAATTATGCAATTTCTATAATACCTACATGTATACGTGTAATTATCTTACGACCATTTTTAATGATAAATACAGAACAATATTCTCATTAAAATGATTTCATAGTTCCATGACTTTCAATATCGTAGAATCTATAAGCGAGTGATTTCTATTTATTTTCTACAACTTGCTTGAGAAGTATAAATAGGTTTAGGATTGTAATTATGAGAGCGGATTATCGCCCCAACAGCTATGTTATAATCAGATTAACGGGTTAGTGACAAATACAATCGACTTTGTAATAAGATTACGAGAAGTCCTTTCACGACAGAAAGTCGGCTATGACCAGTCAGAGTCCGTGCCCCCAATCTCCAGTATCTAAATATTATTCATGACAGAATACTATTGGTAGTGGACGGGATTTCTCAAGTACTCATGTATTTGGTGTTACTGAAAGTTACAGACTTGTTATGTAAAAGAGAAAATGTGACACGTAGGCTCACCATATTCCGGTCCATAGTTCAACCATTGCTTCTAAAATCAATAGAACACATCACCACACTAATAAAGTATTCACGACACTATAGCTGTAATTATTTCATTGCTATCTTAATCAAGAAAAAAACTGTTTAATTGTTATTAAGATCAGATCGCATTTTCTTATTTAGTCGTTATTGTATATATATATTTTGTTTTAGACAATCATGAAAGAAAAAACCAAAACCAATGACAGAATGAATTTGTATATCATACAAACAAATAAAAAACCAAGAAAACAAAACCCCGGGATTCTGACATATAAATGATTGATGCTTGTACATCCATCAGAATCTCAATATCTCGGTCAATCTACTCGGGTTGGTATACATGTACTACTAGGTCTAGTATTTCATTGCAGGATCATTTCAGTAAATAATGACGTCAGGCATGGATGGCGAAAAATGTTGGCGTTTCAATTATAAATAAACCCATAGTTTCGTAAAAATCAAATATTGATATTGTAAAACAAAACAAATATATTCGTTCAGTGCAAGTGTACAATCGTAAAGCCCAACTCAATATACTAGGACTGTGAGGGGAAGGGTAGTTATTATACTCTCGACTGGTTTTCAAAAGCTATTTCGTAAACACAATTCAAATGAATTAAACATGTATGCATGTACATATATATGTATACATATTCATTCAACGTCTATTTTATTCTTTAAAAAAAATATTTTGCATGTGAACAACAACAATATTAATTTTCCATCTCTTGACATGTACTCTATAATCCATCCATTGTTTGTTCGACTCAAGTCGACGTACAGACACAGACAATACTAATCCCCTCTAAATTGAACTGTCCTTCCTGGCAGACTTTATGCAAGCCACACAACACGGTGGCAATATTCGCAGATAGAATGCGCAGCAATCTGTTCAGCAAAGCTTTATAGTGATGATCTGTCAAATTCAATAGCTCCTTCATGTAAACATGATGACTGCAAATATTTGACATCCTCGATATATGTAGTTGTTTACGGGAATTAGCCGAACCCGAAACTAACAAGAGAAAGGATAATCCCATTGTTCTTGAGTAACGACACGATGATTAATGAGTAGGGGAGTATTATCTCGTAACGGATTAACGTTAATGGGGGTCTATTACATGTACACGACAGGTGAATCTAATGAAGCACGTGCGAATGTTTTGGATGTTAGTGCGCTTTCGTCAAAACACCTGATTTGTACCTGATTCTTTGTGTAAAACTTGCTCTTAAGATTCGTGTAATGAAAAAAGAAATAAAAGACGCTTTGCTTTTGTTTTAGAATCGACATCTTTTTTAAGCGTCGAATTTTCGAAATGTATAGAGTTTCTATTATACGAAAGTCTTTGGCAATATATGCAATAGTGCGATTAATTCATGATTGCGCACATGCAACATATATTTATATAGGACAGACCCGGGCACGACTTCAGAATAAGCTTATCAATGCACGTATAAAGCTATAACATTTCCATCGATTTTAAAATGTCCGTAAAGAAAATGTTATCCTTCAAATCAATAGAGCACTAAGCCCGCTTCACACTCCGTGTCTTTCAACTTTTTCAAAAATTTCTCTGAATTGTAATCGATGGGATTTCACTTATAACCAGGAGAAACAAAAATACGAAATTGTATATTCATCACGTTATTTGATAATCAATACCAATTAAAATATACAATTACATCCTTTTGAATGTGTCGAATCCCCATTACAATCTCTGATAAAAATCAAGAGAAAGATGATTAATTTTCGAATAAAGACTTTTGGTCGATGACCATACAATACTTTCGGACATTCACAAAGGTATTATTTACAAACATAAATCGCAGCTAATGTGGGACATCCCGTCTACCATATAAAGCACCCCATTTCCCCGTCGTATCTCGGTACATTTCCTTTCAATTTCAAAAATCTATTATACCGACCGCTGCTCATGCCATAACATCAATCTAAAAGTCACGCTCATTGGTTGGCATGAATAAACAGTGGGCGGAGTTACGCGCCAAACATGGTCTATTCTGTGCGAAATAATTTAATGCGTTTATATATGTGTTTTTTAGAAGGAGTTGAACATCATACGTGTGATACAGAGTAAATATTTGCACGAAGAACTCGCAGTGTATTTGTGTTTTTGTCTAAAAAATCGAATCTGACACAAATACGATTATTAAAGGGCTAGTGTAAAAACAGTGCTGGTTAAGAGGAACTGATCTCCGCGCAGAATTCATAGGCTGTCCGTTGTAGAGAGAGGAGGTGGGGACACACCAATATTTGTGTACATGATTAATAAGAACAATAGCGACTTGAGCTCGTGTTTATTCAGAAGGCACTAAGCTGACAGAATTACAGTGCAGTTTATTGCTTTACAAATGTAATCAAATGGAATAGTAATGTACTCGTTCAACACCTTTGAAGATCTACGAATGAAAGTCATCGCAAGTCAAGTGTAAGCAGACGACAGTTTAGGGGAAATCCTCGGTTATTCGTGCAGGTATCGTGCCATTTTCCTCATTGAATTTTTTTATTTGTTAGCAATAATTTTTTATTTCCTTTTATCAATTATGCTTTGAATTTTTTTGTTGAAGCATAATAATACCTTTTTTGAAATGTAAACGGTGTATAAAGCTGTAAAGAAAGATGTCTGTTTTGCAGCTTTGTGTAAATGGGACTGGAGCCAGGCGTTGACAAAAAGCCTGCATGGATATGAAGTCTAATTATGTACATCTTCAGCATTGTTCTGCTTCTGTTGTCCCTGAGTATATTTGTTGACTCTAGAGAAGTGAGCTACACCATAGATGAAGAAAACATAGCAGACTATTTCTTAGGAAAAGTGTCAGAGGATGCAAAGTTATTGGAACTCCTGCCCACGGGCGATACTTCTGATGTACAATACAATATTCTTTACTCTGGGAACAAGGACGCAAGTTGGTTCACTATCAACGACAAAACTAGTGCATTGTTCGCCAGCAAATCAATTGATAGAGATGTGATCTGCAAATATTTAACCACTTGTGTTCTTGAATTTGACGTTATCGCCCAGTCCTCTGGCAGTGGCTCTTTTTACCATAAAGTATCCGTATCAGTCACAGTCAATGACAGAAATGACAACGCACCCCGGTTCCAGAATCCGGTGGTACAGCAAATCGTCTCCGAGGCGTCCGTTCCGGGGGCCGCTACGCCGCTTATGGGGGCCGAAGATCTGGACGCCGGAAGTAACGGCATTCAGGCCTATCGATTATTGCCGGAAAAAGTTCCTTTCAACTTAACGGCGGAATATTATGCTAATGGGAGATCTCAGTTGCAATTAATAGTCACAGGAAAATTAGACCGAGAAACCAAAAATAATTACAACCTTCTTATTCTTGCTGTGGATGGCGGGCAGCCTGCTAAGACGGGTACACTGACATTAAGCATCGAGATTGGTGATATAAATGATAATTCTCCTATATTTGAAAAGACCATGTACAATATTTCTATCGCTGAGGATGTGGTGCCCTTAACGAGAGTGCTGACACTCAGCGCGACGGACGAGGACTCGGGCGAGAATGGCCGGGTAATCTACAGATTAAGCGACCATCAGGCCGATAGCATTCACAGAACCTTCAAAGTAGAAGCAACAACAGGTGAATTAAAAGTAATCAAAAGTTTAATAGAAGAACGAAGAGCAAACTATGAAATTATTGTGGAAGCGAGTGACAATGCGTCAAACCCTTTAATATCACAGGTGCCCGTTTTTGTCACCATATTAGATACACAAAATACGGCCCCTCAAGTTATTTTGAATATCTTCCCAAGTGGAGGAAACAGTCTTGAAGTGTTTGAGAACGCAGCAAAAGGTACGGTTCTAGCTTTAATATCTGTCAAAGACCCCGATTCAGGTCCTAACGGCCAAGTGGAATGTGCAATAAACGATAACAAGTTTTCTTTGAAAAAATACGATGACAGTGCTGAATATAATGTAATATTAAACAAATCTCTAGACAGGGAGAAGAAATCTGTTCATATAGTGACTATAACATGTAGTGATGCTGGTACCCCTCCATTAAGTGTGACTACGGAATTTACTGTTCAAGTTTCTGATTCAAACGACAATCCGCCATTATTTTCACAGAATATATACGAAACGACGGTCACCGAAAATAACCCTACCCCCATTAATATAGGCCAAGTTCAAGCTCAAGATGCAGATAATACCAAAAATATTACATACAGTATTGAATTCGAAGATAGCAATATTTATTCTCAGTGGTTTGCTATTGATAGTGAAAATGGTGCAATATTTCTGAGTCACTCATTGGACAGGGAAACCTCGCCAGAAATTGAACTACAAATCAGAGCCACCGACAATGGCTCACCATTATTAACAGGAAGTGCAATATTTAAAATTAGTGTTGCCGATATCAACGACAACAAGCCAGTTTTCCACTCCAAGACGTTTGAATACTGGGTCCCAGAAAACATTTCAGTTAACACGATGATAGCCTCATTAAGCGTTTTGGACGCTGACGCGGGTCTGAATGGCAAATCTTCTATTTCTGCTTCATCGAATGACGGGTATAATTCTCTACCTTTCATGTTTCTGGAGAACGGATCTATTTTCACTTCTGAGGAATTAGACAGAGAAAAAATTGATAGATATCATATACATCTCGTGGCTTTTGATCATGGAATCCCATCCCTTAAATCAACCGTTAATCTTACGATTCACCTCCTAGATATCAACGATAACCCGCCGGTAATCCAATTCCCCTCCCCTGACACTCCGTATTTGGAGATTCCGTACACTTCAACAGAAAACAAGGTGATTATGAACATACAAGCGACTGACCAAGACGAGGGGGAGAATTCTCGAGTTAATTATATTCTGGAGGGGGACAATGTCACTGCTGACATGTTTTCTCTGCATAACGAGACCGGTCAGCTTTCATTGAGTCGCGATCTAGGAATCAGCGATGTTGGTGTCCTGAGCTTCTTCATTATTGCAAGGGACAATGGCCAGCCCCCATTGGAAGCCAGAAGAGCGTTCAGTATTAGAATTTCTACACAATTAACTTCATCCCATCGTCAGGCGGAGGAGGAGTCGGTCAGATATTACGCAATCGCCATAGCCATCGGCTGCGTGACCGTCGTCTTGTCGGCCATCATCATCTTTGCCATCTGTTACGTCAGACGGCGGGACCGCCATAAAGCCGACACATCTAACGGAAGTGTTACGTCTAACTCGACGCTGGAGACGGACCTCAGCCACAGTGAGATCCGGATGAACGGCGGGTACCACAAGACCTACACTCAACCCAGTGTTGCAAAAGCAGCATGGCGGCCCCCGCGTGAGAAACAGGTCTCATTCAAAGAGACGACAGAAGTTCGGGAAAAGGTGAGAAAACTGTCAAAACAGCTGTTTAAGATTTGTTGAGGCGAAGGCGAAGAAAATGTAACATTTGGGAAAGGCAAATGATGTGCAATTCAATTAAGTATAAACCTAGTATAGACATTTCCTTGTAATGGTTTACATGTAAATACTTATACACATTTAAATTTGATATACTAATATGAGGTCTCATACTACATGTAGTAATTTTCTAAAAAAAAAAAAAAAATCAGCAACATTCTATGCATTGGGTTAAGTGGACTAAAGTAAAGCAATGAGTGTAGATCAACACCTGGACAATTATATACATGTATAGGGATGACATCGTCGTATATCTAAAATAAATCTTGATGCCTTCTCAATCCGAGGCCTGGAACAAAAGATAGAAAATCTAAGGCACGTAGTTTGATTTTAGAAGAAAATTATATAATGAATAGCTGGGCCTGGTCCTCTAGTTGTTTGCAATCATTCAACGCCTTCATTTGATTTAATAATCATTCTCCATATGAGCAACTTACATTGTAAATAATCAGTTAAAGGTGAAAAACCAGGAAAACTAGCGTCAAACAGTGTGAGAAAATACTAGTTTTTAAGGACAAGTTTGTGTCCTGTTAACTTGTGCCTTTTTATGTAATGTCAAGTGAACGTGTATATGAAATTTACATGATAACACTTGAAATTACTGAAAGTGATATTTATCATCTACACAAACCCATAAGTATATTACAGGTAAATTAAGACCACAATATATCATACATTAGTACATTCTTGTCTATTGAAAAAAAATGACATATTGCCATTGAAGGAGTGAAAAGTTAATTTAAAGGCAATGACTACCTTTGGGGTTTTATCAAGACTTTTCTGCTACAAATAAAGTCAGGGCAAATAGCATTAAATAAAAGAACACTTTCAGGAATTGGATAATGGTGTTTTGAAAAATCTTGTTAAAGAGTCTTTGTGTTTAAAGCTATTTATGACGTGAAATTACCCGGTAAGCGGATATCTGGAATTAATTCGTACCTTAGAATATGCGAATGATTTCTACCTTCACGGGAACACATAGAAAACCATATTATGTGTATCTGGACAATACTTGAATTCAAATGCCAGACTTTAAGAACATGGCCGCCACCGTAACAAACTTGTCCGCCACTCAAGATGGTTTCACGCTGTGCCGTTGCGCTTTGACACTCGTCCTTAAAACTCTAGTGCCATTTTAAGCTGAAAATTATTCCAGTCATTTGTTCGAAATTTAATAATAAATGTATTATGATTTAGTGGGACGTTTTTATTACAAACATCCAGCGTTATTAATATTCAAGACGCTTAATACACTTTGTACTTTAAACCAAAAAATAAAGTCCTAAAAAGAAGTTATAAAATACTGTATATTAAGAATACGATCAAAAGGATGTTTATATACATTTGATTTGGGGTTAACATCTAAAAAGAAAATAAAAAAATTAGCATCACTCATCGATTAAACTGGTTCGTACTTTGAATAGACCTATCGTGGATATTTCTTCCACAAGACCGGTTGTCCTGTGTATAAAACTTTGTCATGCAACAAAATTACAGTGACTGCTCTAATAAGAATTTCTATTGACTATGGAAATCCCCAAAGGCCGACTTCTTACTATAAAAACGCATTGAAGAATCTCGGGTTAACACCAGATAATCTGAAACTATGCAAATACAAATAAAAGTGCAAAACAGGATTTAATATCGTAAAATAATCGATAAAGTCGTGAGATTGATACAAATATTGTAAATTTTGAGATTCTTGAGATATTGAAAAATAAAAATTTCAAATATGACAGCTTTCAGTGGATTTTGTCATACAGATCTACATGAAGTGCATGTTAAGTGTCGATTAGTGTCAGCCAACAGACTGCTATGTATACAGAGAAGCATATCGTGCATGTTTGAGATAAAACATGCTTACGACCACGGGTTCAAACGTGTCAACATTATAACACACAGAAGTCTTGGTTTCCCTGACCATTTTAAGGTGGTTTGTTTTTTTATTTGTACCCTACTGATTCATATCAGTTTTATTCATGTAGCCCAAATACCTTTTCTACAATCGCTTTTCTCTCTCTTTTTAAATGTTCTAAAAAGTTCAATTTCAATTTCGTGCAAAGGCAAATTTGATAGAATATGCAGTGTAGTTTGGCAGGTGCCCCTGTCGCGTTATCTCATATTCGGGTGCCTGCGCATTAAAGGCGTGTAAGATCATTCGTGCGGATTTCACGGCGATTTGGCTGCCCATAAAGTGTCGTACGAAATATCCTTCAAAAAACATCAACTCTGAAATAGAATATTGCAATTAATAAGTCATTAGGACGCTGGTAAGAGCTAATGGCAGACACGTGCCCGTACATCAATAGGTTCGTGTTTTACAACGGTTTTCTATAAAGCAGAACTACGGGGCATCTTTCGTTGTGTCGTAAAAACTTAATAAGAAGTAGGGTCGGTCGCGTGTCTTGTCCGTACTAACTAGACTGGGTTTTATCTCGCCTTGTGGATAATAAACCATTCCCTGAACAAATATTCCGCTAATTAGCTTCATATAGAGAGATTGTGTAAAATACACAGAGAACACGAACTACCGATTTGCCAAAATGTATTGGCGACCGCGATTTTGGATGAAAAAAATCTGTTCATACTAGCACCTCCATTATTTTGCTACAATAACCTGCCACCTGGTGATATAATGGAATAATTAGCAAAATAGATCAGAACAAATATCTGTCATTATAGAGATCCATGCGGCCTTTGATTTCTTCTTTCTCATGCATGTTTACAATCCAGTTTTCCCTTTAAAGTAATTCTTTGCCATTAATCGGTGACTTTAAACCTAGACCAACCATTAAAGAATTTCTACTCGTTAAATCAATAGTGAGAAATCGTATATATCCGTTGATTTTATAAATAATCAAAATCGAACCTTTGAAAATTTTGAGATAATGTGTTCCAAATGACGGGGATATTTGAACTAGTCTTTGCAAATTTGATCGCCAACAGTCACTGCGATTTTTTTTGCCTGTTTCCTGTCTGAAAACAAATATAAGTGTGTATAAATAAACTGGTTCTAGTACACAATTTACATAGGCACTTCTGTGAGATTTTCAAATTATGTTACTCAATACAATAATTGCTATGAGTAGCTGAAATGTCTTTTTGATAACGTTCTTTAGCTTCATAAATCATTCCCATGGTTGAATTCAATTCCCATGCTTGAATTCTATGAGTCTAGTAGGTTTTGAGAAGTCTTTTTACATATCTGAATGATAAATGTCCTAAAATCACGCAACCTGCCATGGCCCAACTTTTTCTCTATGCAGAAACATTAATTTTGTGACAAACTCTCATACACGTAACAGTTAAATCAAACATAAATATAATGCTTACTAGCTAAACAAAATCCATTTTTTACTAACAGAACAATTTCAGATATAAATATTTTTGATTTATCATTGTAGATGAATAGAAGTCCTCGAGAACCGGAAGTTGTATCTGATGATGTCGTTATTTGGGAGTATGCAAGTGAGGCTGGGGATTCCTATTACCCATACAGTGACCCTTATGGCTCTTTACAGAAACCGAGACAAATTCCAAATCTTTACAGCAAGAATCAGATAGAATGGGCCTCGGACCTGGAGAGTGTTCAATGGACTCCAAGCTCTGATGTGGTGAGAAAACATTCTGAAACCGTTTAACAATAAAAGGAGTTTTTGTCGTTTATCTTAATTCGATGGAAATACTAATCAAACATTGATTTTGAATTGTAAAAATATTTTTATAGTTCTTTATCAATATCATTTAGCACCAGAATAAAGAACATTAAAAAAGCAAACATTTGTACAAATAGCAGGTACTTTATTGACAATGAATTCAATGGATCTGGGTTAACAATTGAAATTTTTGGTTAATCGAGTGCTTGAGGTTTGAAATATGTTGTGAAATAAAAGTTTTGCAAATTAGCCGAAGCTTTGAAGTAATAAGACATGCAAACCTTACTAATCCCCAAGTATTTGCATTAAAAGGCACCGTAATCCGAACGAGATAGGGTCAAAACAACAATAATTCCTCATAAAACCGGCATCAGAAGAAATTGGATTCGTTTATCGAACTATCTTAAAGACCGTTTAGCGCTTTTGTTTGACGAAGAGCTATTCTTTATGATTTTTAAACCATTTTCACTTCTCCAAATAGATGTCCATTAATCGATCGCGCTTTATCGAAATCTAATCCCAATTTGTCCACCCCGTAATGTCTGAAAACACTTACTGTTATCCGCTAGTCGATTGGGTCCATATTTACTAAGTAAATGTAGTCTGACAGATCATAAGTGTGAAGCGAGACAAGAGGACCCGCTAAAATCTGCCAACAGCAAGTGGAATCATAAACTACACAGCAGCTGTTAGCTCAAATAAAGCCAAATGGTCTTATGAGCAATTTATCCCAAAATGTATGATAAAAAAAGATTTTCGAACAAATCTTTCGCTCTTTTAAATGTTAAAAAAGATGTTAAAATGTTGTATTATGACGTTACATACGAAGGCCGAATGGTCAACAAATTAACAATCCGATCTACCTTCAAATTTTAGATGTGACTTTATTAAACTATTACTAGTATTACGTAAAGAAAAAAATCCAAATATATAAATTTTTATATTAGAATAAATCCCTATATTTTTATACAGAGCACTTTTTCTCAAAGAGATTAAAATAGTTTAAAAATGACCACGACCTATCAAACCCTCTTAAACAATGCTAAAAATATTAAGCGTTAAATTTTACTTGAAAAAAGATTTTGTATAATGGAAGTGTAGCATACATGTTTATCAGAAGTCAGTTTGGTACAGAATCACAATATTGTAATTTTTGCTCAAGTAGAGCATCCCAACACACATCTAAAAAAACCTTCATTCATTTCTGTCACTGAAATAGGAAATAACAATTTTGCAATAAAATATTCTGACATGGTAATTGCATCATAATTTGCTTTAAATCAAAGACCCCATAAGGAATATAATCTAAATAGGACCATACTTCTTTTTAAAGAGTATACGTGTTTTATAATATTAAATTTTAATTACTGACATCATTGATGAAAGAGGCAACTTAAATGTAAATATTTGCAACATTGTTTTATTCTTTTTGTAGATGATTTGAGGGGAGAAATGGATCACCATTCACCATTCAACCCAAGATGTACTCTGTCATCTTATTTTGAAATTTTTTGTGTGCTATTTTAAATACAATTCAGCATTGTGATCAGAATGAAACAATGGAGTGCATTTTATATCCAGTGACTTTATTTTTAAATTAGTAAACATTTCCCTATTGTGGAAAGACAATTGCAAGAGATGTCGTGCTCAATTACACCAGGAAAATGTTTGACAATGAGAAGATTTTCCTGTTTATTTGGATATTGAGTAAAACATGGAAACATATCGAGGAAGCGCTGCATTAAAGACCAGTTGCTGGAAGGAAAGGATCCAATTCCACATAGAAATAACACGTATTAATCATTGATCTCCGCCAGCAGCGAGCAACATGTAATCAAGGTGAGTTTTCTACCCGACCTCATCTTCTCAAAAAGCAACGTAATCAATACTATAAGTGTCTAATATGCATCTGTGTGGAAGCTTTGTTAATGACACATGTCTTCAGATGTTCGGGATATAAATTACAAGAAAAAATAAACATGTTCTCCTGCACTTACGTGAAATTGTACAGTATGAAGTAGATGATATTGTTTATATTTTCTCTCCAGTCAAGAGGTTTTTTTTTTATGAGATCGATTTATGACTTTATATAAAAAACACAACGTATTCAGAACAAAGCGCTTAGGGAGGAACCCAAACCCAGATAAAAGACTTATCCTTCTATGGCATTATTGACTTAAAAAGTCGAAATATTGATGTATCCTCGAGTGTTATTATAATGCACACAATGTCTTGTTCATAATCAACCGATGGTGGTTAAAGGCAGAATTCAAGAAGATAATGCACCTATATAGATCGTTTAGAAGACGAGACTGATAAAATCTAATATTTATTTCTCCTTCTATTCAGTACGGCCATCTCGTATAGACAATTGCGTCACCACATCCATATTCGATTCTTGAAAATCTATAAGAACGAATTCAAGCATGCATTTAGTAATACTGTTGATCTTTTGTGTTTTACAGGTGTTCGTCTGTCGCCTACCTCAAGACCGACGTTTCCTATTGGTCAACGCCGGCCCTGAAGTCGGATGTGGAGTCAAAATGCACGTGACCTGATGACAGAACAGCACGTGTCTTTGTAAAGAACGCGTGGATATGGAAATAACGTGTCGTGTTTATATTATTTCAATGAACAAGAACAATAATACAGATGTACGAATTTGCCAATGTCTTTCATTTCATTGAGAAAAGAAGAATAATGTGACTTTTCCTGTTTACATGTATATTGATTGGTGGTTTGTACAAAACTAAGGAAATCAATAAAATCGTTTTATTATTGATTTTGTTTTGGATATTGGTTGATTCATCACCATCTTTATGATGTGAGAAAGTTCATGATATAAGAATTTGAAATGTATATTGATCACCATTGCATTATTTACCGTATGCTTTAACGAATGGAAAAGTGTTTTCATCATTTTGGGTGAAATGGCCATTTCTTAGGTTATCAAACTAATATTTGCCCGACTTTATTTAGAAGATACACACGTGAGCATAGTTTATAATATACAAATATTCTTTAAATCAAGGGAAAAAAGAAACATTGAACAATTCAAAATATATTTCATATGTCGAAACGACACAAGAAATTTATAAGAATCTTTTATTCTGGCAACTCTCAAAAACATATTCAACTCCCATTCATAAATTCCAAAATCTCATTTATACAATGCATGATGACCTAATATGAAAGGAAATGAGTTAGGGACTTTACATGTGTATATTTAGTGTATATGTGTGCAAAAAAAATTAAAAAATTACGGTTAGAAATACATAAGACTTTATGTCCTCTTAAAACTCGATAAAATATTGTGATTATACATGTAAATGTATATTATAAATGTATTTACACATGTATTTCATCAAATTAAAAATAAAGTGAACGTTACGGATTATACATTATGTTGATCGCAAAATGGAAGTATGTATCTTAGTACCAAATTTAGGACAATTGAGTACGCTGACATTTATTGTCATGCCCTCCACATACTTAAAGGTTCATTATGAATTAGGAAATTGAAAAGTGAACTAGAAAATTAATGATATTGAATTCTATAATTTTGAATTTTGAAAAAAAAGTCAAATGATCCCTCCTTTCTGGCCTGGGTCTGAGAATTATGCAGCATCCCTTATCTCTTTCTTTTTATTTTTTTTTCTTCTATAATCAGAATAAGGGACCGAAAAAAAAACATTAGATATATTGCGGCAGTCATTCTAATCCAAATCAA
Source organism: Magallana nippona (assembly GCA_033439105.1). Lineage (NCBI taxonomy): Eukaryota > Metazoa > Mollusca > Bivalvia > Ostreida > Ostreidae > Magallana > Magallana nippona. The sequence continues at coordinate 11,561,389 of CM065918.1, read as the reverse complement.
CATACTAGTATTCTAATATCTATATGCGTAACATTTGATACATACTAGACTGGTATTTGAATTGTTCATGATCAAGGCACAAGAATTATCGTGTTGTGTGTTTTTTTTTCTTCAATTTACTGGTCGGCAATAAGTATACATTAATTACATGTCATTTTAAGACGAATATTAATTTATTGGTACAGTCCTGATTAACTGATTAATCAAATCGTCATGCAGTTATAAAGCACTATTTACGAATTTTTTATTTTAAAATTCGTTTATAAAGACTCTTTTTAAAACAAGAAACAAAATCTAAGGGGCTGGGTGGTCAACGAATTAAAGTAACCATCAGAGCTATCTTAATTTTTTTAAATATGATTATTTTAGCTATAACCTAGTATTTAGTACAGAATAAATCCATATATTTTAGGTTTTGAATTTGAATATTTTCTATATCTTTGTGTATAGCTCTCTTTTTAATGAGTTCAATATAGTCTCAAAATGGCCACAACCATTCAGCCTTGTTAAAGTAAAATATAAAAGAGGAGAGAATTTATGATGTAATTTTTTTAATTAACGGGTGCTAGTAAATACAAAAATTACAACACGACAGGACTTTGTTTGTGTGAATTAAGACAAGGGTATAGGTACATGTACTGTATAGTTTATGTAAGCATCATTTGCTGTTTTGTCCTATCCTCAAGCCGTATCAGCGTTCTAAACTTTAATCCTAGGATTTAGAGAGAGAGCGGAACTTCCATACCAATCTAAATAATTGTGAAATCATATCACGCAATTACAGCCATCGCGTTGTATGGCCCTGTGAGGACCCACTATCGTTTTTTCATTAACGTAACCAAAACCATAAAATGTGACCCCTGGGTGCTTTGCACGGAAACATTAAGCCGCCGAATTATCTTCATCACAGGATAATAGGTAACACTTGATTTTAACGTTGTCTTTTTCTTTTCAATTTACTCTCCCTGGAGTGACTTTTCACCTGTCGTCTGCCGGGTCTCCACGGTAACGTGTGGACGATACCCGGTTTTGGCGGGAAATTGCGATAGTTAGCTTTTATCCTTTTGCAGTGAAATTGACGCAGCTGTCATCGATATCAGAGTAATTACCGATCATACGGGAGCCTTTAATGCGTTTTCATCGAATAAAAATCAAAGGCGAACCCCACAATCAGCCCATCGTCACCCAATGGGGTTCTATTAGAAACCCCAATTCCATGATCAAAACATATTTTTTTCCTCGCGGATTGACGTTTATAAAATGCTCAAAACAATATAGCACTGTTGTTTAATTAAATTAATATTCAATACAATAACAAGCTTGTCCACGGGTTAATATGATTTATAATGCAGAGGAATCAATTACGATGAACTGCATCAAAGAATGCCAACGGTGCATTGCATGAATGATTATCATATACATTTGGAAAATTAGCCATTAAAATATTGCGAATCTCACGGTATGGGCATCAAAGAAGAAAGAAGTGGAACCGACCTTTAGCTATTTGATTAGTAAATTACATAAAAATAATGTGAGTGGGGTGGACAGAGGAGCCTGAGTGGTCCCTGTAGCCTCGTTCTGGTGACTGGCATTTTCTGTGACACGTTCCCCATTCTCTCTGACTTCGGGACATAATGACGCATTACACTGGATAGCCTTTTTGTTATGAATCCACCAAAATAACTGCATCAAAAGGGTAGAAGATAAATTGATTTCATCCGTGCTTTTACATTACAGTTGCAAAGCCCCCAACGCTTCAATATGCATATGTTCTTCATCATGTTTTTAAAAAAAAACTACATGTCTCCATAAACCAACTCTGCATCAAATGTAAATAATGATGAATGTGTAGCCGTAGGCAAATTTAGATGAAAGAATACAGTGGTTTTTCATATTTATTCACGTATAAAATTCAAACGAAGACAAAACAATTCAAACAAAAACTTTGCACTGCGTGTCATCATAGTCTAAACCCAGATAATGCTATTTTAATGAAACCATTAGACTTAAGGCCAGAGAAGAGGGTTTTTTTTCGTCGGATAATCCGCTGGAAGACAAAGAAAGGACTTGACGACAGCTCCATTTGTTTTACCAGCCGTAATGGCAGTCTTTGTGAATGTGTCCGCTTTACTTGAAATTATTCTAAGAGGCGCTTTTATACGAATGGTTCTAATTTGTGGAAGCGAGTAAAATATAGTTTTCTTATTCATGCTAAATATGAATGAACATGAATTCGTATCATTTCTTTTTTTGTTTTTGTTTTTGTTTTGTTTTTCTCTCAAATTAAAAACCATTTTCACTCATGAAACATTTGCAACCCCTCAGCAGCGTTGTGTCCACATAGGATCTAGAGGAATAATCAATTAATCTTTACTCTCTATAAATAATAGAGATTTATTTACATATTTCATAATACCGAATTTAGGCAGATGTGTGCAAAATTTCATATCTTGGGCATCCATCTCACGAAACGAAATGAATTCGTTTTACGATCCCGACACTAACCGTAGATCAGATGGTCGTCTGCATGCTCCTGATAAGGCAGAAATGCTTCGTGACTCCCGTCTGCAGATAACCGCGAATTTGCATGCATTAAAAAGATCCACGTGACACGCAACTGAAAGAGACTGTGAAATTAATTTGATACTGGACATTTCTATTTCCATATCCAGTCGTTATTAACCGTGAATAATGTCCGTGAAATGGCACAAGATCCGTCGTCTTTTGCCAATGAATGTGGAAATTGAATCGGTGATTGTGGAGTTAAGCCATAAAGATATAATAATGCGATGATAACAAAATTTATCGGCGGAATGACCAGCGGGTTGAAAAGAAATACCCCTCATCCGGGTCTTTGTCAAATGTCGCAGACGATTTACGGAATGAAATATATGCAGATATAGAATTTTACCGCCGTAGAAATAGAATCTCAAAGGAATGAAGCGTGCAGGGCATTTATAACGGCAAATGGATGATCATTTAATTAATTATTCACACTTAACATGTACATGTATAAAAAAAAATCACAATTTGCCAAAACTATCGCACATATACATGCATAAGACATAACGCACTGGTCAACAATAAACGTTACGTCATCATTATGTTTACTAAACTAAACAAGAATAGATATGGGTTACCCCATATCCAAGATATTCGACTTTTAAATTACTTCGGATTTTCACTGTGCCTAGCCGATCTCTAAGATAAAATAACTGAACTTGTTAAGAAACTGGCGTGTATAGTTCTTCATGTCCGTAGCAAATACTGCCACCAGTCTTGCGTCACCGCAAACAGTACACACATCTGTGTGTCTAAACGAGTGCGATCAGAAATATGGTGCAGGTGTTGCATAACCATTCCGTTATTAAAAGAAAAGAAAAGAAAAACACACTCATGCACAATAAATAATTAAAAGAGATTGTGTGATACCTAACGAACAATAATCATGAAAGTAACATAATTGTTGTAATAATTTAAGCAATATTCATTGGTGAAAAAATTGTCAATCGAAGAATGACCTATATGGTCGTGAAAAAGACTGAGGAGGCAGCTAGCGTAGGAATATGAATACTTCACGTTTACATTTTTTGGGAAAAGATGATTTTTAAAAATAATTTTACGTTAATTTTGTTTTTTTTAAATATTACATATACATCGATATTCTAAACATTTGTTGTAATGTTGTAAATGAAACTACATATTGTATATTTTTAAGCGCAATTGTGTAAAGAGTATCTGACTTAAGCAATATATCTTGAATAGATAGTAAGCACTGATCGAATATATTAAAAATTCAATATTGCATGAACAGGAATGATGCATTCAGCTTTATAGGTTCTATATATGTATCGCGTTTGCTCAATATCTGAAATCTAAGCTTTAGTTGTTCAACAGAGTTTCAATCTCACTAAGCAGTCACTAAAACACAGTGCATGATTTAGTATGAATTGTGTGGAGAAGCTGATTTACTTAAAAGATAATCGTTTGCATGTACATGTAAATGCATTCGCTGATAAAATACCGGTAAATGCTGCTAGATGTTTTGTTTTCATTCTACAGTTGGTAAAAAAAAAATCAAAATGGGGAGTCAATACATTATGTACTTGGAGTTAAGTAGTAAAAAGTATTCCAGCTTTTATTACATGATCATTATAATAATACGATATGAAACGTATGCTTGGCCAGCTCGGAGTTAATTGTCAGTTAAGACATAACCCACAACTTTTTAATAGGCGCTGGGGTTTAAAATTAAATTTTCATTTTTTATTACATATAAGTCAGTGTTGATTTTTGCTTCTTTTTATTGGTAAAATGATTTTTGAACTACCAAAAAGCACTGCTTATCCGTTATGGAATGAAAAGTGCGATAACTCTCACAGGATAAAGAAGACAATGATAAAACAAGACGTTTAGCTCCCTTTATAAAATTGTGACTTAAATCAAGTCCATATAATCTAAATGTACATACGGAATTCATTGATATGTAAACTGCATAACAATTATCATTTATTGTGACAAAGCTTTAACTTCCCAGAAACTAAATTACCATGTCAGCCATAAATGTACAGGTGTTTTTTTTTTTTTTTTAAGGAAACGCAAGTGTAATTTCACGATCCCTGCCCTAATACATTAAATGCTATAGTGAACGGGCAAAGATAATAATGAAATTAATCAATCTAATTAAAATTAGATGTCCAGAATCTAGCGGATTCGGAACATCTAATTTTAGTTAGATTGGAAATTAGTTTATATATAAAAAAAAATCATAGGCTGTTTTTTGAAAAATATGGAGGTTAATCTAAATAAACATCAAGTAATTCTTCGTACAAATAATAACATTTTTTCCCCATTGATTTGTTTTGTTTTTTGTTACTACAATAGTTTTTGTTTCTTATTCTCTCTCTCTCTCTCTCTCTCTCTCTCTCTCTCTCTCTCTTGTTTGTTTTGTTTCATTTTGTTTGTTATTTCTCTTCTGCATGTACAAGGATGTAACTCTGATCAGATCTTTTTACCGACATGAACCAAGGAGCTAATTTTTTTTTAATGAAAAAACCCCCAGTCGATGCAGTGTACAAACCTACCTATCGTTCTACAATAACGGTGTCACCTTGAGCTTTTATAGCATTGAGGTGCACACGTCATGATATTGACCTTTCTAAATAACCAGCCGCTTCAAGGTCGTAAATTTGATGCTTTCTGATTAATTTTATTCATGAAAACGTACACCACACCGAAATATAAGATGTGATTTACATATAGCAAGCAAATGTATGTAAACAGATTTACAAATCGAAAATTGCATAATATTTACAAAAGATGGCATTGATAATATTTTACAATTCTTCAAAAAGATATCACCCGCCTTTTAAGTTTATATGCTCCCAGAACGAGTTTCTCTCAAACGAAAAGTCAACAGCCTTCTTTTCTCCTTAAAGTTTAATAAAACACGCTCTGTAGAGTAATCCTAGCCCTTGGATTCTAAAGGTTTGTAAGAGAGGGATAGACAGATAGCTGGCTGGTATTGTGATGGCATTGTGTCACAGTCTAACTCTACATCTCACCACTGAGTCAGTGTATCTCACTACAATAGACTTATGACAGGAAATTCATATTTTTTCGGCACTCGCGGTTAACAACAAATAATGCGTCTTTCAACCTCGTATTTAAAATATCGATTTACAAAATTCTGAGAAGTGAAAAGGACTCTTTTCATACATTAAGAAAGAAAATGGGGAAATAAAAGATCTTTTTTTTCTGTTGACACATATTTATTGCATTTGACAGTGCGCTCACAAAGTTTGCTTGTCCATTTTATGAGTTGCTGCATTATGGGAATAGATTTCAATATTAAATTAAAAGAATATTCAAAAAAGTAAACCATTGTAAATCGTAATTTTGTTATATACATGTATGTTGAAAGTTTCGCCCCTTCATTAACTAATTAAAATTTTCAAACTACCTCTACAAAAGGATATATACATCCATACATATTAATAAAAAATATCACGAAGACTTATTTGTTTAAGGATGGGTTTGTAGGTACAGAACTAGGGGGCGATACGAATTATACACCGTAAAAGATGTTTATTTAAATTTCAATAATAAATGGAAAAATACGTATCTGAGCGTTTATCAACTTGACTTTGCAAATCAAATAAACACATTTCGCCCTGTTTACACACGAAATCTATAATTTACAACAGATTTTTATTTTTCTGGATGGGACGACATTTGGCGACATAAAGAGAGGATCGCGCCATTAACGCTGAAAAGCAAATTGGTGTTTGATAGGGCGTTCGCCACACAGTATTAACCACCGTAATCATCTGCAGAAAGAATTCAATTTATTCCTGATAACGTCTGCTGGTCAAACATTAAAACGTGTTCGGTGGAGATATCATAGCACTATCTGCGACAGGCATCGGTTCTCTGCCAACATCAAAAACTCCCGAGGATACTTACTGTCCGTAGTTCCGCGTCAAACTGACCACTCTCTGAGTCCTCTCTGAATATTTAGGCGGTTTAGGACACTTTGGGATATAACTGTTTTTCATAATTTAATATTATAAATTATTTTACCATAAAATATATTTTTACAGTTTTTTAGTACTATGATATCGTAAAACCACCAGCAGGATTCGAACTCATAAATTGCAGGTTAGAAGCTGATGCTTTAACCCACTGGGATATATACCTACGCTTTTAGAGATCAAATTGTACAAATGTTATGTAAAAACTATTTATAATATTATGCTTTATTTTATTGATTTTTTTTCATCATAAGAAAGTACGTCCCACAATAAAGGTGTCCCCTACCTCCTTCATGGATCTCAATCCGGCCTTCATATTCACATCAAAGCATTGAATCTATTAGATGGCCGTTTATTGAATTTTTAAAATTCAAATTACTATGTAAAGTTTGGCAACATCAATAATAGATGCACTGCTCAATTTTTTTTTTATTGTTTGCTACTTTTAAAAATAACTATCTGCCATTCAACGTGGGATTTGCATAGTGTTGTTTTGCTATACATTATGCATGTAGATTTTGAAAACGATACAATATCATTAGAACCAATTCTAGAAATTAGATGCTAAATCGGTGATTACAATTACAGTTTATGGTTACTCGTGTCTATGTGTGTTTTGTCTTGAATAATAATTCAAATTAACAGTCTTTATTTCATTATTTCCAACTACAGAGTTTTCATTAAACTGTGTTACATTTGCCACGTGTTTCGGTATCAGATTAAGAAACTGCTAAAAATTCAAAACCGGATATCGAATTTTATAATTCTGTTTAAAATTCTGCCATATAGTTATCTTCTCAAATGAACTTGAACTGGCATAAACTCATCGAGACCAATTTTTAAACCTGTTAAATCTCCGATGGAGTCGTTGAAGATATTTAAAGCTATCAAAACAAGAAAGATACGGTGTCTTGAGAATGTACATTATCAGAAAAATAACAAGCCTTGGGGAGCGGGGGTTTCTCTTTTCCAATGTCTACTCTGTAATTCATTTCAGGTTAATGTCACCCAATTTTCAAAAAGATCAAGCGGCGAAAAGACCACCAAATCTGATCCCAAATCAGCGTAATGAGCACGCTTTTGTACCACTTGTATAGAGCAGATTTACGGGCCGACGTGTTTTGTGCTTAGTTGCTGGGATAATTACAGCCTATTCACGGCATACATAGCAATATTTCATGTTTATTTAACGTTGTTGGTCCAGGAAAACATACATACGATATACAACATTTTACTTAATTTCTATGAACAACAATGGTGGGAAGATACAATTATCAAATCGGTCCCAACTTTCTCTTTGGTAAAAATTCATTCCCTTTGAATTCGGTGATTCAACATTTTATTAAACCTAACAAACTGTATCCATGCATGCGTGGAAGTCAAATTAAAAGTCTTGTGTGCATTAATACATAAAGCAATTTTATGATAAAATTTTAATCCAATTCATAACAACATATAGCACCATATTATCATAACAATACAAAAATGCCTTCAAAAATTTAAGATATCGTCCTATCGCACAATCACACACAATTTTGCAAAAAATGTCTCAATTATTGCAATAAAATGTCTACTTTCATCCATTAAGGTTCTACACTAAGCCTTTGGCACACAATTTACATGTAAGCAGGAAAGATAATTGTCTGTTATTCCATTAGGAAACTTGCTTCATCTGTCGGTTTAGTTAAAAGCCGAAATATTCCGAATCCCATGCAGTCCAAAACAATATATTTCCTGTTTCAATACTCCAGGGTAGATTTAGCATTTTCGACCTACAAGAAATAGAGTGATTAATAAAGTAATTCTTATAAATTAAATTGACAGCAGAATAAAAGTTCATTGAATTAAATGACATGTCAATGAGTACATCAACGAAGCAGGGGACTTTCTGAATATCAAAGAGAAAGGGAATTAAATCGCCGAAATGAGCTTTGATAATAGTATTTATTATTGTCATAGAAGAGAAACGCACGCTCTTAAGCCAATATTTATTGAAGTTTGGGGGTATATGACAACAGATTAGTATCAACTGACGACTCTTCTTAATAACAATATACACCACGCTTACTTTTAAACATTGACCGATGTCTGATGGCATATCAAACAAATTAAATGGTAACAGTTATTCATCGTCCACTACTGAGAGGTCTTCACCTCACTATATTAAACACAGATGTGTATACACGTGTACTTATAAATACAGGTATACTGTATATCAAACTGATTTTTGTTGGAAGAATTGAAAACTGAAGTAGTTAATTAGGACCTTCAGAGAGTATAAAGGGTTAGGAAATGACACCTGAACTCGACAGAAGTTATTTAATTAACCACTAAAGTGCTGTTCACTTCTGCTCAAGTACACCCAACTTTTAATTTCGAAAAGAAGAGGTTTTCGATTTTTGGGCATGTAATAACACGAAGTCCATTAATTCTAGAGTAAGATGTTGTATTACTTGTTGTTCATGTTATTCTCAAGATCAAGTATGACTTATTTAACTCTTGAGTTGCCGCCATGTCAATTTCCAAAAGAGTAATGGGTTGACAAAATCTTTAAGCGATTATCTTTTAAAAGAGTTTTTCGCTTTGCGTTTTAAAATTCACAATCCCTGTAAACTTACGATTATTGTTGGATTGGCTGGCATTTCTGCAGGCTGTTTTATTCGTCTTTTCTCGTTCCTCGATAGCCTGGTTCGTCGCGTGCTTACACAAGATCGGCTTCCGTTTTTATCCGCCGGAGAAGCTTTTGTTCCTTGTATAACTTAAGTATCAGTTTGTAAAAACAGGTGAATCAATATTGACGTAGAGATTTTTCTCAGTTTCTCGCCATATTTACACAGTCCAATAATCCCCCTGTTAATATATTCACTGTTAGTTTATTTCTACTGAAAGAACTCCCCCAAAGGGGGAGGTATATGTAATTAATGCTTTTGCTCCTTCAACTGCCTCTACGTCAGATTGTCTACAAAAAGAAATACAAAATAGATTAAGGCCACGGCTTAAATTAACAACAAATTGAACCATAACACAATAGTATTTGCTCTACACGATGGAAAATATTGTACTCGGAGTAACTAAAGTCTGGATCAAAGGATTAAATTGATATCCACAAAGTGTCGGAAACCTAATGCATTTGTTAAAATAAAACAAACATGTATCAATTACTTGCAATCGGGCTTCACATAAAGTTTTAATTTGTTTTTATATAGTGAGCACGTTGCCTTTTGATAAACATTTCTTTCGAATCGAATTGACAAACTTTTCAGTATTAATTGCACATTTCCGGATCCCTTAAGATAAAGGCAAACACTTCGGTGTCAATTATTATTTACTAAAAGATTTTACTCTAGTAAGGTCGAAACTTCTGTAAACGGTATCCTTTTCATGCAGCTCAAAGTAGAAAATGTAACACAGTAGCTTTTGTGCGCATTTATAGAACGTCAAAATTTGTACATGTACAACTAAAGCCGGTATATGGACAGCTAAAACATTATCATAGATATATGTTTTGCCACAGTTTGAAATTTGTTTAAGAGTGGGGATGTATTAGTTAAAAGTTTTTATTCCTACAATATTTTTAAAAAGGAACAAAACAACATATTTTTATACTAACTGTTCACTATAATTAAATTATCATAGCTATAAAATATAAAGTATTCTTCTTTTAACCCTAAACCCTAAACTTTACCATCAACTGCAAAGCATTAATTTGTATCTAAGTATACGCCATTTAGGGAATTGAAATCTTTAAATAACAGTTTAGAGATCTCAAAGTAACGAGTATTGCATTTTTATATAACTTTGCAGATACCTTAAACAAAAAAATACCCACCCACCCCCCGAAAAAAAAATAAATGAAACAAATATATATTGGTATGGTAATCAAAAATGTACTCACCGAGTTAGATCGTTTAATACTCTGTATCCTCATCAGTGATTGGTGGTACTGCAGGGTCATTAGCTGGTTCCGGTTTCTCTCGTTTTCATTTACACTTTCACACCCTTCCCATAAAGATGGGTCACTCGGGACCTTGGGGAGAGGATCTGCCTCTGGAATCGTGGGTGGGATCTGAAATATATAAATGTTTAAAATATCATAAGCAAATAATAATAATGGTTTCAATATCCAAAAAAAAAACCCAAAGGACAATTAATAACGATACATACATATATATATATATATATATATATATATATATATATATATATATATATATATATATATACATCTAGGCCCCTAATTTTTTACTGTTCAAAAATGTATGATACAGTGTACTAAATAGTTTTAGTGAGAGATTAAATAATTTTTTTTGTCAATTTGTCAATGTCTGTTCTTTGTTTCAAGACAAAAAAGCGAGGAATAACGAGTGTGTCAACATTTTCATTCGTTTTAAAGTTTTCTTAAAACCTAGAGCTTTGGTAATTACTTTGCAAATTATGGGTATAATTACATGTATATGACTTGGCAAAACTACAGTTTATTCAATTTACAATTGAATAAAAAGGTTTCCGTGTTGAATTGAATTCAATATATATTTATGGTTTTAAACGATTTGGTTGGCAATTATTTCAATTTAACAGAGATTTACGCCCGAGTTTGTTTCACAAGAAGTCTTAAATTCAGATCATTTTACAAAAAAGGCAATTATGATTTTCAGTAAAACGAGGCTCTTCGTTGTGATAATGACAAAAAATTGTGGCGATTTAATAATAATAAAATTGTTATTCCACTTGAAAATATTTTATAAAAGCTTCATGTTCATTATGAATTTGTATTTAAAAGTACTACTATTATAACAACAAATTGTTTGTCTGGTACTAATGGAAAATGTTGTTTAAATCCCACTTTAAAAGAAATTTACGAAATCTTTTTGCCGGGCCATATTAATTTTTGAATGCAGAGATTATTTCGTACAATTGATAAAGAGCGAAAGTTTTACTCTGAATCAACAGAAATTTTCCCTTTTCATCGTGTCACTTTTCAATGCGTCACTAAGAAAACAGCCGCGATTAAAATCAGGACCAGGAATAATTTTGATTTCATTGGACAAGGTCTTTTCATGTTGACTTTGTTGATAATTACATCACAATATATTGGGACCAAGCAGGCTCCATTTAAAGCAAACATGACACTCAAGGTGACCACTATAAAAACTAATATATCGAACCCCCGCTGAATTAACCCTAAGTAGTGAAATCTCCAAGTATTTGGTCTGCATGTTGGGAGTTGCTTGCGTGAGTAAATCACGTCATAGCAATGACAGGTTATGAATAAACTATACACAAACTAGCAGTGTTTCTCTTTGTACATTTAAAACTCTATGTAAAATGATAGGATAAATATCAAAAGCCAGTGATTTAGCAGAAAGACACCATAAACAGGCGAGCTTCAAGGTAGCAACTATTACTCGATACTGATCTCCACTGAATAAATCTTCGATATAAAGAAAGTGGGAATCATAGATAAGGGACTGCTTTTTAACTCTTTTCTGCAAAAAATAAGATAAGGAGATGAAGAAGAAAAAATCAATAGGATTGATGAGAAATAGATTGCAATATCAAATGTTGATTTGATTAACCAACATACCTGGACTGAAATGGAACGATCAATAGGGAAAAACTGTCTGTTGCCCAAGTCATATCCGGGTGGATAAAAGACCTCTTTATGGACGGGGGGAGAGTTGTCATAGCAATCTGGATCCTCCACATCTTTACTCACTATGGCAACGGTAGAACGGGCGCTGTCGTAGCGTTTTCTTTTACTGTCCCCTTTTCTCAATAAATATATTGCAACCAAAATCACAATGGCTAACACAACCGTCACTGTCGACATACTGATAGCAATGACGTAATACCGCGAGAAACTCGAGTCGTCTGCTACTGAGTCTGCTATCACATTTATGAGTAGAGTTTCTTCAACACTTAGAGGATTGCTACTCCAATCTTGAACTTTGACCTTAAACACATACAAACCAAGGTCATCAGAGTCAAGTGTGTGCGCAACTATAACCTCGCCTGTAGCACTATTGATGACAAAGGTTTCAGTCATATTCTGATCGTCTGTATAATATCTCAGCTGAGCGTTAACATCTGTGTCTCTATCACTGGCGGTCAAGGTTGCAACCACCGTGTTCTGTGTAGTTGATAATGGAACGGTAATGGACCGGTTAGCTTCGCTAGGGAAGATGAAGATAGGTTCGTTGTCATTTGTGTCCTCCACTAAGATCTTTATAAACGAATAGCCCGTTTTAGCAGGAGAACCTCTATCCATCGCCATTATTTGTAACTCGTACAAAGCAATAGCCTCTCTGTCGAGGGATCGCGTTACTAGCACTGTTCCATTTTCTTTCACTTCGAAGGGAGGCAACTCGCCAGTATTCGAGGTCATCAGATAATGTCGAACTTCTGAATTGATTCCTTCATCCTTGTCGAAAGCTGAAACAGTTCCTATTACTCTGGGTGCAGCTTTGTTTTCAGTTACAACAAATGTGGAAATTTTATCAGGATACGTAGGTGCATTGTCGTTTGCGTCTTTCACAATTATATTGACTGTGGCGGTTCCGGTAAGGGGAACATCTCCTGAGTCTGTAGCAAATACATAAAATGAAATCTGACTGTGTTGTTCCCTATCCAGAGCTATATTTAACCTCAAACTACCAGAAAGCGCATCGATGCTTGCTAATTTCTGTGCTTCTTCTGATACAGAGTATCTCAGATCAGCATTAACCCCAATATCGTCATCTGTCGCAGAAACCGTCAAAAGGCTAATATCAATATCATTATTTTCGAGTATATTAGCATTATATGTTTGTCTTTCAAAACGTGGAGGATTGTCATTTTCATCGACAACAATAACCGGAAAAGTAAAGTTGGTTTCTCTGGGTGGGCTTCCCGCGTCTTTGCAATTGACAGTCACTTCGTAATTATCCCTCATTTCCCGATTTAACGACGCGAAGACCACAACTTTATACTCGTTTTCTTCAAACTTTTGAATTTTAAAATAGTCACTGATAACATCGCACGTCACCAGCCCGTTGGCCCCTGTGTCGGGGTCTTTCACTGCTACGTGCGCTACCACGGTGCCCTGGCTGGCGTGCTCGGAGACCTCAGCAGTATCACTGCCAGACAAAACATTCACATTGATCACCGGGAAGTTATTGTGATTATCTTGCACGCGCACAAAGACTTGTGATTTCGATATCAATGGCTGATTACCCAAGTCGCTGGCCTCTATCAGAATGTTGTAATTTTCCCGAGAACCGGAAATGAGCGACTCTTTGAGATAAATTTCGCCCGTTGTAGAGTTCATATGAAAAATTTGAAAGATGTCCTCTGTCTGACGGGGATCTAGACGGTAATGCACCTCTCCATTCATTCCTTCGTCTTTATCACTTGCAAATGTTTTAACTACAACAGATTCTACGGGGAGGTCATCCATTATAGTAACGTTGTAGGAGGGTTTTGAGAATATTGGGTAATTATCATTAATATCCCCTACAGTAATGTTCACTGTCATAGATCCCGTTCTGGGGGGAGTTCCACCGTCGTAAGCCACCACTTGAACCAGATAGTTGGGGTGGGTCTCGCGGTCTAGTGTTTGTTTGAGGATGAGTTTTAACATAGATCGGCCATCAGAGAACTTGTCCGCCGCGGTATGGAATGGAGAATCGTGCGACGGGATCTCGTACCTCTCCACGGAGTTGTTACCCGTATCTAAATCCACGGCGCCCTCGAGGGAATATGAAAAATTGATAGCAGTGTCTTCCGATATCTGTAAACTGACAACACTCTTTGAAAATGTCGGCGAGTTGTCATTTATGTCTATAATGTTGACGTATATTTTAATCTTGTGGAAATCCCCATCTTCAGTGGAGGCAACAGCCACCAGATTAAGAACACACTGGTCCCGGAATTCACAGATAGTGTCCCTGTCAATAGTAGCATTAGTGTGGAGTTCACCCAGGTCCTCTGTTATAGAGAACCACTTGGCCGCAGGATACCCGGCCTGGAACAGGCTAAAAGTCGGATTGTTCACATTCGACAGTCCAGCATCCTCTGCAACATTTCCAACCAAAACTCCACGTTTTGTTTCTTCTTTAAGGTTGTAAGTCACTTCCAAAGCATGCACTTGCAGCACAAACAACAGAAGGGACCAACACTGTATGCGTAGCAGTTTCATGGTGCAAGGTGAAGTCACAGACTTGGATATATCAGAACGCGCACCTGTCGCGAGAGTCAATCAAACTCCAAATGTCGCTCGTCATTCCATCGAGAAGTCGAGAGGGCCCAATGCTTTGAAAAAACTGTTTACGTTAAACATCAATAGCCGATACTCGTAATGTCAAATCTCGTGGAATAAACATGAAATAAATGAAGACTCGCAATAAGAGTCAATTTATTTCGTTTACAAGTAATAATCTCATTTCCATGCCTAAATAAATCATCTTTTGACGCTTTTATCCGCCCGTAATTAAAAACGGTATAGATCTGTAGCAGTGTTGATCAATGTTTTCCAATCGATGTTCTTTAGATTTGTCCTAATCCGACGTAATCGGCCCGAGTCAGGGGGATTCTCACACCTTTTGTCCAAATCCCTCCAGATAAATTCTGCAAACTCGAGTAGCCGTAAAGTAACGTCCAGTCATTGTCACTTGAAACAAAAACATAGCACGTTTTTCGTTGTGATCTTCTCGTCTTTGAGCCTGCAGAGAAAACGGACGTTTCTTTACGCGCTATCATCTGATAAGTAGCTTCGCAGTGTTATTTAAAAGGTTTAATTTTTAAAAGTGACCTGTTTACATCGAAGACTCCGCCTTCGTAGGCGAGGAGAAACCCAATAGAAAGACAGCGAATCACGCGGCTTTTAAATAAAATTAATCGTGCAGTAGAAAAATCCATAATTCATGAACTTCTTTCTGCAGATGTAAAAAGCCTTTGATGCTGATTCGCATGACGTTGCACAATGATAATTTCTGTTGATCATTTATTTCAGTTCTGATTGTAGTCGGATCATTGGTTATATCTTTTTACGTATATTCTTCGACTATTCTTAAACTTTTAATGGAGAGCAAGCATTAACTTCAATATTAATTAAAATGTCTTAGGCGCCATTGCCTTTATTTACAAATAAAACGGCAATAGAAAACAAAGGTGAAATTTTCAAAAAGAAACCATTTTCATTATGTCACTTTTGCACTGATTGCATTTATCACAATGATTTGGTACAACTTGTGTTCTGCATAATTTGCACAAGGACGCGTTCACAAAATTCGCATTAATTTTCGTTTTATTGTGGTTTCAACTTCCAAATGAGGGTTTTCCTGTGCCAGTTTCCCAGAGTTAGCACGCGTACATATGTACTTAGTACCTACATGCACGTGAAGATGCTAAAACCTTATTGCAGAGGAGCTATCTGCCATGATCCTTAAATATTTATATTTCTATTTTTTTGTCGCCATGATTTCATCATATTTTATTGACTATGAAATGGGAAGATTGGGAACAAGCTCCACACTTTACTCCGTCCTCTTCTTTGCCTTATATCAAAATCTTATTCAATACGCGCCTTTTAAATCATTAAAATTTGCGTGTTTTATATTTCAATAAGGCATGAAAAAAGGCAAATGGTTTCTCTGTACAAAGATGATGGGGACATATTAGAATATTCTTCACACTTACGCTCGAATTTGAATGAGGTGGTTTTTAAACAGAGGGAAACACTATCCTTATTTTATATTTCTAATAACACACATGTCCAGGGGGTTGCATTGATAGAAAAATATAAAAAAAAAAAAAAATCGGCGGTTTCACTGAGGTTTAAAATGGCAGATATTAACTAGGTCAATATAAACTTTTTTTTAGTTTTGACACTTTTAAAAGCTATTTAAAGCTCAAAATTGATGAAGAATTTTTGTATTGCCTTATATGTTGTAATTTTTTACCAGACTGATGTTAATAAAAAGTTTGCAAAATAAATATTACTCCATAGGTAACGGCATGTTCAATATACATGTAACCATGCACAGGTGATCAGAGGGTAAAATATTTGATGTGTATAAAATTATTGAAAAAAACTAATAAATTTCTATTTCGTTCGCTTTTTTTTGAGAACTGATGTCCTTAATTTCTTTGTAAGACACAGATCTGCCACATATCCGTTCGGATCAGCCGATTAAATTCTAATTCAGAACAAAAAAACAGAATTTTTTTCTTAGGGGGAAATTCTACACCGATGGCTATCTTGTTAATTTCTCTGTATTTTTGCTCCCTTTTTGTTCAATCATTTTGATACTCCGCTCGCAGACTGCTGCAATTAGCCAACGCGATGACCGTAAACTCAGATTGAGGAGAAAAAATAAAATAAACGAGATTTTGTTGATAAGTAAATAGCTTTGCGACACGAATACGTATATATTGGATATCTATTTTATGACTTTTGACACATAATGTATACAATTATGATAAGTTTGTGAAATAATATCTATGCTCTTTTATACGGTGTGAAGTTTAATTATACTCGTATGTAATAGAAAAGTTTAATTACTCATAAGTAATTTGAAATTTAATTGTGTAAACGCCAGTTTGTCTATAGCTAATTTAGAACCGAACTGAATATAATTATCATTCAGAATAACTGTTCTTAATCACAATCTCTTCTTGCAAAAGACACGTATATACGTTTTATAGCAGAGTTATTAAAAGATTATGAAGGGAAAAAATAGACCAACAAATAGACGTCTCGTTTATGATATTACCAATGTGCTTTGGGGCGTGATCTTTGGTTCAAAAAAGCTACACAGTTATATATTAATGTTTGAATGCCTTTCGCACCTTCATACTGTATACCTTATGAACGGCTAATTGCATTCACAAACTGCAAGTTCTCCGATGCACACTTAGAATTACAGTGATGGAGAAGCATTAACGTGCATATCATAAAATACCAGTAGCCCATTAGTACGTCTATAGTTCATAATGCAAGGATATAAAGAAAATGTAATTCATTGTTTATATTTTGTGTCATACTGAGAGAGAGAGAGAGAGAGAGAGAGAGAGAGAGAGAGAGAGAGAGAGAGAGAGAGAGAGAGAGAGAGAGAGAGAGAGAATATGTATTAACCTTATATGCTGATATTATTTCCTCCGATAAAAATACATTTGGTTTTTTTTTCACATTTAGAGTACCAGAAATTTAAACGATTAATACGACAGAATCGGAATACAATCATCGAGGTAGCTATATAATGCTATTTCCTAGAAGTAAGCTTGAAATACGCCATTAATGTTTAAAATGTTATTTATACAACAGCTGTTACGTCTACTTCTATATCGATACTCTGATAATAACATTCATTTTTATAAAAAAAAATTTCAGCCCCACAAGTTTATCCGTCCTTCGCATTTAACATCACTGAAATATAATAGCTATGCATATCAAAAAATATATGATAAAATCCATTACCAAGGTTGATAAAATCAATTCACTTAGGAAAATGTTTGATGTACGAGTATTTTAAAACCAGTTTAACATTTTATAACAGACACGTGTAACACAAGCTGTCTTGCAGCCCACTTTCCTGATTTGAAACTATTATTTGAGAAGATTCAAGGTTATTCATTCCGAGCCAACAGAGGACTTCCATGTCTAGATAGCAATAGTAATATTCGTTTAGCGTTAAAAAGTAGTAATTTAGATGTTCAGTTGAAGACAGAGGCGTAAAAGGCCTGTTAAATACACTGCATCCAGATGTTTAAACGAAAACGTTCAATGTCATATAATGATAATCATATAGAAAACTTACATTTGAAGGAATGCATTGACTTATAATAAACAGATCAAGATTTTATATACATACATTATTTTTGTGTGTGTGTGTTTTATAAAACAGTCATTATACATGTGTTTTTAAATGTATTTTTCAGTAATCTGTATGTCATTCTCCAAATACAATTCTGTAAACATATGAGTTTATGTGCACATAAGTGACAAGATTTGTAAGGACTGACCGTCTATTTTTGCCTGTATTTTTGTCTGTATTGTTCATCATTATAACTGCCATAAGACGTATGTCTTTTGCAAAAAAGAATTTGAACAGAAAAAAAATAATTGAACAGATGTTTACAAAATCATGCTATTTATTTGCAAAATCAAATTTATACTACTGTATAATCAATATGTACAAACCAAACTAGAATATTTTATTATTACTACATATGAAACTCGTTTGTCTACATTGTTCCAAGTGGGGGATATCTAACGCCTTGTTCGCTCCACTCCTTTTATTTCAAAAATCATACATTTTAAATTTCTGATTGTGTTATACGTAGAAATGCAGGGTGTATTCGTTTGGTCGATTAGAGAGCTGCAAGAGTAATCTTAATTTGCTCGTTTGCAGTATGGATATCTCTGGTAGATCTCCATTGTCGACTCTCCAAATAGCAAGTAGAAGATGGAGATATCCTGGACTAGTTCTGGAGATAGCAAACGAATACACCCCTGGTCAATTATTCAGGGATGAGTATACGGAGGTCATAAATTATGAAAAGGGACAAAAAATGCTATTGTTTATAATACAATCAAATATTGTTCATAGGTTTTCTGTACCTTAAAGTAAAAACGTTTTCTCATCTAATGACATTTTATTTAATCTAATCATTTTTGGGGTCAAATCCCCAATATCGTTTGAGCATTTTCTTCTTTATAATTTATCTACACTGACCAGATAATATTGTTATTTAATTAAAAAAGACCAATAGGCACATGCAGTAGTCAAGATTTAAAAGGTATTTTTTTTTTTTGCAAAACATAACAAAATGGTCATAACTGCTACTTTCCCCTTTTTTAGTTACATAACAGTACTTCTTACCGTACAACTTACCGTACAGCTTACCAATATAAAACATGACCAGATATAGAGTTATCTCTCTTTACCGTAAATTCTTTGAGTCTAAAGTATTTACCTACATGTGCCCCAGTTTATTGATTTTTATAGTTTACCTGAGATATTGAACATTTAAATCTCCAATACGAATACATGTATGCCAGATATTATATCCAGGTATGATTCAGGAATACGATAAAAATAGAAAAGTATTCTGTAAAACCTTGTGTACATATTCTCACAATAAATCGACTTGATCGTAAAGAGAAACGGTTTGCGAGATTCGGCTTCTCGTCTCAAGTATGGCTGAAGGTAAGTAAAATCGAAAGTAGACTGTAATTACATTGACAACCATCTAGCATTTGATATATAAAGATAGAGATGTATACTACACGAAATACTTAGATCTTTTTTTGATAAACAAAAATGAGGAAATATTTAATACATTACTAAATAACATCACCATATATTGTTTCACGCTTTAACGATATGTTATTCGTACATATATATCTTATTGCGATGTTCCAATTTTCACAAGGGGTCGTGTTGAGGTCTTCCTTTGGTCGTAACATTATATCTCCAAGACATAGTTCCTCTGGAAAGGGGTTCGGACTCGGAACAATTGACATTAAACCCGCTGGACTAGAGGAACACTACAGGACCTATATTGACAAACTACTGAACAAAATGGGCCAGCATGTGGAACAGAGTATGATTGTGATGGCAAAAATGGAATACACAGAACTGATGAAGTTGGAGAAGCAACTTAAGCAGCTAGACAATAAGATGGTTAGTTGGTAGCAAATCTTAAATTACATGACACATGTCATGATTTAGTAAAAGAAGGAAAAACTTGAAAATACATAACGTGTAAAGGGTGTACATGTCACAACGACTTGAGGGGGGGGGGGGGGGGGGGGGGGTTATTGTCTGCGATTTTAGTGTTTTTCTTATCTAAAAATATCGTTATCAGTTTCAGAAAACATCGGAACTAAAACCGAGACCGAACACCACTGTAGACGATGTCTGGGGTCCACAGCTTTTTCATATAATACAAAAATCAAGGGACACACAGTTGAGGGGCCTTTCCGATGATGCCTTAAGAGAATTAAACTCTTTACAGCGATCAGCAAGAGCATGCACTGAACTAAATCAGTCGAATGTAAGTTTACCTTTGAATATTTATACATTGTATCCATTGTTGTGTAGTTTTGCACACTGCATGTTGATGTGCAGTGCTTTTTTTTTCGCTTAGCGTTATGACCATATATTTACATTTTCCAGTGTCTCTGTCTGTGATAACCCTACGAATCGATTTTGTACAATACAGCCCAATAAATTCAAAAGACATATTGTTGGGGGCGCAAGCGGGTTTGCATGATTAATATTATAATATTTAATCGTACAACTGCTGAAAATTGTATAAATATATGTAAAAGGATTCATTCTTTGAATATTATGAGGTGATAATTTCGGTCGGGGCGTGATCAAATCTATTATAAAGCCCTTCGGGCTTTATTGGATTTGATCACGCCTGACAGAAATTATCACCTCATAATACTCAAAGAATGATTCCTTATTCCTTAAATCCTCTTCTGAAATTCTGAAATTTGAATAATATAATTACTTTACAAATCTTAAAGAAATCGAAAAAAAAAACAATATTTTGGAACCAAATGTTAAGCTGACCTGCAAAATAGAAACCCCCCCCCCCAAAAAAAAAACCCCACCAAAAAACCAAACCAAAAAAAACAACAACAAAAAAAACAAACAAAAACACTCCAACAAATCTTTAGTACGCTATCGTTATATAAACATGTACCAAAAAGCAAATAAAATGTGTGCATATATTTGTTTGACATTTTCAGCCCGATGGCACACCACGTGAAATAAAATTGAAGCAAAACCTAAGTGGTTCTTTCCTCGTCAGACGCAATTCCAACCAAACACAAAATCACCGATCTCCGCCGAAAGGAGGTCCAATGAGAGCCATACACCCAGTTCAGGAGGTGACCACTAAACCACTACAGCCTGGAAGTAAAGCTACATCAACAAAGCCAGACTTCAGCAAGAGTTTCATCAAAGGTTCCATCATAGACAGTCCCTTCAATAGAAGTATTACACCATCCAACCGACCGCCGTCGGCGCAAAGACCTAAACATGCGCAGCGCGGATCCGGAGGCGCCAATTATTTATCGAAAGAAGAGCATGATCGTCTGCAGCGGAAAGTCAAGCAACAGGAGATGCAAATAGACGAACTCACAACGAGGTTAATTTACTCTTGTTTCGTGAACACATCGCTATTCTCAATGATTTTGAAAAAGTGACCAATGATTATGTCACCAAAACAGTTTATCATTGTGAATGTTTGATTTTATGATCATTTTACAGCAATCAAGAGGAAAGATAATTGCACTTATTTTTTTTCAAAATAATGCACGAATACTGGTGGTATATTTTACAGATTAAGTAGTTTTGCCAGCAAACAGCTGCTAGCCGGTAACCCAAACATGGCTGATCTGAGCGACAAAAACCGGCCTACAAAGATCGGGGAGAAATTGGGTTTGTTATTTGATGAGGAATGGTCCGAAGCATTTGAATCTTTCAGCGAGAAGCTCAGGTTTCCGGAGGAAGAATGCCTGCGAGTTCTGTCTAAAATACTCAGGGTAGTTACAGTGTACTAGCTATCGCTCTTATCTGACGGAATTAGTCCACATAATATAAAATTATCAGCATTGAAAAGTCCTGAATTTACGGGAAAAATGCACGACTCTTTAATACTTTCATTGAATAATCTTAATGTTTTATAGTTTAATATTATAAAGCATATTAAACACCCGCTACCACCGATGAAAGGCTTCTTTATCAGATTTATGTTAATCCTGAATTTAGCATTTAATTAAAGATACTCATTAATTTACACACTTCCTTAAGTAAAATTCAGATTTTTTTTTATTGCTTACTCAAGTTAGCCTTTGATTTCTGTAAGACGACATCGGAGAGTCAGCTACAAGAATTGTCAGCGTCAATGAAGTTCCATATACTGCACCCAGTTCCCTACCCAAACAAGTCGCCGAACAACTCGGTAAAGAATACACGGTGACATTATGAAATGAATTCAAAGAAAGAATTAAAACTATCGAATAGCTTCATTTCCTGCCTTTGTGTGAACTGTGGTTGGCAGAAAATTTTAGAAAAATGCTAGCTTAATATACATGATGACTGACTATTTTGTAATATTTTTTAGCTTAACCAAAATTTGATTAATTAAAAAAAAAATTAATCAAATTTAACAAATTGCAAATAAAAAAAAATTGATTAATTTTGATTGGGCTTTGACTGCATGCTTTTTCTACAGTTGACGTCATCGATTGGTTCAATCAATTTAAGACTAAGTGAGAGCGAAGGAAAGGTGCTTCAATCCTTGTGTCACAGGCATTCCAAGGAGTTCAGAAAGGCCGCAGGGCTTAAATCGGTCCCTGACCTACAGGAGGTCAGTGCACATTATCATTAATTCAAGATTTTTTAAAAGAATCCCCACGTACAGGGATATATGTAATGTAATCAATGTAACTATTTG
Source organism: Magallana nippona (assembly GCA_033439105.1). Taxonomy (NCBI): domain Eukaryota; kingdom Metazoa; phylum Mollusca; class Bivalvia; order Ostreida; family Ostreidae; genus Magallana; species Magallana nippona. The sequence continues at coordinate 11,538,401 of CM065918.1, read as the reverse complement.
TATCTTTATTACAAACCAATCGTGTATTACGATTTGGAACCTAGGTATATTGTTTTCTTTTTCTGGCACAAAAATAATTATGACATGTAATATATTATTCTTTAAGTTTAGTTCAGAAAAATTATGAAATTATAAGTTGAAGTTGAAATGATCGTTGCCATGATAAGTTTGTGACTTGATGGAACTATTCCGTTAATTCACAAAGCCTTTATTATAATCATATAATGTAATTTAACATACATTTTTACTGAGCACTGACCTGCCATCTGTTCTTTCTTTGACAGATTTTTAAAGCGCAAGATTTAAGAAAAAACTTTCAACTTGAGCCAAGGCAGTTGCCAAAACCAATATTGGAATATGTTGATGCATGTATTGAGATCACGTGGTTAATGTGCATACAAGATCCGCCCATGGTGATGACCTGGGCATCAGAAAGGGAGACAATTAATACTAACTATTACAAATGTTACAAAACCAGCGGTAACATTGTGAAACTTTGTGTCTGGCCGTTGCTGCTATTACATAGCAAGGGACCAATTGTGAGTAAAGGATATATTCTGCCAAATGAACGTTAACAGTAGAACTCGATCGAATGAGGCGTATGAGATTTTTATGAAATCTCGATGGAGACGAGAGTTCTCGATTAAAAAATGGCCTTGCAAATCTGTGATAGTTTCTTCAATAAGTTATTTATTGCATAAATAATAGTAAATTGTAATTCATGATATTGTACACTGTACATTGTGAAAATAGATACACATACATGTAGATCATTTCAGTAATGTGTATTGTTGCCTTCAACTCGGTATGAATTCAACACATCCAACTGGCAAAGAGTACTTACAAAGTAAATTGAAGTAAATAAATAGTATACATGTTGACCAGAGTACGGAAATTCCTGGTGACATGTCGAGGTTAATATGTTTATTTGAATTATATCGCTGTTAAACGTGTACTTACAATTAGAAGTTTGTGAATATTTGATGAAATAAAACATCATGCTAGACTTTTATTTTTGTTAATAATATATTTTTCATAGATTACATAGTGTGGTGTACTGTTCTAGTGTTCAATGGTGGATATTTATTTGTTTCCTCCTGTAATAAAGAGATGTACATTTTATCTTTAAACGATGCCAAAACAAGCGAAGTTATCCTTCCTTGTAAATAATGTTCATATTGTTGAGTATGATGGTTCGTTTAACAGTTTCAAGATCAGCATTCGTCTGAAACAGTTATATAAAGAGATAAAATAGGGTAGAATGACACATGAAAGCCAATCACAATTGCATGTGTATATAAAGGAATTTTAAAATTGATGAACACTACTAGAACGTAAGCCTAGCGAGTAGTTGTATCACATCCCTGTAAGGAGCCTCGCATAGATGTTGTCTTGATGTCGCCTTGACAACCAGGTAAAACCGAAACAGGAAGTAGATCGTGACAAACTCAGGTAAGTTTGTATCAAGTAACTATAGAAGACTGTGTGCACTAGTAGATTAGATTGGAGCAAATGTAGTAAGAGTATTTACAGGGGAAAAGGTAAAAAAAAAAAACTAACTAGTAAGCTAATAACCGTTACTTGCTGATTTAGAACCTTGGAGAGTATAGTTACGAGAGTATGTGGCTGGGAGAGTGGCCGGTGGACAGGAGATCTGTTGAAAACAAACAGAGATAAATAAACATAATTATACTGATGTTTTATCGTCAAAGACGACGAGGAGTGGTGGGGTAGGAGCGGCCGTTTCTGCATGATAATGAGTGTAATTTTATTATAAATTTCATGATATTTACCCCCCCCCCCCTCAAAAAAAAGTAGCTGCAGAACTGTAGCTCCACGGGAAAGTCCGTATTTCCCGCGGGGCGACAGTTCGGCAGCTACAGAAAAAGCTGTATTGCAAAATATAAAAAGAACACAGTCTTACCAAATTAAACATGTTTGAATACTCCTAATATGTTTTAATAAAAGTAATCTTGTTTTGAAAAAAAAATGCTGCAGAATTGCTATCTAAATAACTGTCATTATTTACAGGTTAAGGATGACTAACAGATGCCACAAACTGAGAAATCTCATGACAAACATCGAAACTGGGAAATATTCTGAAATCAGTGATGTAGATACCGCCATTCAAGAACTTGCAATTATTTTTCAAGCACTGCCCTCAGTACCACATAATGCACAGGTATACGAACAAATACTACAGCTATAGAATAATGATTACATTCACCGTTTCCACGTGTAAATAGATGAATTGAATCGCTATCGTTAATGAATAAAACATTTTTGCAAGTAATTCAATCTTATATAAGTATTACATTTTACATGCGAATGGATTACTAGTAAATACTATCGTTATAAATTTTGCATGTTATTCAACCAGTATTATCTTTATCGTACTTGTATAATTGGTTAATTTCTTTACTATAAAGCTCATTTGCACAATGATTGTGTTGATTACTATAACAGTAAAAGGTATAGAAATATATAGTTTAAGAAATATTTTATTCAAAATATACATATAAGTATAAAGTGAATATGGATTAAACAGCAGGCAAAAATAGCCTATATTAGTTCTCTCCATAATAGGTCAAGGTATAAATATTTATAATACTAAATGTGTATACTTTTCCAAGTTTTACATAGACATTTTACTAACTTATAAAGAATATAGTAATAAAGGATTTAGTTAAATAACTAGATTATGATAGAAAGAAAAAACAAAAGAGAAAATAGAAACATATATATATATATATATATATATATATATATATATATATATATATATATATATATAGTGGTTATATTAAAATAGGCTCAATAATTATTACCGGTATATGTAAAGTACATTAGCACAGTGTTACTCATTGTTAATTTACATTCTAAAATCTTTTACTGTTTTTAATAAATTTATGAACTTGGTCAAAAATGACATATTTTCTGAGAGAGATAGACAATCATAACCATGTAGTACAATATTAATATCTTTTGGTATGTCATGATCACTCATGTATCTAAACAGAGGGTTTCTCTGAGGATCATAACATTGACAATGAAAGAAAAAATGAAGTGAATCTTCATAGGAGTACCCACATTTTAAACATTTTGATGATTCAACTAAATTATGATTATACAAATCTGCATTAAGGTTACTTGAAAAATTTCTTAACTGGCAATTGAGTATATTTAAATTTCTTTGTCCATGATTGTATAATTTAGATTTTGTTTTGTCTACAAGATTATTGTTTTGCAAGCCTTGCTTAAATTTGGCTATACTTGTTGCAGATTTTAAACTGTTTGGCAAAGTGTTCCATAATTTAACTGTTGACAGTAAAAAAACTATTATAATATGCAACAGTTCTGGTAATTGGTATGTGAAACAAGTTATTATTACGTAATGAATAATTATGTGAGACTGGGAGACACTGTTCAACCATATCATGCAAATATTTGGGTGTATAATTATTAAGTATTTTATACATGAGTGTAACTTTGTGTTTTTTTCTTCTATCACTTAACGTTTCCCACCCTAATTCTTTATATAAGTTTTGTCTTGAGGAAGTGCGCCTTAGTCCTGTAATGTATAGAAATATATATGCAAATAGGTTCACTTATTAGTTTATCTTTATATTTTAGAGGGATTTGATCAAATTCCTTAACGTAGCCGAGTCGAAGAGTCCCAGAGATATACTGAAATACAAAAAACTGTACGATTTTGGATCATATCACAAAATCATCAAAGAGTATGACGAATATCTAGATGGAATATCAAAAGTACGTACTCGTGAAAATAGCTAATACGTAAACATGTAAAAATGTTATATTAGCAAATATATAAAATTTATTTTATATATAATTGTACATGTACTAGGATATCTTAAGTCAGATTCTGTCTGATTTAATTTGATATATTTTAACTGTCATCCTATTATTTGAATAATGCGGTAGAATAAAAGAAAATAATCAATCCAAATTAAAGGCAGCGAAGATGCATTTTGTATTGTTCTTTGCAAAATATGTCGTAAACCAAACAGAATTTAAAATGTTATTTTTGGGAGTTGAATTTTTAAAATCAACTCTCCTATGCAGTTACTTTGGCTAAACGGAAGTAAAACAGTGTTTGGACCTATGCACAAATCAAGTTTAGTACTTGAAAATAATCGATTTTGATGTAATTGAAAATGGACAGATTTAAAATGTTACGAATAATTCAGATACATTGTAGTCGTATGTATTTCTACGTCAGAGTTCAATAAGACTTGTTCGCTGTCATTGATTACCAAAGCGCCATTTCTACAGCAGTAGCGTTTGGAATCAAGGATAGTACTGGCGTAGACTTATTATAAGTTTGTTAAAAAATTGCTTGGATACAATTTTTCAGAAATATTTCGATTACTGATACACAATCCATCGTAGAGTTTGGTGGCGTTAATTCTATCTTTAAATATTACACAACATGATTCATATTTCCGTCTGTAGCTCTGAATTCTTGTCGCAAAAGCCCGTGAATTCATATTAGAAAAAAAAATGTGCGCAATTATTCAAATACAGCTAGGAAACTACTTGTCATGCGAAATTACATATCGTTGATTTTAAAATAAATATTAATCAATAGAATCAACTCCCGTCAATGCTTCAGTACTTTGATTTAAATTGAGAATCTTTATTTTTAATTTATATCATTAATCTTGGCCTGGGTGACAGAAAGGTTCTGGGAAATCATCAGCAGACAAAACTCGTCAACAAAATGAACTCTCAAAACCGGAACCCATGAATAAGAAAGAAAATCACGCAATAGCGAAAAAGGATTTACAAATCCAAGAGCTCCAAAATAGGTAAACGCATGATTTCAAAACTATATGATATTTTTGGAAGTACATTTATCTATTAATAATTAAGTATAAAGTTTAATTAATACAATGTCAACATATTTCAATGTATATTTGTCTATATGCGTATGTATACACATAATTACTGTATCTTTATTTTACAGACTTAGCATGGTTGCCGGAGAAAAATTAACGGACGGTAACCCAAACATTACAGATCTCAGTGACGTCAACAGACCGACTAAACTTGCCGAACAATTCAGGGAGCTCTACGACAACGAATGGACATGCGCATACGAAGAGTTACAGAAGAATCCTGGGATGAAAAACGAGGAAGAAATAGTGAAAAAACTTGGTAAAATATTGAAGGTCCGTATAATATTTAATTTATTTTATAGAGTAGACGATGCAATATTTTTTGTACAAATGTTGTATTTATTGGCCTGTCATATCTAAATGTATACAATCCTATTGATTTCACTCGTCGAATAATTTCACATTTGAGAACAGATCAAGAAAGATTTAATATTTTTAATTTTAATTTTTTCCAATGTACCTTAAGGTGGCTCGACACACCAATATTTTATTTGATGGATCGATAAGAAATCTTTTTATTGAAATATAATTTTACAAGAAAGGGACCAATATCCGCGTTCAGTTGTTTTATGATCTTTTTGTATTTTTTAACAGAAACCGGGAAACTCGTTTTGGTTACAAACATGATTTTTCAGAGATAAAAATTTGGTCTCAATTGATGCACCATACAATTATCTGTTAAATTCGGCCAAATAAACTTTATAATTTTTTGATACAAAAAATTTATATTTAAAAAAATGAAAATCAAGAATTGTATATATATTTTTTAAAATCTACGGATAAAATCTACTTATTAATTGTTACTTGCATTAAGCAATTAACATACAATTATATTTTAACAAGAAATTGAAACAAAATTGTGAAATTCAAGTAAAATTGGATAATCTTAAATTCGAACCGATCCCTATAGTAATTAAACTGATCCCGAACAAAATCATAAAAAGTCGCATAATATCACAACTTAATTGCAAGAGTTCCAGGTAGCTTAACTGTAAAATGGTTTGTACTTTTATTGATGTTATAAATAAATGCATATCGATTTCTCAGAGTAAACGACAGTTTGCTTGAAAAACTTCAGTTTTAGTATAATTTTGTTCGGGATCATTTTTTTTCCAATCGGGATCGGTTCAAATGTGAAAATTGCATTTTTTTTTTAATTTTGCAATTCGTATCAATTTCTTTGTAAAATATCATTGTTTGTTTGGTGCTTTATGGGTTAAATAGTATTTCTCTGAAAAAAAAAAATACCCCCCAAAAATCATATATTAATAAATGAAAACCGATATCGGACTCTTTTGTGTGAAATCATATTTCAAAAAAGGATTCTTTATCGATCCATCTAATAAAATTTTGGTGTGTCGAGGAACCGTAATGCATGATCACAAACTGGTTGTGCCTAAAATCAAAGGAATCGTGCGCTTCTTATCATTACTCTGATCATCAAACTTATGTATGAATGTATGCAAAATAATTTCATTTCCTTTTTTAGGGAGAAATAATAGAACGTGTAGGCCTGAATACGAAACTCATACTAGTATAATTTCACATCAAATGTTTAATCAAATGACCTCTTTGTTTCAGTTATGCTATGAATTCTGTGTTCGCCAGGCGAGAGAGCATAGACATAAGATACGAGAAACTTTGGTGTACCCCACTGGCGTCCAGGCTACCATCAATGTAAGAACTAGCTGAAGAAATGTAGATCTACGAGGAAATTCAGGTTGACAATTCGTAGGGCTTCAGTTCGGCTGCTTTTTGACAAACTCATGTACATGTAACAGTTTCATAATTAATTATCAAATCCTTTAATTAAAATAATTAAGAAATCCAACTCAGAAAACTTCAAGATATTTTGTTTTTACTTGATCAGAATATATTGCTGAGTGTCTGCAAAGTATGAGACTATTACATGGATTTAGTTTCATTTATCACTAGATATAGTTATACACATGTTAACATCATCCGTCTTTCGCTTTTTCAGAATAGATGTGATATAGACAGATTTGGAATTAGTTATATTTTCATGTTCTAGGCAAACGTTGAACCAAACATTGAAGAAATTCTCAAGCCAAAGGTTCGCCAGATACAACGAGAAACTGGTGTCTATGCCATTCCTGCCATTCAAGAGGTAACTATACAGCGGGAATGCTCAATGTCATTCTTATCATAATATCGATCTGTACCTAGATAGAGATAAAATGACTATAGAACCAAGTGGTACACGTTAAAATACAGACTTTACTGATTGTTAAATTTTAAGAGAAGATATACAAAACAATTTGAGGTCTTTTAACAGAAATATTACGGTATTTTAGAAAATATTACATGAATATTCATAGCAGTAGTTTAAGGTGGCACAAACCGTTCGGCATAACTTGTCAAGTAAAAATATTTCTACACTATAGCACTGCATCAAAATGACATGAACTGTACATGTACAATGTACATGTACAAAAAGGTATTGAGTTACTTTTAATAGGGTCCCTTACTAATTTTCAATGTAAAGTTAAAACATGTTACACGACAATAGTGTTGACAAATAACACAGTCAGTAGTTCTCATTTTTTATATTTGATATGTAATTGATCTAATAGAAAGAAATGTGTATATTTTGTTAACCAGAGCAACTAGATTTTGGTTAATATCTATGGTTTTCAGTGGTTTTTTGTTTTGTTTTTTGTTTTGTTTTTTTTTTTTTTTTACAGATATTCCGCATGGAATATGAACGCGAAATCAAACAAAACGAATGGGACGAATCAAAAGGCATCTCAAAGTACATTACGAGATGCGTACAGATCTGTTGGCTGTTCGCAATTCAAAATCCGCCCATGAAACTCAACTGGCCAAAAGAGGAGACGATGTTGGATGACCATTTGGTTGAATTCACTAAGAGAGGAACCCATATCAAGTTTGTTGTATGGCCGACATTGTATTTACACGACAAGGGACCATTGATGACAAAGGGCGTGGTTCAACCGTTATAACATTGACTGAATGAAATTAATGAGATTGCCTAACAATTCTTATATAATATGATATTTAGGTGAAATAGTATTGATTAGAATTTGTCATATTAAAATTCAAAAATCATATTGCTATATTTTGTGTTAGAACTGCAGGCAATTTCATACAAAATGGCAACGCATTGCATGATAAATAGAAGCCTGCTTTGAGTTGAAATAGCATTCTGCGATAATAAACTATATGTAGTTTTATCTGACGACAGCAGTGTTTCTGTATATTTTGTTTATTATGAAATAATATTCAAACTTATGATGTACGATCTGTAAATCTAACAACCATATTGAATATGCACTGTTGGCTACCTTCAGATGAAATGAAAATAAGCAAAAGTAAATAATAAAATAAAGTTTAAAGAAAACCCAAACTTAATCATAAAAATAATCTGTCGAAGAAGCAGCAATAAACGACAATCTCATCATCATCATCACCATTTTTAGCTGCAGGTCTGAAAAAATTCGGAGGCCGCACATCCGAATTTTTTCAGACCGGAAGCTACAGACTTGCAGCTAAATCATTCATTGATATAATTGATTTTTTACACGTATATTTCGCATTCAGTTTAGGTGACACTGGCAGTGCACAAATCTGTGAATAAAAGGAATTGACAAACAACAACGTCTTATCGCTCTTTTAGAGAGACCAAAGTAGAATGAGTGCGTTGTTTACAAATAATGTTCTACAGTACTGTTGCAAATTTTGGTATATACATGATTTTGTATCTTTCACGGACATCCATGTTTTGTAAAACTACCGGTATTTAAACCTTACAATGAAGTTCATATCTCCGTTGCTTGTGATCAGCGTAGAGTTAACGATGTGTTTGATAGGAGAATAGATGACTCTTTTGTATTGCCTAAACCACTTTGGAAATGCACGTGAACGAGAAACAAGGGAATAATATAGGGCCCCATTGCGGGGAATTTGTTAAATAAAAACATAAATGTTTTATTATATTATTTTATTGATCAACAACTGAACTTAAACTTAAACTAAGTTTCCATGATAAATCTAATAAAATTTTCATAGGAAATATACACATTTTTATTTAGAATCATAAGTTGTACTATAAAAAATATATATCTCATAATCAAGGGGTCAAGTTGAATAAATTTAATGAGAGTTGTGACACATTAGTGTAAAATCATTAGAAATGTTCAGAATTTGAAAAATAATGTACGTTATCAAATAACTTGTAGATTCTCAAATCAATGTCCTTTTAATTCATAATACATGTACATGCATACGTAGCCAATCCATTTAACAATGCAATGGCCCCAATTATGCCTCAAACAATCAAGCAGTTGTATTCTAGTAAACAAAACGTTTGCATGATTGTTGTCAAGAATCAAGGTACGTACCGACTTTACATAGAGGAATATACTAAACTAAGTATATTCTAGCATTTTAATCATAGATATGCTATAAAAAGCCTTAAACTGAAAGGTTTTACGTTCGTAAATGTTTTTAATTCTTCTTTACTTACTTAATTTTCAGAGAAATTAACCATGTTCCTTTAAAAGACATCGAAACAAAAAAACTTTATCGATAACGTGTCTACATTTCATCCTACAGATTTCCGACTGGGAGAATGTTCTTAGACTTTTAATTAATGTGACAGCAGTTATAATTATAAAAAATGTCGGATAAGTACGAATATTTGAAGAAAGTGATCGACAAACTTCATTACGGTAAATATTACGAGAGTGACTTCAGCTCGACAGACGTTGAAATCGCCATGAGAGAACTAAAAGCCATATGTCAGAGTCTTCCTCTGCTGTCCCCTGATATACAGGTAAGACAACGAAAGAGTTTTCTTTACTTTAAGCACATTGAGAATATGCGTATCATCAAGCAACTTCTATGTGAAAACATATAGGACATGCTACTCGCATGCATATGTATTTATGTTGACAAGCATTTTGTTTGTCGCCAAGCCACTTTTTGATGTTACCTCCCCACTAAGTGAGTACTTTTTATCAGAAATAAGAAACTGACATACCGGTATGTTTTATGTCGACACATAACTAATTTGCATGTCAGCAAAATTAAGTTGCATGCCGACCTGAATAAGATGCACGTATGTAGATGGTGCGTATTTCATGATTTTTTAAAATAAATTCTTAAGGGTCATTCATGTTGCATGTCAATAAAATCTTCATTTGACAAAAAATCCATTTAGTGGCAGAACTATGCCACCATATAAAACATCCCTAACTTACACATGTATATTTCGTAGACAGATATAATGAGATTATTGGAGGCCGCCCAGTCTCGACATTTGAGGGAGGTGTTGAAATACAAGGCTGACGGAGAGGAGAAGTTCCACAATCTTCTGAAAGAGTACAACCACTACCTCCAGCGACAGACCTACCTACCAGATACTCACCGCCACGTATGTATAGCATCTGAACTAGGTTTTTATTTAGTTTATTGTTATTATTTTTAACATTTCTCATAAAGAGTTGTTTTTGTTGAAAATATTTTTTTTATGTTGATTCAAATTTTTGTACTCTTCTATATGAAGGACCAAGTTCAATCTGACGATGTGAAATCAAGTGAAAATAAAACAAGGTAAAAAGATTCTCGAGATTCAAAGTTACTTCTCAGTTGAATAAAGAAATAAATGATACAAAGAAATGTAAAATGAAAAATAATCAGAATTTAAAGTCAAACACAATATACAGTGTAAGTTTCAGTACAGTTGGAGAAGAAATTTGGAGAGACAACGTTACATCACCAATAAATCCAATAGAACTCATTAATCCGGAGAACATAGCCGAGAGTTTTAAAGAACTTTACCACAATGAGTGGACCGCTGCATACAAAGCCTTAAAGAAAACTGGAATGATAGTTATGGAAGAGGAAATAGTAAAAAAACTAAGTACAATGTTGCATGTAAGTTTAATGGAATTCTCATCTTCTTGCTTTTGTTTTGCCATTAATAATAAAGGTTGTAGAAATGTTGACCTCTAAAAAAAACAACACCACTTCACGCACAAACCCTTTAATTTCATAGAATATTGAGAATATACCAAATATTTGATTCCATTTGTATGAAATTAACGCAGCATTGCATAAATGTTTATAGTAAAATCAATCTAATTAAAATTAGATGTTAGATCCGCTCGCTTACTCGCCACGTAAGCGAGCGGATCTAACATCTAATTTTAATTAGATTGTAGAAAGATATAGCTTGAATAAATCATAATTCAATAAATTTCAAAATTAATCTTAGATTATTTAAAAAAGTGTTATGTTTTTATTGTTTTGATTGACAATTCTAATAAGTTTAAAAATGTTATATCTTGTTGCAGTTGGTGCATGAACTATGTCGTGAAGAAGCCAAGAAACATCGATCCAAAATAATGGAGACACTTGTATACCCTCTAGGTGTCTCTGCGACTATAGATGAAGATGGAAATTCTCATTTTCAACAGGTATAAAACTTGTTTTATGCTCATTACCATTCAGATACAATATGGTTTTTCAAATCATGAGCAGAATAAAAAAATTATAAAAACCTTCCAATATGGTTGAAGTACCTCCCGGATGGACAAATATTTTTCCGACTTTCATTAATTTAAAGTCCCATAGCCCAAACATAAATTGGTACTGTATTTAAAAAGCACCATATTCATTGCTCAGCGTTACTGCAAACCAAATTATTCTGAGTTATCTTCATCCATCCATGGATTTCTCGAAGAATTATTTTCACATGCTCAAAAGGAAATCATTTCCTATACAACAATGTATAGTTTACCTAAGTTTTCGATTTGCAACCTACCTATAAAATAAGAAATTTTATCCATGCTAAAGGCACATGTAGATCCAGAGACATGTAGGAAATTGCAGCCAGAAGTACATCGGATGCAGCAAGAAACAGGCGTGTACGCAGTTCCTGCGGTGCAAGAGGTAAAACAAAGATGGCTCATTCTGTCACTTTAGAAACCACATATGTTTTGAATAGATATCACTTAACGGAAGCTGTATAAACTTAAATTCTGATAACTTTTTTTAACAGATCTTCTGGCACAAACATGGAGGAGGGTTTATGGAGACTGGATGGGATAAATCCAAGGAGATCATGACCTATGTGGAGAGTTGTGTTCGATTGTGTTGGTTACTTTCTATCCAGGATCCGCCTATGAAACTTTTGTGGCCTGAGGAAGGCGCAGAAATAAATGAACACGTAAAAGTGTACACAAAGCATGGCAAAAGGATCCATTATACCGTATGGCCAGCGTTGTATTTACACGAAAACGGCGCCTTGCTGTCGAAAGGTGTTGTACAACCATACTGAGCACTCTTTTGTAGCACGTGACAATGAAGACTTAGATTTAAAGTGTTATGAAAGGCTTCATCAAAGTCCAATATTTGTAATGCTTATCCATTGGATTTTATCTCGATTCTTGATCATATTTAGTCGTTTTTATGACCGTTGTGTGAACAAAATTTGTTTAGACGAAGATCATATACATGTAATAAAAGATGACCAATGTTTTTCTAGTGTATCAGATAACGCTTTTTTAGTTATGGTTTTATTTCTAAAATATTTGTAACTAAATCAATTTCTAAAATACTGCGCCGTGTATAGCAAAGTCAACATTTAGCACATTTCAAATATTATACCCCCTCCAAACGAACTCTTCGGGGAGGGTACAATGTATATAAGAATCACCTAGTCCGTCTGTCTGTGCAATCGTTCCCGGTCCATATCTTTCTTATGGAGGAACATAGAATATATTACTTCAAAGATTGCTTATGACCTGAGGGTGTATCATAAGGTCATTTGGGCAAGTTCAGGGTCACAAAAAATGCATAATTCCTGTTTAAGTCATATCTTGTATGGAAAATGATAAGAAGTTGACAAAGATTGCCTGTGGCCTAAAGATATGTCCTGGTGATGAGCTATGGTCATTTGTGCAAGTTCAAGGTCACTGTGGTGGAAATGGTGCAATATAGGAAAAATTTGTATTTTCTTAGCGGGGGTATCATTTGTTAGCTTGCTCACAGTACCTCTAGTTGTAGCTGATATATATATATTTTTTTTAATCTACATTTTTGACTAATATTCTATTGCATTTGTACGCTCCGAGTTTGTTACAATTTACCTTTTAAATAATCCGACATGAGAACTTCGACGATTGTGATTGGCTATTTATTGTATTACAACAGCAAATTAAAAGATATCATGTCCTTTGTTTGTAACCAAAACAAATTTTAACTCTTCTCTGACTAAATACATAAAATTTTGATATAATATAGAGCATATTTCCAAAATAAATACCTTAAAACTCCTTAGTGTAGCAAATAACTTTTAAAAAACTAGCATGGCATGAGTCCATATTACACAAGTCTATTTTTGACAGATGTGATACGATCAGGGTTATCAAAGAAAAAAAACCCTGGGTCCCATTTACAGCTTGGGCCAACTTAACGTCTGCACAGATCGTTCTGAAAATGTGAATTCTGTATAAGTATTTAAAAACGAGCAGCAACACCCTCTAAAGGTAGTTATGTATTCGTGTATTTAATTTCCTGCAATTTTCAATGACAAACTTGTTTCCTTCAAGGCACTGCTAGTGAAATTAATGTGCTAGCACCTCGTTTAAAGCACATTTATATTCTTTGTTATTATGTAGGAAATCAATTTCCCTGTGATTTATCAAGAAATTCATTTAACCCTCTTGTTTCATTATTGCATAGTTACCAAGAGGCATACAATCTCGAAAAACACTGTCCATGCAAGGACAGGGAACGCTTTCGTAGTGTATCCGAGGTTTTACTCCAGGTCATTGCAGGCAAACAAAGGCCTCATACAAATATTTATAGAGATCTTATCAACCAACCATGCTCAGCTCTTCTAATTATTGACGTCCACCGGATTCCCTTTTTCTTTTGGTCTATTTAAACCACAAGAAGATCATATTTTGGTTGGAAATCCGAAGAGATATATTCTGTGACCCCCCGAGAGGAGCGATCTGTTGAACTGTTACTATTTAAATGATTTCTGCTCCTAAATAGTCTGTCACGCCACGGTAAGTCTTAAGCAATGGGGAATAGATAGTTCATCTGATTTAACCTATTTGGATGTGTCTTTGTGTATTGATTTTATTCAAATGATCAACAGAATTCAAGGATTACTTTTTATCCAGTTATTGGTAAGTCATTTTTCATTACATCTAGTCAGTCTAAGGAACCTCTATGTATGCGTCATGAATTTTAATTCGTTTTTATTTAGGAATTTTTATTTCTAAAGGCCCAAACATATATGTTAAGAAGGTGATATATTTGATAAATCATGCTGAATTTTCAAACATACATTTTACTATCCAATTTTTAAGGTCTGGACGTTATCTAGAACAAATTCTCACGAATCTTTATGCTTGCCAAAATTATAGATAAAGAGGTAATGTTTTTAGCAAAGTAAATATTTCTCTTATTGATTCAAAAAAAATTCTTTCAAAGGTAACACTATATTAAAACTCAAAACCGTTCTAATCGTCTTACATAAGAGAGTATTTAGTTAGAGCTTTAGTCTTCGATCAATGTCAAAGAATCAATGACTGGCCAGGACTGTTTTAATTAGTTTTTTCCTCTCTGTTCGCAGTCCTATAGGTAACATTTGAGAGATGCATAAAACCGTTACTTCTACGACAAAGCGGGCACCGGATCTGAACTTGCCCGCCTTGAAGACTCACGCCCGAAGCAACATTCAAAAGACTCTCCAAGAAATTGAAGGATATGTTTCAAAAGAAGAACTAGAGGCGGCCAAACTGGAATACGTGGGGTTGGTGCAAGCTGAGCAGCTTCTTAAAGAACGGTATCCACAACTGGTGAGTCCATTTACATGGATATAGTTTTGGATTGTAAGTTTAGATTGTGAAGATTAAATGCATAAACAATGGTGAAATGATCAATTTTGATTCAGTCGCATGTTTCTATATCATTATTATATTATTGGTATGCTTCTGTATGCACATTGGGCAAATGACGAATCTAGATTGTATTTATAATTCACTGCTACAAAACAGCTCAGTCGGTTTTTAACACCCACTGAGAACCACAATTGACTTTCCATTTTTTAAATTACATATATATGGACCCGTCAAAGTGAAAACTTTAAAAACTTAAACACCAATTCCCTTACAAAACATTTATGGCAAGGCCTGAAAATGAATTAAAACTTGCGTGAGAAGTCCTTTTCTCGTTGTTTTCCTTTATACCAAATGAAAATGTTTACTCGAGATGTATAATGAACTTTAAATCAATTCTACTTTATTTTAGATTTAAACTATGCTGCTTTTAACCACTTATAGAATTTGATATTTAAACACCATCTAGAACGACCAGTGCATTTATGATCGGAAAATTCTGTTTACAGAAAACTCTAATGTTTCAAATTTGAATATCTTGTTTGAATTCGAATTCAAGTTCTTTCGATTTTCAGATAATAAAGTTTGCTTTATATTGTAAAACCATACATGAAACATTTCTATTGCAATCACTTTATTTCTGGAGTGAAAATATATATATAAATATAAACTTTGTAAACAATATGTCTTTTGTGATTTGTTAGATAGTAACATGTATTTGGTTTCTTGGGGATTTGTAAAACTTGCATGTCATTGGCCAAATTAGGTTTCCAAAAAGTCTACCGTATAAAAACACTTCAATGTGTTCATGTTCTCAAACGTTTGCAAACGATAAACTCGATTAAATATTCAAAAAAGATTTGAATAACAAAAACCTTTCATACAGCAGAAAATTACCTGCGTTTGGATTGCAATACTTTATTTTTTGTGCGTGCTTTTCAAATTGCACTTTAAAGCTTTCATTACACTACTGATAAAATCACACTGTGAACCCTCAAAATAACTTTCTCTGTTTTGTTGTTGTTTTAGTATCAGGACGTTCTAATATCTGGAATTGTGGAAACGCAGAAAAGCGCCCGCCATGGCCCGGAAACCGGTGCAAAAAGCCGACTGAAGGAAGTATTGATGGTGGCATGCCGGGAGCCGAGCATCAATAAATACACTTCCGGTACATCTCTGTACGAATATAATTCACTGAAACGCTCTGAGAAAATGCTGATGGGTATGCAGAATAAGGCGGTTAGTATAGCTTTTACATCAGCTTAGTTCGTCCTTATTCATTGGATAGCTGATTATGATTTAAGAAAAAAATTCTCATTTTGACTCACAGTATATTGAATGAATCAGTATTATACATAGAGTGTTTAATATATCGATAGCCTTCAATATAATAAAAGTTTACCATTTAATTAAAGAATGGCGATGAGTTTGGACTATTTTTTTTAATTATTGACGTATTGTTACAAAATCTTTACACACAATATTTAAAAAAATATTTAAAGAAATTTTCTTAATTTTTAACATATATTCGGAATACAGAACTTACTTACATCGAAACAATTTGAATGCCGATATCTGCTCCATTTTACCAGGAATTACCACAGAGATATCAGCCCAAGAGGATGACCATCATGGAGGTATCCCCTCGCGGTAGGCACGGTAAGAAGACGTCCCGGGGGGACTCCACCCAGAGGTCGGTAACCGGGTCCACCATCAGCGAGTTTGAAGACGTACTGAGGACGGTGGAATTCCAGCAGTCCAAGATAGACCAGCTCACAAAACGGTATTGTTTCAGTCCATTTGGTTTATATTCTACCCAACATTTTGAATCAGAGAAAAAACCCATTGCATGTGATTAGGATGGAAGTTAAGATGTTCTGAATTGCAGCATTCAGAATGTAGATGCACTGTTATGTTGTATATCTTAGGATGTTAACTTTGTGTTACAAAAATATAAATTGAATTTGAACCAGTCTGATTAAAATCAAACTTTACAAGCTCATTTTATTTTCATTGTCGCGACAATCAAAATGAAAAGAACATGTAAGTTTGATTTTAATCAGAGTGAATTTGCACTTTGCAGAGTTAGCCATGACAATGTATCATTTCCTTGATGTTTTTAGACTCGGTGGCGGACCAGAAGAAGATGACACAACGCTTAGTAGGGCACTTAAAATCACCAAGCGATTCAAAGATTTCCGGGACAAGGAGTACGCAGGCGCGTACCATGAGATGAGCTTGTGGAACCAAGGCAAAGACACCGAAATTATGTATAACCTCATGCGGATAATACGGGTAAATCACAGGTCCACATCATATCTAGTACATATAAAACATTCACTTTTATACCCCAGTGAGATTTATATTAAACAATAAAGCAATATATTAAATGTGAATATCATTGAATGTAGGTCACTAAACTGACACTTGCTCGCAGCTTATAGGATTGGACAATTTCAGAATGATTTATTTAACATATTGAATTCATACTCTGAATTGTAAGATTTAGATCCAATATTCTATAAGAGATGTACTTGACTTTTAGTACGCCTATTCTTACTGCCAGACGGCTGCATACGGGCAACTCCTAGACTTAACCACAACATCAGCAGTGCCACTGCTGCAGCCCATTAAACTTCCGTATCTGGTAAAACATAAATACATTCTTAATCTTTGTCTTCATGCGCATAATTTACGCATCACTGTATTTTCCATTTCTGTTTAAGTTTGAACATCTTTTATGTACAGTATAAAACTTAGTGTTTTGAGAATGAAAAATTGCCACAGTAACTGTGACGACTTATTCCTGGTCAATCAACTATGAGAACAACTAAAATTACAGGAAAATTCGCCAACACGAGAGCAACGGTTAATGCTGTCATCAAAGGGAATGAAATATGTCAAGGGATTGCGGCAAGAAGTGGCTACCATGTCTGTACCTCAACTTTGCAAGGTGGATAACTCGTTAAATCTTAATTATAAAAATGCCATAGTTGTCTCTCCTCATCTAGGACTCAATTGTGACCGTTGTTTTTCTCCTTGTAGAAATTTAAAGAAACTACAATAGAGAGAGATTTCCGATGGGATCACACAAAGCTCCCCGTTGTTCTTGGTGACTACATCGACAAATGTATAGAGATTTTGTGGTTAATGTGTGTACAGGACCCACCAATGGCGCTTACTTGGCCCTCAGAGGGAGACAGAGTTGATTCGGATAAATACGAGTTTTACTCTGAAAGTGGAAAATACGTGTCCATGTGCGTTTGGCCTGCCGTTCTGTTGCAAGACCGAGGAAAGGTTTTATGTAAAGGGTCCATTATTGCAGCGAAAAGATGAAATATCTATAGATAATCAATATACTAGTGATGTATGATACATGAATGGTTATAATTGATTATTGTAGACTCACACATGTACGCACAGAAATCTCTTATCCGGTTCTGCATCTATGACATAGAATGTGATATCATACTGTATACTAGATCCTCCCCTAAATTGCAAGAGCATAAATTGTAAGCTAGGTGGTGTGTATTTTCATCATTTGTTATGATTGTTGGTCATTTCGTTATTTTCTTTAACAAAAACCTATTTTAATGAAATAGTGTATTTGTTTGTTTGTTTGTTTGTTTCAACAATCGTGTTATATTCAGTGTTCTTGTTGCTAGGAAAATCGATATTGCATCAGCAAAGTTCGACAACTCTATCTTATAATGTCTGAACCTCTTTTGATAGCCAAATTCATTAAAGATATTTTAGAAATTGCGTATACATGTACCTAATATAACATAGTAATAATATGATCATTGTTTCGACTGTGCAATGTTTACTTTAGTATCACATTATAGGAATAAAATCAACAGCTACAGAAATTTCAACTGTATATGATCAATTTACCCATTATAGTTTTATTTTTATCTTATTTGGGTATACATTCAAAAGCAATTGAATTAATTGAATTTTCTTCATAGATAAAAATAAATTGAAAAAAAATGAAACGTAATATGTCATGCGAATTGATCATACATTTTTCACGCAATCCATTGAGACGTTAACAGAATACATGCATTGATACAGTGGACAAATATAAAAAAGATCCTAGCCAATAAAATAGTGCGTTACACACACAAATAAAATTAAGTTCTATACTGTTGATACTGTTGATATGTACCGGTATATAACAATATATATATATATATATATATATATATATATATATATATATATATATATTGATATATCATGTCTAAAGACATGATTATCTTCTCATTTGTCTGCGTGTGACTCTAAATTAGAACTAAACATACGTACTGTTCTGTACCTAATACTCTTCCAATTATCAATCAGGTTTCATATGACGGTTACAACACACTAGTGACTCGTCTCGTACGATTTTGATTTCTGCAACGCACATCGGTAATTTACTGGTGTGCAAAAAGTAAATAAAGTGTGAAATTATAATCAAATGGATCGTTAAAATTCATCTACTTAATATGATATTCTTAGACAATTTGTGAAAATGACGGATACATGTTTCGGTAAAAAACTGTTCATTTAAATTCGGATTTTGATTCAAGACTAGACTAAGTACAGGTCTAAATTGATGTAAATTCGAAAGGGGGGTAGGGTGTTATTAGCTGGTGTTGGATCAAATTTAATTTTTATTTTTCACATCTGCTTTTTATCTGTACACAAATATTGAACTGTGTACAAGTCTTTATGGTGCTAATCTCCAATGGATCAAGGCAATCAGGTCCATTTAAATGCACAGCGTGGAATCACAGACAAAAATTCCTAATCAAGCCACGGCATATATCAATTAAATCAATGATCAGAAACAATGTTACCATACCTGGAAGGATTCCGTCGACAGGTAACTTAATACCCGTCTGCTTTGTATAGACAGGAACATAAGACCATTGCAGGTTAGGTCGGGATTTCAGGCGAATAAGGTAAGATTTGACCTCTTGACGCTCTACTATTTGTTTGCAAACAATATAAAAGTTCTATACGAAAACAAAATAATGATTTATGAAATACGAAAAGCAATAGCAAATATGTTTACATATGTTCTGTACACAACTGTTATCTAATCCTCCATTGTACAGAAGACAAAAGTTTACTGTAAAGAGTGGATACAAAATGCAATGATGTGAAAGATGTCCAAACACGAAAGGGCCCTACAAGAGGTTGTGGGAATTGTGGCTCACAAGAAATATCACCTGTTGAACAGGGAAAAGATTCAGAAAGCTAGAACCGAGCTCAACTATCTCCTGAAAGGTGTAGTGGGAGCAGGAGCCGATAATGTAAGTCTCTCTCTCTCTCTCTCTCTCTCTCTCTCTCTCTCTCTCTCGTAAGAAGAATTATTTAGATTTTAGGTTCCAACAGAGATTGGTCTTGTTTCTGTAAGTAAACAAACCTTTAGGTGTCCGGTGGCCAATGCCACTGCATTGTCTGAATAGAAATTTGCTGTACTTTTAAACATGCTAATCTTTGATGGTTTAAATCTCCAAAGGCTAATTGAAATTACAACAGACATCAATATTTGAATATATAAACAGATGCTTTGAATTACAAAATATACGTGTTTTGAGGAACACATTTTAAATGAAGTGGATGTGGGGCATTTATTCCATAATATAAATATATGGCCGAGTTTGACCGATCCAAGTTCTCGTAAATTGACATTGGTTAAATGTGATTACGACGAGATATAAACTTCCCCATGTTCCTGTAGGTGGAGTCGCTGAGAGCTGCCCTGGACGCGGCAGAGAAGAAGGACTGGGACAAGCTGGACCGGGTGTTAGTGGACGCCCAGATCGACTACACTACTCTGATGAGGGCGCTGGGCAAGGGCTACAGACAGACTCCCGTAAGTCCAGGCATGGTCTAAAGAATAGGCTTCCCAATTCTAAAGTAATCACAAAATAATTAAGATCGATAGTTGGGAATAACAACTTTTGTAATTTACATCAGAACACGTTAGTATACACAAATAATGGTGAAGTTTAAAGAAATATGGGAAACCCCATGGCTTAATGCTTAAAAACATTGCACATATCTTAAAAGTGGACATTTTACTGGTACCCTAACTGTGAATAATAATTCATATTCATAAGTTTCCGTTTGGTTTACATCTACTTTTAGAGAACCGTTGAAAGTAAGAGGTTCGCTGGAATTCACGATTTACGGGATGTTCCAAGAGATCTAAACAGTCTGTCCAGGGCCTCCAAGATGTTCGTGATTGAGGAACAAGTAGAGGTAGATGACTTACTGGAGGGGATATCTGAGCGGTTTGTGGATGAGGACGAGAAGGAAGAGCAGGAACAGCCAAAGACTGCCCGCCGGACGGATCAGTCCAAACTCATAGAGCAGCAGCAGAAGGAGATAGATGAGCTAAAGACAAGGTAGCCTCCTCTGTAGCTCTACAGGAAAACTCAGCTTGAAATATTTTTATGCCAAAAGCTACAATTTTTTGACCGCCTTCTTAATCCCTAACTTTCCCCTTTCACACGTACATTGTAACTTATATAGATACCTTGTATGTGTGCTAAATAAACATTACCTTCTCCAGTCATACCTATATTTATTGCTGTATCTGTCACATTAGATAAGAGAAACTTAAGATAATATAGATGAATTAGTAAGTAAAAGTAATTTAAAAATGTGAATTAACATTTGACACATATGCATATACACTTTCTAGATATTTCCATGTTAACATTGTTATTTACATATGAATTACGTATTAAATCCAAAATATAATTGATGAAACATTACTACTCAATAAAAGTTTACATACACTTAAAATAGATTGAGTAAAGTGGCAGGAGAAAAGTTGACGGAGAACCACCCAATGACAGTTGACCTTAGCGACACAAACAGACCCACAAACCTGGCTGACCGGTTCTCTGAGCTCTATGATAACGAGTGGACCAAGGCTCTGGACGACCTGAATAAAGTCAAAGGGGAACACGAGGACGGAAATATCAAACTCCTCGCCGACATCCTAGAGGTACAGTCCAAACCGTGTGAAGCCTGGGTCAATCACCAACCACCCACTAAGACATAATTTACTCTATTTACGAACTAGGGTACAAATTAATGAAACTGATAAATAAACAAAAGCAATTAAATGACAAGCAAAGTTAATTTCATACATTTGTAGAATAGAAACAAGCACATGCATTTACACGCGTCTCTACATATTAGTTGAATAAAAATACATTTAATATTGTTTTAATCGAGGTGAAGGAAAACATTTCTTGGCATCTGGGTATAAAAATATTTGTTTCCAGACTGATAACCAGACAAAATTACAGAAGCGAAGTTTTACTGTTTTTTTTTTTATTTCATAAAAAGTATTCTGTTTATGTATATATTTTATACACACACCAATCATTTTGTATATTAAACCCATCGAATGTTCCAAAATGTTTCGAGACATTTTAGTTTAAAACTAAACCCTCAGTTGATGTATACATTTGACTGATGTGATGACTTGAATTGTTAGAGACTTTCTCCATTCACAGGCGACTTTCCAGTGTTGTACACAGTAATTAGAGAGTTGATCCGTTTGTATGCAACGTTCCCGTACTGTAATAAAAGATTTGTTACGTTTACAAGAAAGTTTCCAGTACTGTACATTGTTATTTAAAAAAAAAAACTTACTCTTCTAACAGACGACTTTTTAGTACTGTAGTTTAAAGACTTTCTCCCTTTACATGCGTCTTTCTGGTACTTTTATATAAATAGTGCCTGTTAGGGAGGGTAACCGTTGAAATTGACACCCTGAGAAAACCATTGTCAACCGACGCGAAGGTGTCAATTTCAACGGTTACCCTCCCAAACAGGCACTATTTATTTCATTAAACTGAATGTCTTAATTTTAAAGAAAAATTTACTGCTTTTATTTTTATTATTTATTTGCATTATTTCAAACGCATAACTGACTTCTTTAGGAATGACGTGAATTCTTCGGCGAACAGTACGCGCATAATTTACGCGCATGTAACAATATACAAATGTTGACTGGGGTTGAGGGCAACATTGATTATATTGAGCCCCCGAGGGACGAAATATTCAATCGATCCAAGGGGGGCTCATATAATCAATGTTGCCCGAAAAGTGTTTTGCTAACGCTGAGGGTAAAATAAATGATTATACAATGCGTCTAAACCAATCAGATTTCAGTATTTAACATGAAAGTATAATAAAACTAAAGATATTTCTCTTAAAGGCGGCTTCCAGTACTATTATAAAGACTTTTGTCCATTTACATACGACCTTCCAGTACTGTAATTAAAGGCTTGCTTCTTTTACAGGCGACTTTTCAGTACTGTAAGAAACTGTCAATGGACCAGTTCCAAGATTTGTGGGAGAAGGCACTATTCCCGATGAAAACAGTACCAGAGTGGGTGTGTATCTAAATTATTTTGATAAAATATATAAAAGGTATAAAAAAAAAATCAAAATCTTTAACGCAGTCCTGTCTGTTCCTTGACAACCCTTGAATTAAAAAATCCAGAGGGGAAAAATTTAATATCACAACATAAGGTAAATAATCTAAACAATAAGATTTATTTCACCGCGAGTTATATTGTAATCGTGTGATAAGAGACACCATTTAATCAGATATTAAAAATGTCACTCTAAGTTACGTAACTACATCTACGTTGTCCACTTGTCTGGTTTAAGCTTCATGTGTCGAAAGCGTTGCAGAAGGAAGCCTCGAAGGGGTTGAAAGCTTTTAGAAAAGATCATGGAGTGTTAAGCGTTCCTTCAATACAAATGGTGAGAATTAATGAAATCAAAATGTCTAAAGGCACATTTCCTTATCGCAAACCTTACATAATGTTTGACTCCGCATGCATTGTTTTGTGTGTTATTTAAGTTAATAATATTACCAACCACCATTAACTATTTTATCAATAAATAATTATCATACATGTATATCTATACGTTTTACATGTACGTTTTCTCTTGATTAATGTCGTCATCTTTTTTCCAGATATTCACAAGGAAACATCTGGCTATAATGATTGACCGAGATTTGCACTCTGACAATTTGATAAAATATGCTAATAAATGCATTGAGCTATGTTGGCTCTTCAATATTCAGGATCCGCCCCTTTGCTTGTTGTGGGCCCGTGAGGGACAAAGGGTGTCCGAGCATTTAAGACTTTACACTGTTCAAGGAAAAACGGTCTCGTTCAACGTGTGGCCGTCATTGCTACTACATGAGGGCGGCCCGTTGTTAAAGAGAGGCGTCGTTCAACCATATAGCAATTAACTAATGTGGAGCCACTACACATTCATAGAATCTGCCATGACTACCATATTTCATAATCCTGTCAAAAGTGATCATATTGTTATCTATAAATATGATATGTAATAATCACTGTGATACAATGAACTTGTATATTATGTATGTATGTATGTATGTATGTATGTATGTATGTATATGCTTGCAAATGTGTTTTTCAATTAATGATTATAATGGGACATGCAACATGTAAAACGACGCATGTAATAAAAATAGGTACTATATATACATATATTGGTATTTTTATTTTAAAATAAAGATTCAAATACATTTATCCCGTGGTGTCTGTGTATCCATTCAATGTCTGAATGTTTTCGCTCTTTCCGGCAGAGTATTCAAGTCAAATGTTATCTTTGTAAAACACAATCACTACCCCGTTATGCGGAGGTGGTACAGATTAAAGTATGCACACCGCTGATAATATACTTCTTTTTAAAATTGTGACATTTTACATGATGTTGGAACTTAAAGGGTGAACAGATAAAAACGGCGTCGTCCAACTATGAATGACATGGATATGACAGGAAGTAATATACCCTGAAATACCAGAATTGGTTGTAAAACGCAAGTCATGTCAAAGAGAGTCTTTAAAAAGAGGGAAGTTAATTGCCGTTAAGTGGGCGCGGTCAAGTAGTGACCGAACACCTTTTGCCAGAGACAAAAAGACAACTGAAGTTTGCAAGGTAAGTATTCTTTTTCCTTTCTTATGCAATGGGCAAGACAGTTGCTTACAAAACGCCGTAATAGATTATGCAAAGGGACTGTGTGTGAATATATTATAGATCTATATGTACGATAGGGAAAAGTCGTAAGAATTAATGAAGACGCATCACATAACTTATAATAAGATATTAATATGTGCCCATGAATGCTTTAGTCGATCGTCAAGCTATTTTCGCCACGGAAACAATGTAGCGCTAATTACTTCACGTGACGATCCGACAATTAGTACAATAGGAGCTAGCCAAGGTAAAAACTGAATTTCTGGTTAAGATGTTTGATATGAATCTACAGGCTTGAAGCGATATTTTCACCTGTCAATGCTAGTTATAAGTAAAACACATCTTTATCAATAGGTCAGCGATCTTCAACGTGGACGCCAGTTACAGGTGTAAAAATCAGTATACCTGTCAGGCGAGAACAGAAAGGGTTTTGAATTTATTACGATTTACAACCTGCTGGATTTACATTTGTGAGTGCAAATAGACGTTGTGTATAAACGTCCTTTAGTTTGTGTAATGGTCTTTGTAGAGACGACCTGGTACGGTTGTAAAAGGACAGAAGTATATACACAGAGGACTATACGAGGACAGACGACAGACGATGATAAGACGTCAGCAGACGACATATGATAAAGGTAAGGGTTAATCTTAAAATATTGTCTATGACTGTCTCATTGGTGGTGATCATCTAGCAATTCAATATGACAGTTTCACTAATTGGAATTTTATGCATATATATATATATATATATATATGTCCTTTTAGATACAGTAATACGCCTGCAGACGTCTTTCTCGGTCATATGGAAGGTCGTCTTCTTTTGAATGTTATGCAACAGAAAAATCCCAACTGTGCCAAATGAATTAAATCCCTATCAAGTTACGTTGAAAAATTGGAGAATTATTATTTTGGATAGCTCTTCCATATCAATGCCATTACCTTTAACTAACATAAGGTTTGTTCTTGTAGCGATTTCTGCTCAGAAATTAATAAAGAAAAAGAAAAAGAAAAGAAAAAAGAAATAAAAAGAGAATAATACATATACACTGCATGTATCATTCTAATTTGTCGTTCCACTTATCATGTACAATCTTCCAGGCTATCGTGTAAAAAATCAAGACGCATATTTATTCACGCGTCTAACCATATATATATATATATATATATATATATATATATATATATATATATATATATATATATATATATATATATAATATCAACTTGCTTTTGATGGTAATGTAAAAAATGAGTATTCTTATCAGGGACTTGCATACAATAGTTTATCGATCCCCTTAAACAGGTAGAGTTTCATCAATTGTATAAGTAAATGCTAGACTCATTGTATCTCGTACAAAATAGCGAGAAGAATCTTCTGGGAACATATACATCTGTATTTGCTATTAACAGTACATGTACAGGTATATTCAATTTCAGATTAAATAGTGACAGGGAAAAGAGGTGAAAGATTTAATGGAGGGGCGTTCTGCTATCTCGGATCTAAGTGATCCAATCAGACCTCAAAAAGTGTCGGAGATGTTCAACGAATTGTACGGCAACCAGTGGACGGAAGCCTTTGAATGGCTGGTCTCTCAGGCCAAAACGGCAGACGATCGGAGCGACCGAGTCGTCACAAAAAAGCTGCTGGACACTTTGATGGTATACGACATCATGTATTACATGTACAGTGTTGTCCATTATAACTCTCCAGGAGTTCATACAATAGCATAATAGCATTTTCTGTTTTGAAAAAACAAAAATAAACAAACAAACAAAGCAAACGAAACTTACTTTTTTCGAATTTGTAAATCCTGGTAAATAATAATGTCATATTTGAAATAACACATTTAATTTTGTTAACGTTTCAATTTCTATTGTTTTGTTTTCGTCATGTAAAGGATTGTTACAAGTATTGCAGTCAAGAAGCAGAAACACAGAGGAAAAGCATTATGACTGCCTTGACATTGGACTCTGAAAATCAGGTTAATGAATAATCTCTCTCTCTCTCTCTCTCTCTCTCTCTCTCTCTCTCTCTCTCTCTCTCTCTCTCTCTCCGATTAGAACGTCATAACGTAGATAATCTGGTTAATTTCAGGTCAACCAAGCCACGATGCTGGCGCAAGACACAAGAAGAAAACTTGGTGATTTTATCAAAAGCGTGGCCCCAGAAGTAGTGTCATTCCTAAAGCGTGTAAGTATATCACACATATATAGGTAACAATTAATCATTTATCCCTCCATCGTAAAAAATCCCCAAAAACTCTATAGAGTTCTTACAATAGTCGTTCTGCATTAAACAGTGCATTGGGATTTTTAAACCTTGACATCAATTGAAACACATAATCTTTGTTGTATAGATATGTTATCTATCTACATGTATTGTGACTTGCAGAAATATCCTTTTAAGGAGGTTAATACGGCCTTGAAAAATTACGAGGACCGATGTCTCGAATGTTGTTGGTATGCCTGCATCCAGACTCCTCCCCTCCATCTTTGTACCGATTACGCATTGTTTGATAATGATTGTCACAGAGGGTATCAGACTCCTGGAGATTTGGTCGATTATGTCGTCTGGCCTGCAATATATATAGAACGTAATGGTGCTTTGTTGAGCAAAGCTGTGGTTGAAGGTTGCAATGAAAAGAAAAGTGCTCAAGACGGAAATGCAGTTACATTAGGTACAACATTGTTACCCAAACAAGAGCTTAATAATAACACTTCTGCTGTTCCATCTTTGTCACCAGAGAATGGTGTTGAAAGAAAACATGTGGCTAGAATTCAGATTGGTTCCAACGTTTCGGGGACCGAACCCACAATAACAATATCTAACAACGCTACAAGCTCAAACTCAACATACGGACGACAATTCAGTTTAACAGCAGAAGACTTGGAAAGTAAAAAATCGGAGTTGAGAGGAACAAAAACTTTTGAAGCTAAACCTGAAAGCAGACCAGAAAAGAAAGAATTGGCAAACTTGCTGGACAGAAGTCTGTCTAGCCAAGAACCGATGTTACAAAGGACACCCTCTGCTATCTTAGACGTTTCTGCCGAGGAACTAGAGGATAGAAAATCAACATTGAAAGAAACCAAGACCCCGGATACTAGGCAGCAACCAAAGGAAATCGGTTCATTCAACTTTGGTTAATTATGTTCTGTGGATACTTTATCTGCAAAGTGTTTATGGTTTAATAACATCATTGATGTAAACTGCACATTGAACATGTACCTTGTTATTAACGTGATTGAACATTGTGCATTGTGACATACTGGAACAATTGTACAGGGAGTCGTCCAACGCTACAAACTTTATGATAAAACGTATTTGATGAACGAAAACCCTTATTCATTATTTTTTATACGCAACACGAATTGTATATTTAATTTTGTTGTTATTGATAATAAAAATATATATATATTAACATATTAAAATATATTACATGTAAGTTTTTTTTAGTACACGGCATGTGCACGTGTCACCTTTGTATATTTGATCAATATTCACAGCTTTAATTTAAATAAAAACAGTTTATTAAAATGCAAAAGAAAAAAAAAACATTTCAGAATTAATTGACAACTAAAGAAACAATGATAAAGGTTTGTAAGTTATCTTTTTAGTTTATAAACTTTGCATCATTTTGACTAGTTGAAATTATGTGAGTTTTGCTGAGTGCTGATTATGAAATTCCTTTTAAAGCCTTAATTTAATTAAGGAAGTTGTTTACTCAGGGTTTGAGTTCTCAAATTCGGATTGTTATAAAGTTCAATGTCACGAGTGAAATTTGTTCTAAACACAAAAAGTATTTATGAAATGAATTATAATTGACATTACACTCGATATTTTCATTATATTATAGAATTAGGCACAAACAAAGATGGACTTCGAGCAATACAGAGGAAATTCGGACTAAATTTTTCAGATTTTGTTTTTTGCTGAAATATTTTTGTCAGTGTCATAATATTCAAAATTAAGGATTTATTTGTTAGTCAACATAATTTTTCATATTTTCTGTTGGTTTTTTCTCACTTATTAATTATGATAATCGTATGACACACAAAACAAAAATACTGGAAAATGCAGCTAAAAAGAGGGTCCGTAATAATAGTATGTAGGATTCTTCCGTGATACTGTTTTATTATCATAATATATCACAAGGGTAAAACTAAAGGCGGTGTATAATTATAAACTATATATATATATCTTATTACATATACAAGTACTGAAGTAATTTTTTTCAAAATAGAAATTATAAAAAATAGATCTTTGAGATAAATGAATATTTTGAAAATGTTCACCATCCCTATTGTGACCATAGGGGTTTAGTACAAAGAGAATTCAATTTAGAAATACAAGTGGGCAGTTTTGTAGCTTTATAGTCTGAAATACTTCGGATCTAAAATCCTGAGATTATATTGTCCCTTAATTATAAATATATACTTGCAGGAGTCATTGAATAAAGAATTATATTCAAATGAGTGTAGAGTTATTGAACGAAATATCGATATCAAATGTATTTCAATCTACTTTAATGTCAAAAACAAAACGTAAAGCTGAAAAAAGTGAAGTTTATTAAGTGTTAATATTCTTTAAGAAAAATCAGCCTAGGAAAATACATGTAGAGTTGAAAATTGCTCTATAAAAATGTTATAAAAAGAATAATAAATATTTTCTTCCTAAAAAGAAATATTTTCATTTAGACCCTCAAGTCTAAATTTTTTTCTTCTAAAATCATCGTACAAACATGTACAAGTTAAAACATGTATACATGTACATGTACATTCTCCGTGCATTGCCAATTTATATCGGGCTCGATATACACAAAACTCGACAAATACAGAGAACTGAGAAGTAAATAAAGAATAATTAAACATTTGCCGATTGGTGGATTGCGGAAGGTCTACGACGATGATTTGATTCTCATACAGGTCACTGTACTGTAACATTTGCAACAATGTCCAAGTCAAGAACTGGTAGCAATGCAGTGAGTAAAAGATGAATATTTTATATCAATATAAGAATAACGTTATACATGTATTACTATAAAAATAGTAACTATGCATTGGTTAAATACTTGGAGAAAAAACCCCCAACAACCCTGTGCAAAATTAATTTTGCAATTTACATGTGCATAAGTTCATAGAAGTCCAAGCTCACACTGCTTCACACAAACAATATTTCCAAAGCACAAGACAATGTACATGTAGTACATTATGTAGATTCAGTTGTAATACCTACTTTGTAAAATGCACTTTCAGTTTGAGAATTATGCTGGTAAATAATGGACTGAAATGCCTTTTTACCCTCTCATCACATGTAGTTGCTATTCAAGAAATTAATTCCTAGCATTTAACAATTTTTATAGCTTTAAAAAATCCAATACAAAACAACCTCTTTCGGCTAACATGAAATTATGAACTGCATTGATAATTGCTGGCATATTTATTTGTTTACACTTCATATTTGAAGCTTTCATCAATCTTCCCGTAGGATTATTGGTATAAGTTTTTAACTGTAATATAAAGCTTTTTGCACTATAAAACTTTGCTTGCATTATCATAAAAGCATGTAAGCTGCTATGTTTGAGCTAGCAACTTCTTTAATAAATATAATTTTTTAAAGTTAGTTTTTAAATTGGACTATTGAAATCTAATTAATTATAAGTACGTTTGAACCAAATAAATTTTATTATGATTTTTCATGATATGATCATTTATTCACTAATAACTGAATAAAATAATATTTCCTCATAATTAAGACAAAATGCACTTGGCAGACCAAAAATTAACTTTGAAAATACTGCATTTTTCTTAGTAATAAATTATTTAAAGCATGTCTTATTACAGCCTGATTTTAATCAGATTGGTCATTTTAGTATCATTATTTGTAATCATGATTTTATAGAATTCTCCTTTATTTGTAGAGAAGTTTTTGAAATGATTATTATATATATAATAAAAAAAAACAACTTGAAAATAGTTATTGAAAATTCAAGCTACATATGGTACTACATGTAGTATATTTGTATCTTGTCTAACATTGTACCATTTTAGGTACTGTGCCTTTTTGTCTGAAATTCATATGGAATTCACATGGAGTTAAAAATCTGACTTATTCATATTCAATATTTTTCAGGGAGCCTGCAGGGAAATGGAAGAAAAATGTCCAACTTTGGAAGAAAGATTTGAAAAATGTAAAACTGAAAATGAAAAGTTAAAAAATGATAAACAGAATTTGTTATCAAGGTAGGAGTGAATTTTTTGGTAGAATTTGTTATATAATTTTATAATTAATTTATATAAGTTGCTTTTTTAAATAGTACATGATATGTTATCAAAACATTAAAAAAAATTTGTTTTCATTTGATGTAATCTATGATCAAAGGATTCACTTTTTAATACATTTTAGATTATGTCACTTTATTAATACATGTATATTTTAGATTAAGTCAACTTGCTGGGGTCCAAATGACAGAGAATAACCCTAATGTAACAGATCTGAGTGACATTAATCGTCCCATCAACCTTGGCGAAGATTTCTCTGAGATATATGACAATGAATATACAGATGTTCTTGTGTATTTAAAAAAAACATCTGTTGATGTTAAAAACATTCAGGATGAGTTGCTAGAAACAGCACAGGTAAACTTTAGTTGAAATGATTTGTAGCTTATTCCATGAATCTGATCAACCCAGCAACTCACTGTTAGTACATTTTTGAATATTTTGATTTTAACCTTAACTATTACTTATTTTTTATTTTGTTCTTCTTTAGATTTGCCACAAGTTCTGTGAAGAATTTGAAAAGAAGCAGTTTAAAGAGATACTGAGAGTCTTTCACTTACCAGTGAGATATTTTTTTCTTTCATTTATAATGGATCTACCTTAATATACTTCATGTGCATGTATTAACAGTATTTATATTTTCAGGATGAAAACATCACTGATCGACAGTCACTACCTAAAGGTGTTATCAAACATGTAAAAGATTTAAGGACTTCACTTTTGCATAAAACAGAGGTCGACCTTGAAAAGGTGAGAAATAAATTACACGGGAAACTTACTACACATTTTATAATACAAAAACAACTTGATTTTATGAATAGGGTTTTGGTCAGCTAGTCTGCCATTACATGTATATATGCAAGTTCAGTTATGGTTTTAAAATTGTGTGTGTATTAATCCATGACATTGGTGATGAAAGGCTAAATAGTACTTAATGACAGACAAAAAAGTAATGTTATTGTAATTGGGAAAAATAACAATCTGTTCATTACACTATGTTTACATTTTCATTTTTAAGGAATGTATGTTCGTTCGCCCTAAAATGCGTTCGCCCTTGACGCCGTTCGCCCTAGTTTCTGTTCGCCCTAGGTCCGTTTGCCCTTGATTCCGTTCGCCCAAGGTCCGTTCGCCTTATTTTAATACAGGATTAATGTAAATGTACATTTTCATATTTGTGTAATTAAATATCTCTTCATAATTTTTAAAATGATCATTTTAAAAATTATGAACAGATATAATTACCGGTGTTGTATAGCAGCTTTTCCCCCATAGTAGCTTTTCCCCCCGGAAAACCTACTATATAGTAGCCTTTCCCCCAGGGGGAAAAAGCTACTATATAGTAGCTTTTCCCCCATAGTAGGGTTTCTCCCTCACGTTTTTGGTTCATATTTTATAAAAAATATTTATGGAAACCCAGTAAGGATTAAAATCAATGTTTCTACACTCCCAGGTTGCATATATCTGCATTCATATGTAAAGGTTAAGTTTCGTTTTGCCAATATATTATTTTTTATAGACAATGCTGAAAATTAAACGTGTGTAATGGAATTTTACAGAGAACTTAATTTAGGTAATTAATTGAAAAAAAGTACTTGGTTTTACAAGAAATACACTTATATGCATAATTATGTGTTCTGAATTTGTAAGTGAAAAATGTTTTGAGAATTTTTTAATAAATCTATCAGTCCGTCTGTCTGTTTGTGCAAATTTTATCCAGGCTAAACCTCTGTTTTAGAGAAATTTTGTTTCCGATGTTTCAGAACCCGATGTTTAAAATCCTATTATAATGAATATAGTGCATATTCTTTAGGGTCCCATATCTCATAAACTAGAGATGACCACATCACCATATTTTTACGATCATTTAAAAGTAAAAACATCATTTAAAAATACACACTCATTCATATATTTCTTTATCAAAATGGTTGAAAATTACGTTTAATTCTGCTTTTCTTTTTAAATTTACGAACAAAAATTTTAAAAAAGGTACGCGGGTAAATTATTCTGCAAAACATTTAATCAATTCATAAGATGACTAATGATATACTAAATAACTAGATAAATAAATCAATAAAATTTTATTCATAAAAGTAGCAACCGAAAAACAAAAATAAATAACCAACAGTAGCGCACTTGATATACGACTTTATTTTACTTGCCAATTGATTAGAAGATCAAGCTTATATTTCAAAAAAATAAGTCAGCTCATCACAAAAAATGTGTTAGTTTTTATTTCTAATTACCCTTGTTTCATTGTTCGAAGATATAATATGGTACACAAGTAAATCTGTATTGCAAAAATATGAAATAAATAGTATGGTGAGATTTTTAGGTAAGTGAATCGTATATCTTGTTTTATATGACATCGTTTTCAAAATTGTATATTTATAAATCACGTTGCAAAATAAAAAGCGGAAAAATTAGCACGCAGTGAATGATAATATATACATGGTTAGTTCAAGCTCCATTTCACATTTTCCAAAGTAACCAGCAAAGATACTGACTTTGTTCTGGTTGTGAAGCCATTTCATTTTTTAAGAAAATGTTTACATCATAAAACCTCGCTTTTCGTAAAAAATGTGCTTAAAAACATGAATATGAATATGCGTGACTTTAAAACAAAATTGTAAATACTAACTTTACACACGCCTTTAATACATAATAAATTATAATACCCCTTACCCATGATTTAGAACCCCATCAATCGAAGTAAAACATTTCAGTTCCTTATTATATCATTACACCCTGTCTCTCGTTTGATATTTAGATGTAGAAATATATGATTATATTTAAGATCGTCAATTCTAACGGTATTAAATTAAAATTAATAGCCTTTTGGACGAAGGGAGTAATACATTTCCACTTCTTATTCCCTTCCTCTACAAAATTAAGTCAAGATTAGTCAGTTAGTTTCCTGGGAGGAGCTTATACATAGATGATAATACATGGGAAAATTAAAGTTCCAAACCGGCGTATTTTCACTCAAATGTATTCTGACGTGTTCTGTGAAAAATGTCAATGTCATAACGTCGAAGTCAAAACTGTAGATAAGCATCGATTAGATAAAAAAGATTCGAGGTATTCCGAAATCCGCGTAAAAGGTGTTCCAAAAAGGTATAACAAAAGGTGAAATAAATGGTGATGACACAGGGATGTTATGAAGGCCGTGCCTTTTTTCATATCAAGGGTGAAAAAACCTTGTATTTTATTCTATGTATTAATAAATGCCATAATTATCCTTTATTATGAGAAATTAATATAATATCAGTTATTGCAAATTATTGCCACGAATGGTCCGCCATAAACCTGACCGGAATGTAAAAAAGGGGGAAAATCTACTATATAGTAGGTTTTCCGTGGGGGTAATCTGGCTATAAAAAGGGGGAAAACCCACTATATAGTCAGCTTTCCGTGGGGGAAAAACTGCTATATAGCCATTTTTCCGGGGGGAAAAACTGCTATATAGCCATTTTTCCGGGGGGAAAGATGGCTAGAGGGAAAAGGCACTATATAACACCGGTACACAAAACAACACTACCTTCCACAGTACCTTCACAAAATAATAACCAATTGACTGACCTGATAACGATACAATGACTTATTGCCACGGTGAATTAATTATTTAATTATAGTTGACCGTAGTTTGATATAGTTTCATGTTCCATCTACGTATATCTCTTTAGAGATCAAAGGATTTTGTTGTGATCGGGTATAATTATATTAAATTCTTCAGAGATAAAACAGCTCATCCGCTGCTCACCTTCTATATACACCAATTAATGTCTCAATTTCTTTAATTGTTTAAAACACCACACGAATCAATAAAAAAAAAAAAATGCAAGACAGTTATCTATAATATACGGCATTAAAATCTAACAATTGGACCAATTACGTCTTTTTGAAGAAATGAATTCATAATATGTACGAACAATTTATAATAGAAAAAATATTTTATCATTCAAAAAGTTAACATTAAATGAAATAAAGATAATTGAAGCGAACAAGGTTTAGAGCGAACGATAATTAGGGTGAACGACAATTAGAGTGAACGGACTCGAGCGAACAGGTAGATAGGGCGAACGAACCCGATACCATTTTTAAGATACACTGTATATGTATTGACAGTTCAGTCATTAATGAAGTTTCACAAACACATGTAATGTAGTACATGTACTAGTTTATTATTGGTATTACATGTATAAAAATTTCATATAATTTATTACAATCACTATATGTTCTCTTTAAACAAAATTATGTTTTGCATTTAGGAATTTTTCCTGAATTTGAAAACACAGATTTCCCTACTGACTTGTGATGATGACTGTGTGAAGAAATACACAAGCAAGTGCCTGTCCTTCTTTTGGAGGGCATGTATCCAAACACCACCACTGTACTTCGATTTCAGTGTAAAACCAGGCACACCTTTTGATAATGCAGTACACAGGAAATGCACTGTGAATGGACCAATGGTAACTTACACTGTGTGGCCTGTGGCTTATCTGCATGAAAAGGGCCCCCTCCTTGTGAAAGGCGTTGTGCAGTGTGAAAAGCAGGAACAGACACCAGTTGAGGGTGTAAAGGTGAAAGAATCTAAAGATGGGGTGAATTTACATGTAGGGCAGACATCTTCACCTGGTAGAGCTATTCAGGTGATCAATGTTAATAGTCGAGGCACAGAGCCAACAAAATAAAATACTGAAGAGAATAGTCTAGCATCAAATCCTGAATCTACGTCTAGAGAGAAGAGAAGACAACAATCTCGTGATCAGCAGTGATATATTGATTTGTAGCAGATTAAAGAAATGTGGTGTTAATAAAATTTAGGTTAAAATACAACACTTTACCTTCCCATCCAGTGAGCCAAAAACAACATTACTTTGATATGAAAATAGTCAATTAAAGATCAGTATTAAGATTATTTTGTGATATATCTAGCAGTATCAAAATGTCCTGTTGTTTTTTAATGCAGCCATTGTTTTAATTAAACATGTTTTATTGCATGCTAATATTTTCAAATTTTTGATAATCTGAAATGAAATTTTGACTTGCAATTGAATTTCTTTTGATAAAATGCGTACTAGGTGTGACAATTGTAAACAGATGCACTAAATGAGTCTAACTCACAACTACATGTAAGTTGTCTCTAAAAAGTAACAACTTTTAAAAGCCAAGAATGAATCTGTCCTATACTCTGTCCCAAGATATCCTGGATTCACATTTTGCTTAATTACTCGATATTTATAAATACCTCAGGGTTCAAACAATGTTCATTCAAAAGTATGAAAAATTTCCAAGATTTCTCCGTTGAAACGCCCCCTCTAGCTGATCATGTTTCTATACATGGCTTAAAAATGTGATGTCTAGGGGATTTTGTATTGAAGCAGACCCGGATGATAACGTTGAAAAATTGCGCGAGGTATTCCGAGTGACTTCCGAATGGAGAAAAGATGTAAACATTCCCCATTATAAATCTCCGTAAGAAACCTGTTTTCGTTCCTGTGAACTTTTATGAGTGAAAAATGATAATGTGTTAATGAAGATATCTTGGAAATTTTCCCTTTCATCTATTTTAATTGCACTTCTTTCACAGGTATGTGTATTTTTATTCAAAATCGGCCAAATGTGCTGCATGAATATCTTGGGACAGACTATAGTGAAGTTTCAGGCAGATTGTTTTGTTAGACACAAGAATACAACATCCACTCAAATAATTTGATGTAATCTGGTTTACATGTTTTAGCCGGTCATTTATTAGTTGATCATTATAGGTGAGTAAAAACCATTTTAACAAGTTGTGTCAAACAGCAATGTGACGTAGGCCTGCATGTCTATTTCATTGCTGGCCTCTCAGCCACGGTGCTTTGAAATCAATAAGATTTGTCTGGCGTTTAAGCTAAGACTACGCAATCAATGCAGATATCACTCGAAACAAGCGTCATTTTAAACTTGTTTTGATGCAAGAAATAGATAGTTACGTCATATCAAAGGTCCAAGTCTGGTAAAAATGGTTCTGTGATGCAAGTAATTACACAGTTTTGTGTTATCCAACTGATATACATACAGATGAGATTTCTTTGTAGTGTATCTTATTTATGAAATATTTATTTAAACATTTTACCAAAGTGTATTTATTTATATTTTTGCTGCTTAGAAATCTTTTAGAAGTATATTGTTTATTTGTAAATATTTTGTGCTTGTTTTAAATACTTCTATTAGAATAGAATTGAAATCTCTTATATAGTTTTTACAGTGTAAAGGCAAATGTTCACGATCGGTGCAACAGAAAGCCCTGTCTTTGCCAAGATGCGAGGTTTTTGGTGCTACTTTTAAAAATGTTTGGTCAGAGATCAAGAATGTATGGATCCATGTTCATGATTAAGCAAATAGCCAAAAGTTTTTTAAATTAAAAAGAAAAGGTTTTAATAGTGACGATATGCACTCTAAAGACTTGCTTTTGTCATATTTCAAAAAGCTCTGCATCTTGATGATTATGCCAGGAATGATATCATAATGGTAGCAGTAATCCAATAGTAGTACTTTGTTTTAGAGTCTGATTGTTTTATGTTGAAGAGTTGAACAAATAAAATCGTAACTACATGTTTGCTATAATTCAATGTTTCTGTTTTTATTTGTAAGAAATGAGATAAATTATAACCATAGCTATGAGCGGGTAATATATATTTGAAACTGAACACTAAACTGTTTTGATACTGTTAAAAGTCGACTCTGTAAAAAGTGATATCAGCTTAGCCTGATAATGAAGAGTGAACCACTTTCGTTTGTTTTTATGTCCGAATGCGATCAGACATTTCTGATTTGGATAAAACAAAAAAAAAACCAAAAAACCTAGGGGTTCACAAGCATTAAGCAAAATGCTTATACATATTATTTTTGTATTCACCGATTCCTGATATGAAAATGAGATAATATGATGCATTAAAATTTGTAACGAATTAGGATAAACCTGCAGGAGTTTAACCCCAATCGAAACAAATTGATTACAGATGTACATTTACATGTAAGATGCATGATGATACTAGAATGGACAAGAAAAGCAAGAACAAATTGATTTGATCACATAAAATATTCCTTGATACAAATGCCTCTGGACGCCTAGTATGTTAATTGAAAATCTACTGAAAAAAACTCCAGAACAAAATACGTTAGGCCTTTATTTTGGCATCCTTCCAAGTACATGTATAGGGTACAGTTGTAGAAATATTTAAATATTCCAATTGTAACTCGCTGATCAAATATTGTCAGTTATCCAAAGCTAACGAGGGAATTGATGGATACAATCAAAATAGTCAGCCACAAACATTCTAAAATGCAAGAAAACATCACAGTCATTAAAATTTTACATGCAAAACTACGTATTCACGATATTCTATCTAAACAGGAACCACGACTCCTCTGGTTAGCAGTGGACCGCCATGTTGAAGGAACACAGCAGGCCACACGGGTTGTTTGACTATCTCCCCTTTCCTTGAGTAAAACGTGTAGTAATTGGTGTTGACGCTTTCCCCATCATTCGCCCAAGTGATCACCATTGGAGGCTCCTGTATGCACATCAACCAAATTATTTCCATGCATTTATCAATAAAATTAAGCACGGCTGCTGGCAAGAGGTCCAGGTCCCATTTGAATATATGCCTCACCACCTGGTCTTTGAAGTCCTGTAAATATAGGGTTATGTCATAAAATAATCGAGATAAAGGTACATGTAAATGATAATAGTAACGACGTTTATTTAGTTTGAGAAAAAGAATCCTATAATGATACTTATATCGTGTACAGTGAATTAATGCTTACTAAGCAAAGCTCTGGAACAGATACTCCAGCGTTAACTTTCCTAAAATCCTTTGCGCATCTCACAGCGCATGACGACATCAGTAGCTGCTGTCCATCGGGAAGACTCTCGACATCACTGGAATCCTTGAATAATCATAAAAACGCGGTTTAAAGAATATCTTGTTACATGTATTTGTTCAGTCTAGAAAAAGAACTTTGTAAATTACTAATAAGATATACCTTATACTGTCGTTTTGGATGAATCAGAGGACCATATAAAACATTTTTTAACATCTGTAGTTGCTCTTTCGCAGTTGTTTCACAATAGTCGTAAATGTACTGGAATGGAATCAAATAAATTCTTTTGATGTCTAATAAAGGAAACTAATAATATGATTGTATAGCCGTGGACTAGTATTACAGTTCAGAAACACATGCTTTTATGATAATTCTATCATTCATTTATACTGATACCCGGACAATTCTTAGTAGATGGAAAATTGCATCCATTTCTCCCCATCGAAGCGTCATTGTTAGTGCGTCAAAGGCGTCGTTCCATTCTTCTTCATATACGATGGCAAAGCGTTCTGCAAGACGCGTTGGACGACCTTCATCATCAGAATTGGTGATATAAGTGGTTTCATCCGTTGGCTTGATGTTTAAGGTATGCGTCAACCTAGTGATTATTTTATTTGAATATTGTACATTAAGATGTCACAAATTATAAATAATTTTAAAGTTAACAAAATTTGGAGAAAGGTCAGTGAGGTGATTCTTGTTTCCTTACCTGGACGTCAGCTCTGCGATTTTTGATCTCTGAAATTCTATTGTACTTTTAAGTTTCAAATAATCATCAAACAACACCATTGTCCACTCGCCGTCTTTCATTTTATCGGGGGATTTAGACCTGGGATTTTCTGAAATTTTAAATTTTTCCTCCTCTTCACGATTTGTTTCCGAGTAGGAATGTTTGTCTTTCTTCGATTTCCTCTTCTCTTTCTCGGGAGTGGCTTTCGGAGATTTCTTTGATTTTCTCCCTTTGTCCTGATATGGAAGAAAAGTTCTATTAGCCATATGATTCAATTTAGTGTGTGAATTTCATTTTTTAAAAATGTTCATCAGATTACTTAAAGGGGCATGGTCACGATTTTGTTCAAAAATTATTTTTTCCGATTTTAATGTTTACTATGCTTCAGTAAGGCATTTTTAATAGGCAACCAAAATTTGAGTGTCATTCGTTGAGTTTTAAGCAAGTTACAGAGCTTACAATTCTTTGCTATCTAAACGAAGCTTTTGTTTACATTTTGAACGTTGAAGTAAGAATTCCAGTTTTAGACCTAAAATGAATGTGTCATTAGGAACTGTTTATTTATGTTTAAAATGAATAAGAAGATAGACAAATCATCTTGAAAAAAGATTTTTTACTGGTATATTGAACCTATGTAAACAAAAACAGGGCACGAGCCTTGTTTACATGACAAAGAATTGTGAGCCCTGTATCTTGCTTATATCTCTACGACTAACCGTCAAATTTCATTTAATCATTAGGAATGCATTCCTAAGCATTGCAAATAATAAAAAAAAGAAAAATAGAATTTGACCAAAAATCGTGACCATGCCCCTTTAAATACACACTATTGTAGTCGTGCCTCTGACTTTGTTTTCGCCATCAATATATTACTCATTTGTTGATGTAACTTAGTAAACATAAAGATAAGGAATTTCGTGCTAGCACCTGCTCTTCAATCTGATGCTTCTCCAGCACCTCCTGGGACCTTTTGAGGGACACCATCTCGTTGAGTGAGGCCGGAATCTTGTAGCTGAGGGGGGTTTCCTGTGCGTTCTGGATGATGTGGTAGAGGACTCCAGTGAGGTAGTCCATAGGGTGAGTTGGGTCACTGTTCTCCATACGACTTCTCTTTAGAGCTATGTACTGCATTGTAAACATAATAATTTCATGTATCACCTAAGACTGGATTGAATATTTATAACCAAACTCTGGGTCCCCCTTTCTCGTGACCACTAGAAATCACCATTTGGGAATTCATTTACTTGAATAACAATTTTTTGAACCTACTAAAATGATCTCTTGATCTAATGTAAGACCACCGAAAAGATTACAATGTACAAATGTAGCAACTTTTGTAAAAAGATTTGATAGCCTGTAATGATATTGCCGCTTGGAATGTACGCAAAGCCACTAGCTAGCTAATTCGACCATCAGATGGCACACGAAAAAAGCGCGTGTCAAGAGGTTGGGATTTAATTATTATTGTTAGGCACGAACCATGCCGATTTTTATCAATTAAAGTATGATTCGGAAATTTTTAATTTCACGCACACGTAACTGCAAAATACGTTTTTCATTTAACATTTAGCTATGTTCCCCACATTTTTGACAAGCATTCCACTCAAAATTGAAAATTAACATAAAGAAATAATGAAAAATGATTATATATTGGTGATATAATGCCACAAAAGCCCAACATTTAACACAAGGCATATTACATCAAGATACAATTATAGCACAAACCTTGCCGGGATAGAGGTCTTTCAGTAAATGTTCACATCTCAACAGTTCGAGGTACTCAGCTTCGGCGACATCAATGTCTACCTTTGATACAAGTCGACGCATCCCTTGCAAAATGTCCGTTATATTTTCTCGCCAGTGTTGCTCGTACTTCAATGGATGCAGACTAGAGTAAGTTGCTACTATAGCAGGTACTCGTTTTGTAGCTTCCATATTGCTGCTAGTTTGGTTGGACAACACAGTCTAAGGAGGTGGCAACTGTTGTTGGGCCCGATTTATAACATTGCTTTACACAGGCGAGCTAGAGCAGAAATGTACCTCGGTGCAGCACTGACGAGTGTTTGAATGCGACATCAACTGAGTTTCCGCTGGAACCAATAT
Organism: Magallana nippona; assembly: GCA_033439105.1. Taxonomy (NCBI): domain Eukaryota; kingdom Metazoa; phylum Mollusca; class Bivalvia; order Ostreida; family Ostreidae; genus Magallana; species Magallana nippona. The sequence goes on along the minus strand of CM065918.1, from coordinate 11,496,555 downwards.
GGTACAACAATATGTGGGATTGTCTTTAATTGTTTATTTATTTACGATGGGTTTTAATCTAAGATAATAAAACAACTGAACCACAGACAAGACTTGACAATGCAAAAGGATTTGATGTTGAACACAATACATAATTGGTCCGTTTTGGTGTAGTGTTTAAAAGTCTGTATAGAAATTGACACAATGGTATTCAATAGCAAAACAACCTTTTTATCCCTTTTAAATGTCTCATCAGAGAATTGATTATGAGATAATTAAGACAAATATTTGTCTTTTTAGCCCAATCCATCCACTGTGTGGTGAAACAGATTTTTACTGGTATAGTGAACCTATGTAAACAAAAACAGGGCACGAGCCTTGTTTACATGACAAAGAATTGTGTTCCCTGTATCTTACTTAAAACTCTACGACTGACTCTCAAATTTCTCTGCTTTCAATAGAGCCCGGCTAAAAAGTATAAAAGACACAATAAAAGGATAAAAAACTAAAGCATGACATTTCTCTCTTTTATTGATGAGTAAGGTGTTACATAAACAATGAATATGCATGATAAGTCTAGTTAGAATTTTTTTATACTAAAGTATAATGCAAAGATTACCCCTTTTGGGGATTATGTTTGTATTTGTAAAAATAACCTTCACCAAAATATGCATTGTATATCTGTGACGTCAGGAAATTTTACTTAATAAAACAAAATGAAACATAATGCAAGTGTATACAACAATATTTACATTTTCGACTGTCTGTGATAACATTACGAATCAATTTTGAAGCCTATAGCCCAATATCTTAAAAAAAGATGAGTGACAGAAAGTGGGCGTGTCTTATACCATAACCGAAAAACGGTATTGGCTGCGCCGCGTAGTAATACATAGCATGTGCTACATGAAAAAATAGTGGTTTTAAAATGTTGTTTTCAAAGTATACAAATTGGAAATAATATAAATATAAGTAATAAGGAATCATTCTTTGAATATTATGAGGTGATAATTTCGGTCGGAGCGTGGTCAAATCTATCATAAAGCCCTTCGAGCTTTATTGGATTTGACCACACCCCGACCGAAATTATCACCTCATAATATTCGAAGAATGATTCCTTATTCCTTAATTTAAACCCGACCATAAATAATGTACAAACAACTTTAACAAAATTTGTCAATTTCAAATGCAGTACGGAATGCATTACGTTACACGGACATGTTACTGGAGGCAAGTGTCAGGCAAACTTCAATCATCGAGTTATTGCTTTCACAGACTATACCATGCAGTAAATCGATGAACAGTACTGTCTGTATATATCAGTGGCGTCGAGAGCAAATTGAAAGTGTGTGTGTGTGTGGGGGGGGGGGGGGGGGGGGGGGGGGGGGGGGGGGGGGGGCTAACCTATCAGAAATCTTGCCAAACCAAAAAAAGAGGGAAGGGGGGTTATGGTTATGTTTAACTTGCAAATAAAAAGGGGAGGGGGCTAAGCATTCCCCCCCATTAAACATTGGTTTCCTTGTGTATCCTGCGAGATTTAGTCCGAGGTTGATGCTTGATGGAAAAAAAAATGAAATAAAGTAAAGTCAAAAGAATAAATAGAAGTCTTTTATATGTATGTTATTATTAATTAAGTGAAACAAGCTAAACGCTTGCTAAATTCTACACATTTCTATTTTCTTCAGATTGTTAAACATTCGTAGCCCATAATTATACTACATGGAAATACTAAAAAAAAAAACCCAAAAATAGTCAACTCCTAAATACACAATAAAAAATGTAAATCTGTACATGTAGCTCCTAAAGAATGATACCTATATCATAAAACCAAAAATACACTGTAATTGTATAACCAATTAAAATTTGTTGTGACTAGACTTAATTGTTTTATTTATCTGCAAGTTCAGTTTGATTTAATTTGAATTTAATATGGTAACCTGACAAACCAGGTCACCATGTGAAACAAGCAAACAATAAATACCGCAACACCATTGGTAAAACCTTATATCTGAACACATAATATTGTTTCCGAATGCTAAAGGTATCATATCATATTTTAAGAATATTGTATTATTATCATAAAAATCTTTATTTTCTACACAATTTTAAAATGGCTGCAACGGCCATTATTTATGACCCATAGCATAACATTTTTTTCTCTATAATTTGTGTGTAACATTGGTACGGATAAAACTCTAGGTATAGTATAATTAAAACACTTGTATATTGTAAATCACCAATATAACCAGTGATGTTTATGTCAAAAACTGCTCATATTAGTGCTTTAAAACACTTAACAAAATTGAAAAAAAAAATATATACAAAATATAATAGAAATAAAGGTTGAGGACATTACAAAAGTTAGTTCCGGATAATAACCAGGTAAATAATTTTAATTTTGAGTTTTCAGAATGGATGTAAATGTTTTAAAAAAGAACTGTATTACTCCTCTGGCAATACATGACCTTTTGTTACCAGATGACCACCTTCAAAAAGGAGCAGGGCGGGCCAAACACAAACCAAAGTGGTTTTCCCCTTTCTTCTATGAAATGCAAACTCAGCTTTAGAAATTGTTTCCTTTTCTTTATATCTTGATATCAAATGAAAATTTCTGGGAATATACATGTACAACATTCTCCCACCTTTTAAAATTTATAAGAAAAATTTTATAACCTAAATGGTGGATTCCAAATACAAGTGATTAACTCAGTCATACATGGTGCTCAACATTGCATTGATTAAATAAGTGTTACTAAGTAGGTATGTCAACAATTTAGAATCTGGATTGTTTCCGAATGCTAAAGGTATCAAATCATATTTTAAGAATATTCTATTATTATCATAAAAATCTTTTATTTTCTACACAACTTTAAAATGCCTGCAACGGCCACTATTTATGACCCATAGCATAACATTTTTTTTCTCTATAATTTGTGTGTAACATTGGTGTGGATAAAACTGCAGGTATAGTATAATCAAAACACTTGTATATTGTAAATCACCAATATAACCAGTGATGTTTATGTCAAAAACTGCTCATATTAGTGCTTTAAAACACTTAACAAAATTGAAAAAAAAATATTCAAAATATAATAGAAATAAAGGTTGCGGACATTACAAAAGTTAGTTCCGGATAATAACCAGGTAAATAATTTTCAGAATACCTTTCTGAGTTTTCAGAATGGATGTGAATGTTTTAAAAAAGAACTGTATTACTCCTCTGGCAATACATGACCTTTTGTTACCAGATGACCACCTTCAAAAAGGAGCAGGGCGGGCCAAACACAAACCAAAGTGGTTTTCCCCTTTCTTCCATGAAATGCAAACTCAGCTTTAGAAATTGTTTCCTTTTCTTGAAGACAATGTAAGTGCATTGGTGGATCTTGAATGCGCATATACCATGTTAATTCGACGCATTTATCGACGTAAGCAAGTAACTTGGGATCGTCCGATTTCTGCTTCAAGAATTTCTGTAAACCATCTTGTTTGAACACCTTCAAAAAAGAAAACTAATTCAAACATGTTTTTATGTCAGAGTAGATAGGATTGAATAAATCAATGATTATTTCAAAATCCTGGGATCAATATCAGAGGGCCATTTTCTACCATTCAACATTCAAATAGCTGCAGACAGTCAAAGGCAGGTTCATTTCTCTGCATCTTTTTACATGCAAGATCAGATCCAAGCCCAAAATGGTTTCTTATATTTTATTACCATGTTTAGGAAAATTATTTATTTTAGGATGTAATCAATGGAATCAATGAAAATTCTGCCAAAAGGCGATTATTGACATCAGGAGCGAAGCTTAGAAGAATACTGTTTTGTACAGAGATTTAAAGTTCACTAAATGTGTTCATATGTGTAATTTTATTAAATATAACATATGGTGTTATGACTTCTTTATATCTTGATACTAAATGAAAATTTCTGGGAATATACATGAACAACATTCTCCCACCTTTTAAAATATATAAGAAAAATTTTATAACCTAAATGGTGGATTCCAAATACAAGTGATTAACTCAGTCATACATGGTGCTCAACACTGCATTGATTAAATAAGTGTTACTAAGTAGGTATGTCAACAATTTAGAATCTGGATTCTTCTAAGAAGAGATCAGTGCTATTTGATTTTCCAAACCTTTGAGGCCGTGTTGATTGCATAAGCTGCTGCCTCCTTCCTGTACCTCATGGCGTGTTCAGTCACAAATCGGTCATACTCCTCTGTTCCTTTGGCTTCACCCTTTCCCTAAAAAGCATACATAACCAAACATAATTATATATTTCTTATTAATTACAAAAGATTATTCTGCATACTAGTACATTTGCATATATCTTTAGTTTTGGTTAATTAAATAATCTTATGTAGGACTTAAAATTGTGGATTTTGCGATAAATAAATTTACTCCGCAGAAGTTAAGCCAAACCATATCATTATTTCTTTTCAATTTCTAAGATTTTGGGAATACAAATGCCATCACACCTGGTCAGTTATAGTCCCAAGTAAGGTGAGTTTAATGTTTTTAAGATGTTTTTCCGTTCTCTCTGCAGAAAATTCATACGCAGCCTACGAGTAAAACACAAAGTTATTGATTCATGTCACAACAAATGAGGGTCCATGACGGTAAGAGCGTGGCATTAACTACCATAAAAACAAACAATATAAATATAATAGTTGATTACTGAATTATGAATGATGAGTACAATGAAACAAAACTTTAAAAAAAACTGGATGTGAAATTCTCTATATACGTGTACATGTATTAATAATTATTTATATTTTTATACAAAAAGGAAAAGAACATGTTACAATGAAATATTGAATTTAATGAACCATTTGCATAACATGAAAATTTTCTTACCATTAAAATATTTTTCAGAATTCGGAGGACTTCTTCAAAATACTCGGTGTCCGAGTCCTCAGTATCTTTAGAGTATTTCAGGGGTTTGACTACTTCGAACGCTTCTGACCACTCGTTGTCGTATAGCTCACTGTAGAACTCGCCAATCTTTGTGGGCCGGTGCTTGTCACTCAGGTCGGCTATGTTAGGATTGCCCGCCGTCAGCTGCTGACTTGCAAACTTGCTTAATCTTTGAACAGAAAATTTGAGATTGTGAAAGCATAAAAGACTTATCACCTATAACACACTGAAAAATTCATCGAGCCATAGGTAATGACCATAATGATTATATATATATATATATATATATATATATATATATATATATATATATACACACACAAAATATCTGGACAATGTAGTATGATAGATCTTGTATAAAAAGATTTTCAAGATTTTTTCCCTGCATATTCTTATGATTGTCATTGAGCCCATGTTGTAAAAGGATGATTTATAGTCGTATCACATATTGAGCATTGCAGCTCTCAAGAAGATCTTAAACACCTGTTTCTATATGGGATATAAACCTACATCAAACTTTGAACCCATTGTGAGGCCCAAGAATTGTACAGGGATCAAATTCTAAACAGTTTTAAAGAATCAACAATGTCAAAATGCTTGAAAATAAACCCTAAAAAATTGACCACCAGTTGTGGCCCCACCCTACCCCCGGGGACCATGATTTGAACAAACTTAAATCTATCCAACCTGAGAATGCTTCTATACAAGTTACAGATTTCCTGGCTGATCGGTTTCTTAGAAAAAGATTTACTCTATATATTCCTATGTAAAAATTCGACCCCCAATTGTGGCCCCAACATACACTCGGGAATAATGATTTGAACAAATTTGAATCTACCATACCTGAGGATGCTTCCACACAAGTTTCATCTTTTCTGGCCGAATGATTTTTGAGAAGAAACTTTTTGAAAAATACCAACAAATATTCAATATTTCTTAATTAACTGCCCTGGAAAGATGGCTTGACCCTTCATTTTAACAAACTTGAAGCCCCTTTACTCAATGATGCTTTGTGCCAAGTTTCGTTCAAACTGGCCCAGTGGTTCTAGAGAAGAAGTCGAAAATGTGAAAAGTTTACAGACAGACAGATTGACGGACGGACAGACGGACGCCGGACAAAAAGTGATCGGAAAAGCTCACTTGATCTTAAGCTCAGGTGAGCTAAAAACCACTCGACCATTATATGCAATGTAAGTTACTTTAAACGTCCATAGAAATTGTCATATTTTTACTTTTCTTTACAAAAAGCATGAGATATATAGAGGATATCTATATTGTGTGATTTTATATTTGCTTTATCCAACGAGTTGAAATGGTGTATATATTCGCGAGGCTTGCCGAGCGAATATAACCATTTCAACGAGTTGGATAAAGCAAATATAAAATCACACAATTATAGATGTTCTATTTATCTCATACAATTTGATTTATATCATGAAGCTTTTGAGACAGCCCATAATATGACCCGAATTGATTTTTTCAAAGATTAAACGATGATGCAACGTTGTGTAATGCGGTTATTGTGACCTTGCGCAATACAATTTAGTACGTCATTTCGGAGATAAATATGACTGTTTTAATGTAAAGTTTCACTGAAATAAACCTTGAAATAATTGTTTATCTGTAAATAATTTTTCTTAGAGCTTAATCACTTAATTAAATGGAAATGCTGATCAGAAGACTTGAATAATCAAGTTTGTTGACATACACAAAGTTGCGAATGCTCGTTAGTTTGAATTGACTCGAACGAGGAACCGTTGTTGATGTTTTATAATACGAACACCAGCCAAATGATTCGAAGTTGAAAATATTGAATTAGGATGCTTACTGCTGGTGAAATAAAAGTGTTTGGAGACATTATTTCGGTAAGTTCTTGTATAGAAACACAACCAAAACGTTCTGTTTGCATTGCGTCGTCAGAATGAACTCCTTGATAGCTAACGTGATTTGCAGTTTAATAAACTTCACAGTTATGTGTTTTCCTTTATATTTGTAATTTAAATCTTCGACAAAATCCAATTTAAATCAATTTTTGGTAGTAGATATAGTTATATGGAAAATACTAGAAAGTATTCGAAAATAGGTCACTGAAGCGTTGAAGCGAGGGGCTGTGTCAAAAATAGTTCGGACCGGAAGTATTTGATAAAGAATCACCCGTTTGATAAAGCAAGGGTTTATCACACGGGTAGTATACATCACACGTATGAGATAAAATTCAAAATGTTTCTATATTATTTACATGTATATACCTTGATGTCAATTCGTCAATCTGTTTAATTTTCTCCACGAGTTCGTTTTGAAGCTCTTCATATGATTTGCGTGGTATCACCATAGTATCGCTATGTTTGTTATAAAGGGTCTTGGTAAGCTGTTAAATGGAGATATCAAAGATGAATCACCAAATGATCATTATAAAATCGTATTATCATTATTCTGTGTATAAATCCTGTCCATGCTGTATTTAAATATATTTCGAATATTCCGAATTCGGAGACAATTTCTTTATAGATAATTTATTCATTTGTTGATATTCACCTTGATATAGCATTATAATTTAATATGTACCATAACCCCAATATGATTTAATAATCATTCACTTGTATAACTCGTGGTGAACTATAACTGTTAACATTACCAAAGGTGACTCATAGGCCCACTGGGCCGGGTGACCAATATAAATGTACAAGAAGTTGATTAAAATTTGTATTATACGGCACAATTGTACATAATATACATACACATGTCACTATAATAATAAATTACTTACTTATAAGAATTCATAATAATATCTAACTAATTGCTGAAAACGTGATATACTTACTTTGCCACAACTTTCTGCAATTATAAATTGTTGTTCGGATGTAATGATATAAAAGAATTCCTCCCACGCTCCTCTGTATAAGGGATCAGTTTTTTGTAACCGACTTAGGGTAGAATACAAAGCTTCGTAAGAAGCTATAGCACATTCTTCAGGGTCTGTCATGAAAACTTGCAGTTCTCTGTGCTACAATAAGAAAATACACGTAATACATCTATAGCAATAAAGTGACTAAAACTATGCCTGTATCAAAAGTGAATTAAAATAGTTAATTTTGCATCGCTATCTTAAAGGAAAAAAATATTAAGAATTGCTTGAAACAATGTAAATACTTCTTCAGGAAATCTCCTTTTAAAGTTGTCATCTCGTTTGATCAACTGATAATACTGTTTTTCTGCCGCATTCAAATCTGACATATTTGTACAAGTCATTTTAAGTTTAGTCAATGCCCTCTGTATTGGCTTCAAGTTTGCATACTCCGATTGTGATTTTTTATTCACATCATTGACCGAGGCACTGGGGACATCTTTTTTTGGAAAATTGGGTGCAGCGGCTGTGGCCTGTGTACAATGGAGATTAAGGGTTAGTTTATGGTTATTCAAGAGAGTGTGTGATTGACGACAGAGATAAAAAGAGACAAAGAAACTGATAGCGGTATTACTTACCCCCTTTTCTTTTTTATCTGTTGGAAGCTCATAGGCACCAGTTAAAATTATGAATTCAGACAATGCTCTTTGAACTATATCTTGTGATTTGTCTTTTATTTTCTCAAATGCGTGCTGTAGATAACCATACAAAACTGGTGATTTTGTTTTCTGTTCCTCTGTTATGTCGTCGATATCTGAGGTTTCCCATCTTTTATTTGTCTATAAAATATATAGGCAAGTATTGTTTTGATAAACAGCTTTTTTGACCAATGTGCTCAAAATTGGAAGAGGAAGGAGATCGAAAATATTTGGCTCACAGTAGTGATCGCAAATTTTGGGCATTTCCTTTCATGTAGAAAATAATGAGCTTTGTTGAAGCATTGATTCATATTTGCTGCCTATTTTAATATTACTTAATACGACCTTTTTTTTCAAACAGCTTGCATAATTCTTTACCGGTACTATCTGACGATCTTTGTATATTCCTTTCTGATTATCTAGAAGTCTCTGATACTCCATTTCAGCTTCTTCTGACTTAATTTTTCTTGTAAGAAGTAGAGAAATTGGCATTTCTACTTCGCTCGCAGCGTTGAAAGTATCTCCATATGTACTCTAGTATAAATGATGTAAAATATTTATTTCGGATCCCTAAAGTTGTTGAATTGAAAGTTCTATGCAGTACAAATTCATCTCGCGAGGAGGCACAATACAGGAGTATGAAGGGATTTGCAGTACAACCAATTGTCACAATGTGTCTCACATATTTCACGAGAAAAGAGTATTCACATGAATTTGTTGCGTAAAAATCAGTTTACATAAAATTTTCAAATAAAATTTACGCCAATTATTGTTAACGAATGATAGCACAAACATCAGTGACACTAAACATGAAGCCATTTCACGTGACTTTCAAGTAATTTTTTCTCTTTTGACGTTTTCCCGTGAGGCACTAATTAGCTAATAGCAAGATATATTTATATGTCTATGTGGAACTACAAATCGATTTTGTAATGAATAGCTAAATACATTTTAACAATGACTATATCAATATTTAATCGTACAATTGCTGAAAATTGTATTAATATGAGTAATAAGGAATCATTATTTGAGTATAATGAGGTGATCAAATACGGTGGGGTGGGAGGGGTGGATCATGATTCCTTATTTCTTAATAAACTTTAGAAATCAAGTTTGAATTTTGAATTTGATTACACACAGAGCTCGCCATACCCTGCAGAAAATATTTTTCTTTAAATTATGTATCCTGTTTCTGATTTATGAGCAATTTTAAGCATTGTAATACATGTAACATATGCGTGAAGGTGTGCTTCTCTTTAAATAGTCAGTTCTAGTATGGTGTCTAATAGGTAAACGAATACTTCTGCTTGAAATACACATTATGAGTTTAAGTTGATCTTATGTTAACTAAACCAGAGACCTTCTCACTTAAAGGACGACCTCTTACATGCAACTCAATAAACAATAATGCATTAAATAAAATTGCAATGTAAAAATAGATAGGAATTTTAAATGTGATCACATACATCTGTTCGTTGTTTTTCAGACTTTCCTGTTTTGTTCGTTTGTTGGATTTCAGACTTTCCTGTCTTGGTCGGCAGGTCCAATTTTTGTTTTCCATGTTCTACTGAAAATCCATGGTATGTATTTTGGGGATCAGAGATGTCCATTCCCGAAGCAATTGGCATTCCCTACAGAAAGTTTTTGATTTAAAAAAAACGACACTTTTGTCTTTAAGAAAACATCAGTTATTGTAGTAAATATGATCCGCAATCGTGGTACTATTTAAAAAGTTTTTATGGCAGCTAAATAAATGGATACATTTGCTTAATATAACGATTTATGCAAGAAGGATCTGATTTTAGGTGCACTAAATTGTAGCTATTGTACTGTAGATTTCCAAGGAAAACAAGCCAGGCTGTGTCACAAAACTAAGATAAAAGATCTTATTACTTACGTGTGTATAAGACTGTGAGGGGTGACGAACTTCGAAATTTTGACGGGCCGGGTTGTTGTCTGGTCCTAAAACGGCGCCCATTGGTTGTCTGTCAGACCTGGTAGGGGATACTTTTGCACCGTGACCACCAGCCTGTAACATATTAATCAAAGAGGAAATTATAAATGAAATTATTTATTATGTTGCTTTATAATAAGTCCGGTTTTAAGGGTTGGATTTCTAAATAATAGACATAATAACATGTCTAATTAAAAGAAATACTGGTAGTCAATCAGAAAATGAAATATTGAAAAAACAAAAACAAGGAAACTCTAAAACAATTTAAAATTCCTACTTTTAAACAAAAGCAAGTTTCCGGTTAATCTACCATAGTCTAAAATTCGTATTTGATTACGAAATAATTTATTTATAGTTGCTCCATGTTACAATGTTACACCAATGAGAGGTAAAATACACGTATCCTTTATCAGTTTGACAAACGTACTTTTGTTGTGTGTGTTGTCATCTTCTCTGTGTGCATGGATAGGTGTGTGGGCAAAGGATGGTTATCTCTTTGAAGCTATAAAGCAAATAAACTGTCAATAAAAAGGTCCATGTGTGTACATGTAAATGTATAAAGTTAATCTTAATATTTATCAATGAGTGTGCACATAGATCCTGATTGTTGTCACATACCTGCATTCATTAGGCCTCTGATGCATTCTCTCTCTCCTCTCTCTCTCTCTCTCTCTCTCTCTCTCTCTCTCTCTCTCTCTCTCTCTCATAAAATTGCAATGTAATAATAGATAGGCATTTTTTAAGTGATCACCACATACATCTGTTTGTTGTTTTTCAGACTTTCCTGTGTTGTTGGTCGGCTGTTCTGGTTTTTGTTTTCCAGGTTCTACTAGTGGAAATCCATGGTATGTGTTTTGGGGATCAGAGATGTTCTTGGACATATCCGAAGCGATTGCCTTTCCCTGCAGACAGTTATAATTAAAGGAAAACCTATATTTGTCGTCTTTAAGAAATGTACAGTAATTAAAGTTAATAAGATTCGGGAGTGTGGTGCCACTGTTCAACAAAAAGCCTAGGAGCCTCATTGCTCACATGAAATGGACTGAGAATTGTTCTTATATGATTATTAAATGTAGGATATGTAACACAATATTAATGTGTATATTTCTAACTCCTAATTTTACATACTTTACATACTTTTGACTTTTTAAAATCTTATTTCATTTGCATTTGCATTTTTTTTTCTTCAAATCTATAGAAAATATTTTGATGCATGAAACTGAAGTGAGAATGTCATAGAAGCAAATAAACGTTTGAAACACTTTATTTATTATGAAGAAAACATGATTATACCTAGAGTGTACTCCACACCCCTTTCTATGACAGTACAGGACAACATGATTGAATTGCATAGGGTATAGTGAGAAATATATTTGACCAATTCCTAGCACAGTGAATATTACAGGCTATTGACCAGCAGGTCCCAGGTACCAAAACGCCAGATACTACAGTAAAACTCATTTAGTTCGAACACAGATATAGCAAATTTTCGGATATAGCGAAGTTTTTTATAGTTCCAGGTAAAATTCTTAACAAATCTTTGCAAAAGTTTAAGGTTATAACGAATTCGGATATAACGAATTTACAGACATAGCGAACTGATTTTGAGTCCCGTAAAGGAGAATAGTGATGTAATTCAACACTTTTATAACGAATTTCTTTAAAGTTTAAAAAGTTTGCACTACAAATTAACATAATAGTTTGAATGAATTCATTTTCAAATAAATTCTCCAATGTACAATCCCATTATTAAAAGTTTCAAAAGAATGTATTTTCATTCTAAGCCTCAATTATACTCTGTCCCGAGTTTTTGCTTCCACCACTTTTCGCTTGATAATTCGATTAACATAAATACTTTTGTGCTCAAAGTACGTTCATCCACTATTATGAAAATTGTCCAGATTATCTGTTTTGAAACGCCCCCTCTACCGCTTCAAGTTTTAATACACAACCCAAAATAGAAAGTCTACGGGGATTTTGCATTACATCTGCCATGAAATAGTCCGGATGATAACGTTGAAAAATTGTGCGAGGTATTCCGAGTAATTCCGAATGGAGAAAAGATGTAAACATTTCCCATTATAAATCTCCGTAAGAAATTTGCATTCGTTCCTATGAGTTTTTATGAGTGAAAAATGAAAATGTGTCAATGAAGATATCTTGGATATTTTCCCCTTCATCGATGTCAACACTGTTTCTTTCACATGTATATGTATTTTTATTAACAATAAGCAAAAAGTGATGGAAGCAATAACAGACTATAGCAAAAATTGTGGTCTGGTGAAAGAAAACATGTATATAGTAAATTCGCGATAGGTATTGTTATGAATTAGTTATATGGATATAACGAATTACGGATATAACGAATTAAATCCATTGGTCCCTAGGACTTCGCTATAACCGAGTTTTAGTGTAGTATACAACGGAGAACTGTTTTCAGATAAGTGCATATACACGAGTTTACTAGATTTATAGCTAGGGTATGTTTTCGGAGTCGAAACCAAAACAATGAAAACGATGGGGCGATGTGATGGAGTAGGGAAGCAAAAAAACCTGCTCGCTAAAAAGCAGTTGACATCAAAGATAAGAAAACCCACATTTCACATTTCACACAGGCGCTCTCTGAATAAGAAATTCAAAACAACGTTCATTATAGATCTAGTATAGGGATGAAAAAAAGAGGTTTTTTTGGCTGACGTAAATAAGACGGTTCAATGTTCAGTGGCAAGTATACCTATAAAAAGTTTTAAAATCATCAGTTCATTTTAGTAAGCAATGATAACGCTGATTCTGAAACATATTTCCATCATCGCTGAAAATAAACCATTCTGTATGGGGCATACTCTAACAGATACAGCACAGGTCTTTCTCGTTTACATATGAAACGCCCACCTTCGAGTTCTGTATTTTAGTTATTGCAAGATAGACTTCCAACGGGAACGTGCCAGATTGTGTCACAGAATTAAGATAAAAAATCTTCTTACTTACGTGTGTATAGGACTGTGAGGGATGACGAACTTCGAAATTTTGACGGGCCAGGTTGTTTTCTGATTCTAAAACGGCGCCCTTTGGTTGTCTCCCAGAACTGGTAGGGAATGCTTTTGCACCATGACCATCAGCCTATAACATATTAATCCAATAATGTTTTTTAATATGTTGCATTCTAATGCGCCCGGGTTAAGGTATGGAGATAGAAAGCATTATAACTTGCATTTGTCAAATAAAAATACCGATAATCAAACCAAAATATTGAAAAAAAACCAAAACAAGGAAAAATCTTTAAATCAGAACAAAATGCCTACTTTTAAACAAAAACAAGTTTCCAGTTAGTCTGCTAGTCTAACATTTGTATTTAATTACGATAAAGTTTACAGAAACTCATTTTATCACTGACAGGTAAAACATATGTATTATTAATAAATTATGCAAACATACTTTTGATGTGTGTTTTGCTATCTTCTCTGTGTGCATGGATTGATGCATGGACAAAGGGTGGCTGTCTTTTTGAAGCTATAAAACAAATATACAAAGTCAATGAAAAGGTCTATGTGTACATGTATAAATATAGAAAACTAACCTTAATAATTATTAGTTTTAACAAGTAATTGATTGTGGTTACACCTTTGCTTTCATTGTGTCTCTAATATACTCTCTCTCTCTCTCTCTCTCTCTCTCTCTCTCTCTCTCTCTCTCTCATGTTTTTTAATTACCTCTTTTAAGAAGTATCTTGCATTCAAAAGATAATAAAACTCGTTCCACTCTTCCTCTTTTGAGTCTGTCATATTCAACACATTGAATAAAGCAAATATCTCTTTATCCTTTCTAAAATCTGCGCTAGAGTCTGCCTTCTTTGTTCTAGTTGGTTTTTCTTTTCTCTCTAACATCCTGGCCTTTAAAGTAAAGAATTTTTGCATCTTCTGTATTAATTATAAAATTAATTTTGAAAAGATTGAAAGTTTTAAAATATTTTTCAATGCATTAAAATTTAAATGCCCTTTTGAGTTCCATTTTAATATCACAAGTAGATAATATTGGGAAATCAGTCATAAATTCAATTTATAGATCCATCATTAATTATGAACGTTTCATAATTAAATTATAACAACACAAAATATCTAGGATGCTTACCTTGTCTGGGTACTCTTGTTTTAGCTTTCGGAGATACTCAAGAAGGTTTTGATACTGACGCCGCGCATTCCTAAGAAATTCATTCGGTAGATTTTTACTCATCTGTTCTATGTCGGGACGATTCAGAAGTCGATCGATTGGTTCTTTAGAAGTTGCCATTCCTTCAACCTGTTCTCAGCTCTGATGTGAATATAGTGAAAACAATTTTTCATGAATTATTAGCAGTACATGTATTTGTATACTTGTTAGGTTCTGGTAAGGATGTTTGTTACAGGGTTTAGGTATTTGAATGCAGGTAGGCATGCCTAAATATACTTGACCAGTATTCAGTACAACCATGGATAAATATGCATTAATTTTTAATATACTAATGAGTTCATGTTCATATATCATCATGTCACCCTTTAAAAAAATACCTTACTAGATGCTGTGGAAAACGGAGGGTACTCGAATATATGTTTCCTCTACCGCCACTGCCTCAATCAGGTTATGAACTAAATCATTAGATAAAATAAGCTATAAATTATATGTGTTTGATTTATTGTTTGCATGTCTTCATACCTTTTCCTTACCGTTTGTTTCATTATACAGTTTTCGCTAAATATTAAATGACGATCCATAATGGATCAGACATTTCGTATTCTTATGTTACGTGCTAGACACCGGTATATGTACCACCAATGCAATAAAATAAAAATACTTCAAGATAGAAGTATTGAATAGAATGCAAATATGAATATTGCATTAACAGGAATTAGATCAGTTTTTATCAGGAAACGAGCTTCTTTAAGAGATGTACATGTTAGATTCAGATACAATATAACTAAGCTTCTAGTTTAGGTTTATTTTCTCTCTCAACACTATTTTAACATACATGTATGGTTCAAGAGGACAATAAAACAATTATATAAATTATACATATAAATTAGATCAGAATACAGAAGTACATATCAATAATCGGAGAGAGAAAATTTATGCAACTATACTCATGGAAGACAGTGCAACATATGATCATAATTTAAATAAATTGCGGTATTCTGACCTGCAATCTATCTCAGTTATCTTATGTAATTTGCACTATAAGAGGTGGATCGTTAAAGTTAGAATTATTTGCATTACGAGGTAGTTTTCGGTTGTAGATTTTTGTGGCTCTGTACTGGTGCTTTATAAAAAAAAAAAGGGGGGGGGGGGTCTTGTATGGAGTTTCTAAAAATATTCTTTTATAAACATAAAAAAGTATGTCGTTTACATACAAAAGGAGGTATTGCATGGTTCTAATAAAAATATGGAACGCGCTCGGAAAAGGAAGCACTACGTTGTCCGTATAAAATGATGCCATTTAGAATACTCGTTCCCTATTCCTATTTTTCTTCACATTGTTCGGCGTTCTAGCAATTGCCTTACAAAAAATCTATTTATGATAAAAAATCTATTTCTGCTAACACTTCACCATTATTTCTTCTTAATTTTTTTACTTCACATTACAGCGTTCTGGCTATTGCCTTTACACGGTAGTCTATCCGTAGGATTTAAATTATTGTCCGAAATCGTACTATTATAGAAGTATCACTCAAAATTATTTAGCTTAAAAGGAAACTCAAAGGCATGAATGAACAGGAAGTATCAGGGACATAACAAGCCCTATTTTCGTCCATGTTTCTTTACGATTTTACATTTACATCCATTAAGTATGACTTCCTATATTTCTTACTAAAATTAATTGTAATTTAGAGCAATACAGAAACTGACAGGACTGAAATCTACACGAGCCAGTTCTAACCGGTTTATCGATCGGTCAAAACCTTTTGCAACCTAAGAAATATCACGAACTGCACGAAATAATTATGATGATATCAGACTCAAATTCCATATAGGACGTACGATTTGCCTGTTTCTTTTATCTAACGCACTGACCAGGCTGAAGCCAGCAGCCACTAACAGCAGCCACTAAGCCTGTAGAAGCTAGCAGCCAATAAGGAAAATCATCAAATTACTGAAAGTACTCAAACAGAAAATTATATTTTACTTTATTATCGGCATATTTTAATTAATATCAAGAAGATTTATGCATGAATAATTTTTATGAGCATTGGCAACCTCGGAGGCAGTAAAGCTCGCCTGGATAAGAATTATAAATGCGTTTGTGTCTAATGAAATTCAGTTAAATTTTGGTATTTTTCTAAACGTATGCTTAAATTTGATCCCCGAGTCTGTTTACTTTTCTCCGGAAATAACATGCATCGAAATTAAGAAGTCTTCGTATTATTACAAAAATGGGACGATCAGACATCTTACATTTTGATTTTATTCTCATTAAAAAAATTACCTCAGTAGTAAACCAAAACAACAGAAATCCAAAGGTGACTTTGAGATTATTTTATGTCAGCCATGTTTTGACGTGAACCTTCGAGAAAAATTGCAAAGATATAACCAAGAGGTATTTAGCTCACCCGAACTTTGGGATTTTTTTGGCATTTCACAATGATATAGGGGTAAAAAGTGGTCCATTATCTCCCTATAACCCTATAAAGGTCCAGTTAGCTCACCCGAACAATGCACACTTCAAAGATAAGGGAGATAATGGACCACTTTTTACCCCTATATCATTGTGAAATGCTAAAAAATGCCAAAGTTCGGGTGAGGTAACTGGACCATTTTAGGGGTCATGGGCGCCCTTTAATGTTTATTATGAATACCTCTTGAGGTCCTCTAATTAATCCCGGTGTTTCCAAGTTCCTGTGATCAAACTCAAGTGAGATATAAACCCCTGAAATGAACCCGAACCCCTGAGAGCCACTTGGTGGTACCCCTACAGCCCAAATTTGAGACCGGAAAATAATAGCCCTATGGGTCCCCTACACTGCCCTGGTATCCGTTTAATGCACACTTCAAAGATAAGGGAGATAATGAACCACTTTTACCCCCTATATCATTGTGAAATGCTAAAAAATGGCAAAGTTCGGGTGAGCTAACTGGACCCTTATAGGGTTATAGGTGCCCTGTAACGCTTATTATGAATACCTCTTAGGGTCCTCTACTAAATCCCAGTGTTTCATAGTTCCTGCGATCAAACTCAAGTGAGATATAAACTCCTGAAATGAGCCCGAACCCCTGGGAGCCACTTGGTGGTACCCCTACAGCCCAAATTTGAGACCGGGAAATAATAGCCCTATGGGTACCCTACACTGCCCTGTATCCGTTTAATGCACACTTCAAAGATAAGGGAGATAATGAACCACTTTTACCCCCTATATCATTGTCAAATGCTAAAAAAATGGCAAAGTTCGGGTGAGCTAAATAGTCTATTATTTATATCCTAGCATTTTTTTCTCGAAGGGTTCACGTTAAAACATGGCTGACACAAAATAATCCCAATTTCACCTTTGGATTTCTGTTGTTTTGGTTTTTGTTTGCGACAGAGGCTAATTTTGTAATGATAATAAAATCACAATGTAAGATGTCTGATCGTCCCATATTTGTCATAATACGAGGACCTTTTTTTTTTATTTTCTATGCATGTTATATCCGGAGAGAAGTAAACAGACTCGGGGATCATTTTTTAAGCATACGTATAAACAAATACCAATACTCAATTGAATTCATTAGACACAAACGCATTTATAATTCTTATCCAGGTGAGCTTTTCTGCCTCCGAAGTTGTCAATGGCCATAGATATTATTATTGCATAAATCTTCTTGATAGTAATTAAAATATTCTGATAATTAAGTAAAATATAATTTTTTGTTCGAGTACTCTCAGTACTTTGATGATTTTCCGCATTGGCTGGCTTAGTGGTTGCTGTTAGTGGCTGCTAGCTTCAGCCTGGTAACGCACTGATGTACATGTACATTAACAATAATTTAGTTACTTTAACTTACTTTTTACGATCAGTTCATTAATTTGTTCAGAGAAAGATGTAAACATAAGCAGTAATATTAATAGTAATATTAATAGTAATATTTTTTTTCTTTCTTCGATGATTCATGCGGGTTATGTAGGTAGAGATCATTGCAGAAAAAAATTACATAACCTGCTAATGCAGGTTGTGTACCTGCTATTTTTTCTGCAATGTCGCTACTTTATAATCCTGCAAATAAAAGCATTTTATTGTTTAAATATACGGGAGTTATCGGTCTTCAATATTTTAAAACCTTACTGTCTCTCATTATACATAAAATCTATACAAGTCATACAATGTAATTGTAACATTCATGCCCATATTTTAAACATCCTTTCTATTATATTTATAGAGCAAATAATCAAAATATACACTTTCGTTACACTCTTACTCCTATTATACATATCGATGTCACATAAAAGAACATTAAATCTTCAGGGAAAATAGAAAATCAATTATATACATACACGTGTTCTTATGATAAATCTAATTTAGACTTTAATTAAACTAAACGATACTTACCAAGCTTCTCATGAAAAACCTACTTTCGATTTAAGAAAAACAAACGAGAGTTGTCGTTCCTCTCTCTCTCTCTCTCTCTCTCTCTCTCTCTCTCTCTCTCAATGAACTCTGTAAATAGGAATTGAACATTCTACAGAATCGTTTTTTATATAGCTTGTTTTAACTTTTTCGTCGTTCATTATTTTGAAAAGTTAAATGTGTATTTTAAATCTGACAAATATGATATGAAGGGAAAAAACACAAGAGGAAACGTGCTGATAAAAAAAATCAGACTACAAAGTCAAGAATATTCTTATCTTCAAGTTTTAAGGATGTCGATTAGCTTACACACTCCAATTTTTAACATTTGGGAGAAAATTCTTAATTTACTTGTACATACAAATTCTTCATTAATAATCTAAATTAATGCCCAATGACTATGTAGTTTATCTCTTGAAATTTCATATAAGTATATACAATCTAATATAATATTCTATTAAAATACAAACAATACATAAAAATTCTCACAAAACAAAAACCGTTTTACTTCATGTACATTCATACATGTAAGCATCATGGATATAAACGAAAGTCAATTTTTTTTTTTAAAACTTTTTTAAAATCTAACAATATCATAATGCAGGGGAAACGTTTTATTTTAAGAAATGCTACACAGTTTTTAATTTTTTATGCAAACACAAATAATTAACCAAATAAACTAAAAAAAAAAAAATAATCAATTTTTTGAAGTGTTATTGATCAGTAATTAATGGATATTTTTATTTAACTTTTCAATTCACATTAAATTTTATATAAATGAATACTTCACAAGCACTAAATATATTACTCACTCCTCATATCTCTGCATTATATGAAATAGTTTGTTTAATGGTTGAGTCTGAGTATGATAGATCAAAGAATTTCAATAAATAAAATCATTTTTACCTCATGAAATGTGAAAATTTCACTTTTCAGTAGGAGCACATAAAAAAGATTATGTTCAACGTTTTATTCTGTGCAAATGTACTGACAGTTGTTTTGGATCTCATTTCCCGGTCGTGTTGTATTGGGATCACTTTTCTCCTTTTTTCTGTTTTGTTTGTTTGTGTATCTTTTTCTGTTCTTTGGATCCATCTCTTTTCATTCCACTATCCTCTACAATGTTACTTCTTAAGACCACATGCATATTAGTGTGACGCTAGAAAGTGACGTCTATATTGGCAAATTAATGCTAAACTATAAATGAATGAAATGATTATATATTCTCTTGCTACACTTTACTCCTTTATGGTTTTGGGATTATGATATAATATATCCTAAATACACACACACGCACGCACACACAGCCACACTTAACTCTGTACAGA